>OX465289.1:22515000-23215000 GCA_949987695.1 Merzomyia westermanni
TCGAAGTTTTGCATGGAAAAAATATTGAACTACTTTCAATAACAATCAAGCATTTTCTTCAATTTCCTTGTTTAACCTTTTTGAGTTTGACATGCAATCCAATAGAATCCGAAATTAATTGCCGACTTCTGTTATTTATCGAATGGTATTTAATCAGGCCCGGAGTTAACTCAAAACAAAGTCGAGCTCACTCAGGGGCCTGAACGACCATGCCATTCTATTCTATTTCTATACAAATAAACAATTATTCCTATCGGATAGATCTCTTGCATACTTTTTTGAATTTGCTGAGCTTCAACCCCACGCTGTTCTATTTTCCATTGACGTTTTTTGTTTTGGATTCAAAATTTTGAATTTTAAAAATTATTTACATACATAACTTTTTTAGTACTAGAATAAAAACATTAAATTTTTTCTATTTCGCAGGACACGGTTCGCTTACAATTGTACGTCGCTCAAATAGCCGTAAGAGCTTCATACATCTGGACGCACAACATCAACAGCAAAACGCTGTCGCAACGCCATCAACAGCCAATACCACACCTGTAAGTGGTGGCGGTGGTCCATTGCAACAACAACAACAACATCCAACACAACCATTTGCCGGTCCCACCGCTGATTTAGCGGCCCAATTGCTAAGCAGCAGCACCGACAAAGAGTATCAACAAGAAACTGCAAGCCATTCACCTGTAGCAACAACAGCAAGCCCTGACAATCGCACAAAAGACACTAGCAATAGCACTGTTAGCCACATTGAAATTGAAACTAACGCTGCAGCGTACCCAACAACTTCAGTACAAAACACTTTATTAACGGGAAAAGCAGCTCAAGTGGGTATACCCACGGCAGGCGCTGTTGTTGGTAATATCGACCGCACGAACGCTACCACCGTCGCTAATATCATTGACACCAGCAGTAACCCAAACAATCAGTTTATCTTAGCCACCAACAGCTCACTCACCAACAAAATGCAATCAGAGACACCAAGTTCACCGAATGCCGGTAATTTAAGCTCGCGCGATAATGAAGATGATGGACAGACGTCGGTGGAGAATGTCGCACTTGAAACGTCGTCGTCGACTCTTGATTTGGCAACGGAAAATTTACCAGCTGTCGATACACCAGACGCATGCGATAAAGCGGCAGTGAGGTGAGTATCCATTCTACCAACAGTACAAAAGGTTTACTTGCCCACATCAAAAATATGATGGCTTTAATAACCTTCTTCTGAGCGTGCATGGCCTCTTGTGTGGCTTTTTTTTTGAAATAGTAGAACTATTCCCCTCTCAACACATATTGCAGGCTGCCTTGTAGGTTTCAACAAAATATGAACCCTTTAAATAAAAAAACTCAAATGCCCTTGAGAAGAATGCCATATGCCCAGCCAAGAGATCTGCTTGGCAGTTTCCTGTATGTCGCTATGACTCGGAATGATTCTTATTTAAAGAAGCCCGAAACAACTGCGATCGCGGTCAGGCAACCCTGACTAGACTGGACCTCACGATGGCTGAGGTTAGCACAGTAATATCGATTGAACTTCCGAGTACTTTCTGCGAGTTAGAGTGCTGTATATCATTTTGTCCGCTGCATCCTCAATAGAAGCAAACTTTAACTGGAAGACGCTGCAGTGATGAGAAAGACTTAATTTTCGGCAGACTGTGATCTTTTCAAAAATATCCCCAGGCTACTAAAATTAAAATCTACGAGATGAACTTTCAATAGGTAGTTACCGCGCTACTTGTTCTGGTACCTGAAGTTGCAATTTACTGCTGAAGTTGCATACCACTCCTCAGTCCTTCGGGGAGTATTTTGGGGTTACGAGAACAACAATCTGTTTTGCTAGGGATGGGGTCGAAACTTATTGTACTGGTCATTGAGTGGTCATTATTCGCAAATATATATCCCCCGACGTGAAGCCTAATAGCCTCTGCTGAAGGTGAGATTTTTCTAGTCTAATTGAGCTCTATCTTACTGACGTACCAGTGCTAAGGTAACGGTGCTTAACCATAGGTAAATAAGAGAGCTCATGGGAATTTTACCTGATTGAAGGTATTGTCGAGGACTCTTCTGAGTACTGCTCACCGGTATGAACTTTCTCTGAAAGGGTATAACTTTTCAGTTGGGACCTTGTTTGAGTCTACATATAACCGACGATATTTTCTAGGGCTTGAAGTTCGCCTGATTTCTTGTAAGCTAAGATCTCGACTGGCGTAATATTTTGTTTATAGAATTAAGCTGTAATTCTTATCCAGCTTTTAGATTTCTATTCTTTTGGAACTGTATACGATAGTTTTATCCAAATCGTGTCTGCGGATTTCTCGGACCTTTTCATTGGGACTATATTTTTTGTTGTAAAACTTTTTCGCTTTCATTCGTGCGAATAACTTACACTTCTTGGGTATTGTCGAAGACCATGGGTACGAAAGAACGCATGAGATCCTATACTGTAGCCGGAAAACATTCGAACCCCTCTCGACCATTTGCTCGAAGGCCTACTTCTAATTAAGGCTCCACAAATTCGATTTTAAGTATAAGGTTTCCTGTACGGCTCACCTGCGATAAACGTCCGACTTTCTTGAGAGTACCGTTGTAAGGTGTATGCTTCTGTGGCTCCATCGCAGTATAAGGAATTAAAATTAACTATATACTTGGGCTTACTGTTATCTTCTTTTATTAACGGTCAAGTTTTTAAGTTGAGGTGCAACTCAAGCTTTTTATATTTGCGACTTTTTGCTTTGATTGTTTCTGATGCCCTTTTTAAGGTGGAGGTTCCATTTTTTAAAATGAATCCCGCGGTGACTAAACTACCCAACTTATGGCTTATCCAAAACTTTATTTACTTTGCAATTGGTTGGTCCTTTTTTACAGCGCCTGTACTGCTCTTCTAGAAGCTTTTCAACTCCACTGCCTTCAGTGCATCCCTAGGCCAAATAAATGCTATAAACCCCATTGCGCTTTAGACTTTTTTTAACTACCAACTTTTTTCTAAAAAACGTAATTTTTCCCTTTACAGATTACGCTGCTTATTGCATTTAATAAATACCGGTGAAATTTCAAACGACGTTTTACAACGTAATCTTCACTATGCGGCACGCGTTCTCGAAGCTGTTTTCCTCGACGAGTCCAAGTAAGTACTTTCGTTGCAAATTAAGTTCTTATGCTATTACAAGAAAAATCATTACTCATCATAAGCACTCTTAAATGAGGAAGGTTGTTTTAAGGTCATATGGGATATGTATTCAAAATCATCATATCACTCGTTAGAAGCTCACTTAAAGTTCATTTGGTGATAACTTATTGAAATTTACAGCTAGTATAAGAGTCAAATTTTGCAATTATCTATCGAGGGTATACATAATACATAGCAGCTAATTTTTTATGTCAATCAAGACATAAGCTATGTACTAATTAAAGCGCTTTCATAAAAAGCTCCAAAAAGCTCGGTACTATTTTCGTATTATCCTTAATATTTCAATGATCAATTTAAATTTTGAGTTTATTAATAATATAAAAGTATAATTTATGCAAATACATAATCAAAAAGCTTTATAGAAATAGGCTTTTTAAAAAACCAAAAAAAGCTTTTTTAGAAAATAGGCATTTTATTCATTTAAATTTAGCACTTATACGGAAACATTTATGTCTTGGCTGCAAGACAGCATATTTTTGGAAAGAAAGCAAATATTTTGATGCAAAAATTACACCAGCTTGACGGCAGTTAGTTTGAGTAGCTTTTTGTAGCAAAGTTGCTTTCAGTCTTGCAAATGATGCGCTTTAAAGTTAGGCGCTTTGTAGGCAATTAGTATGAGTATGAGGCTTTTATTAGAGGAAACGAGTTACTTAAACTGTTAGGTTTACAGAGTTTTGCTAAGCGTAATTATATTCTTAATTTTTAAATGTCTAACCGTACACATTATTATAAGCATAACTTTCACCTACATACATACATCAATAAGTATTTACATAAATCTCAAACTTGAACGTCATTTTATTGAATTCATCTTTTGTGTTTGTTGTTCAAAATCTCTTTATTGTGAGACTCTCTTGGCAGATTATACTTAAGTGTTATTTGTGATATTTTTCATGCAGTCAAAAGCTCATTTGTGTAATAAGTGTTTTTTGTTGAAAGTTATATATGTAGGGAAAATATCTAAAATGCACTTCTTTCGGAAAGGGAAAGAAATCTAACCAGAGCTTTCACTTCAATTTTGAAAATTTTACTCTTATTGATCTGAAAGCTCTTTTTTTTAAATATACATATATGCGAGCGGATTGCGTTTGCTGAAACAACTTGACTGGTACCAATTTTTTAAAACTAAATAAAAATTACAGAGTGAAGCATTTAATAAAAGCTTATATAGAGCTTATGTTATTTCTATATACTTACATGTAATCCTAAAAAATTAAAGGAGCTCCACTGAGTTACGAACATTATAACTGTTGCATAAAAGCTCGCTATTTAAATTATACAAAATCTCTCTCAACAGAATATTCTAGGGGAAAGCTCTGAAGCTTTTAATATACAAACATATATTTTCGTATTGTTTAACTAAAAGAAAAAGTTGACGCTCATAAGCTTTATGAATTAGAAATTTACAAAGATTTGCAGTCTTCGATAAGAAAATAAATGTAGCTTTTACTAAATTTTAACCATAAATCATACTGAATTATAAAAGCTTTATAACCTTTTTTTCTCTTTTCGGGGAATTCTTCCGACCTTAAAAAATTCTTTTAACACAATATCGTAAAAAAAGAGTTAAACTAAGTGCGAGCTTTAAAGCTCATATTTGAACCAATTAGAAAAAGCTTTCACAAATGCTAGAGGAAATTTACAAGCATTAAAAGTAGCTTGAATGTTTCGCTTAGTTGTTGAGCTTTTATTACATATTTTAAAAAAAATTCCGGGAATACTTTCATGCTTGAAAACTAATTAGTAAAAGCTCTTAAGCATACATAAAAAATATTTTGAAAAATATATATATTTCTAAGTGAGGTCTATTTGTTATGTACTACACCATTTTCGGAAATATTGTTTTTTAATTAATGCATGGAACCTTTTCGTGATTTAAGTCTTGAATCACAATTTTTTTAGACGATAACTTTAAACAAAACTTGTTCAAAACTTAACGTATTCGTAGTTAGTAAGAGCTTTCACAAATTGGTGGAGATTTCTTGAAATGCTAAGTGAAAGCTTTGGAGAATATTTCGCTTAGTTCATGAGCTTCTTCTGACTTTTTATATATTGCGAAGACCATATGTATTACTAAGAGAAATGCCTGTCTATCCCAAAAGCTCAAGCTATATAAGTTCAAACTTTAAGGCTCAGAACAGTGACAGTATTGTAGCAGCAGTTAGTAAGAGCTGCCAATAATCCAACTTATTTTAATAAAAGTTAAAACGCGCTTTCTTTCAAATTTTTTAACAAGAATAATTCAACAAGCACGCCAACAAAAAAGCTTACAAAAGCTCCGAATTGCAAACTTGCACCTGTGAGCAGCTTTGTGAACAATGCGCAATAAGATAGCTACATAAACCAAGTCGTGCATCGTCGAACTTCCATAAAATCGAAAATCTCAAAAGCTCGGAAGCTTTAAAAAATATCAGCGTGCATACTTTTTTAATTGCCACTCTTATGTTTTATGCAAACGCAATCCTTTTATAAACATTTATGTTTGCATATATCTTTTACATTCTTCACTTTGTTTAATTTATTTCATTGATTTTTATTTTATAATCGTGTTCAAATCAAATTTGTAATGCCAAATTTTTCTACAATATTTATGTACTATGTATCTTAATTCATAACAAAAATCAAGAAGAAGATCATCTACTACACATGAATGTACCAAAAAAGTGTCTTCTTCTAAACTTACTGCAGAAACTTCTAATGCAGAGTAAGTGTTAGTTTGATTTATCATCGAATTTGTTGTTGTTATTCAGTTTCATTGCAAAAAAAATTTAAATGTTTTACTTTTTCGTTTTAATAGTTGTTTTATTTTCCTATTTTCTATTACATTACAAACATTGTAAATAATTTATGTAAGGCAAGTATTTGCTAAATTGTGTCTCAAGCTCATTAATAATTGAATGTTAAATTGCACTCGCATCGTGAATAGGATCACACATTAAAGCATTTTGCATCTACATTTCTCAAACTAAAAGCTCGAGTATTCGTATTTACCAAGAGCTTAGGAAACTTTTTTTGTTTTTGTTTTTTTTTTAATGTAGAATGTTTAGTTTTCAGATTATTCTGAAATGTCATTCTACCTTCATTGCTTAAACTTAAAAAAAAAAAATATTGAAATAAGTTTTTTAGTGCAATAGAAAAAAGCTAGTTGCTGTTTAGCTTGAAGCGCCAGTAGATGTAAAGTTAAGTTTCTCTAGATTTATATTGGAACGAATTTTCGTCATCCCGTCGTCAATTTTGGTTTTGTAGCAAACCGGTTTCGGCGAACCGCCATCTTCAGTGCTTGATTTCGTTCTCCAGTATCCAGTATCCACCCTGTCGGAAAAACACAAAACCAAATCAACTTAATTTTCTCTCTTCAAGTCAGTAAACCTTTATAGTTCCTATAAATCGGCATGAGCTCTTTCTCTAACATTTAGTTCTTCTTCTTAAATATTATAGATATTAGTAAACGCAAAATCGATTGTTCGAGTTTTAGGTTTAGTTTAGTTTACATAATAGGCTACTCGTATTCATATAATTTTAACATTGGCGACTACTCCGGGTAGGTATTTGATTAGTCGTGAACTTGTATTACTCAGTTCTAAAAAAAATCCAAAATATAGTCAACTGAATTAGCTCAGTTTTTGCAGCTGCTGAGAGTTTAAATTATTCAAATATTCTGAAACTACCTTCCATTCTTATCCAGGCTTCCTATATCAAGCCCTAGAAATTTAAATACATACATCTAGCATTGCCCCCTTAGAACACATATGTTGGGATTTCTTTATGAGACCTTCATAGTGATTTTTATGTCCGTAATTTTCTATATCTACATTAAGTTTTTAAATTATTATCAAAATAGAATTTTAAATTGATCAATTATTTTCAAATGCTACGTTTCATTCTTGTCCAAGCTTTGAATGTCAAGTTAAATTGAATAAAATTTTAGTTGTACGCTATAAATTGATTTCTCTCTAACTTTACTCATTTAAAAGGCATACGTTGTATACTTGTAAAGCCACTTGTACGTCCGTAATTTTCTATACTTGTATCCAAAAGCGTATGCTCGTACAGTTGCGGTCAAAACAATTGTAGTGCAGTCAGGGTATGTCATGGGTTAATTTGAAGAACTTTGTTCAAACCCTTTACAATGGTTTAAGCCAGCGCAGTTAATTAAAAAAAACACTTGTAAAGCTCAAATACTTTTAAATATCAGAAAACTCTAATATGACTAAACTGTTCAAAACTAAACTCTTTTGGGAAATTATATCTGTCTTTTTAGAGTTTTTGCGCCATAAATAAGATTTCTAAGTTTAACCCTTTATCGCACCCCCTAGGAAAAATTACGTAAGCCACTACCCTGAGTCCTCAGGACTTATATTTTATATTAAAAAAAAAAAAAGAAACAAAGGCATAATTTTTTAAAATATTTTTTTTAATTGAAGGATAGAATTAAGGTTCGTATGACATAACTTAATACAAAAAAATTTTTAAACTTAACATAGATTTTATTTTTATGCTACTTTTTCGAGTTCATGACAAAAAATGTAAAAATTCAAGACTTAAGGTTAAACGAAAATAAATCATAAAAATTGGGCAAGGTTAACGAAGAATTTTATATCTTTCACTTAAAAAAATCATATTTCTTAAGAAATGCGCCTTAGAAGTTTTACTCCTTATACAAAATAAAAAATCGTGCAATGGGTGAAGTCACTCAACAGAAGCGCATGTCGCACAGACTTTTTCTAAGCGTTCCCACGGTAGTAAGAACCTTGTTTTTCAAACAAGTAACCAAACCCATTGACGAATGCCAGTTATCAGTAGTGACATTCCGATTGGACCCAAAAATAGGTTCACATAAACGCAGAACTGCTTGTGTTGGCACAGACCTCCTCTGATCTTCATTTGACAAACCTTTGCTATCGGAACCTTTCCCGGTATAAAAATAAAGATTATATGTATAAAACGATTCTGAGTTCACCATCATCTGCATTTTTAAGCCATATTTTCCTGGCTTGTCGGTCATCTACATTTTGATCGACCACGAAACTTAATCAACATTTTATCAACGGTAACATTGGGCCCGAGAGTGTAATTTGCTGGGGAATCAGTAACGAAACTCGATCAATTTTGTGCTACAGCACATCCTGTATCATTGAGAATGTGTTGGTGTCTATCTTCAAAATTATCGAATCTCAACGCGATAAGTAGCGCACAGAAGCGATTCCTGGATATGCTCGCTCTAATTATATCTCTTCCTTTAACATCGGTTGCAAATAATGATAAAACACTTTCTTTATTTGATTCAAGAACAAATGTATATATTAAAACTGCAATTAATGCTTTCATCTCTATCTAGTTTGTTTCTTTGAAGTCCTGTTCCATACTGGAATATTGTATACGCAGTTGTCCAAAAAAATATTAAACTCCAAATTTCTGAATTAAAAGTTTTGAGAAAAGCGTCCCTGGACTTAGGTTTTCCAGCATGGGTTGAGAGCTCATACGTAAGAGGTTATATGCGGGGCGACCACTGAACATTTGAATCTGTTCTTACCATATAAATAATTATTATTTGTGGTTTCTTCTTCTTCATCTTCAATTCCATCTTCGCTATCAGTATTGCAATAATCCGTAGCAGCATCATCATCATCCGAAAATACTTCGGATATACAATCTCGAGAAGTTCCTGCACAATCAAAGCTTTCTTCTTCAAACTCGCTTTCATTTTCATCCTCCTTGAGCCATTGTGATATTATTTTTTTAGCAAACTTATTCTAGTGTTCACACTTTCACATTTTCTACGTACAGTCGATCGACATATTGAAACAATACTGTTAAAAAACACAAAAAACTAATAGCAAAATGCAAATAAAATTTTGTTACACAAAACACCAATGTGGGTCCCCGGGACTCACACTCACCAAAATCTTAGGTTTCCAACACTACTGCACTAAGGTCTTTTCTACCACGCGTTCTTCACTGCACGAAGGTATACGAACGTGCGGTGATTAAAGTAAAAAAAAAATGTTAGTTATGAAGCGTTTAAATTTTGAGTGAGTTCCAGGGTGTGCGATTAAGGGTTAAATCTAGTTTGGTTTACTTTTTCAGTTAAAAAAAGTTAAAACAAAAAAACTTTTGTTTTAAAAAGTTAAAACAAAAAAACTTTTGTTTTAAAAAGTTCTCAATACTGGTAATTTTTGAAATTTATTCTAAAAATATTTGGTTTTAACCACATTTCTAAAATATTTTAAAAAGTTTTAAAAATTTTGAAGTATCGTAAAGTTTCGAAACATTTGTACATAGTACATAAGTAATTTTATACTCGAATTCAGCACTTGAATATGTATTGGAAATAATATTTGTGGCAATAAGGCAAATAAACCAAAGTAATTTTTTTTAATTTTTCCGTAGAGCGCTTCGAAAGTTAAAATTGTAGCGTAAAAGTTTGGAATTGAGATATGGTTTTTTTTGTCTATAAAAGCTACAATTTTTGTGCAAAAGACGTGAAAATTTGTGTGATAAGAGATTTGTGTACGGAAAACACAATGCTAATAATATCTCATTTTTGTCCTATCTTGAGTTTGGATTTTCTCGCTTATTGCCAGAGATATATGCAACTTGAAATAACATTCGGGTTTCTTTCAGTAGTCAAAAGACTTTAAAAAAAAAAGTTTACAAAAACTTTGCTCAGTAAAAATTTTGAATTAGACCTGTTAAATTTGATAATTTAATAGTAATCAATTAACTATACGGCTTTTTAATTTATATTGATTATTTTGATTGTTTTTCAAAAAAGGCTATTTTTAATTGATTACGATTAGAAAAAATCCAAAATACTCAGAAAAATCCAAAATAATCAAAAAAAATTGTTTTAATTACTTTTGATTCTTTTATTGATTATTTTAGTTTTTTTTCGTATTGCTGATTCGTATATTTATGTGCTTATTCAACAACACTGAAAAAAATTAAAAATAATCAAAAAAAATCAAAAAAAAAAAATTATTAAAAGTAATTAAAACAACTTTTTTTGGATTATTTTGAATTTTTTTTTATTATTTCTGATTTTTTCAGTATTGCTGATGTGTATATTTGCGTACTTCCACAACAATACTGAAAAAATCAGATAGAATCGAAAAAAATTAAAAAAATCAAAAAAAATTTTAAGTAATCAAAACATATTTTTTTGATTATTTTTGCATTTTTTTTATAATCGTAAAAAATCATTATTTTTTTTGATTATTTTTTTTAATTAATTGACAAATAATCATTAAAATTTGAAAGTAATTGATAATCAATAATTAAATGGATTCTTAAGAAAATATTTAATCAAACCGGTAATCATTACGATTAGTAAGCATTAATTAACAGGTCTGTTTCGAATGAATTTCTTAGAGTTTCAGTATTGTTCGATTTTTGTCATGTTACTAAAATATTTGACACAAGTTTTAAAATGTTTTGGTTTTTTTTTTCAATTTAGCTTTGGCACAGGGTCTAATACTTCACATTTTCTAAGTTTATAATTATTTCTCATATTGTTAGCCTTAACCGTAGC
Organism: Merzomyia westermanni; assembly: GCA_949987695.1. Classification (NCBI taxonomy): domain Eukaryota; kingdom Metazoa; phylum Arthropoda; class Insecta; order Diptera; family Tephritidae; genus Merzomyia; species Merzomyia westermanni. Next base: position 22,525,722 of record OX465289.1, read on the forward strand.
CTATATATCTCGTTCAAAGACAAAGTTCTGCAAAATGCCCCAAATAGGGGGTAAGAAAAGTTTGTTTGGGGACGGACACCATTTTCTGAAGTCTAAAGTTAAGTTGAACTATTTATTTGAATTTTTATTGTATTGAAATTGAGAGATTTCTACAAAACAGTTGAAATCAGATAATGTTTAAATAGTTACCCACTCGAAGTTGGGCGCACAAAAATTTTGCTGATGATGAGTGTCCGTCCAATCGAAGTTTCACTGTATTTAGCAAGGATTTAATTAGCAACAAAACACCCTACAATATACTGATAGAAAAGTTAGCTATTTCTTTGAACATGGGTATGGACATAAATGAAAAAATTTCCTGAATATTTCTTATTCTTGCAAACAACGCGAATTATATGAATTTTTTTTAAAACAATTTTTTCCATAAATTTACTGCGCGCATTTTATACGAGGAGTTTTAAAGTAGTTTTGTTCAAACTCAAAAATATGTAACAATACTTAATTATACCTACAAAAACTTGACTATACTCGACTATGCTATAAAATGCTAGGCATTACTCAATCCTTTTAGAAACCTTATCCTAAGTACTCGCGCAAGCTCTAGCATGAGCATTCTCTAGCACGCGCTCAACTCTTTCTTCATATGCACCATCTGATCAATTTAAATATGTATTTCTTATTTCTTGTACATTCCACCAAGCCAATGGTAAACATATAATCGGTCAATTTCTACATTAACGCTACTATTATTTTGAGCGCAACTGTATTTCTTTTTACATACGCATATCAAGAGAGTGCTTACTTGAATGCCATAGAATAATGCGATTTTTCACTTTAGTTTGTATAATGAAATGCATAGAAAGTTCAACAAAATTATTTATTGATGGAATTCTTTTGAATGTATGCACTGACAAATATGTTCAACTCCTATTTCAAAGCTTCTATGAACTACTAAAGCATACATGCACATATGTATGTATGTAGTATGCACATACATAAATCCAGTCTGCTCCTTGGATGAAATTTAAAGCATGTCCCACTTGTCAGCATGGACATTTTCTCTACCTCAAAAATTAGAATTTTAAATATTTTCCGTATTTTTCCTTACGCAGCAGGCAAACTTTTGTCATGTTGTCCTTCAACTTCCCTTCACTTTCGATCTATTTTCTATGCTCTACAAATACATATGTTTCACTTCTTTACTACTTTGCCGTTAGGTACATATGTACACATGCTATATCTAGCAACTCAAATTTATTTACATAAAAAAGTGAAAAAGAAAAATTTTCAAGAATAGTATTCATGAAGAGGTTTTTATTTAAATACGTGGGAACTTTTTACTTGTTAGCTATTCAGTGCTTATTCACTTCACACCGAAGTACCCAATTCCATTCTATTGTACGTATAACAACATTTCCATCAACATAATGTGTCGTCTTCAGAGAGGTGTAAATATGTATACATGCACTACCATACATTACCATATCATATACAAACATATACAGCTGTGTTAAACATAATAGTAGTGAAATTAAAATGGATATCATTTGACGAAATAAAAAGATAATAACAATAATTAATAATTTTCATTTAAAATACGGCGAATTCCATAACAGAAACCACATAAAAAGAAATTTCAAATTTAAACAAGTAAGGAAAGGTCTGTCTCCGACTGTGCCGAAGACTTTATATCTTTTATGAATACGCATCACGGTGTCCGATCCTTACTCACAATTAGTACAAACTATGCAAAACTGATTATTTAAAGATACATAGCCCAAACCCCATTTATTGAAACTATCGATTATATGGGAGCTATATGTTATGTTGGTCTGATCTCGGTGATTTTCACTGTACACATGACATATATAATATGTACCAAAACTGCGAAATTTTACGTTCCTAGCTTTGTAATTGTAACAGCTATAGGCCAAAATCCGTTTACCGGAACAATCGATTGTATGGGAGCTATGCATTGTATTGGTCCGATCATGCTGGTTCCGACAAATGATTAATGCTTTACAAAATGGCTGCCTTTCACAATTTCATCGTGATATCTCTAAAACTGAGGGACAAGTTTGCGTTCAAACAGACAGACGGGCAGACGGACGTAAAAACGGACATGGCTAAGTCAACTCAGCTCAGCGCCCTTATCATTTCGGTATACTAATTGGTGGGTCTATCTCTTCTTCTTCTCATACTTACAAACATCGGACCAAAGTTATAATACCATTTCATGTTCATGAAAGGTATAAAAGTGACCATCAAAATCTTCAAATATTTCGGCAGATTTTCTAGACAATTTTTGAGGACGCATCTTTGTAGACCAACCAATTCTAGTACAACATTGTGCAAGTTAGAACTCGCTGAAAAATTAATCTGAGTTTAATTTCAGTATTTTTTTTTTCAAGGGTATTGAGTGATTTCTTCTGTACAATGCATGAAGAAAATCTAATTTTTTATAAAACAAAAAATACACAACACTCTTGACAAAAGGAAATTTTATAATTCAGGGGAAATTTTGAGATACTTCAAACTTGCACATAATTATGCTAAATATGAGTGAGCTATAAAACTGCGTACTCAAAATATTTTTATAAATTCTGCCCAAAAATATTGAAATTTTGATGCAAATTTTTAAAAGTTTATTTAACTTTACTGAACTTTGTGTAAACTTTTAAATTTCATTTTGTGTGGTTTCTGTTGTGGAATTCGCTATATTTTAAATGAAAATTATTAAAATCACAACTTTTTTTTATTACGTCGAACAAAATCAAATTTAATTTCACTACTATTATATTGAACATAACTGTACATGCATAAATACCGTAAATACAAACACATTTTGTGAAAATTTATTTATATAAAAATATATGTTTAGATATGTATGTAAGCATTGTACATTTGTATATACGAAATTTTTTAGTGTCAGCTCAGCGTTATCCTTACATAGCCAGGATCATGTACATATTTGCAATGTACGTATGTACAAATGTATGTATGTGTACATTTATACACTTAAAGTTATTATTTTTCCTTGTTGATTAAGCAAACGTAAAATATTCTGTATAATTAAATTAAAAGGTGTAAATCGTTACTTGAGTTGCTAATATCGGAAATTAGTTGAGCAGAGAATTTGGAATTTGTGTATAGACTTTTTGGTGAGGTAAGCAGAAAAGCTTGCTTAAAACACCCAATAATATAAAAATCCGAAATTTTGTGATTCATATTTTAAATATTTGAAATTTTCTACTCCCAAAATCAAGTTTCGAGAATTCAAAATTTGTAATTATATACCGCTAATACCAGCATCTCTAATACAAAAGTGTAATATTTGTAAATACTCAGCATGTAGGGATGAAATATGTGAAAATGTGCACATTCACAAATATTAACAAAAAATTGTTGTAAATATGTATATTTTAGGAAATTTAGTAGCATAAATAGTAATTTAGAAAACAAGAATCTTTATTAAGAAGCATATTAGGTAGAAAGCTCCGAAAAGTAGGCTGTATTTACTTTGCCTTAAAATGAAATTGCAAGTCACACACCCATTCCCATGCATTACTGTGTTCATATACAGTGAAACCCCGATTTACCCAACCATGATAAACCGACGCCCCTGCCAATTAGTAAAAATGTTCAGCAGTGAGTAGCGCGTGCCAAAAAAGTGAATACCTTTGTTCGGAGAGGTACACGTTTTAAAGATGTAGTTGTGAGGGCAAGAGCCTGCATACTTTTAGGCACTTGTAGTTTTAAATAAAAATTTTTATATATATAAGCACTGTGATCAGAGCTTTCACGACGGCAAAGGTGGCTAGCCATGGAAGGTAAGGATTGCATTTTTTTACAAAAGTATAAAATGTATTTTTTTTTTTTATGCATCTAAACAGTGCCGCGCAATCCCTATATACTTCAAGCACTTCTGTTTTTATTTTGCCCTCAAATAGAGGCAAAGAGACAAATTTACACTTTGAATACAAAAAAATATTTCAAAACTCTCTCATACGCTCAAATATTAATACAAATTGTATGAAAGAGCCTAAGATTCATATAAAAAAGCAAAGCGAAAACCCTGCGGCAACAAATTAACAATGAAAAAATTTCAAAAAATATTGAGGCACTGAAAAAAATGCATATTCTAAATTGATTGTGCTCGAATTTAGATGTAAAAAGGGGAAATATATAGGAGGGGAATTTTGAAGGATTTTGATGCATAAAACCGTTTTCCAAGTCTTGCAAAAAAACAGAAAAAAATCTAAGTGCACATAAACTTAATTCAAATAACAATTAAAAGTAAAATAAGTTTGGTTCAAACGGTTCGAAATATCAATAAAATGGGACGAACGCTTGCAATCGTAACTAGTATAACTGGGTATAAAACAGACACCTGGTCTCAGAAATGTAGAAAAATATTACCAAGGACAATTCATGTAAATGGCTGATATGCCAAAAAAGGTTGTAGCGTCTGAGACGGAATGAAATTTGGTAGACTTATTTCAGTTAGCAAAGGAAATTTTGTTACCGAAAATGTGTGGAAACGAAAAGTAACCATGCCTAACTTTTATCTACTTTTGTAAGAAATATTATTTAGCTGGTGAATGGTCTTTTTAACAGCTTTAACTCAAAATTTTGGTTAAATAAAGTTTGCCAATTACCAATACTATCTTCATGAGAATCCCTCATACCCACTTTTGGTATCATTCTCGAAAACTATGCACGTACCGTTGATGTCTCAATCGTGCTGCTTCAGTTACAAATCTAAAATTAGCAGGAAGAAGCTCCGTAATTCAACAAAAAGTAAATTCTTGATTCGCGGCATCACCCACACTAACTTTATGTAGCCTATCACGGCCTGGAATGATCTGCTTGTATTGTGAATTTTCAAAAATATTTTCGGTTGCTTCAATGAACAGACAGACTCTTTCTAATATTATTTCAAATACTTTACGCTATACGTGTCCATCAATATTTTTCGGGGCAATGTGAATTTCGTAGTCAAATTAACAATTAAAAAACAAAAATCGCGTCTTGTAGGCACTGGAGATTTTCAAAAAAAAAAATCATTGAGTGTATGTACATTTTTCGGTGCTTGTTTGAAAAGCCACAGCATCAAATAATTTCAGTTGTTTATTAAAGCGACCAGCACACGAGATACTCGTAAGAGACCTCTGTAACTGAGTTTTTCCATTGGCCAAAAAATGAAAGAATTTTACATTTTTTGAGTTGCAATTTGTTTCTATCCTAAATATAATATTGAGTTCCAGAGTAATACTGACACTTTTATAATTTACTTAGTATGAATAGGAATATGACTAATATAGTTAGCCCTGTTATGTAGTTAAATATATCTTTGACTTAAACTGTACCTACTACGCAATCAAACTAGTTTCCAACGTTGTATTGCAATGAAAATGCCAAGCAATTTATTATGGATGTATCCAAGAAAACGCACCTAGGCATCAAAATAAGATTGAACAGAAGCATTCAACAAACTTTTTTTTACAAGCTTTTATACTTGGACAGTATGCTTGAAATCTAAACTATTTTCATATCGAGGTTTCACTGTAACTGGCTTAACCGTATATGTACCACTGGGATGGTTTTTTGAAGTATAGCCTACTTTTAGGTGCTACAGTGTATTATCGATCAGACCTGTTAAATAATGATTACTAATGGTAATGATTACCGGTTTGATTAATTATTTTCTTGAGAATTCATTTAATGATTGATTACCAATTACTTTCAATTATTTTCCAATTAATTAAAAAAAATAATCAAAAAAAGTCATAATTTTTTACTATTATTAAAAATAATCAAATAAAGTTGTTTTGATAACTTTTGATTATTTTTGATTTTTTTTTGTTTTTTTTTTTTCTTTTTGATTATTTTTTATTATTTTTGATTTTTTTTTTGAAAATTTTTTCCAGTATTGTTGTAGAAGCACATAAATATTCACATCAACAATACTAAAAAAATCAAAAATATTCAAAAAATAATCAAAAGTAATCAAAATTTTTTGATTTTGTTTATATTTTTTCTAATCGTAATCAATTACTAATTGCCTTTTCTTGAAAAACAATTAATATAATCATTAGCAATTAAAAAATCCGTCGAATTAATTGACTAATAATTACTAAACAAATTTAGCATCCATGTAATAAAACGTTTAAATAACTTAGAGAAAAATTTTTCAAGTTTTGAGGTTAGAGGGCAACGTAAATACCAATTGCAATGTTCTGACTTTTTTTACGAAAAAATTTCAATTAACGTTTCATGTATAAATTATCTGTTACATGGAATAATGAAAACTTTATTTTGTAAGCATTTTTTATTTTTAAACTTTACCTTAAAAGTGACATTGTGGTTGGTGAAGGAGCTGTTGAGCTCTACTATCGCCACTGGTTATCACAATAATATATCGACTACTAACCTTACAAATAAAATAATAAACATTTTTTCATGCTTAGTTTTATTTTCAAAAAAAATTTTATTAAATTTCTTTTCTCTCTTTCTGCGCTCTCATTAAACAAAAAATTAAAAAATATTATAAAATTTCATGGAAATTATTATCATACGAAAATCCGTCAATTCTACAACTCCGATTTAAAAATGCGCAACTGCCGTACGCCTGCCTTCCTCTCTGTGTGCGTTACTATTGCTATCACTCACCGCGCACTGCTGACTATAACGAAAAACAAAAAAAAAAAAATCAAAAACAAACGCACATATGAAAAACTGTTTGGACCCCTTTAAACCTATACTTACCCACAATACCGTCAACAGTCAGCAAACTCGCAACGGAAATTGTAGAAATATAAATTGTAGCCAACATAGCCATGAGCAGCATCAAGAGCACAGTTGCGGTGATGGTGGCAATGCTGATGTTGGTAGTTGTAATAGTAGTAGTAATAGTCGTCATAGCAATCAGGATAATAACAATTCATGCAACAATTGTAGTTTACACACCAACCATCACCATCACGAGCACAGCAATGCGTCTGACAATCAAACGAGCATCGATAGTCGCACTAAAGGTGTAACACTACCACCTCAAACGCATAGTGGACCCACTGGACCGCCGGATACGATTTTAGAAGCAGATGCGGAAACAGAAGCTGCAGCGGCAACGGAAGGGGAAGTGGAAAAAGCGACAACAATGGCGAGCACACATGAAGCTTCAAAAGTTGATGAGTCTACGAAATCGGATAGTAAAAACGAAAATCAATATAGTAGTAGTAGTCATAGTGATACTGGCAGTGGCGGTGATGGTCGAAGTGTCGGCTGCAGCAGCAGTAGTAGTAGTAATAAAGCAACCATGCAGAGACAAAGGCGTTTGCGCACACCGGTCTGGGCGAGATCTATTTCATCGTCGACAAATAAAATGTACTTACCTTTAATGCTGATATGTATGCAATTGTTGTTTTTGTTTTTTTTTTTTGTTTTTTTGTAAACAAAATTCTTATTGACACTAATTCATATAGTTTTGCATTCGTTGAATTTAATTATGACGAAATGTAAATATTAGTGCAATTTTCAATAATTTTCGTTAGTGAATAACCCATTCCGTTCGTTGCGTTTTTGAGCTAAATTAATATGCACACTGTACAAAAAAACTTCAATACGTACACTTTTGCAAACAAAAAAAAAAATAGCACACGAAACAAACAAGAATTAAGGGAAATCATTAGGTTTTCTAATATGAAGTTTGCGCTGGAGTTTTATATAGGCTTAGATTTTGCTATTGTTAACATGCCTTAATATTTACGCCTATTTTTATTTCTTGGAAACACCCTGTATCTTTTGTGCCATTGCCAATTCATTATGCCTAGTTCACACCTGCTTGAAATAACCGGATAACAAAGAAGCGCAACAGTAAAGGCAACAGTGGCATAGTATCCTGGTTCTTCTTCATAGAATCCATTTTTATGTGAGTGGCTTTCGGCCGTGCTTTTGAAAAAGAAACCTTGGACAACTAAACACCAGCTTTGCCAGCCAATAATAACTGTGTGTAGACCGACGCCTTCCTGAACTACAGTTGTGTGTGGGCGGCCACTGAAAATGGTTATAAAAAAACTCTTGGCCGATCTGCGCTTGGGTATCTAGTTGTTCTGCAAAGAATACGCTTCCACGTCGGCGGCCTTTGGTCGTTGTTAAAAAAAATAACCTTTTGAGTTCTTTTAAAAAATTAACCTTTGAATGGCGCCACACGGCCCTTTCTTTTTGGGCGGCTTATAAAACATAAACCTTGCCCGACTCAACACTGGCTTCGCGTTCTACAGTACTTTTGCACAGAATACCCTCCATATTTAGCTGCCTTCGACCTATATCGCAATCCCCAGTAATATCTAAATACACCCACTCCGCGTTATAACACAATCGATACATTTTTTTCGCTATGTGGCCTTCAGCGCCTCTTTACTCATTAATTCAAAAAGGTATGAAAGGTCTCTTAGTACATCCGGAGCTTCACCAGCCGCTGTAACGAAAGCTTCTAGTCAGCACCTAGTAATTGAGTCCCCTTCAAACCAGATGTATCGCTGATAATTGTTCTGGGCCTAGAGGTTAAAAATGAAAGTGATAATTCTAGCAGGCAGACCACACTATTTACCAAAAATTGACTTTCCCTAAGCTTTTGCCTTTCTTTTTTTCTTTATTGTTCTATCATCATACTTAAGGCAGGTAGGGCATATTTGGTTGTTCCTTATGTTGATCACAGTCACGTGATTTTACCATGTAAAGTCACCTATCAGTAATCACAATGGGTTTTGCGCAGTCCTATCATGAGTTTTGCCTGCCAACGAGCTCACGGTACCTCCCAGCATCACTGAGTGAGCTATATACAAAATTTCATATAGTGGCTTCGATGGCGGAAGAAGTATGCTGGTGTTGGAAATTGTTAAAGGTTAAAGGTACAGAAGTGCCTGTTCAGAGTCCACCCTGGCCAAACGGTCTTAATGGTTGAGAATACCGAAGACTACAATATTATAAAAGTAAATTTCGACACCATTGTACTCAGTTATGAGTGAATATTAAACACTTAACAATCTCCCCACTAGTGCAGTGGTTACTTGAGTAGACTGTCTCTTTTTCCAGTTTGCAAAATTTTTCTTGTACTGAGTGAAATAAACTCTAAAGAAAGGAGCAACCTTATGAATTCCCTTAGTTTGTACAGAACAGAATCCATTTTTTTTTTAGAAAACACTTTAGCTCTCTATTTTTTTCTGATGTAACTACCTACATATATTTTCTTCTGACATTCTCTCTTCTTCTATTTAACTATGAAACTCTATACTCATTTACACTTCTTGATAGCTTTTCATTGTATAAAGCTCGTTTCTACAAACTTACCGATATTTAATCACAATGTTCATATATTTTTCTAATAGAATTACTGTATTTCGCACGTTTTTTTAAGAAACTAGTTTTTTTTTTTTGTTTGTTACGGCGTTTTTCGCATGCTGTTAGTGTTTGGTTTCGTTTGAATGAATGTATTAGATGAAGCCTTTGTTTATACCCACCATACGTACATATATCTATAAGAAAACACAATAGAGCGTATTGAAAATAAAATATTGCGGTAGCAACCCAACCACTCCCTTCGCGCCCTATAAAATATTTTTACAAAGCAGTTAAGAATGTTTTTTTTTTCTGCTCACTCAGTTAGGATTTTTGTCGGAAATACATTTGAATCTCAGCTAAAATCAAATCCATTTTTCAATTCCCAAGCTCGTTTCATGATTACTTGCATATTTCCAACATTTATATTTAACTTCAGATCTATTAGAGAAACAGTCCATTCTCCATTAAAAGGGCACAATTTTGATATAAAAATTTTGTTAGGCATCTCACAAATTATTGAAACACAATGCGCAATATAATATTATAAATACTACCTTTTGTCACACAAATATATATCGTTTTATTTCTTTCCTTTTTAATGTTTTGGCAATTTTTCTTTCGCTCAAGTGTTTTCATTAATTTTTGATGTCAGATATTAGAGAAAATACGAGTGCTGTCATGTGTAAAAATTGCAGGTGCACTTACAAAATGAACTCCAATGGTTTTCGAACTGAAAGCAAACTTTGGAAAAAATATTTAAACCTCAAGTGGAGAAACATGTTAGAAATCAATTTTGAAATTGGCAATTCTCAAACATCGACAAATGTTGGATTTATGCGTATTAGGAATATTTGGAACACATGCATAAGTTCATTGAACTTCCTACTCGAGACAAAAATACGAATTTTACTTAAACAACAATGCACATTTTAATGATGAAAAAAATTGAAAAAAAGGCGACCCCGAAGTGGACCAATAAAGAGTTTAGAAGTTGAACTTAGGTAGCGATACGATTTTCCCTAATTTCTTCGCAATGAACAACTTTATTTCAATGCATCAAATTTGGACTATATGTGTAGTTTTTAATAAAACTATAAGTGCTAAAACATAGTCACTCGGTTGCTCAGAAATTTTATTTTAATTACCTTGCAGAAATACCTCGAAACGTTTTTCGATACGCTCTAATACATTTGTAAGCATGAAAATTTTGAGAACTCCCATACATATATTCTAGTGAAAAAAAAAACAGACAAAAGCGTCATAATCTCACATAAAAAACACCAAAAACCTTCGATTCAAGTGTGTGAAATGCAGAAAACATTTATTTTTTTAATATCAATACGTTTTCTTAATACTGTGTAAATAGAATCATACGGCTAAGAGATGTGCGTGTGAAACCTGAATATCAGACTTAAGGAAAATTCTATAAACTAAAATAAATAAAACATAATAAATGGACGTAGTCATAGTCAAATATCAAGTTACAACTTAGGACCAGTTTCTCCAATAACATGTTATATAACTTAAGTTAGCCTAAATTTTGTGATACTTAAATAATAAGTTAGTTAATAGTTAGATTACTTTGTGACTTAGGTTACATTGGTTTGTGTGTCAAGAAAATAGTTTACCAAAATTAATGGAGTTGAAGAAATTAGGCCTTAAATTTATATATTTATATATAAACAGCTAGCTGTCAATAAAAAATTAAGTCAACAAACCGCTACTAAAGTTAGAGTATACTTTAATTTGACTGTGACTTCACGCCAAGCTCTGATAAATTTCAATCACAACAAAAATCTCGTAATATTTTTTTAAAACATATTCACTTCTATTGCAAGTGCGATGTGACAAAACTGCATATAAAAGCAAATAATTGTAAAAAGCAAGCTTAGAACGTGATTTTATAATTACAAAGTATAGACTTGACTTGCGAATTGTGATTCATACTAAGTTATATTCAACCCTACATTTTCAATTCAACCCTATGCTATATATTTAACAAAAATCGTTGTCACATCGAATTTACAAAAGGTCTGAACATGTCAAAAAAGTTTAAAAACGCAGCTTATCACAATGCATAGAAATTAAGTACATGTTCCGTGACTCCATGAATTTTATCAATATTAGTTGTCGGTATACCGCAACTCTTTGGTTCAAAAATTTCTTCCTCATAGGCAGAAGCGCTTAATAAATGGTATATCATACTTTCAGATACGCCGATGGTGTTAAGATAAAACTTTTCACAGACTTGGAAAGTGGCCATATTAGTATCAATATAATAATCAAAAGATCCGTCGCATTTTCCTTCCGATTGCTTAACAGATCCAAAAATATACAACTCTTTTTCCGTGTCAGTGAGGTCAGAAAATTGACTGTGCAACTCAGCACGTGCCTGTTCGTTAAAACGTTTAGTACACTGATACAAACACGTATCATCACAAGGCGAGCCCAGTTTTCCATTCGTTACACCCAGTATATGGTTATTCTCCGTACTTTGGTTTTCTATCTCTTGCATTTTTTCACCAATAGTTTGCACAGGAATTTTAGAAATAGCGGTTCTCGGTCTACCGCGTATCTTTGGTTTTGTTGGACCAACTCCTTCCTCATTGGTAGAAACGTTATATAAATAGTAAATTTTTCTTTCCGATATGCCAATGGTACTGAGAAAAAACTTTTTACACACTTGCACAGATGCATTTTCCGTTTCAAAGTAATACTGAAATGAACGTGTTTTACGCTGCGTAGAAGATTTTCGTCGTCGTTTTACATCAGCCGGTTGAACAGACAAAAATATATATGCTTTTTTTTCTACTTCACCAAGGCTCCAATAGTTGTTGTGAAGTTTTAGACGATCCTTTTCATTAAATCTTTTATTGCATTGATAAAAACACCCCTCACCACAAGGCAACCCCAATTTTCGTCCAGCTCTCTGTATCCCATGCTTATCCGTATATGGTTTGCCACTTTCGCGTAATTTTTTTCGTATATTCTGCTGCCACATATCTGGTTGTCTTGGCCGTTTTTTTGTTGAGGATTCAGCGCAAACTGAAATCAAAATTGTTAAAAAAAAATAAATTTAACATACCATTTTTTTTTTTTTTTTTCTTTTGCAACTTTAACTAACTTACCAGAAGTTTTGTCCGCAGATAATGCTCGCAGGATCAACCGCAGGGTGTTGCTTGAGACGTTAATGTCGGGAATATCGGCAGAATTTTCGCAAAATATTTCAAAATTGCTTGGTTGTACATTCTCTATTTCAGATGAGTAACTGGAGCTGTCCATGCATAAAAATTTGCGTTATGCTTGAGTTCTTTTTGAATACATAAAGCACATTAGAGTGACCAGAAAAAAAATTGTCTGCTTACGGCTCTTGACCTTTTAGCTTCACTTATTATTCCCTGTAAATTTGGTGCAAAAAAAACTTTACTTTTTGCTTTGTATGCTTAAAAGCTTGCTGGTATACCTTTACGTAGGTACCAGATTCAAATCCCGTTACAGGTCAAACTTTCAACAAAACTGTAAAACCGTGTAACCTTGCGGCAGTGATGGTCTTTATATAACAGAAACGTGTCTCGTATTGACAAAAAAGAAATGGTTAATAACTTTTTTTTTAATTCGGTTCAAAACAGTTTATCAGCTACAAAAAAAAAAAACAATAGGGGCATTGTCTGCCTTTTTTCAATGACTTCAACAATATAATTTTTATTGTGGTGAAAATAATCAGTGAAGCGGTTTGGAGGTGGTAAAAGTTGAATATTCGGTATTTACAATAAAAATTTTCTCGAAAACTATCTCCCCGATTTACAGAATTTTACATCTCCTTACAATAAAACCTGCGATATATTCCAAGGACCGCAAATAATTTTTATTTTTAATCAAGAATGATGCTGATTTTAGTTTTCATAATAAAACTCTAAGTATAATACATTCTGAACTATGCGAAATTTCGGCTTAAAATTTTTAACTAACAAACTTTTGACTTTAAAGTGCTTGATTCTAATAATGATGATAAATAATTGAAAAGTCTATTTTAAATGTAGAAAAGGGGTATTTAATGGTGGAAATGGGTATTTATGAGATGGAAATGTAGGCACGCTTGTTTTCATACTCATTTTCCACCATTTATAGTAGAATTTTGAGTTTAAATAACAGGCGCGATATATACCTCCGAGAAGATTGAGGCCGAGCTTCTCAAAAAAAATTTTTTGAGTTTTATTATGAGAAATATTAAAATATCATTATTTGCGGTCCCTTATATATTCAATAAATTTAAAGCAAAACTAAATTTTCTCTGCTTTTCTTAATTCAAAACATTTTTTTTTTTACAAAACATGCCTTATTAAGGGTACTATTAAATATTTAAAAGAGCTTTAAAATAATGGCAGCGCGAAATTTTATGAGAGTATCTATTCACATCTGATTTTATTGTACGAAACCATATGATCTGAAGCGCATAAATGTTACGTTTCGCGGGGCTGGTGTTGGATCGGCCCAGTATTATTTTTTTGGAGCATTGACTGTTGGCTCCCCCTCGCTTGAGAAAATGTTTTGCAAAAATGCTATGGATCGGGTAGTCGATTTAAATAACCCGTTTTCTATCTTAGCTCCATATATAACCATCTATAGTTTCTGAAGACTCCAGTAGCACGTTCGCTGCCGCCATACAAAACCAAAACTATTGATCAGGTGCCAATATAGTATTTTGGCTTTAAAGTCATCTTTACATCGTAGTTATATATTTAGTTCTATTTATTTGATCTGATGAAAAATGTGTGTGACCCACCGGTTATGCACATGGCAGCGAACGTGTTAAGCATGCCCATATGGAGTTAAATAGTCATTGGGTTTTGAAATCAATACCAATTAACTATTTTTCTTAAAATTTCTTCACTTATTTTTATGCTTTACTTATTCCAAATTTCTAATGCACACAGTATTATTAGTTTGGTTCCTTAGGTCGCTGATAATACCAGTCTAGGCTTTCGAACTGATCCCTCCATGAAAAATTCATATTTATTTCGCTGTTTTTTATAATAATTTTAAGCACCTGTTGCGGTATTAAAAAGCACGAAAGTTCCCCTTGAAATCTCTAAAGTTTAATGCTTTCACACCACATTTTGAGGGGATGTGCTGAAGTCACCGCCGAAATTAAAAACGAACAAATTCAAAAACACTTTTTTATGGTCACTCTACTACACTGTTATACGTATGAATATACTATATTCAAATTATTTTACTTACTCAAACGATGTGTTGCTTGTTTCACAATTCAAAGTTGATTCGCCCAATATTTCATTCATAATACTAAAATAATACATAAAAAAACAATTTATATTTTGAAATAAATTCACTATTTAACAAAAAAAAAAGTTTAAATATTTCACTTACTTTGTTAGAGTTTCGTCTAACTTTACAGCAGGCAACAACTCTTCCATCTTATAAGCGCAAGCGCAACGATCTAGATAAACCAACGACTAGCAGATGACTAAAAATTGGTAACAACAGGTGCAGAAGGCGCAACAATTGGCTACAAAAGTGGTTGAATGCCAGTGGTCAATGAGCGCAACAGGCTACGTCTTTTACAGTACTTCGCACAAATTGGGGAGGTTTTAAAAGCTGCAACAGTTGAATGCAACTGTTGTGGAATATTACTGATCAGTGAACGCAACACGTTGAGTCTACTCAAATACTGCTTACATTAGTTGTTTTCGTTCCCAATTTCCATAAAGTTTCGGTAGCAATTGTTACAAGTTATGATGTTCTGAGCTCTTTGTGTGCAATGTAGAGCTCACGCTAAAACGCAAACATGACAGTTCAGATAGCAAAAATGACAGCTGATTTGTTGGATAGTTCGTGAACATAGCTATTATCTGTCATCTTTTTGTTATGTGATGTTTTCGTCTCCGGCTTAGTGCACTTTTGTTTTTCTTTTTCTTTAAAATACTAGGCTCTCTGTTGAACTTCCATGTAACGCCGAAAAAATTACATAAAACACGCAACTGTTTAGCAGATAATAATCCGCAATGGCCCGTTCAGAATATTCAGCCACAACCGTTGTCCAACTGTTGCGTATTGTTGGCCTGGCAAATAGGGATGTGCGCCTTTAAAACATTAAATTCGATTATTGGTGTCGATTTTATTAATCGAAAAGACTGAGAAGTTCTTAAAAATAATAAAACAGTCGCGTGTAAAAGTACCGCACCGCACAAAATAAGTGTGTTTGGTGACAAAGCGTGCAAAAAACTATCTGTAAAGAGAGAATGACGTAAAATTCTTTCGAAACTTGTGAAAACTTGCAAGCAAAACAGTTGGTTAACACCGCAAAGCTGTTGAAGTTTTCGTTGTGGTTTTCCTCTACTACGATCAGCTGTTTTTCACTTGGAAGTTTTACTGAGTAAAATTTCCCCCAGCAAAAACTTGCAATTTCCTCTCCCAATGAAATGTCAAAATGCGCTCTCTCCCTGCAAATGTTTTGTGTCGCCCAAGACTATTGTAGATGTTCCATATTGTCAAACTTCACAGCTAATGCTAAATACCTCTTTGAATTCAAAAACTTGCCGCTTTGCTTTGCTTTCTTCAATTGTTGTTTTGTTGTTGATATGGTGAATTCATTTATAAAAATAAATTTTTTTCCCCATCAAAACGCATGGTTTTTATAAAAGTGATATGTTTTAAATCGATTATTTTTTGTATCGATATTTCTACCCGATTCTAAACGATTTTCTGTTATTTTCGGGCTACCATCTCTAAGATTGGCTGAAGCCCTACAACACGCGACTACTACGTTGACCAATGCATTGAAAGTCAAATGCATTCATGTAAATAGGTGGACAACAATACAAAAAAGTTAATAAGATCACACGTACACACAATGCTTAGCGAGGTAGGAGCACATTGGGGGCATAGATCCCTTCGTCATTAGACAGCTTATGGAAAATGTGTATTTAAAAGAGCAATTATCATTTGTATACTGAGCTGTACACAGGATATTATTACTACCCCTTCCCTGCCTAAACAAAGTATTATGTCAGTAGCAGTTCAATGTTTTTATTGAGCCTTGCGCAATCAATTTAATATTTTCCTTAGGTTCATTCTTTGAGTTCATAGTGATCGAACCCGTGAAACACCACATACAAGCTGCTTTTATCTAATATTTTTATAGCAGTACTTCGATCTTTTTAGTCTGCGCATCCATTCATGGAAGAGGACCTGACGGACCAAGCAGGGTTATGCTGACATTGGCAGTCCTTTGCCAGATATGAATCCTGCACAAACACCTTGTGGTACTAGCTCGACTTCCGTGGTAGCGTTTTCTTTGACACCGTAGCCGATGTGGACTTAAGTTGCCTCTTACGACAGGCCCAGTCCACACTAGCTGTCGCTGAATATAGTGGTCCATAATCATAGGCATTGCTTAACACGCGTTTTAATTAAAATCTTTACTTAACTTAAAACGGCACTTAAAATGTTGGTTAATCATAGTTATATTAAACAAACATTTTAGCTAAAATGAAATGTAACAGGGTCCCTTTATGACAAAAAATTTAATTGGTTGGCGGTATTAAGGAACTGTTTATGTTTTGCAAGGTCACCCTGTTTCAACTATTTTATTCACAAACCATAGTATACTATGGTATGGTATGGTATATGTCTTGGAGTAAGCAATGTCACAAACACAACCATAGACATATACTGTGATTTTGAAATGTTAAAATCACGTTTTCATCATTTGAAAATTAAAACGCCGTCCTAGACATAAAATTTATTCTAAGTTGACTATGACAAACATGAAATGAGGTTTATTTTAGAATCATGTTTAAGTAGACGAAGAATCACTCTTTCAAACAAATGCTGAGTAGGCAATTGAAAAGTAAAGTCCTCTCTCGACGAACGAAAATAACACTCTACAAGTCACTCATCGCACCCGTCCTGCTATATGGTGCAGAAGCGTGGACACTAACAACATCTGATGAGGCGGCTCTGGGAGTATTCGAGAGAAAGGTTCTTCGAAAGATTTGTGGACCTCTACGCGTTGGCGACGGCGAGTACCGAAGAAGATTTAATGATGAGCTGTATGAACTTTACGCAGACGCCGACATAGTTCAGCGAATTAAAACACAGCGGCTTCGCTGGCTAGGCCACGTAGTGCGAATGAGCGAAGATGCTCCAGCCCAGAAGGTATTTTTATCGGCACCCGCCGGTGGAAGCAGAGGAAGAGGGAGACCACCATTCCGATGGAAGGACCAAGTGGAGACCGATTTGCGATCCCGCGGTGTTTCCAATTAGCGCCAGTTGGCGCAACGAAGAAACGACTGGCGAGCTATGTTCGACGGTCAAAATCGCCCAGGCGGTTAGATGACCATTTAAAGAGAAGAAGTTTAAGTAGATAAAACTCTATTTTAATTTGACTATGACTGCGGGCCAGTGTATTTATTACCATCCACTGAAATTTTTTTCTTTGTCCCTCTTTCGACTAGAAAAGGGCAAATCGTCGGCGGATTGGAGTATATCCCTATATCGACGCAGAGTGTGTTTGAAAAACGCCGTATCTTGAAATTTTAATTAGACAAATTCAGTTAACGATCGCCCTGTTCCAGAATTTTATTCAAAACTTCCGTATCTCAACTTAAACTCAGAAACCTTTCAGCTGAGTTAGTTTGCTTTTGAATAGGTCATTTTAACCAAATTTTAAAATGGAGAGCACGCTTCAACAATTGCCTTGCATAGAGCATTCTCCAACCGAAAGCCGAAGGAATTCCACTCCATATCCTCATTTTGATCGCATTAGTTTTGCATTTTCTTAAACAGCGATCACGTTTTGTTAATGGAGTCAATATAAATATCCTTCTGCCTTTTCTAAAAAGTCGACTACGCCTCTGTATGCACATAACTTCCGGCCAGAATTGTAAGTTTGCCTTTAAAAAAACTCGTAGTAGCTTTCATTGAGATCTCTGGTAGAGCTCTCAGGGTTATCATACACAATTTAACCGCAAGTGTTCTTGTAGGGAAGAGGGTCATGCATCACATCATGCTTAACCTAAGTGTACGTGCAACAATTGTTACCAGCTTGTCTGAAAAGAACTGCTGCACAAATGTTGCATAATTAAAAGAAGGGTGGATTTACATGAACAATTGCCGTATTTGAAAATATTTTCAGTACATAAGAATGGCCAAAAACATACCCAAACTGGTATGTTATGTAAGTTACTAGAAACAGCACACCAAATAAAACAACAACCACTTAAAGGAGATGGTACAAATGGATTACATAAATTGAATGATCATGTTAGCTATTTGACTTCAAAGCACGAAAATGACTAGCTTGCAGGTGCACCATTCGTCTTCTGAGAGAGTACACACCACTTGTCTTACGCTATTATTTAGAAGTCTGTCCTTTGGCACGCCACATTCATATGAACAAAGGCTAAATTTATTGGAAATTAGTTGTATAGCCCTCATAACCCGCCACACAGCTGTTATTCTACTTAACTGACGCTTAACCAACTAGCTGAAATCGGGCGCGCCAGTAATTTTCTGTACCTTGCACCGTAGCCATGTGCCCACCGACGTCTGTCTATAGTAATTAAAGAACGTTTATATCGAATATTTAAGGAGTCGTCTCATCTTATGACAGAGATGGACCTAATCAGATACTTGGCAGAAGAAATCGTCAGCTGTCACCATCCGTAAAATGATGGATGTTGGGCAGAAGCCATTAGGCTTTGACAACTCTGCACCAAATTGGGCCAGCTCAGAAGTAACAGGGATCTGTACCATTTAGCGACAGTACTAGCTCAAGCTCAATATTTAAGAAATGCTTTCAATTATCTAATTTTACATGACAATGTCGCGTTGCCGGTGGCGAGTAACGAAGACGATTTAATGACGATCTGTATGAGCTTTAGGCAGACACCGACATAGTCCAACGAATTAAACCCAGCGGTTTAGTTGGCAAGGCTATGTTGTGTGAATTAATGAAGAAGCTCCGGCCCAGAAGGTGTTCTTAACGGCACATGCCGTTGGTAACCGATTAAGAGGGAGATCACCACTCCGGTGGAAGAACCAAGTGGAGCCGAAGAACCAAAGTAGATGCGCATTTCGGATATTTTTGGGGTAGTTCTGGTTAATCGATATTCGATGCTTCATGAAGTGTTTTGACTATCGCTTAGACTGTCTTTGTAGGAGACTGATTCGCAGGGAATGAACCTGCTTATTGTTAACGAGCCTAAACTGACGCTTATAGAGATAGATTTGTGTTCGCTTATAGAGGTCTTCTACTCTGTCCAAATTGTTGCCAAGAGTGACTATTTTTGCTCTCGAGCATGTCTAAGCCAATCCTGGCCGGTCTGGTAGTGCGTTCAGCGATTTTTGACTTCACTGAATACCAAACTAACACTTGGCAGCACATAGGCCGCTTTTAAATCGACAAGAAGTTGTTACATGGCAAGCCTTATTTAGGTTTGTTTTACAAGGTCGCACTTCTTCATGTGAAACTTAGACTCCATCGTTCTAGATTGACATGTCGGAATCAACACTTCCAAATCACCACTGTCCCGCCAGCAGCTTGCATATTATTCCCGTCAACCACCATCACAATCAAATCGCTGGCATGCCTTTCGGGCTCCTTTTTCTTCTATCTAAATAGGAGCGTCTTTCTTTCTCTAAGCTATTCGGCCTCTCCGAAACAAGTCCCTGTACTTGACGAGGCATTGCAACTTTCTTTCAGCAGAAATACACTTGTCCAACCAGCTTTGCTTCCTGTTTGTCTGTATCCCCTGGAGCAGTGCGGAATTTGCAGTCTGACGGGCGTCTTTACCTACACTGTACATGGCACTGTCGCATGCTCTCAAATCACGGTCCTAAGCTAATCCGATAATCGTTGTTTTTCATTGTGAATGCGTCTTATGTGGCTCATCCCAAATTGATTACGAGATATCACTCTCTGATACTAATAGTTTCGGGGGTATAACGAATAAGAACTTTATTTGCTTGGGTCGTAGCGCCGATGATTTTTTTCGTAATTTGCTTAGTGTCCATATAAACATATCGTAAAATGTTTACATATATCAGTTTGGGGCCTGACGTCTAGGTTTTATAATTTCTTCTCATAACGGTTCCTAATAACGGAAATCGAAATAGATATAGACGACTAAAATTATACACAATATTTTAGACATTCTGTCGATATGTAAAATCATGTATGTTGGACTTTGTTTTTGTACATTCTTCTTTTTCTATTTTTAGAAGATAGTTATTGTACATAACCGCGTGCTCCGGTATAAATTTATTTTGTTGTTGGTTTTACGGTCTGTTTATTTTTACATATTTTTGTAAGTTTAACGAGCTCAAGACTAGCTGATAATAATTCTTATAGGTGAATTCTAATTCTAGTATCTAGTCACTAATAGAGACATTTTGTGGTCAATTTAAATTTTGATACAATTTGGTATTCAGTAATCTGTCTCACATCTCTTGTCCCAAAAAAATAGTCACTAATTTGTCAGCTGGTTCTAGGCAGGTCACAAACAGTAAAATATTGGGTTAAAAATTAAAGAAATTAAAAAAGTAATAAATTTTAAATGTAGAAACATTTATATATTAAAAAAAATAGTATTTAGCTAACGAAAAATAAAATAAAAATTGTAAAATAATAAATTGTCTGCGATCTTGGGCTCGAACCCGCGTCGCTCCCTTTGTACTCGAAACGATTACTACTTGGGCTAACTCTATATTTACAAATCACCTGTCAATTGCTGTACTTGAGATGTATGCAAGTGTATTTTCCCCACATATCAATGGTGAACGTTTTGTGATGTTCTTTTACAGAATACCGAAATCATGTGAAGTCAACAAAATTGTCTCTAATGAAAAATCTCAAATTTAGTGACTTGAGATGAGACAGACTTACAGAATACAGCTATTAGTTAATTATTATTATTTTTGGTTAGAGGAAAAGATGAAAGCAACAAACATATACAGGCTATAGTTATAGTACTATTTCTAAAACAGCCACAATTTCTCGCCAGACTAATTCGTATTGAATGAAAACTGCACTCAACACAAAAAATTTATAAAAAAAATATAAGAAGTAAATAGCGTTTTTTTTAATTATTTCCCCATCAAGTGCAGAAATCTCCCACTTTTCCAGCAGTAGGAAAATTTCGTGTCAGTAAAAAGTGGACTAAGAATATGTACACACTACAACACAAAACGCCTACTTTCACAAACATGTTCGTCCATGCCTGCGATTCTTATTTTCACTTGACAACTATTTAACAACCCAGTGGGGCTATTCAACTCAAATATAGAATAGCGAAAATGTGAATTATTGCATAAAATGTGATACCGAAGAACGTACAACAATAAGAAGGTCCAACAGCGAATTTAAGTCAAATCGCTGGTAGGTAATTCACCACTGTACCTTCATGTAAAATGCTTACATATAGTTGTGTTCGGTGAGGATATCATTTTTAAAAATTTTATAAAATTTTTACTTGAAAGTGTTCGGTGACACAAAACATTTGCAGCGAGAGAGCGCATTTTGACATTTCATTAAGAGAGAGAGAGTTGCAAGTTTCTGCTGGGGATATTTCACTCAGTAAAACTTGCAAGTGAAAAACAGCTGATCGTGACAAAGGAAAGCAACAACAAAAATTAAAAAACGTGAACTATTAACCAATTAAAAAAGCAACAGCTGGGTTGCTTGCAAGTTTTAACTGTCTCCTGTTCGGCGAAAACTTTTTACTTTTAGCTTTTTTATAGAGTTTTACGTCATTCTCACTTTACTGACAGTTCTTTGCAAGTGTTTGGATTTTTTGTCACCGCACACAGCTTATATTAAACATCATGGTTCAATTACAAGAAGGTTAGCTCTCTAGCTGACGTTTACTTTTGACACTTCCATTTTCTGGGTTTCTATTGCGAACGAAAAAAAGTAGGAGTATTTTTTTCATTTGTCCAGGAAATGGTAGTAGAAAAATCAAAAATGTAGGAAATTAGTAGTAATACATTTTGTAAAGTCAACTAAATACAACATCAAAACATGTCATCCCATACTATCACTGTATAAATCGTTGTAAATTTTCTCAATAATCAATTAAAAAACAATAAAAAACGGTTCGCCTTCTTGCCCGAATCATGAATGTGGTAAAATTAAAATGTTGGGAAAACAAGATTAAGTCGTGCTTCTGACTATAGGGCTATGTTTTTTTTTAATTATAATGACAAATTGACAAGATACATATTTGTTGGAAACCTTTCAGGGCATAGAGACAAATGGACATGGTCTACTAAGTGGATAGTAAACTGATAAGTTTCAATAAGATAGGATTGGCTCCTATTATTCATGCAAACTTAAAACAGAAGTTGACTTAAAACTGTTGCTTTGTACTTAAGTTAAGCCAGAACTGATTTTCAAACCCAGAGAAGCCGCTGTGTTTTAATTCGCTGAACTATGTCGGCGTCTGCGTAAAGTTCATACAGCTCATCATTAAATCTTCTTCGGTACTCGCCGTCGCCAACGCGTAGAGGTCCACAAATCTTTCAAAGAACCTTTCTCTCGAATACTCCCAGAGCCGCCTCATCAGATGTTGTTAGTGTCCACGCTTCCGCACCATATAGCAGGACGGGTGCGATGAGTGACTTGTACAGTGTTATTTTCGTTCGTCGAGAGAGGACTATACTTTTCAATTGCCTACTCAGTCCGAAGTAGCATTTGTTTGCAAGAGTAATTCTTCGTCGGATTTCTAGGCTAACATTATTGTTGGTGTTAATGCTGGTTCCCAGGTAAACGAAGTCCTTTACTATTTCGAAATTATTGCTGCCAACAGTGGCTTGGTTGCCAAGGCGCGAATGCGCTGACTCTTTGCATGATGACAGAAGGTACTTCGTTTTGCCCTCGTTCACCACCAATCCCGTTTTCTCCGCTTCTTTTTCTAATTTAGAGTAAGCAGAATTTACGGCGCGGTTGTTAAGGCTAATGATATCAATATCGTCAGCATATGCCAACAGTTGCAAGCTTTTATAAAACGACTACACTCCCAAAAGTCGATTTAAATAATAGTGCAAATTAATCTATTTTCTGAAACCAACATATTTAAAATTTTGTATCATATTACATTTTTAACTACTATTTTTACATAATTTCGATAAAAGGCAACCCAGAATGTAAATGACAATTTTTCAGGCAGCAAGATGGCGGAAATTGTCAAAATATGTCTTGTAGTTATTGAACATAACGATCGTTAAAGTTACAAAAACGTTTAATTGCGACTATTGTGTAAAAATAAAAGTGTTAATAACATTAAAACTTCCGAATTAAGAGCAAATTTCTCCAGTGGGGTATTACCTACCCTTAAATAGATGGGTTACTGTTTCCAACTATTTGTCACGTTGAACCTTCTTTATGTTTCATGTTTTTTGGTTTTACTAAATATTTTACTTAATATTACAAAATTAAGAAAAGGGAAGTGGCGCACTCCTTATACCAAGCAAGCAATAAGCATGGTATATGTCTGTAGTTAAACAATGGCGATAAGTCAGGTAAGAAATAAGCAGTTTTTATTATGACAATGCCATATTTGTGTACATATGTATATAATAATAAAAAAATTCGGAGGAACTACAATCTCATCAGCATGCAGGAGGTTAAGCGCACCGCGTGTGTTGGCGCCACCGGAGCTTTGCGCACTTGCCCCACTGGGGCTTTGGATCCCATTTTGAACTTGTTTCCAAAATTACTTATATACACTGTATATCGGCACAAACTGCACTAACACTTAGGAAGTCTGGGTGCTGGAAGTAGTATCCTTAACAATCTTCCAGCGACTAAAATTAGTACCGGAAAGGATATTATCCTGACAAACTGAAGTTGGAGAGCAGTGCTGCTACTATCATTCCAAGGAGGAACGATTAGAGAACGCCATGATCGCAGTTGAAAACGGCATTCAAATATACAGCGACGGATCGAAGATGTATTCACATTTCTGTGTCATTTAGACTCCCTTTGCATTACAGTGCATTTCAAGCAGAAGTCCTTGCTTTTTGCAAGCCTACAAATTACTCAAGGACAGTAACATAACTGGTAAAGTAACGATATTTCAAATGTAGTTCAGGCAAGCAAGCAAGCAAATTTTGGCTACATTAAAGGACATTCTTGAAGTATGCATTATCTGGGTTCCAAGTACTAAAGAAATCAACGGTAATGAGGGGGCTGATGAGCTGACACGTAAGGGCTGATCAGAGGGAGGGGGGGGGGGGGGGAGTAGCCAGCTTAGAAATGGGTGTACCCCTAGCTGCAGCCAATGAAAAGTTTTACCTGAATAAAGCACAAGGAAAGTGGAAGAATACCCAGCATGTGCAATATCAAGAACCATTTGCCGAAAAGAGGACAAGGAGTCTCATAAACAAGTCCAGAACGGACACTCACAAAATCATGCATCGGCCACTGGGCAATAGGTAGGCATTCGAAAAAGATGGGAATTCAGCATTGTGATCACTGCAAAAGTTGCAAAGACATAACTACCAGGAGACCGTTGAGCATTTTCTGTACAAATGCCCGGCTCCAGCCAGAATGCGCCTAAAATCCCTTGGGGACAACTTTTTGTAAAATCTTAAGAATATATCTGAAGTAGGGTTTTCAAACATCTTTGAGTTTATCAACAACTCTGGTTGGTTGTAACATACATCGGTATCACCTTTAATAGGTTCGACGAGTTTTTATGGCATATAAACGGCTTCTAAAGCTACTTGGGCGACCTGGGTTGCAGCTATTTTCTCTACCTACGTACTAAAGATTTTTATTCACAGCCTCGCCCGCTTTCGTGTACCTCAATCTCTAATATTTATTTCAGCTTTTATGAGAACTTATTTTAAAAAAATGTTAATATCTCACAGTTTTTGTAATTTTTTAATTTTTCGAGATGGCCATATAATTTAATTTAATTAAGGCCTCTCAGCAAAAATTCAGTTAGGAGGCGACAAAAAATCTACAAAAAATCTACGGGGAGTACATTAAATTAAATCCAAGAATCGGGTGCATAGGTACAAATTTACTTTTCTACATCACTAGTTGTCAGAACGATCAGTAAAATTTCAATACGTAACAGGCAGCACTCTCAGTGAACACTGCCAGCGAGTCGATCAGCTGACGCACTGACAGCTGAAATTTGGCGCCAAAATATAAACAAAGCAAATAAGCTGATAACGTATGGCGAATGGGATTTTATTATTTTAATAAAAATAAACAGTTGTTTAGAAACGCTATAAAATACTTAACTAATCTTTATAAAATGTCGAAAGTTAAAGGTGATAAGGCCGAAAGTGTACCAAAGGAAGCTGTGCATGTCGAAAACGAAGAAGCCGAAGATTCATGCGGTGTAAGCTCCTGTTTTAATAATGGCATATACTACAATTGATACATTTTGTTTTTCTATATGTAAGGATGATACAGCAAGCGTAAGCACAAACAACACATCACGCAGCAAATCTCCAACAGCACGACGTTCTCGTGGACACAGGCGTAGTAATAAAGCAAAAGCACGTAAACCAGCATACAAATATGAGTGAGTGTGGCGGCTACTATTATTTATTCTAAACAAATCATGAAATTGTTTATATGCGTAAACTATTTTGCTATTTATATGTTCGTAGCTACCATGTGAAAGAGAATCACGGTCAAGCCATATTCGGCATCAGCTTCAATCAATGGCTAGGTAATGATCAACCGCACATATTTGCCACAGCTGGTAGCAATCGTTGTACTGTGTATGAATGTCCACGAGAAGGTAGCATTAAATTGCTTATGTGCTACGCAGATCCAGATGTAAGTGAATGCGTTATGTTCCATTTATCTTTTCAGTGAAAACACAGAAGGGGTAATCAATCTTCATCTTCTCTTGTCACTTTTAGCCTGATGAAGTTTTCTATACGACTGCATGGTCATATGATATAAAATCATCGCTGCCATTGTTGGCCACTGCAGGTTATCGTGGTGTTATACGCGTTATTGATGTACATAAAAACGAGTCAGTTGGTAATTATATTGGCCATGGACAAGCCATTAACGAATTGAAATATCATCCACGTCAACCACATCTACTGCTGTCGGGCAGTAAGGATCATGCCGTACGTTTGTGGAATACACAAACACATGTGTGTATTGCTATATTTGGTGGTGTTGAAGGGCACCGTGATGAAGTACTCTCGATTGATTTTGATTTTCGTGGTGAACGTTTTATGTCCAGTGGCATGGATCATTCATTGAAATTGTGGTGTATAAACACTGAAGATTTTAAAGAGAAAATTGAATTATCACGCACATTTAATCCAAACAAATCATCACGTCCTTTTCCAACAATAATGCAACATTTTCCGGATTTCTCCACACGTGATATACATCGTAACTATGTTGATTGTGTACAATGGTTTGGCGATTTTGTACTCTCAAAGTCATGTGAAAATTCTATTATATGCTGGAAACCGGGTCAATTGCATCAAGCTATATCTTCACTTAAGCCAAATGATCCATCATGTACGATTATAGCAGAATTCGATTATGATGAATGTGAAATATGGTTTGTTCGTTTTGGTTTTAATCCTTGTCATAAAATTATCGCATTGGGAAATCAACATGGCAAGGTGTATGTTTGGGAATTGGATCCAAGTGATCCTGGTCATACGTATACGAGTACGTTAAACAATTTGAAATGTAATTCACCTGTACGTCAAGTGGCGTTCTCTCGCGATTCCAGTGTATTGGTGTATGTATGTGATGATGGCACGGTTTGGCGTTGGAATCGCACAAATATGGTGCAGAAGACGCCTTAAGGCACGATCACATTTACGGCAAAAATTGAACTAATCAATTGTATTGAAAAAAAAAAATCTGTTAAGTATTGATCGTGGAAGGCAGTAACGGAAAAATGCAGCTCCATGGCTAACTCCAGGCAAACAAAATGCTGTTATAAAATTTGAACAAACTTGTTTTTGTTATATAATTATAGAAATATTAGTTTCCATGAAGTTGGCTTATAATTAATCATAATTTTAATGCACATTTAAAAATAATATGTACCACCTAAGAAGTTAAGACGTGCGATAAAATCTGTTGATTTTTAGTTTAAATACAGTTAATCATCTCAGTATTTGCATAATAATAAGGGTTACTATAAAAATTACAAACTAATATTAAAAAAATGTCACTCCAGAAAAGAAATTGTATTCCTGATTGTAAAAGGCAAATACCATGGGTCGCTTGTTTGTTTGAGTTGCGGCAAAAACACTCTCCGAAGGCTTAGGGGTATGCCTACTTCGGGCAAATTCTTAACTCCTAACCCGCAGGGGTGAAATACAATACAATATCTATATCAAACTTTACTGTATGTGCAATAAGCCTTTCTTTGATTAAAAATTCAAACAAATAAACAAAAAAAGCAAACGATTCCATAAATTCACTCACAATATAAGCTCAGACTAAAGTTCGCTCTCATTTTCTAGTAACTTTTAATCCTTTAACAATTGAATCGCAAATAATGCCAGCGCAACAGTTTCAACTTTCATTCCTCCATCAAGCTTCCAATAATTCAAAGATCCGTCCCTGCCGGTTTCAATTACTCGTCATGTTGCCTTTCTTTATAATAGCGCCAACATTCGTCATACTTAGATTGCAATCTTATTTCATCACATTGTGAGCTCTGCCATTTCTTGTTTGTTCATTCAATTTGACCACTAGTCATGAATGGGTGTGACGTTTCGCTACTTTGAATTTAATGCAGCGTGTTTATTGTGATAACAGGGGGAGTGCATCGAGGATTCCACAACAACGTACCTCTAGCGTGTAATCATTGCGGATAGCTATTGGAGTTAACCAATGTAACGGAAAACTAATTACAACGTCCAGATCACGTGGCACACTGCCGCTACTGCCAATGCCACTTTTACGGTTGACTATTGGTTTCTTTGGCGGAAGTTCGTTGCTGCAAGTGGGTGGTTATTAACAGGCATTGCTAGCAGTTTCATTTATTCCGATAACTGCCTGTTTGGGTTTAGGTTGTTTGCGGTTTGGTGTTGCTTCTTGAATGGGGCAGATTTCCGCTTCTGGTTGAATATTCAATTAACAAAAAGAATCGGAACTTTGATTTGATTTAATTGCATTTTGAATCCTTCTACATTGATAGAATACCAACCTCACTGGTTATCTTGAATTGTATTTAAAGAATAATATTTCAGTTTGTGGGCCGAGTTAAGTTTTTCGAGCTTAGCCAGATTTGAACACAATGAACCATAGACCCAACTACACTAGGAATGAATCCTTGAATAGTACCCTTTTTTCTCAATATCATTCAGAAAAAACGAAATACGCAGTGATCTGGCGCTAACTTATGGTTCAAGGACAGTGTACTGAACACGCCCCTTTTTTTCGAGGGTACTCTTGTAAGTGAAGGCTTAATTTGTACTTTCAAAAATAGCTAGAAGATTCCGACTTGGGCTTCGGTTAGAAATTTGTCACGTTGCTGGTTCGCAAACCAATTTTACATCAAAACCTTTACAAGAGGTTTGTTAGGTCAACCTTGAATATTCCACCTTTCAGATGTCATGTTTGGAGAAACTTTGTGCGGTAAAGTTATAGAAGACCACATCGGGACCCCTGCGGGTTAATGCCACAGAATCGGTAAACTTCTTTGTCAGCTCTCGTCCAGTGAACGCCGTCCTACAGGCACAAGCTCCACCTGTTGCCGAAGAGGAGCGCGAACTGCCTAGGGAGATAAATGTCATGTTGGCCCAACTGCGTTCTGGATACTGTAACAGGCTAAGCTCTTACCTATCCACACTGAACCTTGACATGCCAAATGTCTGCCCGGCATGCAGTGTCCTCCATAACACTAACCATCTGTTCATCTGCTCAACTGAGCCTACTCTTCTAACAGCAATTTCATTCAGTCGGGCAGTACCGCGACAGTCGGGCAGTACCGCAAGGGATAGTACCGGGTTCATATCCGGCGAAGGACTGTCACTTCGGACAACAATCCTCATAGCATTCGGGGAGTGTTTTTGTCGCTAAAAACAACAACAAAGACCACTTCGGACTTCCACGTCGGTTCTATGCTAATCTTTTAGCGAACAGAATCACTTTGCTGCGGTGGTAAGGCCTTCAGGAAGTTGTCCAAAATCCACAGTGGTGTTGTATTATAATTACTTTGCCAAACAATATCAACCTTTCGGCCTCCGAACGATGGTTGGGCTCATTATAAATTCCTTTAGCCTACAGTTGGCTATAATTCAATATACGTAAAGTTTAATTTGAACCCGTTCGGGCATAAAAGGGCACAATACAGTTCAGCCCGTATAAAGAGATCAAAACTGGTATTAGTCGCATGCTCCTTTGCTACTGATCTTAGGCTAATCGCATTTTTCGCAAAGTACTCTCAGCCTTTTTCGCCGTTGTTGCTGTTGTTGTAACGACGAAAACACTCCCCGAAGGTTTTGGTGGTTGCTGTCGAACTGACAGTCCTTGGCCGGATATGAATCCGGTACGCTCCGGTACTCCCTTGCGGTACTGCCCGACTGTCGTGGTAGCGATTTATGACCAGTGAAACCTTCTAGGTCATGTCACCCCTCCCTCCGTAAGGAAGGATAAGATGAGTAATGAGAGTAGATCAGCCATCGAGTTACGACCGGTATGCCTACCTCGGGCATATTCTAAACCCCTAACCCGCAGGGGCGGCCTTTTTCGCCATCGTTGGCTTTACTTGAACCTTTTAAATTTTTTTTAGCCATTTCCTTTCAATTGACTTTGGCATGCGATTTGAAAAGAAAATGTTTCAATTGTGTTCATCGTATTACGCTTCCATTGCTAAGTTGGAGCGAAGAGCACACGCACACACCTGCATGCCCCTAACAAGGTCAATTCTATGGCGTCTTTTCATATTTCCATTTTTGTTTGGTGCATTTTTTCCATTTTTCAACAAGAAATTGTTAATTTGATTGCTTTGCTTGCTTTCGTCCTTTAACTTTTTTCTTCTTCCATAACAGTCGCAGTTGGTCGCAGTAATAATCTTCGCATGCAGCAAGCATACATAACGGATCTTTGCTACATACGTACATAGTGCTAATCTTATTGTTGTTGATGAGTTTTTGTAACTGCTGATTTCCCAAATGAAATGGTGTCTGACAACTTTGCCACTCAGGCAACAACTTTCTTAAGTACAAGTTCAAGCTGCTCAAAAGCAAATTGGATGTTATCTATTTTGATTTTGAATGGCGACATGTGATATTACAGCTTGCAGAACATTTTTACATTTACATGGATGTGGAAATAATGCAAAGGAGCGTTGAAAATAAAAGGGGAAGCCAAGAGTGAATGACGCGTTTTTTCTGACAATCCTGAAGATTAGTTGCATCTCTCTTGATGAAATAATTGCTGCTTAACTGTCATTATCTATAAATTTTTTGATAGCATTTTCGGAAGCTTTTCCAGATGGCTAGCAGCTGAAGTGCATCCTTCTTTTCATCTGGATCTTAGTTACTACTTGTAGTGATCCGACAATTCTACGATATGTCCCCAAATCGTTGCCACACCCAAAGCGATGGCAGCATGCCGTCCATCCATTGCAACATTTTTTATCTGATTGCACATCTTTTGATCGTGGGACAGCTATGTGTGGTTTGATGCATAAGTCTGGTACTGGATATGATCATGCTTTTAGCACAGGCTAAGTGGACCACATTTAGTCCATTTGGTAAAATCTTATTTGGAGTATGAATTTTCCGACTGTGGGGCCAAGGACACCTTTTTTTGCCAACCCTGATATTCAAGTTCCAAGCACATACTAGTGTTTACTTCTCCACTGTCGCCACTTGGACTGAAATGAAGGGGCGGCAGTGCTCTCTGCCACTAGAAATCCGGCACCAAATATGCGTTTATCCACATGACCACTCCAGTAATTATCGAAAGATATGGCTGCCGTATTTCCTTTGCGAAAGTCCCAAAGCCTGCAGTCGCAGAAGAACGCGATCTTTCCTGAGAGATGCGACGCACTCTGGCTCAACTTGGTCTGCAATAGGTTAAACTCTTGATTATTCAGACTAAACCGCAACAAACCGAATTTTTAACTGTTCTACTGGGCAGACTCTTCCAACAGTAAACTCCAACACTTTCCTAACTACAAGTTTTCTGTGACTTCATGACGCTATTGATGACAATTGACCTGGAATCGATTTGTTGATTGATCAGAGTGACGCACTGTTATAAACTCTTACATGGTTCTGGAACTTCAATGGGCCCTTCTCTTTTTTACTTTGAGCCGAAATGAAAAAATATGTATGGGATCCCTAATGTATCTTTATAGATAAGGACATATTCATGCCAATTAGTACAGCAATTTCATTATCATTGACACGTTAGCTCAATAAAGACAAAAATTGTGTCACGACTATTAGTCTTTTGGCATTTTCTATTTACTTTCTCGAGTTTTTATCACACTTAATTGAGACCACATAGCACACACACAAGTACAAAAAAGGTCCTTGTTGATGAAGAAGCAGTTTTAGACACGCAAAGTAGATGCATAAATAATGCGGGACACAAAAAGCTTTTATTGATGGGCACTCAGGTTAGTCTGGGAGTTCAATTCAGAAGCACGTTTGCACGTTGGTTGACTTGTCTTATATACTTCAATACATTCAACTGTTTCATATGGTATGATTATTTACTGTTGTCTACCTAAAAGCCCAAACCGAACTAGTTATTCAACTACTCTTCTTAACCTACAGATGTCCAAAGACATACTGAGACTCTACTGTGAACTGTATAGCTCTTTAGTGTAACGCCAAGCTAAGCTCCCATGAGATAACATCGTTGCTCTGGGTTTGTGTTATAGACAGCAAACTTTGGCAACTCAACTACCAAAAGAGTTTGTCCGACAGATATAAACCATTGGAACGCTGGTATGCTGGATGGCAGTCTAGGGTAGTTGCATGAATAACATGCTTGGTAAAGTTCAACGAGCAAACGGCGGTGCGACCATGTTGTTGTGGCAACGACAAAAACACTCCCCGAAGGGTTTGGTGAGTGTTGTCGAATTAACAGTCCTTTGCCGGATTTGAACCCGGTACGCTCCGGTACTCCCTTGCGGTACTGCCCGACTGTCGTGGTAGCGATTTATGACCAGTGAAACCTTCTAGGTCATGTCACCCCTCCTTCCGTAATAGATGGGTAATGAGAGGTGAGAGGCATCATATCCGTAGATCAACCATCGAGTTGCACGTCATTACCTTTGTGCATATTAGTCGCCTCTTACGACCGGTATGCCTACCTCGGGCATATTCTAAGCCCCTAACCCGCAGGGGGTACTAGTTGTGTTCGTTGAGGATACAATTTTTTAAAATTTCATAAAAGTTTTACTGGAAAGTGTTCAGTGACACAAAACACTTGCAGCGATAGAGCATTGAGAGAGAGAGTTGCAAGTTTCTGCTGGGGGAATTTCACTCAGTAAAACTTGTAAGTGAAAAACAGCTGATCGTGACATAGGAACATAGCAACAACAAAGATTTTAAAATTTAAACTATTAATCAATCAAAAAAGCAACAGCTGTTTTGTTGGCAAGTTCTTACTGACTCCTGTTCGGCGAAAAGTTTTTACTTTGGGATTTCAAGAGAGTTTTACGGCATTCTCACTTTACTGACAGTTCTTTGCAAGTTTTGTCACCGAACACAGCTATTCTAACCTTCATGCCAAAAGCATCAAACTCTCAACAAAAATATCTAGTGAGTTGCTTCCAATTAAGTACACTCCTACATGACACACAATTTTGGCTTTATAGCTGTCCTTTTCGATCCAGTTCGTTTCGCAGTCCAAAAAAACATAACTAGTTAAGTCTTTAAGGTCTTTATATATATAAATACGTGCATATATGTACATGCCCGTGTTAAATATAATAGTAGTGAAATTAAAATGGATATCGTTCGACGAAATAAGACAAATCTGTGATTTTAATAATTTCCATTTAAAAGATAGCGAATTCCATAACAGAAACCACATAAAAAGAATTTTCAAAGTATACACAAAGTTCAGGAAAGTAAATTAAAGATTTATAAATTTACATCAAAATTTTAATATTTTTAGGAATAATTTTTAGAAATTTTTTTAATGCCTATAACCAGGTGTAAGTTAGAATTGAGGTACTTCTGAATTTTTGGAATTCCAATTTAATTTCGATATCCAATTTAATTTCACTACTATTATATTGAACACAACTGTATATACGTTAGTATATATTTGACAAAAGCTTTATAAACATCCTGCAGGCAATATTTGAGGCAGTTTCACCTCAATAAACGCCAGTAACTCGTAACTTGTAAATTGTTTTCCAATTTTGCTCTTTCCTTTTTCTTACTTCTTTCTATGCAAATTGTGTTCAATTTAGGAAATTCAATTAGGCTGATATTCAAAGATTTCTTTTAAGTGCTCCGGCCACAATTTGAAATTGCGTAACAAGTTCTAGAGAGCTCAATTGGTATTTACTATTAGTTTATTAAATTAATTCCGCATAGTAATTCAACAAGAAAGAAAACTGGTAAAAAGTCACGTACAGCAAAAACGGAAATATGAAAACTGAAATTGTCAGTAATTGTTTGTTTTTATACTTTTACCAAAAATCTGTAGTATTAAATTCATATCTATGTATATATGCATACAAAATAATTCTAGGTAAAGGTCTCTTGAAGAGTCTTAATAGAACAACTAATAACAAACAAACAAACCTTTAGTGTAACTTTCAATTATGATTATTGTTTTTGTTCATAGTTATGTGTGTTTTTTAAATTAACTTGTTTTTGTGTTTTTATTATTTTCTTTAAAATAAGAATTGAAACCCCTGAAGATGTCAAGGAAACGTAGGGTTCAAACGGTCATAAGGAAAAAACTTGATTTTTTCTCGGTTTTCGATTTAAACTTTTTGACCAGCAAAGCCGATGAAAAAACCCCTTAAATACTTCAGTAGGTGTGTTCGGCGACAAAACTTGCAAATAACTGTGAGTAAACTGAGAATGACGTAAATCTCTCCCAAAACCCAACAAGTAAAAGTTTTCGCCCAACAGGAATCAGTAAAAACTTGCAAGCAAGACAGCTGTTATTAATTTCATTAGGTGTGGTCGCAATTGAACTGTTTTGTGGAATAAAACATAACCATGTGTCACAATCACCTGATCAAATGTCATTGTGCTCTCTCAATTTCCTCTCACTTGCAATTTTTTTAGCCATCACGAACGCGATATAGACACAAATCATGATAATTCGCAACAATTTGTAACAATTATTTTCATCACGAAGGGACTTATTGGTTAATAACTTAATGTTTGAAGTTTTTGTTGTTGTCTTTGATCTGTACCGATCAAGGCGAATTCAATATAAGGTGGAAGCAAGGTGAATTACAAACATACAGACACCCATTTTCCATGTATTTTGTTTTTGTAATTAATGGATCTAATGTCAAAATCGTACTGCGGTGAAATTTGTAGTGTCAAAATTCGAGAAAAAAGTAGATATCAGCTGATTAGATAATGCAACCTTGTACTGAATTCGCCTTGGTACCGATTAGCTGTTTTTCACTTGCAAGTTTTATTCGGGGAAATTTCCGCAGCAGAAACTTACAACTTCATCTCCCTATGAAATGCCAAAACTATTCAGTAAAAATTTTATACACATTTATTCTGTCGAGCTTAAAATTTAAGAGTCTCTTACAGTCAAGAAATATTTCGTTCCCGCACTAGTGGCAATAACAGTAGGCTGAAAATCTTTTTGTGGGGCGGAGTAAGGGAAAGCTGAGGAATATAATTTTTGATATGCAGCCAATTAAATTCTCCGAAATTATTTCAGATATGGAACTTTATCACATCACTTTTTACAGCACTCGTTAGCATTTCTCGTTTTATAACCATATTGTACACACTTTGGGTCACCCGTGTCCACATATTGGACGATAACACCGAAACCGGTCAAGTTGTCGAAAGAAGGAATATCTTAAATTTTGAGTTAGACTTCTAGAAATTCAACGGTGAAAATTCCATTCAATTCTATTAAGCAGTTTTTGAGTGATGCGCGCCCAAACATACAGACAGACGAAAATTCTAAAAAACTTTTGCTTTGCATTCTATGTGCTCAATATGATCCCTTCTATAAATTTTTCTAGAATACCTGCAATCTACAGGAATTCATCTGTTACAATTTTATTTTATATAGAGATGGTGGACATTTTATTTCCTTCAATAGCAAATAAAGAAATAATTTAATTAAACTCATCATATCCAATAATATTTACAAAGCCTAATAAATAAAGCTTTTGTTCGATATACTTGTACTATTACAAAAATTTTATTAATCTCGATAAAATGAAATTTGATGACAGAACAATTAAATTATTTTACTATCCTTATCTCAACAATGCATGAATTTAAAATGAAATTGGAATTTGAAACAAATATTTATTTTAAATGTCCACGTTGTAAATTGTGCGGCACTCGAATTAATTACATGCATTGATTTCTAGAATACAAATAATTGTACTCCATAGCTTAAGGTGGGAAGTAAAATTAAATATTAGCTTGCACAAGTGTTTGTGAGTGCGGGTATAAAAACATACATACACTCCAGTCGTATGCACGTAACATAGAATTTTCTTTTACTATTTGACTGGTGATTCCACCATTCCCCGCAAGGACTTAAATCGATGAAACCAGCTTAACACGCCAACAGTGAGTTTTCACGACATATACTCGTACTCGTATATAAAACATGATAACTGAAACCGAAACTAAACGATAAGCATTATTGTTGGAAATACATTTGAATTTCTATTTGAGATCAAATACGATTTCCAATTTCTAACATTGATTTTTAACTAAAGATATGTTGGATAAATATTCCATTCTCCAGTGAAAGGGAACATTTCTGATATGGAAATATTCTTATTTATCCACTTGAAAAAATACTGAATTACGACTTGAACTCTATCAACATTTTTCAACTGAAATCAAACATCACATGTTACTTTTTTGTTAGGCATTTCACTAATTATTAAAACGCAATGCGCAATATCATTAATGTATATAATAAAATATTAGGTAATTGTTTCCTTTAGGAGACAACTGCTAAAACACGTCCAAAAATGTCGGGAGAGGTATCAAACAACGCGTTTTGACTTCAGTATCAACAATCCGAAAGCGAATTTTCGATTTTTTGTTTCAGTGAAGAGATATTTGCCATCAAAGTTGAAAATTTTCTGTCATTTTCATGTGGTTGTTGTAATCACAGATTAGGGTGGATCGAAAAGTGCAAAAAGTGTGTTCTGCGCAGAAATACTGTGGACCGCGTAGCCGGTGTTGGACCGGCTAAGGGTTATTTTTTTGAAGCGCGGCCGAAGGCCGCCTACGCAGAAAGGTGTTCTGCACATAGATACCTTGGATCAAGCCCCCTATTTGGGATCGGACCCGGGTCATTTTCGGGTTTTTTGCGAATAACTTTTCACTGAAACAAAAAATTGAAAATCCGCTTTCGGATTGTTGATACTGAAGTCAAAACGCGTTGTTTGATACCTCTCCCGACATTTTTGGACGTGTTTTAGCAGTTGTCTCCTAAAGGAAACAATTACCAAATATTATAAATACTACCTTTTTTCACACAGATACCTATATATCTTTTTATTTCTTTACAATTGACATTTTTTTCGTTGCTAATTTTTCGTTCGCTTAGTTGTTTTTATTAATTTTTGATGCCAGATATGACAGAAAATACGAGTGCTGCCATGTGTAAAAATTAAAAAAAAAATGTACAACCCTAAGTGAATAAACATGTTGGAAATCACTTTGAAAATTTAAACATTTCTGAAACATCGAAAAAGAGTTGGATTGATGCACATTGGGTCTAATTACTCACGCACAATACATAATACCATACTACGCTTTACTTAATTTAAAGTACATTTACGTCCATTTGATCATTCTACAACTCTGAGCACAATCTCATAAGTCGGTTATCACGGTGTGACCTAACATGTGTTTAAAATAAAACGTATAACAAAGAGAACACATGCCTTTAGTATAACTGTAGAAAATAGAGGGTGGGAGGTAAGGCACGATAAAAATTGCGTTAAATATAATTATGTTTCTGGGACTCAAAGTCAATTACTGTCTAAGGGCCATTTTCATAAAGGCCGGTTAAGCCTAATCGGCGATTAATTTGGCAGCTAACCGTACAAAATACGTCAATTAACCCCCGGTTAGCGTTAACCGGCTTTAAAGAAAGATACCTTAAGTAATAATCTAAGTAATCGTACATACACAACCACATTACATGACTGGCTTTGCGGTTTCTATTTGTCAAAATTGTTGAAAACTCATCATATTTTTCGATGTTATAAATACATGTATGTACCTGCAAAAATCGTGTGACTAACCCCTAAAGAAGGTGGCCCGTATTTTTCGTCTAATAGATTTTGATTTGTGTAGCATACTTATAGGCGCAAACATATAAGACCATACCCGTAAGGGATAGAAAGAGAACCCCTCCTTTAAGCTGAAGTTATTGGTGCGTTTGTCGTATCGCTGTAGTCGTATCCTTAACGTAAAAGAAAAACCAACATACAATCGGTAAGGTTACTTTACGGATAGGGAATTACGATACAGCACCAATAATCGATTGCATTGTTTCTCATAAGGTTGGTCGAATCAGCTGTTTTATAAGGTTACCGATAACTCACCAATAATTTGAGCTTTAATACCCGTTCGGTTATAAATGGATAGAATTGGTTTGGTTCTCCATAGCAAAGAGCATATTTTATTTATAAAAAATTCAATTCATATCCATAGAGATTACAACTGGCATTGCTTCTTTGCGACTCATCCCGAATTGCTTCTAGGCTTGCCACAATTTCTGCTGGGTATTATTTACTTAAATAACTTTCAAGTTATCGTCTTTGGAGAGATATGTAACTCCCCAACCCAAATTCATTTGAAATGCAGAGCGTATAAGAAATTGAGGAGGTTCGTCTATTGTTGGCAACATAAACTTGTACTAAGTGGACTTTTAACGCAAATTTTGGCAAGAACGTCTTAGTTAGTCAATTAGTTTGGCGGCTGGAGCCATTGGGTCGGCTCAATTTTTTTAACAGTTTTCCAAAAGATATTTGAATTTTATTTAGGAAAACATAAGAATTGTAGTGGGAGCGTAATATCCGTAGATCAGTTAACGAATTTCAGCAGAACATATAGAGCTCCAGTCCTATTTACAAATAATCTAAACATGTTGAAAAGCAAATGCAAAATCATCTGCCGCAGAACCCTCATCCGACTCTGTTACACGTAAAAGCAATGTTTGGTTTCGTCTTCTCCTATGATAAAATGTATATCTGAGGGTAATTATAACTTGGAGAACCCTGCTAGAGCAAAATGTGCCTAACTAAGAGCTAGCTCAAGACGGTGTATTTGATTCTAGTAATGACAAATTAGCCCAGCTCTTAATAAGCGTTTTACCGCCGAAATCAACAAAGCTCTACAGACATCGCTGTTTTCTGATGACTGACGACTGATGAAGTCGCAATAGAAGGGCAAGTTCTTCTTAACTTTTCTTTTGGTTCGGAATTCCGCAATTATGGGAAGGGATCTTTCCATTACTTACGTACTTTCTGGACGTCGGTCGCCCGGTAATTGTGTGGAACCAATCTCGTACTGATAAGTATTTCTTTGGTATTTGAAACTTACTCTTCTAGATGCCCTTTATTGGTGTATTCAGTTTAGTCCGAGTCAAGCTTACAACATTTATTCGATCGAAGATAAAACTTAGCCCTCCAAATTTGCTGCAGGGGTTTTCGGTAAATTCATCCAAAATTTGTCAAACAGATGAAGTTGCCAAATTTTAATAGAAACATAACACTAGTCAACTTCGAAATAGTACATGCGGAAAATAACTTAAGGCGTTTCAAGTTGATTTAAAACTCTTTCGTGCTTCTTAGATATGTGGAATAGACTAAGATAGTGCAATAAAGTAATAATTTTAAAATTAGGTTAGGAGGATTAAATTAAGTAGAAGAAAGGATATTTTAAAAACGCTATTATATTTGGTGGCTATGAAATGTACTTATGAAAGTGAATAAATATATGTATACGGGTACTACTTAAGGTAGAGAACAATTTTCACCTTCAATTTATCGCGAGCAATGTTGCTGGTGTGAGATGTAACAGCTTAAAATGTGTACAGTAATATCTAACAGAAGCCGACATATCCAATTGTATGTAAGGTAGAATAACTTGGGTTTTATCTTTTCTTCCGTTGTTTACTTTGCTGTTCCTTTTTTATTTAATTTCATTTCTTTTCATTTCATTTGATTTCATTTTATTTTATTTCACTTAATTTCATTTTATTTCATTTCACTTTATTTTGTTTTATTTTATATTATTTAATTCTACTTTATTTTATTTTATTTTAATTTATTTTATTTTATTTTATTGTATTTTATTTTATTTTATTTGATTTTATTTTATTTTATTTTATTTTATTTTATTTTATTCTACTTTATTTTATTTTATTTTAATTTATTTTATTTTATTTTATTTTATTTCATATTATTTTATTTTATTTTATTTTATTGTATTTTATTTTATTTTATTTTATTTGATTTTATTTTATTTTATTTTATTTTATTTTATTTTATTTAATTTTATTTTATTTTGTTGTTGGTTTTACGGTCTGTTCATTTTACATATTTTTGTAAGTATAACGAGCTCAAGACCAGTTGATAATAATTCTTAGTTAATTATTATTATTTTTGATTAGAGGAAAAACTGAAAGCAATATATGTTGATAATAATTCTTAGTTAATTATTATTATTTTTGATTAGAGGAAAAACTGAAAGCAATATATGTTTGTTGCTTTCAGTTTTTCCTCTAATCAAAAATAATAATAATTAACTAAGAATTATTATCAACTGGTCTTGAGCTCGTTATACGTACAAAAATAATTTTATTTTATTTTATTTTATTTTATTTTCTTTTCTTTTCTTTTCTTTTCTTTTCTTTTCTTTTCTTTTCTTTTCTTTTCTTTTCTTTTCTTTTCTTTTCTTTTCTTTTCTTTTCTTTTCTTTTCTTTTCTTTTCTTTTCTTTTCTTTTCTTTTCTTTTCTTTTATTTTATTTTATTTCATTTCATTTCATTTTATTTTATTTTACTTTATTTTATTTTATTTGATTTTATTTTATTTTATTTTATTTTATTTTATTTTATTTTATTTTATTTTATTTTACTTCATTGTATTTTATCAATTTTTTTTTTTTTATTTTATTTTATTTTTTATTTTATTTCATATTGTTTTATTTTATTTTACTTTATTTATTTCATATATTTTAATAATTTTTTTTTTAATTTTTTTTTACTTTATTTTATTTTATTTTATTTAACTTTATTTTATTTTATTTTATTTTATTTTATTTTATTTTATTTTATTTTATTTTATTTTATTTTATTTTCTTTTCTTTTCTTTTCTTTTCTTTTCTTTTCTTTTCTTTTCTTTTCTTTTCTTTTCTTTTCTTTTCTTTTCTTTTCTTTTCTTTTCTTTTCTTTTCTTTTCTTTTCTTTTCTTTTCTTTTCTTTTCTTTTCTTTTCTTTTCTTTTATTTTATTTCATTTCATTTCATTTTATTTTATTTTACTTTATTTTATTTTATTTGATTTTATTTTATTTTATTTTATTCTATTTTATTTTACTTTATTTTATTTTATTTGATTTTATTTTATTTTATTTTATTTTATTTTATTTTTATTTTATTTCAAATTATTTTATTTTATTTTGTTTTATTTTATTTGTTTTTTATTTTATTTTATTATTGATTTTTACGGTCTGTTAATTTTTACATATTTTTGTAAGTATGACGAGCTCAAGACCAATTGATAATAGTTCTCAGTTAATTATTATTACTTTTGATTAAAGGAAAAATTTAAAGCAACAAACATATTCAGGCTATAGTTATAGTACTTTTTCGAAAACAGCTACGACTCTCGTCAGATGGTTCGATTCGTCGCAAGATCTTCTGGAATAGCAAAACTTACTTTATTTTATTTTGCTTTATTTTATTTTATTTTACTTTATTTTATTTTATTTTATTTTACTTGACTGTATTTAATTTAATTTTTTTTTTTTGTTTTATTTTATTTTATTTTTATTTTATATGATATTGTTTTAATTTATTTTATTTTACTTTATTTTATTTCATATATTTTAATAATTTTTTTTTTTACTTTATTTTATTTTATTTTACTTTATTTTATATATTTTATTGTATTATATTTTATTTTATTTTACAGCCCAACCTAATATAAACGCAGTCCTACAATTTTCTGTCAAAAATGTCTCATACACATACAAATTGTATGAGAGCAACCTAAACTAACCGCACAGCGTAAAAACCTAACTCAATTTCCAATTTTCGTTTTGCGTGACATATCATCGATTTGACATTTACGCTCAGCTGGCCCCTCGTTTGTGTATATGGGAGCTACTCACGCACGCAAATTTATTTCGGTTAGAACCATTATTTCGTGCGGTAAAAAACGCTGTGCGGTTATATTAGGTTGGGCTGTTACTTTATTTTATTTTATATCTCGAAGCACAGCCAGAGTAAGTTGTAAACTGTCATGTAATTGTGTGTGTAGAATTCTGAACGTTTCAGCTACGGTTGCTCAAGCAGTGAAGCCTTAAGCTGCTTTCTGGGTACCGTTATATTCCAATGTTTATTTCCTTCGTAGCAAATAAATTATTTCTTTTAAAAATTAAATTTTCCAGGCAGTTGAATATGTTGATTTGATTAATTCCAAGTGATTTTCTACATGATAGCGCTCCATAATATTTGATTTTAGATTTAATTTTATTTTATCACTTTGTTTGTAAATGTGTATGTATATTCATGCAGGCATGAATATTTATATGTGTACATTAGGGTGTCTACATTTTTTTGGATGTAATTAACGATATTTTTTGAGTCTATATATAATTCTAATGGAACGTGTGAGTTTTTCATTTTGACGGTAATTTGTCGTCATTCCATTATGTTATCCTAAAAGTAGTTTGTAGTGATGTACAGAGCCACTAAGCTGGCCCCGAGAAAGGTGACTGTATGGCGAGCCTTTGTCTTACAATAACCTAGCAAAAGATAAAACAGATTAAGGGTACTGAAACCCCGAACCTTTAAAAAACGGTTACGGAAGATTCAAAAGTCCGTTTTTAACTGCCGGAGAAGGTTCTTTGACGGCAGAAGCATAAATTAGAGGGAAATATGAGTCTTTCTTTTTCAACTGACCCAGATTTTTGGTTCAACGTCGGTATACAGGTTCTTACTATAAAATGGTTTGACACGTTTCTTTTATTTTGCATTTTTTTTTTTTTTTTTTTTTTTTTTTGAGATATGGTTCGGTTTTTTCTTAAACTACAGACTTCATTATAACACCATTTCAAAGCTAATGAATCAAGCTTCACACCTTGCATATATTTCATTTCTTGCCTTTTCTTTAATTTTAAACAATTTAATTTTTAAAAGTAAAATTTCACAGCGTTACCATCAAAATTTTTAACTCTAAATAACAGCGATTCCCTAGTCCAAGTCTCTTTTTGGAAACATTTATTTGTGTTATGAGTTATGAAATCAATTAATCTTTTTGCGTGTCGAGAAATTTTCGATATGGAAAAAATTAAATGGCATAGAAAATTTTATCTACTCTAATGCAGATATATCAAGT
Source organism: Merzomyia westermanni (assembly GCA_949987695.1). NCBI lineage: Eukaryota > Metazoa > Arthropoda > Insecta > Diptera > Tephritidae > Merzomyia > Merzomyia westermanni. The sequence continues at coordinate 22,568,837 of OX465289.1, forward strand.
ATGTTCAACAAGAAAAAATTTCCACCTTTGCTCTGCAAAACTCTAGAGTTTATTCATTCATACAGATTTGTATTATTTATTAACGCACTAAAAGCAAATTGAATGTGAAAATATTTGTTAGGATGAAAGTTTAATTAAATTACAACAAACAGATAAACGCAATATATCTATTCAAAGCATAAACCTCACTTCAATTTTATTCCGTCAACAATTGTTTGCAAATTTCATTATTCGTTAAAAGAGAGGGAATTGCTCTAGTAACTCAATGACCTTCGGTGAATTGAATGAAATGTCGGTAAAATATTTGTCAAGCAGCAGCACACACACACACAGCCACCCGTAGCCATACACGCGATAGCCTCTGCAGTGATGGGCAAACAAATAGTTGTAGCAGTGTTGATATAGCGCTATAGATTTATGGGTAAATACCATTGGTTGATTTTGTCCCTAACCTTTTTGATATTTTTTTATGGGTTGAACTGTTCGATTTTGTTTTAGTATGTTCTTTGGAAATACTACTTGTAACCATTTATTCTGGACGGATACTGTCGGATCGGTCCACTTTATACCCCATAAATATGCTATACACAAAAAGTGAGTCTTAATTTGCAATCAGAGTGCATTTATCACTTTTTCTTCAACAGTTTTAATTGTCCGGTGCACGTATTTGTGTTCCGATCTCTACCCAAATTGATTTTCAGACTTTTTAAGTACCAAATATCGATAAAGTCGGAACATTTTTAGTTTACCCACTCACTAGTACTGGGGCTGGTCATTTATGCAATTTCGATAATTTTTTTCTTCTTGTCCCTTACTTTGTAATTCTATTCGAAAGGCTGTTCTACTCGAAAGCAAAAACGATTCGAATACACATCACTACTCAGTAGTTCGGACGAGTTTACTTTGGAATATATTCGATAATAGTCATAGGCATCACTGTTTCACAAATTCCAGACGCAAAGCAAAATACAAAAAAAAAACATTGCATAAATATAAAGTAGAGCATTAGAGATGAGATGAGCACCTCGACTACCACGCGTGTTTGAATGAAGGTCCTCGGACAATTAATTTATTTTTCTTTTTTTTATTAAATAAAATTTATTTTTTTTTTTAATTTAAACATTTGTAATCTCCAAAAAAAATTCTTTTTCTAATTTTCCAATTTTTTACCCAACATTCGTCAATTAATTTCTCTCAACAGCGATTGCGATAAAAATGATGGAAAAAACACTAATTGTTTTATTATAATCATAAGAAATTTAATTTTTGTGGACTTTCGAATATTTTGGCATGTGTTTTCGAAGTAGGGAGTACCAAATTTTCTACAATAGAAATGGTGATGAATCAAATCCCAAGGGAACAGCATGGAACTCGAACAAAGAATGCTTTCTACTCGAAAATTCTCTACAGACTACGAATTACTCGAAAGCGAACAATTTTTCTTTCGAATAGAACTACAGAGTAAGGTCCCTTGTCTAGAGTGAGAAGAATATCCATAGCAAATTAATTTGAAAGGAGTAAGCTAACTACTTTTGGGCGCAGCTTAAACTTAAAGCGCAAAATGCACACCTCTGCTCTATTGTTATTCCTCGATGGTACTAAATACAATAAGTGGAGTCCTTTGGGAATGTATTTGTGTTTGAATAAACATATCTTTAGACGTTTTCTTAGCTGCAAATATTAACTTTTGCATTGTTTGTTTTCAAGTTTACTGTAAATACAATTAACATATCTATGTATAAATATATCATTTACACTGATTTATTTATATATTGAGGTATATATGTATTTATGCATTCACTTAAGTTACGCTCAATACGAGTGCCTGGCCTAAATAACTGAATTACCTGTACAACAGATCGTGATTGGCGTATTCAAGCACTGTCATACTTAAGGTGGATTGCATTGCTTTGAAGACAAAACTTTTAGATAACTTTATGTGCTAAACTTTTGGTTAAAAATGCAAAATTCGGATAAGCCGCAGAAAGTTCGATATTTTCGGCTCAACTAGTTCGAGTTCTGTAATTTTTCCATATTAGTAACTGGTATTTTTAACACGGCGGTGTCGTACGAAATGGCAATTGTCCGCATCTGCATCAGCACTATACCAATGGGCATACTAGTCAGTACATACACCAGAATCATACCAGCCGTAATACTACTCAGCCTATGCATCAGTATTATACCACTTACTGTACCACTCCATAGTAGACGAGTGGACCCTGCGGGTAAGGGGTTTAGAATATGCCCGAGGTAGGCATACCGGTCGTAAGAGGCGACTTATATGCACAAAGGTAATGACGTGCAATTCGATGGCTGATCTACGGATATGATTGGTTTAAATGTATCAGAAAATTACAAAATTACATTACAAACAACTTTATTGAAAATTCAGTCATGAGATATAGAACATATGTCATCAGGTATGAAAATATATCTGTCACTATATTAAACAATTGAAACCAATTTCAATAAAAATATAGTCGCTTTTCATAGCAGTTCTACCCTTGGAAAACATTTCTAAAAAGTAATTTTCTTCTCTTTAATAATATACCTTTCTTGATTGAATTTTATAATTGATTTCACAGGCATAAATCTTAAAATTTTCTTGAAACATTTTGTGGATAAATTTAAAATTTAAATATTATTAATCTTAGATATTATCCAATTCATTGTTATAAAAATATCTTTACATGAAATTAAGGAAATTCAAGGCATATTATCTTTTTATGGAGAAAATTTTAAGTTTTGGAACTCTTTGCAAATAACCATGCAGATAACTCGCTTACGAAATTCTACAACATAATGTGCAAGTTCTTAGTAACTAAATTTTTTAAAAAGTGCTATTTTTAGCCATCAAGTTATTGTACGTTTCTGCTCGGCAATTTCGTTGTTGCAGCTTTTAAACGACTCCGTTGGAGATACATTGTTATTTTGTTTATGAAAACTGCATTTCACAATCACAATAAATCACCCTGATCACCCTACCAAATTCTTCTTTTCCCCAAAAAGGATGATGTAATGATAAGGGAGGCTGATCACATACTTCCCACAGGGCATTATGTGATCAGCCAAAATACTTCCCTGCATAACAAAAAGTTGTCACTTCGCTGGACAGGGGCGACACTATATGGCGCGTAAGTGTTATACGCTATGTTGGCACCTGTCCAGAGAAGAGACAACCGATGACCGACAGGAACGGCATGACCGTGAAACGTTCGGGTTCCACGGACATGTCGTTGCTGGCGGCCATCAATTAATCATTGGCCATCAAAAAGAAAACACTGTTTCTAAAACTGAGTGGATAAATAAAAAAAGTTTTAAAAGAAAACTAAAAGTATAAAGTTGTTGTATTCTTTTGCCAATTAACATGGCGATCCTGCATATGACATCGGCAGGAGTGGCGCGGGTAAGTTAAGTGGCAGTGAATAAGCAAATTATAATAAATAAAACCTAAAGTTAACGGAAATAATAAAAGTACCTAAAATGTAAAAATTTAATAACTTATCAACTAATAAGAACGGATATAATAAAAGTTAGAAAAAAATGTAAAATCTAATACTAAAGCAAGTAATAGAACCAGAGATAATAAAAACCCTTGAAATAAATGCCAAATTTAATAAAGAACCCAATTAAAACAAACGGAAATAATAAAAATTAATTCAAATCTAAAATTTAATAAAGAAATCTTAATACAAACGGAGGTAATAGAAAAATTTAATACAAGACCACACATGGCAAAAAGAAAACTTATCACTTAATATGGAAAATTTCAAATAATACATAAAACTAAACTACAACACTAACAGAAACAGAGATAATCAAAAAAAAAATTTTTTTTAAATAATACAAAAAGAAACTATTCTAGAAAACTAAAGAATACGGAAATAATACATAAAATTAATCTACAAGTCTAAAGAATACGGAAATAATACATAAAATTAATCTACAAAACTAAAAAATACGGAAATAAAACTAAAAAAAAATTTTGAAAATAATACAACAAATTCTAATCTACGAAATAATTGAAGCAGAAATAATAGGTACATCGGGTGCGGTACCTAACAGCACATCATATCACGCCACTTAACTAACGGACATTTTTCAACCCACGCCACTCACACTGCACAGCAACCACCAGCAGCGAGCGAGACAGCGCAGCAGCAGGCAAGAAAAAAGGCAGCAGCGGTAGTAGCAGCGGCAGCGGTGGTAGCAGAAGTAGCAGTTTAATAGCAGAAGTAGCAGTATATATGTATATGTATATGTATTTTTCCCTTAGGGTTTTTTCTTATACAGACATATGTACACATTCACATTAAAAATTAAACAAATACAAAATACACTTAGAAAAATTTTTTGTTTGAAATTGCATGAATGCCTAAAATCCTTTTGCATGCCAAATCCCAAGTTCTATGCATGATAATTTTCAGCGGATGACGTAATTTCAGCAGATTCGGTTGTTTTTGTATTTTTTTTAGATTTAAAAAAAAAAAAATGTTTCACGTTTTCGGACTTTGGTGAATATTAAGTTAATGGAATCGAGATTTTGCTTTGTTTTTTTTTGATTTATCGTAGTATGACTGATTTAGAAGAAGAATTTTCAAATAGATATTCAGAGTTTATAAAAGTTACTAAAAGAGTTTTGCAAAACCGACAGCTTTCGTCGAATAAAGATAAACTTAATGAATATAAGAAATTGCTAGTAGCTTCTTATAATCACATTTTAATACCAAAGGTCATACAAAACTACATGAGTCCTCAAAAACACAAGTAAAATTAGAACGTTGTAGAGATCTTTTAGAAAGGTGTTTCGATAAATTAGATTTTCATATTAAAATTCCATTAGAGCCAATTTCTTCGTGGCTTCATTTGAACATTTCTTATTCGTTGTTGCTTCGCTACTGCGCCGTTATTGCAGTAGCGACGCACAGTGGCGCCTCTGCCGTTAAAGCATGGCAAAAATCAAAAAAATCATGAAAGCGTTCGCTAAATCTAATACATGTTTCTAATAGAGAATTTTCCAGGGATCAAGAGTATACAATTGGTTTTTCACAGATATAAATTATAGTTTACCAGGTAAAGCCACTCAAAGTTGACCAATGTTCAACATTGGGAAAAATTTTAAAACTTTTCTTCTTTTTCGTTGTATTTAAAATGGTTTTGTGAGTAGATAAGGCGGCCGGTTGTCGTTTTCTTATAAAGAAATTAAAGATAATTTAATTTAGGATTGAAACAAAAAAAAATGGTTTTTTTTTTGTTAAAAGTTGGCGGATATACCTGTTTTTCGAAATGCCTATTTTTAGGTCCTTTTTAAAACTTTGATGGAAAATAAAAAAAATATTAAAATATGTGCTCCGTCAAATTAACAGTAGTTATTTGTGAAATATTCAGTTACCAAAATTCATAAAGTCTACCTGCGTCCAGCTGCAACTTCACTTTTTACATCAAATAAAGTTAAACAACCTTGGGCATAAATATGCGCCTAAGCAGGTATATATAATTCAGTACGGCCGTAAGGTCGTTTTTGTTATTGGAACTTGTTGACAACATACATTTTTTTAGTTACGAATTGTATACCTGAAATTCATTTAAATAATTTGAGTACCTATATAAAGTTATCCATCATACAATGCACATTATCATTCGTCTTTTGGAGATTAAGGAACTTATACTAAGGAACAGAATACTGTTTACTTAAATAAAGTGAATAGTATTTTTTAAATATAGTTCACAGTTTAATATTTAGTCAGATCCACTCGAGGCCAATTCTAATATGTATCTAGAAAACTCGAAACTATTTTGCGGTGTTTAAATCTACAAAGTCCAGACGGGACTTCGTTGAGGCTATTATGAGAGAATTAGCGAGTGAAACAAGCATTAAAGAAAAGGAAGGCCTGGAAGAAAAAATTGGTTTACAATACATTATGATAGAAAGAAAATGGAAGGACGTCTATCGTAACAATTGAAAATTTCAAAGTAAGCATGAAAAGTGGCTAGCTGACAAAACTTTTTTGGACGAAGAAACGCCTAGCACGTCAACTAATCCAACTAGAGGGAGACCAACAAAACCCATAGAAGAGTGTTCTACCTACACAAGGAAAAGGAAGCTGTCTGATATCACAAAAGCTATGGCCACGACTTATCTTTCAGAAGCACTGGTTATTAAATATAAAAAAGACGAAGAAAACGTGAAATCTCATATAACAGAAGCAGTTGCGGTAGCAAGTCCAGTGCGACTGATGAGGACCAAAAACAACATTCCCACACCAGCAAATGCGCTATCTAGGAAATACACTCCCGAAGAAGCTTTGGCGCTGTTTATAGATCTCGGTTTAGCGAAGAAAAAATATGTTATATTGCGTAAGTCATTATTGCAACGTAATGCCGATATTTTACCTGGATACAAAAAAATTACTCAAGCCAAGAAAGAAGCAGTTCCTCTAAGTCCCAAAATAACCGAAGTATCAGCTGAAATTGAGCTACAATACCTAATGGATCATACGTCTACACGACTCCTGCAAAGTTTTACTGAAGAAAAGTTGAAATCACTGCCAAAGGAGCTAGCATTGATAACTAAGTGGGGCTGTGATGGATCATCAGGACAATGCGCATATAAACAAAGAATAAATGTAGACGATGAAACAATTACAGATAGTAATATGTTTATGGCTTCTATTGTTCCATTACGACTAAAAGATGAAGCTTCAGAATATTGGAAAAATCCACGTCTGTCATCAACTATATTGTGCCGCCCGGTATTATTTAAATACGAGAAGGAGTCTTCGGAACTCATCATAAGTGATATAAAAAATCAAATTGCCAAATTAGAACCGACAATAATTGAAATTGAAGAGGGGAATGTCATTACAATAAAGCATGATTTTCTTCTAACAATGGTCGATGGAAAAGTTTTGAACTTAATAACAAATACGACATCTACAATGAAATGTCCAATTTGTAAGAAGAGCCAAAAGGACTTTGAAAATCTTGTTGATTCAATAATTGACGAACTAAATTACGAGTATGGAATATCTCCTTTGCATGCTAGGATAAGATGTATGGAATTTGTTTTGAAGCTGGCTTATACACTACCACAACAAGGAGAAGTTTTCGACGACAATACAACATGTAAGGAGAAACAAAACAAGAGAAAAAAAAATAATTCAGGATGCATTCTATAAAGAGATTGGCCTTAGAATTGACTGTCCAAAGTATAGATACGGAAATATACAAATGATGGTAACTCCTCAAGAAGATTTTTTGAAAACGATGAAGTGACTGCTCGCATAACAGGAGTTGATAGAGATATTGTGAAAAGATTGGGAGTAATTTAAATATTTTAAACTGCCATGAACCAGTTAATGGACCCAAATTTGGAGAATATGCATCTAAAACTACAGAGTTGCTGCATCAAAAGTATCCTGAGAAGAAACTTACACCAACGGTACATAAAATTTTAGCACATGGAAAAGATTTAATAGAGTACCAGTGCTTACCGTTAGGAGAATTGTCTAAGCTCAAGAATCTAAGAACAAGGACTACAAAAGATATAGATGTATGAACACCTGCAAAGTATCACGAGTTAGACAAAACGAAGACCTTTTCAACATGTTAGCTATCTCTTGTGATACAGTCATATCATCTATGAGGTATGTAAGAACACAAAAAGATCTTACAGATGCGTATAGCTCAGAAATGATTGCTTTGTTAGATATATGTTCCAGTGACGATGACTATGTTAAGATAAAATAAGTTTCTCACTTCTTATCACAACAATGAAAAAGAGATTTAATAATCAATTTTGTTACTTTATTGAAAAATAAGATATCTATGTACAAGTTAATTTTTTATTTCAAATAAAAGAATTAATTTAGTAATATATATATAAATTTATACTTTTCGTTACTGCATTTCTCTAAAGTTTATCAAATTTATTTTAAAGCTTAGGCATTTCGCCTTCAAACGAGTATTAAATTTTTATAGAAATCAATACGTCTATCGAGTTTGGTACAAATTGGTAAAGCGGTTACTAAGATCAAACTTTTTAGCATAAATGGGCAGTGCCACTCCCCTTTTCCAAAATTCGTTCGCTGTTTAATCTTTAGCTCAAATAAAATTTCATTGAACCACTTTCAATAACTTTTAGTTATTAATAAAATACATATTTGGCTTGTAAATAAAAAAAAAAAATGTAAAATTTTACGATGAATTTTTAAGCACCTTGTTATTGTGGCACCAAAAACGGACATTTGAGTTTTATAAAAGAAAGAATACGTCTATCGATTTTGGTAGTTATTGATTACGTGACTACTTAGATACAACTTTTTGTCAAAAGTAGGCAGTGCCACGCTATCTTATCAAAATCATTAGTTTATCTTATTTAATGCTTAAATACTCGTACGTCATTATAAGACAAATCTCATTTTATTTTTTTTATTTTTTACTAAAAACATTTTGGTTTTGCCTTTTTCTAAAAATTTTCAACTTTGATGAATTTTTTAGAAGCACCTTGTATCTGTGACATTCTGAGCTTTCACACAATAAAACTTCAAATAATTAGCTTTCATCTGCTTTTTAAATTTTTAAAATATCTTGAAAAGGCGCCACTGTGCGACGTGGCAAAATCAAGGGTGATTTTGTTGACATGCACGTATGTACATGATTTGCAACTCAAATGTACTATTTAAACCACGAAATTCTCAAAAGGATTAGTATTTTACTATCAGAACTATTATTTACAAGAAAGTTTTATATTTAATTTAATTAAATGAATATTTAAGAATTCAGAATATTAGTTGATTTTCTAAATTAAATAATACTGAATTGTTTTCTTTTTCGCTCGTGTACGCATCTATCGACAATTTTAGCGGAAACGTTGCAGTCGCTCAAACTGGTATGAATAAGCCCACGAAATTCTGACTAGTTTGGCAAATGACTGCAGGGTATTTAATTACACTAATATGTGAATTCTGTAAGCAGTATCTAGTCACTAATAGAGGCATTTTGTGGTCAATCTCAATTTTGATACAATTTGGTATTCAGTTAGCTGTCTCACATCTCTAGTCTCAAAAAAGAGTCACTATATTGTCAGCTGGTTCTAGGCAGGTCACAAACAGTAAAATATTGGGTCAAAAATTAAAGAAATTAAAAAATAAAATAAAACTTTAAGTGTAGAAATATTTATATATTTAAAAAAAATAATGTTTAATTAACAAAAAAATAAAAAAAAAGAAGAATAATTTGTCCGCGATCCTGGGTACGAACCTGCGTGTGGGCTATCGCGATATGTATACATACGCTCTCAAATGCGGTACTTGAGATGTATGCAAGTGTGTTTTCACCACATATCATTGGTGAACTTTTTGTAATTTTCTGTAACAGAATACCGAAATCATTTGAAGTCACAAAAATTGTCTCTAATGAAAAATCTCAAATTTATTGACTTAAGATGAGACAGACTTACAGAATACAGCTATAAGAAGCACTGCGTGTGTACTGGGAAATTCCCAATAACTGACTTCGACCCCGGGAAAAAGAGTGAGTCACGTCTGAAGCACCTCGGTGCGGTTCTGTCGAGAGCTGGACAGCTAAACATGAATTTACTTGAAGATATATATTGTAACGGGTTTTCGTCATCGTTTGTCGAATTTGGTTGTGTGACAAACTGGATTCGGTTCTTTGCCATCTTCAGTGCCCCGTTTCGTTCTTGAGAACATAAAAACTTTCCACCCTGGTGGAAAATCAACAATTTCTTCACTTCAAGGAATGACCACATATTAAACATTTTTATTTTGGAAGCGTTGCTCATTTGTCATGTTAATTGCCTTGAGACTTGAATTTGCAACTTCGCAAGTTACCCACATCGCTATATATTTATAAGTCCTAATATTATCAAATTTTTAATGTAGTTCCTTATTTTTTGTATTTTAGTTAAATCACCATCGCACACGCCCTATTCTTTAAAAATAAATTTGTTGATTTCAGCTCAATTGATACAATAAATACGTTTATCGTAAAAATCTTTTACGAAGGTTGCGCTCTATGTACGCAAAATGTTAGGAAAAGTTCTTATAGCAACCGTGAAATGTGTAATATTAGCAGATTATTCGAAAAAACTTATTACTATTGTTTAAAAAGCACATTTATAATTGCTAAAAACTTTTGTGTATACGAGTAAGTGCATCATTCAAAATCTGCTGCATAAATTTGCATACGAGTTTAATCGATGTATTGCTCGATACATAACTAGACATTTTGGGCACTCCTTACACCAGGGCCCGAATCGAGGCAGTCGCAAGCAAGGGAGCGATCACATAGAGTAAAATTTCGCAACGTATCGAATGGGCAGATCGCCGCACTCGATACGCAACGAGTAGAAATTTGTTTGCAATTACATCTCTAGCTCTTCTCTGAGTTACGTATAAGAATTGTAAGAAAAGTAAAAATAAAATAAGGGATTTATATTGAAATCAAAGATAAATGTTTAAAGCTACTTTATATTTGTAAAGAAATTAATAAAGTTAAATTTTTTCAGGCTTTAAAATGAACCCTGTGTTATTTCTTTACTCAAGCTCGTCAGATTCAGACGAGGAGCATCACCAAAGAGTAATAAAGTGCAGAGTTCGCGACCAAAGCAATCCTTTGGATTTACCTGAAGCGTAAGAGAAAATAGTTGGTACCGATTAAATAATAATAAATATAAATCATTTATAGGTTTACCCTATCCAAAATTGGATCATGAATTCACTCAAAAAATTTTTTTTGCGCATGGTTTTTTGGTCACATTTCTCCTTAAATCATTAGTTATGTCTATAATACAATTAATAAAAGAAAAACTTACATACATTTCAGCTATTCTCGTAATATTTTGCTATTTTTCCAAAATATTGCCTCTAATTGCCTACAGCTCGATTGACAATTAGCTAACGAATGACATTTCGTTTGAAACGTATAAACCCTCGCTCGTTATCTAATGACCAAATTTCAAATTCTTGGCAATTCCGCTCGCTAGCGAGTGCCGTGATCCAAAAATCATAAAATTACAGAAATTTCGCTCATTTACGACTGCCGTGATTCGAGCCCATGAAAATATTTTGTTACTATTGCATCTAAGCTGAAAATGCATTTATTCTTCAACCAAATGCAAGCATCGGAATCAGGGCGGCAGGCAAGATTTTTTCAGAGGGGGGTTCCTAATTTTTTTTTATTTTATTTAAACTTGTTTTAATCTGTTTTAAACGAAATATTTCACACAAACAAGCAAAAACAAAAGTAATCTTGAGATTATTATTCAAATACGTATGTGTATCTGATTTTTAAAATATTTTTAAGATTGAAGCTTACCACGCACCTCTCAAAAAATGCCTAAACTCGATATAAAAAGCGCTCAAGAAATTATTTTCTGTAAAATTTTTTAAAACAATACGCAGTTCATAAATAAAAATGCTACACTTCTCATTTCATACTATTGAAAAAGCTAAGAATGGCAACACCGGTTTATACGATTTATTTCTTGAGGTAAAGTGACAGATTGAAAGCAATGGTGAGTAAATGTTAATATTTGATTGATTTTGTTGCCATAGTTGCAAGATGTGGAGACACCCAACAAGACGGCCTTCTCCGGATGTTTTCCTGCGAGTTTAACAACTCTAACCCTGTCAAAACAATGGCGTTTGTTAGTGATAACTCCGCTACAATCCTGAAATTTTAATAATTAATAAATCACAAGGCGTTTTGTTAGTAATTCACAATTAAATTACTAACTTTTATCCATTTTGTACACGTTTATTTTGATTACAATTTGGGTTTTCTTCGCTGCTTGTTCTTCTCGCATACTATGCAAACGTCAAAACTGTAAGTCGTTAAGATTTTTTTGCATAAAATCATTTAGCAATTATTCCAATTCAGCGAAAACGTTTTAAGACGCCTCAAGGTCGAAAAAGAGCACTCTGCAGTATACGTAGCGCCAAGAAATGTTACGTAAATTTTTATAAAATGTAAAATATTTGGGAAGAGTTGACACTAAAATAAAGCTTTTAATACCATTTATTACTTTTTTTAGGTATCAAACTTCCCCCTTAATATAGCGTTGATCAGAATGATGTGACGGGCTGTTTTCAGATTGAGCTCAAGCAGAACTTTCTATCGCTAGTTATTGATTTTCCTGCTGGGTAACTATAAAGTATGCATATCTGAATATATTCTCATGTTAGACGCTTGTGAATTTGTTTATAAAGCTATCAGTAAATTATAAGCCAAATTTAAAGATAAAACATTGAAAAATCGTTTGAGTCAAATGCTTTTCTTTTGTGTCATAAACTTCAGTGCGATATAGGTTTTGCGAAGGGAATAGCTTCGAAAAATTGTGTGTAAATAACAAAAAATTATCTATTTGAAACCAATTTTGCATTAACATGAAAGTGATTTTAAAGTAATTATTTCGAAATATGTATAATATTACCAAAATGTAAAGTAACTACATACAAATACTAAAGCATAAGATGGAAAATGCTTCAAACTCGTATGAGAATCAGCCAAATGTATAGTTACTATTTAAATTTTGCATTTATATTAAATTACTAGAAGCTCGCGGTTGAGCGAGGCTTCGCTACACAGCCAAAAAACGCAACAGAGGCAACGGGAATCTAAGCCGCGAGTAATACATCTGTCAAAAAATCAGGAAATTCCACTCAGTAGTTATTAGTGATATGCATACATAATTAAGAGCCCAGCAAAAAAAACCTAAGACTTTTGTATCCAGCTGCTATTGCTCTAATAATAATCAAGAAAGCTATTGCATCGAGCCCTAACAGCCATTTTAGTATAACTAATAACCATAATCAATAAAACAGCTTTTGTGTGATGCTCGAACAAATATACTGACAGACAGACACAATTAAAAAAAAATGCTTGTTTCATGCTCTGGCACTTTAATACGGGCATCGGTCTGTTAGAACTATTTGCTTATACATATCATTAAATTTCGTTAAAAACAAAAATTGAAAATTTTCCGTTTTGGAACGAAAATAGCAATTTTTATAAAAAATTTAATTTCATAAAAACGTTGTGCCTTTTTCGGAAAATTGTCATGACAAACGTTAATGATTGGCTGTACTATGATTGCGTCTACTATGCATATACTGTATTAGAGAGTTTATAATAAATATCATTACCAACTACAAAGGCTTTAAATTAACAGACAAACATATACTAGCTGTATTCTGTAAGTCTGTCTCATCTAAAGTCACTAAATTTGAGACAATTTTTGTGACTTCAGATGACTTCGGTATTCTGTAAAAGAAAATCACAAAAAGTCCACCAAAGATATGTGGTGGAAACACACTTGCATACATCTCAAGTACAGCAATTGACAGTGCATGTATGGATATCGCGATGGCCCAGGTAGTAAGCGTCTCGAGTACAAAGTGAGCGACGAAGGATCGAGCCCAGGATCAGGAACAATTTATTATTTTTACTTTTTATTTTATTTTTTGTTAGTTAAATATTATTTTTTTAATTTCTTTAATTTTTATTCCAATATTTTACTGTTTGTGACCTGCCTAGAACCAGCTAACAAATTAGTGACTATTTTTTTGAGACTAGAGATGTGTGACAACTTACTGCATACCAAATTGTATCAAAATTAAAACTGACCACAAAATGTCTATATTAGTGACTAGATACTAGTTACACTATTCACCTATAAATATATTTATGCAGTTGCCTACGAATTAATTAATTAAAATATAATTGAATATTTTGCTCCTGATAGGCATCACTGTTTTGCTGTTAATGCACTTGTCGCCCATAATTAAGTGCAGGTTTGTTGAACTTTGTTGTTGTTGATGATGCTTGTTGAATGTGGGTGCCTGCCTGAAAGTTTGCTCATATTGTTAATTCAGTTCGACTGATTTTCAGATAATTACAAGGTGGCGCAAAAGTAAGCTTCCGATGTTCAGCATATCGGTTGTGGCACGTGCAGTGTGTGCTGTTGCACCGTCTTGTTGGAACCACATATTTTCCAATCCCAATTCATCAAGTTGCGGCAAAAAGAACCCATTGATCATTGCTCTGTAGCGCTCACCATTCACAGTAACCGTTTGGCCCCGACCGATTATTGGTCAAATAAATAGTCAGCAATATTCCGCGTTCTGGAGCAGTGTAGCATAACATTGTTTATTAACGTGTATTTCGCATGTGTTTACTACACAAATGTCAAAACAGAACTGACTTTAGGGGCCAATCGCAAAATTTATAGCATTTTCTGATAGGAGGATTACTTTTGCACAGTAACCGTTTATATAAAAAAGCTGCGCCTAGAAGTATGTACAAGTGCAAACATTGCTTAAATTTGGAATTTTACTAGGAATTTTAGTACCTATTTAATTAAATTTTAAATAATACAACTACAATACCACCGTCTTCACGGGATAAATTATAGCTTGCTCTAAGTCGCATGCAATTTTTGGTCACGAAAGTTTAACTAAATCAAATAATTGTTTATTATATGTTATTTCAATGATCAATAGTCACATGATATATGAATAATTAATGAATGCAATAAAATTCAATGCGATGTGATACAAGTAAATCAGTTCGTTAATGAAAAAAATTAAAATTAAAAACTCATTAGTGATTTTTGATTACCATCAATTATGTCAATAATACTTACGCCCTAATTCTAGTGTGATAACAACACTCGTTTTACCGGCAAATAAATAGTTTGGAAACTTTTACACACTTTTGGTATTCTGCCGGCTTAAGTTGCAGTTCAATTTCGTAACCACGAAAATAGGTGAAAAATTGCACTTGTTTTGTAAATATTTTTGTGGACAGAAAATATCGCAAATTTTGTACACCTACTAGGTCACAAGAATAATTAAACAGTATAAGCACTTTTTTACACAAAGTTTCGTTCGCGTTTGCATTTTATTCTTTATTGCGCATTGTTTGTTTTTGACAGCGTTGCCATGTACGCTAGAATCGCTGTTACATGAACTGCATTGCCAATGGTTACGATTTTCGGTTAGATAATCTTCCAGGTACAAAATTACCGGTTACGCACAGAATTGACCCGTTAATGTGATGTAGTATTCATGAATGTTTTATAGACAATTTATATTTTTTTGTTGCAGATTTCTTGTGTCTTATAGTTGAGAGTGACAAGTGACAAGTAAGCGACTTTTTGTTGCTGTATAAAACTAATATGCCAATCATTCTTTAGAGTTGCCCTGCCAAAAGCCGTGTGACTATTGTTTAAATAGAGTTGCCTGTGATTAATGCCTTTCATCTCATTGAGCGCAACTACTCCCTTACGGGCATAGTTGGGATAAGTCAATATTGTTTCGTATAGAATACTTTTAAGCGCAGATATATAAGATCATACCAGTTGGGTTAGAAAGAGGATTAGTTCTGTTCGGATATAAATGAATACAATTGATCTCTTCTTAGGGCATGCTAAAACAAATGTGAACACTTGAGCCGTATGCTCCTTTGCGGCCCATCCCGCATTCATCCCATACTAATCGCATTTTTATTATTTAACTAAAGTTTACTGAGAAAATGATGAAATCGAATTGAGTAATTTTGTGACGAATGTTCTGAAGTATTTACCATCCTTAACACAAAAACACTCCCACCACTAATTGACACAACAGATATAGTGATGGCTGCTTCTAATGCAGGACAAAGAGAAATAACTCGAGTATTTATGAATACGCGGCATAACACCGACTTTCGAGAGCACGAAGCGAACAACCTTGAAACTTCTTGGTGAGTACGGTAGCTCCCTGTAGGACTAGAAAAGGCAGTTACCAAGCAAATCATGATGATTCGTTTATTTTCAAGTTTTGTACAGTGAACTTGCTATGGATTACCTAACTCGTGAATTTGTATTGCGGTTATTAGTAGTAAATAAAACCATTGTCAATTTTCGGTCGCCATGTTAACTACCTGTCAATTAAATAGACTATGACATTTTGTGCTACCAGTTCCATTAAAAAAACTTGTTTAGGTTGTTTTATTTGTCCATTGTAAATTGTTGAAAAGTTTTGTGAAGGCTGAAAATCTTGTGTGCTTAACAAAAATAGATATAAACTAGGTATAAAAACGGTGTCTTTGATAGGCGCCAAAGAACTCAACCGATCTTTATGAAATTTTCACAATATATATTTGGGTTCACTGGGTACAGCATAGACAATATATAGTTTTGGAAAAGTAGGCGGAGCCACGCCCTCAGGCTAATAGAGTTTCAATTCGTCATAACTCCGAACCTTTTGGTCTGAATTAATGAAATTTGGATATAGTTATGTGTCGCTTAGTCAATATCTACATTATTTTTTAAAAGTGGGCGGTGGCACGTCCACATATTTTGTGTTTTGTTTTGCTCTTGAACTTTCACGATAGGTTCAGGAATTCGCTGGGCACGACACAGTCTATATATAGCTTTTGGAAAAGCCCCAGGTTATATAAAGCTGTAGTTCGGTATAGTTAGGAGTTTATTTGGTTCAAGTTATTCACATTTTATATATAGATGTGTTCTATGTATCAAAACGTCAAAACAACGTCTACCGGGTTTCTTTTCTTGTTCTCATACTTACATATATTTAATGTGTATGAAGATCATAAAAGATATATAACTTCGCTATTACAGTGGGCTATTACCTACGTGCCCGCTTATTTTGTTTGTGTGTTACCCGATTTGGATAATTTTTGGCAGGAGTACGTATAATACATACTACTGAAAAATTTATTTTGTGCCTCCATCTCAATGTAGTAACCGAATTTTATCCTTATAGGTGTATTACGTATTGAGTAATCACTTTTTTTGTGTTTTCGAAAATATTCTATATATAAAAAGTGGGCGTGGATATCATCCGCTTTCGCCCATTTTAAATAGCGCTCGGAGATGAGTGCCAGGGAACTCGCATACCGAGTTTCATTAAGATATTTTAAAATTTACTCAAGTTATCGTGTTCACAGACGGACGGACGGACATGGCTTAATCAATTTCTCTTTTCTTCCTAAACATTTTTATATATATAAGTCAATATCTATCTCCATCCGTTTATGCCGTTACGCAACTAAAACTAATATACCTTGTGTGCGTAGCACTACTAGGTATAACAAGAGGGTCAATAAGGCGCCACGAGGCTTGCGCCCAAAAGTATTTTTAAATAAATATAAAACAAATTTTTAAACTAAGAAATACAGTTCTATTATCCTTGATCTTTCACAGCCCTCTTTTAAAGGTTCAAATAAAAATTGTGCATTTGTATCGTTATAAGCTTCCACAAACAACAGTTTTACAAAATACCCAATGTATGGTTAAAAATGTCCCTTTGCCGTATATTCGGTTGGGCAACGCCATGCTAAATTTTGACACCAAAAGTACGTCAATAATCTCTTTTTTAATCAACAATGAAATACGGTTGACAACCTATTTCTGGTAATGGAACTACCTTCTTTTTTATACCATGAATAAAACTAGGTATTTAATAACAGTTTTGGCTCTTTTGTTTATTTAAGTTTATTGCTATCGATCCCAAACCGAGGAATTTCGTCTGTTAACTTTAAGGGCGTACAACTCAATTAGCTGACGCACATTAAAAGTTACGATCCGCAACTGAGTTTAAACTAACTTTTGAATAATGGCTTGGCCTCCCTGGTGTTTTGTTTCTGCCGCCAGTTGTATCTAAAAAGGCATGACTGGTGTGTTTTGTTGCGCAATATCCCACGTGATAAATACAACTAGACACAAAGAAAGAATTTTTTTGAAATTTAATACATGTCACATGGCCTTAACTTTTATTGACGTTTAGTCAATTCAATTAACTTAAAGCTGAGTGCTAAAAAATAAAGAGCATTTTGACTGGTATCAATTTTCTCATATACACTTGCGCATACCTATCCTCACGCAGCACCTTATTATTTGTTGTAGTAGAAGAGGCACGATACGCCGCACAGTAGTCGGAGAGCCATCTTTTATCTAAAAAATAGAAAATTAGAATCTTTCAAAAAAATTTATACGACCATAGAATTTGTGTTCGATTGAATTAGAAGAAACCATGCAATTTATAGCTTGACAGTTGAAAGATGTCGATTGAATTAAAAACGGCAAAAAATTTCTGAATCGGGGCACATTTTTTTATAATAATAGTTTTACAAAAAATGTATCTTCGATTATCTTACAAGGGCTTTAAAATCAGATTGTGCTAAAACTTGGCATAAGTAGTAAATATAAACCATACAAAAATATTTGTTTTTTAAACTGTGCTTAATTTGTGAAAAATATGGAAAAATTTTAAAAGCAATTAAAAATTTAAAAAACTCATCCGCAAAGTCATTTTTTTTCTACGTTCAGACATTGAGCCAAGGAAATCTTCTGAAATAGTAAAACTGTACGAATTAGGCTAACGTGAAATCCTAGTTGTTCTCGACTATAACAATAGGTTGCATGTTTGGTGCTTTTAAATTTTTCCTTTATAAGAAAAATACAAATAAATAAAAACACTGTAGTAGTTTTCCAAAATTTTTTATCCGACAGACATACGATAGTTCATTTTTATATAATTGGGATACTCTAAATCTAATGTTGTTAATCGCTTTAAAAAGTTAGCTAAGAAAAAAAAAAATTCTCTTGCGACCTTGGTGATTGCATGGGGGTTTTAAAGGAAAAAATAATTTTTTTGGCTAACTTTTGCGAAACGGCTAAGTGACCAAGCCTGTTGGATTTTTCAACTAAAGCAGTGTAATTATTATACACCGGGGTCGGACTACATTATACGTTCTGATCTGAATTTTTAAATCACAATAGCTCTAATCCCATAATGCGGAATGACGGCATACGTGAGCAATTGGCTGGAAGTACCGGTCAGTTCAATTATGCATTATTACTCTTTTAAAACGTTGGACAGTTTCAAAGTTATTGTGACTTAAAAAACGGTTTACAATCACGGAACGTATTTTAATTCGGCCCGGGTCTTGAGCTCGTAAGACTTAAGAAAATCTTTTTTATTATTTATTTTACTCTCTATACCATTTTACGAATATTTTTTTTAAATGCCAAAATTTTTTCTTTCAGCAGATATTTTTCAATTATACCTATTTTGCATCAAAAATTCCCACTGTGCGCTGCCTAAAAGTATGCTCCAGCGAAATGCACTGTCTGTACCGTTAAACGTTTGTAATTTTTATACCCAGCGTGTACACAGGGTATTATAGTTTTGATCATATAACGGTGGTTTGTAACGGTACAAAATAATAGAGATAGATATGGAGTTCCATATATCAAAGTTCTTAAAATGAACAGAGAAATTCATTAAGATATGTCCGTCCATCCGTCCGTCCGTCCGTCCGTGAACACGATAACTTGAGCAAAAATTGAAATTTGGCACACAGGTTACTTTCCGACCAAGGTAGGTTGCTATATGAAATAGGCGAAATCGAACCATAACCACGCCCCTTTTTTCGATATCGAAAATTTCGAAAAATGTATAAAATGAGTTAATTCAATAATAGAAGCAGCTGCAATGATGAAACTTGCTACATTTATTCACTTGGTTGTCCTATTGACAATTTTATCAAATTTTTGGAAAAGGGGTGTGGCACCGCCCACATATGAGTGAAGAAATTTTCAAACTTTGACTCTTAATAACTTCAGAATCGTTTACGATGGTATAACAAAATTCCGTATGAGGCATACTATTTTTGTGGTAAATTTACCCATGGAAAATAAGTGAAATCGCTTTTCGACCACGCCTCCTTTTCCATAAAAGTTATATCGAAGGGAGGTAGAAATGTCGGAATGCCCATATCTAATTAACTGATACAGGTAAAATAATATAATTTAATAGTTACATCCTTTTTCTTATCTTTTATATGATTTTTGCAAAATTTTGGAAGGTGGGCGTGGCACCGCCCACTTTTGGACCAGAGTTTTCTAGTAAGAGAGGTAAGAAACCGGCACATGCCATATCTCACTCACTGATGCAGATAGAATGCTAGAATTTCGTAGTTACAAAGACCTGATGAGCTTCTTAATGATTTTTGTAAAATTTTGGAAAATGGGCGTGGTACCGCCCACATATAAATGAACAAAATATGAAATTTTAGCTATTATAACTTCAGAACCGTGTTAAATAAAATTGCGAAACATGATACGAGGTATACTATCTACGCTTTTCAAAATTATGTATAGCCTATGCTGGAACCAGCGAATCAATGAATCTACTGCGCAAATTTCATAAAGATCGGTTAAGTACCTTGGACGCCTATACAAGATTTACATTTTATATAGCTTTTTCAAAATTATATATAACCTACACTATAAGGAGTGAACCCAAGAATATACTGTGAAAATTTTATAAAGATCGGTTAAGTACTTTGGACGCCATACACACAGCCACACATCCATTTTTATTTGTAGAAGAAAAAGTTTAAAACCACTATAGGTCATAACCCCACAACATTTTACCACGAACACTTAGACAGAGCTGGGTATTTAATGTTCGGTTCCACCCGAACTTAGACTTCCTTACTTGTTTAATAACAAAATTGAATTTCAAGTAAGTTATTTTATTTGTAGCGTAATGAGTTTGAAGTCTTTATTTCGCATAATTGCACTTAATTTTGGTTTGCAAAGTCCTTTTCTTCTTTATCTACGCTTCTACCTAAGAAAATTGCTTTAATCATGCGGATAAAAGGCAATCAGCCTTGTTCATACTCAAACAAATGCAGCTTACTGCTAATATCTTTCGAAGTCTGCAAAAATACGCATTAAATAATCTTACGGTTTTTATGATTAAAGGCAGCTAACGATTGAATATTAACTTTCGTGAATAATATATACATATATGAACACAGTTCTCTACACATTACCTGAAGTCAAACCAACTAGTTGCGAACTCAAACTTTGTATAAATAGTAAGCCCAACTAGTCAGCCAACTGTGTTTTTTCCATACAAACAACTGGTATTTTTTACAGGGCAATGTCCTACGAGATGGCAATTGTCAGATTTCGGACAGAAATATAGCAAACCTCGTTCAAAATAGACTAAACACTTTTAGTTCAATCATTGCATTCCTGACTTGTTTCGTTGTTCTTCTTCTTGCCTAAACACTGCACAGAAAACTTGCTCTTAAAGTACTGACATAAAATCAACAGTTAACGAAGACGAATTGAGGCAATCAATAATCATAAAATTTTCGCAGAGCAAAAAAATTGCAAATAAATTTGTACAATCCTACATAGGTTGAGTGCTCAAGCGAATGCTAGACTGCGTACTAAATCAGCTGTGTGGTATGATTATCATCCTTGTTAGTAATAAATACATATTAAATTTAAATAAAAAAATGTTATAAAAACTTAAATTGCTCAATCGTAATTTTTGTTTTATGCAGTTGCTAGAGTTTGGGATTATATACAAAATAAAACGCCTAAATGTAGGCACTGTAATATTTATAAGTAAAGTCAAGGGGAAGTTTACCAGGATATGAGGCGATAGCATTTTTCTGACGTATTTCAATAAAGATATAACATGTATAAAATAGTACACCTGCCTCTTGAGTTGTCTACCAAAAATTGCAAATGAATAATTACTGAATGTTTTGTCTGATAATACAATTATGATGATAAAACTGAGCAAACTCTTTTCATAAGAACTCTCTTTTCTTAAATTGTTTGCCACCTAAATTGATCAAACATCCTAATGTACGATTTTACCCGCTGATCAAATTTTGAAACCGCCAGGAGCCAAATAACAAAAGTAACATATTTTTAGGCGCAGTATTTTACATGATATCCTATCTCTAAGAATTACATTCATTTAATTGGGAAATTATTTTCTGTGCGATGTCCGGTAAATATGTCACAATATAAGACAATCAAGAAAGCCTAGATTACGATAAAACAGTTAATTGTTTCCGGTGTAGCATACTTTTAGGCGATCATAAACTTTGTAAACTGAACTAATCATCAACTAGTTCATTTATTAGTTGACGCTTCACAGTGCCTACGAACTCTGCCACTTTGCTACCAAATGCGACTGCCCATTCTAAGTCTAAGAGAGATCAAGTCAACATATATAATTTGGGTGATCTCCACTTTCTTCTTCTTCAATATAACGACTTTTATTCACACCACAATGTTTATATCTACGTAAATCTCGTACACCTTAGGATTATATTTCCGGTTTGTCGTTGTACCAGTCGTCGCAAACGTATGAGATAGTTTTCTATAGGCTCAGGAAATAGTACGATATGGATTAGTTTTGTCTTCTGCCTGGTTTCATTTCGAATGGCGCTAAGTGGTGTCTCCAGTTCTGATGGCGTTAATTAGGATCCTCGCTATTTAACAATGAGTACAAGTTCTTCATCCACAATACAATTACGTTCTATATATCAGTTGCCACATGCGTCGTTATTGTTCTACCAACAATTTCGCCCGGTCTTGAGGCCTTCTGTAACTAATCTGGGTTTCGGAAACTATTTCTATAAGTCAGCATCTCAAACATGTCGAATTCAAACCTTTGGGACTCATGTTCAATTTTTCTAGCTATACGTTTTTTCCCCTCTCCCCTTAAACCTCTCCCCGTTACCCTACAAAAAATCGTGAGACTGATCTCTAAAGAGAGTGATCTTGAATCAATACCTTTTTTCTACAGTGGGCTACAATTGATCCCAACTATCCGTTATAGGCATAGTTGGGATAAGTCCATTGTAATTTCTGTAGCCTACTTTTAGATGTTAAAAGTAAACTTGACCGACCGTACCCGTATGGCAACAAAGGGAGTCTGTCCGACACTACCCTGTTGGGCATAAAAGGGACCAATATGTCTCTTCATAGGACATACTCAAGCAAAAGAGCTCACTTCAACCCATACAAAGAGATCAAAACTGGCATTGGTCGCACGCTCCTTTGCTACTCATACCGGATTGATCCTAAACTAACCGCTTTTTTGCAGGGTACTTACACCACTCGTTGTTAAGTCCATTCGCGTCTTATCTCTGTAATTCGCGTCCTTTTTCTCACACGAGTCATCATGGTACAAGTTGTTCTTCAGTAAAACTTAGAATGTCTACAACCGGGGTACATAGTGAGTGTTTTTACTGATTGGTGTTATATTTAGTAGGGTCAGAGATTGCTCTCAGAGATCAAATGCGATGACCGAGTGGAGTCTGTTTCACCTTCTCTGCAAATAAATCTAGTTTCACACCTTCCTATACTGCTAATGAGGGATTATGTGTCTAATTTTCATGTGAATTTAAGCGGATTGTCTAATATCAACAGCTTTAGAAACTAATTGCCCAACTTTTTCATAAATTATCAACTTAACCGTCAAGCGGCCAAGTGAGTGAATTTCTCCTTAAGTACTCTAACATATATACACACATACATATGAAGATAAACATATGCACTACGTCCGTGAATAGTTTTGAATGGAAAATAGTTGCTTTTGTTAGCATTCAAACTCATGTCTGTTTGCTAAAATAGTTTTCTAAAGAGTTGATACCATTTTATAGCTTCATCTTTTGCAATGTCACATGCCACCATCCATATGCATGAGCTTAACTCACTCTCAATCTTTATGTCTAAAAACAAAACTTTTACTTTTACTAAGTAAAACATTTCAAGAGAATCTTAGTTACTTACTTAGTTGGCTTGGCAAGATGTATTTGAATCAGAGACATAACAGTTATAAGTTTAATCGAATAAACGTTGCTTCATAATAATTAATTTAGTTTTCAAATAAGAGTTATACGTCAACGTTTATTTTATTTTTTGAAAATAATAGTCATTTGTCAACGTTCTTTTTTTACGTTGCTTGATAACTGTTAAGGATGAGAAATAATTTTTTTCGTTTGAAAAAAAAATTGTATTTGAAATAGATTTTTGTATTTGTTTCATATTCAATAGTTTTTAGATGATACAGTATATATTTTTTCTCAGCAATTATTATATCCCAAGGTTTATGTTTTGGTTATCTAATAACCGTTGTTAATTCATACTTTACTTTACATGGCCAGTTAACCGCCAAGCCGATTTTCACGGTCCAAGATATGTAACTCTCCAATCTTTTTGCATTGCAATTTGGTGCCAATTGGAGACACCACAGGATCGGAAGTCGGGCTCCACTTGGTCTTTCTATCGATAAGAATAACTTCGAGCGTCTTCGTTCATTCGCACAACCACCATGTCGCCATTTTCAATTTTCAATTTCCTGATCAAAAAAAACTGCTTCAATACATCGTTATTCATACAGGTCAAGGTGGCTCAGATAAGGATTCCTCCAATGATAAGCACCCAAACGTTGGAGACTGATTGAAATCTTAGTGTATAGAAATATGTTTTTCAATATCAAAGCTACCAACGTGTAGCGATCTTCGGAAGACATACCTTAGTATATTTCAGTTCAGCTCTTAACAGTTTTAAAGGAGCTTCCTATGCGCTGCTAAGTATGTATCTATAAATCTGACTTTCTTCCTTATACGGCTATGCCATGGTTTGCCGCACATTTTTTTCTAAGAAGGATCGGAATCGAGTTAACCCACCTTTGTGTTTCGTATAACTAGATATCCTATATTTTGATAATGTGTATTTTCTTCTTCAAATGTATCCCTATAAGTGCAATTTTTATCAAACAAAGAAAACAAGATGTTTTGAAAAATTGTAGTTATTGAAAAATATATACAAGGTGGCGCAAAAGTAATCCTCCTATCAGAAAATGCTATAAATTTTGCGATTGGCCCCCAAAGTCAGTTCTGTTTTGACATTTCTGTAGTAAACACATGCGAAATAACCGTAATAAATAATGTTACGCTACACTGCTCCAGAACGCGGAATATTGCTGACTATTTATTTGACCAATAATCGGTCGGGGCCAAACGGTTACTGTGAATGGTGAGCGCTACAGAGCAATGATCAACGAGTTCTTTTTGCCGCAACTTGATGAATTGGGATTGGAAAACATGTGGTTCCAACAAGACGGTGCAACAGCACACCCTGCACGTGCCACAACCGATATGCTGAACATCGAAAGCTTACTTTTGCGCCACCTTGTACATACATATGTACATAAATATACATTTATCATCTAGAAACTATTATACAATTAAATACAAAAATTTATTTCAAATTTAAATTTTTTTGGGCAACGAAAAAAGTATTTCTCATCCAGAACAGTTATCAAGCAAAGTAAAAACCAAACGTTGACAAATAGCTCTTTTCCCCAAAAAATAAAATAAACTTTGGCAAATAACTCTTATTTGAAAAATTAATTTTTTTCTTCATTGAACAATTGTTATGAAGCAACGTTTTGAATAAATTTTGGAATTCGAGCAATGTTTTTGATACAGAAATTTCAAATAACAGTTATTTTTTGTCTCTGGTTTGAATGCTAAGCCATTTAGTTCAACTTCCCGTTTAGTGAAGGAGAAATGTGGATGCGCTTTATTTTATTTTTATTTGCT
This sequence comes from Merzomyia westermanni, assembly GCA_949987695.1. Taxonomy (NCBI): domain Eukaryota; kingdom Metazoa; phylum Arthropoda; class Insecta; order Diptera; family Tephritidae; genus Merzomyia; species Merzomyia westermanni. The sequence goes on from OX465289.1 coordinate 22,594,304, forward strand.
TAACCACAAGACACATTTCATTGGTACAAATGGGCCGTGGTTTTTTATGTGACCCGGAAATACGGACTATTAGACAATAATTTACTGTTTTGCATGATACGATTATTTCGTACAACACTTCTAGCTGTTGATTCTTCTACTTGGTGAAAGTGGATTAGTTTTGGCAAGGTGAATACTTTCTTATAGGACAGCAAACAACTTTATGATTGGTTTTTAATAATTGCAATCCAAATAGTTTATTTCGAACAAAATTTTTTTAATTTTTTTAATATTAAAAAAACAGTTGTTAAATGTCATTGTAAAATAAAATAAAATATATATAATTCAAAGAAAAACTTAATTCATAGTTTTTTTTTAATTAAAAAAAAAATAAATATATAGAAAAAAAGTACAAGTGTTTACGTGTACACAAAAAAAAATATTGACTTACTCATGACAAAATATGATATAAGCTTGCAGTGCATTTGAAAATCGTATAAGAAATGAACGCGACAGAAGCAGTAAATAGAGAAGCTAAAAATGCAGAAAAGAGAGCGAATATATTTTCCCTAAATTGTGATAATGCTTCAGAGAAATAATGAAACATCACCAATTATTTGACTATGAAAACTTTTGTCCACATGTGTGGACATTATACCGAAGACGTTATCAGGAACTACGATCCGGTACTTGCAAAAATTAAGGTTTGCTCTACAGCGGCTGCCAGTGCTTTATCGATGCTACGAGGTGCTATCATTTTGACTCGTAGGAGCAGATATTCACTTGATTTGTGAATCTCTTTTCACTTCGAAACTCTGGAAAATGCAACATTCCTTTGAAAGATTGTTGTGCACAAGGATATTACAACGGCAGTACTTCGAAAAATGAACTTAATGATAAAATAGTGCGAGGTACCGGCAGAAAACAAAGACCGCTGGTTCACTGTTCGAATGACTTCGCTTTTTCAAAATGGCGTACTCCTTCCGTTTCTTATTCGCTACTTTTACCACTGCATTCTTACTCGCTACTTCATAAATAGAGCTTAAGGTGCCATTAGTAATATTTTGTTCTTAACTCCACACTTAATACGTGATCAGGAGCAACTTAGTCTACACTAACGTAACTTAATAATATGCGTTGTGATACTACAATGTTAGTTATTGTATTCCTACAATGGTGTACGAAGTGCTATTTTCGCGAAAAATCTGAGAGCATTATTCACCCTCCATATTCAGCAATAGTGCAAAACGTTGGAAAAAAAAAAAAAAATAATAACATGTACCAAGTTCACTTCACAAACCCTCAGTCACAAGATCAAATAATTACAAAGAAGAAGAATTAACTAAATTCTATTTTACTTCAGAAACGTACGTAGAGATATAAACGGAATCCTAAAGTACATACCGAAGTTTGAGTAGTTCCCTCATATCACCGATTTGATTTAAGATTTTGAATTCCTTAAATGGAATAAACAATAGTCTTAAGCCAGAGAAGTTACTGTTGACATTGAAGTGAAAAATTTTTAGAGCTTACTCTCCGATGTATAGTTCATTCGCAACCAAAGGGACTACATTTTACAAGAATTTTTTTTACCGTAGGCCTAGTGGTTTACTTGTTTCAGCACCAATCCCTTGAAGCAGAAGGTTTTTGGATGAGCAGAAAGGAGACGAGATATTTTTTGTTTCATTAATATGGATATACATATGTACTAAGTTTGTATGAATCTTGAAGACATAGGGTCGGTTTCACCAACGCGACTAAGGGCCGCTTTCATAAAAGCCGGTTAACGCTATCTATCTCTCTATGGCGCGATATACAACAGGTATATCATCATAAGCCTCCTAAGAGATTTTTGCGCCAAGCTTCTCTTCCAATTTGTGGTGTGCCGATTTGAATTTTTCCTACAAATTGGTGGGACCTACAGTTTTTTGCCGACTCCGAACGGCATCTACAAAGGAGACGAATTTTTGCTGAGAAGCCTGTCATGGCAGAAATACACTCGGAGAGTTTGCCAAACCACTGCCGAGGGGCGACCCCGTTTTGAAAAACTTTTTCAAATCACTTTTGATGTTACCTGTACCAGGGCTCGAACCATGGACCTTCGGTGTGGTAGGCCGGCAACACTACCTTCACACCACGGCGGGCGCCAACCGGTGGTTAACGCTAACCGCTGTCAAATTAATCGGCGCTTAGGCTTAACCGGCCTTTTGAAAGTGGCCCTAAGACTAAAACTAAGTCGTGACTTAAGTTAGCACAGATTCGAGACAAACTTATTTTTGGGTTTCACCAACTGAATTATTTTGAACCCAACAACCCGATCAGCTGTTTTATGCATAGTAGTATTTTTTCATACCAGACAACTCTGTGCATCCCAATATCCCAGTGCGAAATGGGCATGTATGGCCATACACAAAGGAATGTATTGATCTTACACCCATCTCTCTTAAGTTGGAAGGTACTAAAATTAGCGCTTAATTGAAAACGATAGTTTCGTAATGGTTGCATGCTAGAAAACAAGCGTTCACATGCATCTACGCATACGCCGTTAAAGTCATACTTGGCGAATTTTCCGGCTGGGACATTGTACAAAACAAATTAGGAGCATTACTGACATTTAAGTTTTGAACGACAGCAACACTGACTTAGTCGAGAATAAGTCAGCTGGCAGGTTGACTAATGTGTGACTTAGCTTAATTATGTGGTGACCATTGTTTACCCCTACTAGTTCGGCATCTTCTTTTGCGAATCGGAGTGGAAGGTAGTGGATAAAGGTACTCCGAGAGGGTGGAATGAAGGAAATAGAGTTCAGAGTTGTTTCAAAGTAAAAATTACAACTAAAAACTTTAATTTAAACTAAAATTCACATTCTATAGTAACTGATAACGTGTTGTAACTGCTTTATATTCAATAATTTGGGAGTTTCCAGTCTTCATGTTCAATATTGCAGTATTTAAATTTGATTGTTTTATTACTGCATATAACGCACACTGTGTGGTTTGTGCATATTCGGAGTAAGTTGCGCTACTAGTAGACATATACTATGGTGGTGAAACTGACTAAAGGCCACTTTCATAAAGGCCGGTAACAGCTAACCGGAGTTTAATTGACGTATTTTGTACGGTTAGCTGTCAAATTAATCGCCGATTACGCTTGACCGGCTTTTATGAAAGCGGCTCTAAGTGAGAAAGAAACTAAGTTAAGTCGAGCTGGTGAAATCGGCCCATAGTATATATCATAAAAGTATTCCTTTTTAAAACCTATTCATACCTGTATAAACATTTTTATTTCTGTGTCTGCATTGCTGCTGCACGACAATACAAATTCTCACGTGCCCCATGCTTGATATTGGAAAGAAAAAATGCGAAATAAAAAATTCGAATATCAACACACACAAAGTGGAATGTATGCGTGCTTGAATGTGCTCCATTTCGCCCAGTTATACTGCGAATATATGCGACTTTGTCAAGTGTAGAAGTGTGCAGAAAAAGTGCTTGAAAGAAAATGCGAACGAGAATTTGAAGCGAACGTAAACTTTTATGTGAATAGCAAAAGTATGCGAATAATCTTCAATGTGGCTTAGAGTAGGTATGTGAATATTTAAATTATGAAATGATTCTCCTCCTTTATTACTTTACGAGTATGTTATTCAACTTTCTTGAAATTGCGCAAAACATAAATAGAGCTTGTGATGACAGAGTTTCTAAGTATAAGCTGTTTCCTATTCCATTTTGCAAATTGAGCATTAACATTACGCACCACATAACTAAATCGCAGAGGGTTAAGAGTAAATTCTTACTGATGTTTATGTTTATATCGAAAAAAGGTTCGAAGCATTAAAAGCCCTGCAAAAAATCGTAGGACCAATCTCTAAAGAGTACGTCCGCGATTAATCCCTTTAGTTTACAGTTGGCTATAATTCAATATACATCGTAAATTTTTATTTGTGTAGCACGCTCATAGGGGCGTAAGTCAATATCAGTTTTTGTAGCATACTTATAGGAGTTAAAAATATGCGTTTGGGATGAATGCTTCCGTACCCGCTCGGGTATAAATCTGTATAATTGGTCGCTCCATAGGACATGCTCTAACAAATGTGAACAGTTCAACCCATACAAAGTGATCAGAACTCGCATCCTTCTTCGCGACTCATCCCGGATGCATCCTATACTAATCGCGTTTTTTGAAAGGGAAGCTTCTACATATACATATATTCATCAAGTGGTACACATATGTACATATGTGCTATATTTATGAGTAACTCATTTAAATATTGTGTGCCGTTTTCACCATCTCCAATTAGCTTTTCGGAATTCCTATCAGAAAAAGCACTAGACCTGCTATTAATGTTTAATATGGTAATAATATAAATACACCTTCAAATGTAAATAATATTTATGACTTTGAGATGCAGATAGAAATGAGCTTAAACACAATGAAACAACGTATCTTCGTCGAAGTCACGTAGGCACAGATAAATGTTATGTTGAAAAACCTCACTTTGATGCGGATCGCGGCGAGACGAGCGTAAACGACTGTACTTAGCGCTCTTTGTCTTGCCATTGCAGTGCCCAACTGCTTTCATCCCTTACTCCATCCATTTCACTTTCTGTTAAAGAAAATAAAAATTATATATAGATCCGGCGATATTATTACCTCGCTTGTAGCTGCTTTATTGCATGCTCCATAAAGATGTCATCACTTTTTGAATTTCACCATCGACGGCTTCATAATCAGCCCGGTTCTAATTTTCCGCTCGAATTTCTTTCCTTGCGGAATTTGTTATTCGCCAGGAAAATTTCCGCCAATTCCCTTTCGCTAGTGAACAGAAAAAGTGGCGAAGAGGAATTTCGAATCCAGCTGTGTTGCTATTTTACGTTTTGTTTTGGCACTAATTTTTGTGATCAGTGAATGAGAAATAAAAGTGTTTGATAAAAAGTTGTTAAATTAAATAAATTAATATTAAAAATACATAGCATTGCCTTTGGAGTAGTAGCAAAAGAGGAAACCGAAGATTCTGTAGCACAGGAACCTCAACAGAGGTCTATAAGAACCCACTTGAGTTGCCGGAATCATTGTAAGTGGTAACAAATTTATTTTTAGTGCATATTGATTCATTTGTTTTGCAGATTTATTCAAACTATTGGACAAATAAGCCCGCATATAAACATTTGTGGCCATTTTACCAACGCACACACAACAGGCCAAAAAACAGTTTTCAGTTTCGATGATTAGGCTGCTATTGATAAAAGTTATGTTATAAATAAGTAGGTGCCGTTTTCCATTCCACAATACATTTTGCTGGTGGTCCTGCCGAATTTAACTTCTCCGCATTTTCCCAAAATCTATTCAGCGCTTACTTTCTTTATAGAAGGCGCGGGAATTTCCGGCTGCCCTTGTATAAGGCTTACCCAAGTTGATATTTGGAGCTTATTTATACCTTTCGTTCTATAAACATAAAAGCAATACGATATTAATGGATAAAATTGATTTTTTATTTAAAGTTAAATTAACTAACATTTTTTCAGCGCTCACTTAAAATTGCCTGTTGAAATATCTCGCAAAAAATTTTTGTGTATTCTCGCTTTTCTTTTCATTTGTGATGCCTACTTTACTCGCCAAACCACTTTTCGCTCTTTCGAACATCGTTTAGAAAAGGCGAAGAGCGAGAAGCGAAAAAATACTTACGGATTTTGTGTTCAGAATAAGGGAATATGGAGAAGTTGAAAAATACGTGCTTCCTTAGAGACCCAGTGCTTTCTTCTCGTTTTTCTTTCACTATGTGGCCTTCTAGCTCTGCTGGTTGAAGTTACATCGTTTCGATCATCTGAACATGCTGAAATGTCTATTTTCAAGGTTTGGGCACAACTATCTCCTCAAACAGGCTTATACAGTCAATCCAAGCCTGTAAGAAATTGTTGGATTTTTAACATAAGTTTTCAGTAAAACCTTACTTTTTTTATGTAGTACAGTTTCATGATGCTGGACCCAGTGCATTTAGAGAAGGTGCAACTTCCCCCTAGTGTCTTTGGTCGCTAGTGAAGCGCGTCGTAATATTTATTTTTGTTTCCATCATATTCGCCAAATTTTCATATTGCTCTGACAGTGTTGTTTTTGACCATCACTAAACCACAAAACCTAAAAATATCATCCCTTTTACAATATTAAAGCACAAGTTAAGTACTCACATTATGAGAAAATTATGTTATTAAACAGTAAAAAATATTTTAGCAACTGTTTTTGCAACTTAAAAAACAGAAGACAAAATAGAAAATTTCGAAGGAACGAAACGCAGAATACCAAAGTTGCCAAACTAAGAAAATGGTGATCGAATTCGAAATGAAGAAACGTTTCAAACGTTTGTCATTTTCGTCACCGGTAAAGAAAGTTCACACCCGAGGCTTAAATAAAATATTTACGAATTGATGTATCGAACCCTTTTGCTTCAGGTCGTTTTATAAGTATTAAAGTAAAACAAAAAGCTCAAAGTACCTTATTACTCATACACTAAAATTCTTTAATAATAATAGTTTGGCGTCATATACTAAAAAGAGGATTAACGCCAAGCAAGTTTTGGTGTGCTTGAACTTTTGCTGAAAAGCTTTTTCATGGCAGAATTACACTCGAATGGTTGCCGACAGGGTCGCCCCGTTCTGAAAAAAAACTTTTTCCAAACATTTTCATTTTACCTGTACCAGCACTTGAACCTATCGTAACACCACGGCTACCGCCTTTTATACATACATATATGTATATATAAAAATGTTCAAATGTTTTATTTTACCAATGCCTGCCATCTAACAAAATGTCTTCACTTTGCGTGCTTTACTAATTATTTTCAAGTCAAATTTCGTGACTCACAGAAAGTGGAAATGGCATTGAAGCACGCTTTTGACTATTCCAAAAAAGGAAAGCTGATCAACAAATTTAAAGAACGCTTTTAAAAAATGTCAATGTTTCATTGTTGCAATATAGGCGCGTTTACAGGGGGCGCTCCGGGGAGTCCCTTGTTCCGTTGCTGTGCTGTACGTAAGACACAATTACAGTAAAGAAATTATGCTTGGCTTTGCCTTGGAGCACACATTAGACACGCCCAGTTACTCAGAAGACGACGAATGCGAACTACAGCGACGAAAAACCATAGCTTGACGATTATTTCCGTCCGACCGGCAACATGTAAATTTAAAAAAATGTATAGAAAAGTATAGGCTGTTTATGTTTTTGTTAACAACATATACATAACTTAACTATTTTTACACATATTTTAAGATTTTTAAGTTCTCAATTGTATTATTTTCAAAAATAGAAATATATTTCATCTGAAAACGGAAGCATCTGTGACGCGATGTCGTGTCGCGCCCAAAAAATGCAACGCATTTAGAATATGTGTCAAAATAATTTGCCCGATGTCGCGTCGTCGTTGCCGTCTTGAATCTGTTTAAGTTAAGTGCTTGCTGTAACTTTCATTTTGAAAATTGTAAAGCAAAAGCGTACGTTGGCTCAAAGCCACGGTTGCCACATCATAGTTCTTTTCGGGACCAAAATATATCACAAAAAAGGACCAAACTCCAAAACCAAACAATGTACTTAATAAGTAGATATCTATGTAACTATATTAAAAAAGAAAAAAATTTAGATTTAATGCAAGTAAAACCAAGTTAAAATATATTTTATGACGTATGGGAAAACTGTCCAATCTTATACTCATACAATTCCCCCAACTGTGTGTTGTTGACAAATTGTAAATATTGATAAATACAGTATCGGGGGAATGTAAGTGTATATTTGGGCTCTATTTTCGACTATATTTTTTTGAGTTCTTCTTCGAAATACAGGGTGGCTAATGAAAGCCGCTACCAAAAAAAAAATTAAATAACTTTTTTTCTATTTAATGAATCTGGTTAATTTTTATTTTATTTTGCAGATTGACTTTTACATTTAACAAAAATGGATAACTGGGACACTGAAACAAGAATTTGGATTGTCCGCCGCTATCACGCACTGGAGTCCGTAGTTTCGGTTCAAAGAGAGTATAGGCGCACGTTTGGCGGCAATCCTCCGAGCAGATGGACCATAATAAGACTTGTAAACAATTTTGCCGAGCATGGGACAGTCAACAGAAGACCTTACCATCGAAACCCTTCAGTTCGAACGGAGGAAACAATCGCTGCTGTAGCTGCTGCCATACAAAACAATCCACGTGTTTCGACAAGAAGCTTATCTGCTCAAATGGGTGTAAGCAGACAGTCATTACAGTCAATTATGCACAAAGATTTGGACTTATTCCCATATAAAATTCAAATGGCCAAATTCAAACTGAACGGTGCAGACTTGCCGAAGATGCTTGGAATTTTGCCAGAAGATGCTTCAAATGGTGGAAGAGGATGGAAACATGTTGAACTGTCTTTTCATGTCTGACGAGGCCCATTTCGATTTAAACGGCAACATAAACAAACAAAATTGTCGAATATGGAGTGCTTCCAACCCACAGATACTCCATGAGACGGAATTGCATCCACTTCGTGTCACAGTGTGGTGTGCAGTTTCATCACGCTGCATTGTCGGGCCCTACTTCTTCGAAGAAAACGGTCACACCGTTACGGTTACTGGAGACCGTTACTTGAGCATGTTGAGAGAGTTTTTCGATCCAGAATTACGCCGAATGAGAATTTCTTTCAACTCTGTGTGGTTTCAGCAAGATGCTGCAGCTCCTCATATAGCCCAACCTGTTATGACAGAATTGCGACGAAAATTTCCCAATAAGCTGATATCCAGAAACTCCACATTCCGTTGGCCACCCAGGTCGCCTGACCTTACTGCACCTGACTTTTTCTTGTGGGGTTATTGCAAACAGGAAGTCTTCAAAGCAAAACCAACAAATTTGAATGAACTAAGGCAATCCATTCGAGAAACAATTGCGGCTATTCCTGTCTCAACTCTCCAAGCAGTAATGAACAACTTTTTGGTAAGATGCCGCACATGCATCGACGAGCAGGGGGGGCATTTAAATTCCATTATTTTTAAAACTAATTAAGCTATATTTAATAAAATTTAATGAGCTTTGACATGAATAAAAGAAAAATGAATTCCATACACTGAAAAAAAAATTATTTGAGTTTCTTAATGTAGCAAAATTCATCAGCCACCCTGTACTTGGAGAAATACCTACTTATAAAAATACCCGGAGGGTTTGGGCCCTGAATATTGACATTTAGGGAGTGTGAACATTTCCCATACAAAATAAATTTTTTTAATAATATTTTCTGAATCCGCGCCTGTCCCAATATAAAACATTTCACATTGTGTGGCGTGCCTTTCCTTGCTCCTCTTGAACAGAATTCGTTTGCATTCACCAAACAATTTTGGTCTGAAAATTTCGCGTGCATAAACCAACTGTTTTTTTTTGCCATTTTCGCATTTTATAGTTTATTTCCTTGCGCGCTCGTACTTTGTATCACATGCTTACACACATAGAAATATATAAAATATGGACATGTTCTGCTTGATCTTCTAGCACTTTACGAAGTAAAAATTCGTATAACTTTAGCGAGTACATAATGCAACAAAAGGAAGCTTGCTAGTGCTGCAGTATGTCGTCATATTTATGACCATTTTACCAATCACTCAATTTTTCTCATATTTGCACTGCTCATGCAACTATTTTTATGAGTATGTAAGTTTAAAGTGAACCTTTAAAGAATTTTCAATTGAGTGCATTAGTAGTTTTAAATTGATGTTAAGTTTTAAAGTTTCCAGAGTAAAAGTTAAAAGCCAGTATTTTTCGTGATGATGAAGTGAAAGGCGCACATACTCAATTGAAAGGCACCAATCTTTTGCTGAACTGTACGTTGAAATGAGAAGCAGAGTAGTGTTAGTCATAGTCAAATTTGAGTATGACTTAAATTTAGTTGAGCTATTTGACACAATTTTACATGGGCTATCTGTCAAAAAAGATTTATCTAAATTTAAATATTGAACTTTGACAATGACTATGCCCAATTAATTTTAAGGACTGGTGGAGAACTTCTGACCAGAGACTAAGTCAAGACTTGAAGTAAATTAATCTTTAGATCACAAAATACTTTCAATTGATTTACAACTAAAAAGCTCTAGGCTAGCTGCTTCGTCATAGTTGATAGTTACAAATTTTAAAATGTTAGGGCCATCGTCAATTTCGAAATGAAATGCAAGTGGACTGCGGAGGCAACTGAAAAGTAAGAAGAAGAATAGATCACGATCGAAGAAGATAGATCACGATTTCTTTACCAAAATGTAACTTTATTTATACATTATATATTGCTTCAATCAACCCTGTCATCTTCAAATAAAATCACTTTTCGAATTTAAAAGAGTGGCATTTTTGGTTGTTTTTCTGACATTTGCTGCCAACAGCTATCTTTAGGGACACGAATTTCGATACGATACGATACCATATCGATACTTTTGCCCTTCGATACCGATACTTTGTGATCGATACTTTTATAACGATACGTTTTGGCATCGAGTATTTAGACTCCAGTATAGTATCGAATTTTAAAAAAAAAGTGGCAATATACAAAGAAAAGAACTAATAGACAAAAACACTGCTCTGTTGGTTGTCCTTCTCTAACTTGTGCCTAGAATCGAAGAAAAATCAGCGCCAAAGTATTTACAGTCAATTTAGTCGGAATAGGCAGACGTCTGCAAATTAAGAGTTTCCGTTGATCGATGATCATTACACCATGTTTTGATTTTGTTTTGCTTTTATACTGTGAAAAAAAGAAAAGGGAAATAAAACGGGAAATTTCTATACTGAAATTGAATGGGCTTAAAAAAAAGCTAGAAATTCTGAGAAAAAACCTGAAAATTTTCATGGAAATTCATCGATATTTCGCGTACTTTAGATACATTTTAAACTATAATTAACATTTTTCGTATTTAATTTCAACCTACATATTTGGATCAACCCATTTTAAATTATGTCATCGAAGCCGAAATTGGTGGACATGGAAAAAAACCATCTAAAGTCGGAGTTACTCTGTCTAGTGTATTTAGATTTAAACTATTGTAAACAGCAACTCAAAGTACAAATCTGTATGTATAATCTTATTCATAATAAATAAAATTGACGTGTTATAAATAAGTATGTATGTACATATATAATAATTGCGAATCGATATTTTAAGTATCGATTCTTTTTGTTTCGATACTATCGGATTCTCGATAGTTGTACGGCGATACTTCAAATGAGTACAGCATCGATACTTTGCATTCGAAATCGTGTCCCTAGCTATCTTTTAGCAAATTTGTTGAAATTTGTGAAAATAAGTCAAACTATAAGAGAATCTGCTGTTTACGAATTTAATTCATTAAAGGATTTAGGGCCACTTTCATAAAGGCTGGTTAAATTATTTATAATCGGTGATTACTTAATCGTTGATTTCCTGAAATGACAATTTCGTTTTCACAAAGCCTGATTGGGTTATCGCAGATTATATCGATGATTGTAAATAAATTAGGAAAATGTTGCATTGTGAATAGCCTCACTGCAGTATCGCAAATGCAACTAAGTCTCTTATTTCCAAGATATAAATAATGGAAATTAATGAGAATTTTAATTGCGCAAATAAACATAATTACTCAAATCGACTTAAGTTGGGAAACTCGGACCTTTCCATTGTACTTATTTCAAGAAGAGGAGAGGTTTTTTGTCTTTACTGTAGAATGCGCACCCTAACGAACACGCTTCCAGTCGCAGCTGTTAGATAAAAATGTTAAAATGGTTTTTAACCTTATCAGCCTACATTAAAACGGCACACATGCTGAGAATTATAATAACCTCCAAAAATGTTGGTAAACAAAAATATATGATTCAAAGTTTGGTAAATGCATTAACAAAATGTGATAGCATGAACACCTTATGGAAAGCTACGCCCGAATATGCAAAATCTTGCACTTTAAATTCAGCATGAACACTATATACTCGTAAACAACGAACGAAAGTCGATAGAAACCCAATATGCATAAACCCAACTTATTTTCGATGTTTGCAAAATGTCTAAATATTCAAAGTGATTTGCAACATACTTCTCCACTTGAGGTTGAAAATTGTTTTCCAAAATTTGATTTGAGTTTGAAAACCATTGGAGTTTATTTTAAAAAAGCATATGCAGTTTTTACACATGGCATCACTAGTATTTTCTGTCATATCCGACATGAAAATTTGCCAAAACATTGAAAAAAAGGAACGAAATAAAACGATATAGGGGGTAAGGCACTAGTTTCCGGACAGCGCTAGTGTCCAGACACTAAGTCAATGTTTTCCGATTAATAGCCAAATCACTGACAAATAGTCTTAACTTACAACACAAATGGAAATGTACATATTTACTGAGTGTACGTAAAAAATTTAAGTTGAATCAAAAGCATAGTTTAAAAATTACACGTAATTTTAGTGTCGACAGTCTGAGCATGCGGCAAAATTTAAGGTTCTTGTAAAAAAAAAATAGTGGGCGCATTTTAGAAAAATAAGGGCCCCAGCAAGTATTTATTAACATATTACAATAAAAGTTAATAATATTTGTTTAAAATACAAAAAACTTTCGTTTTATAAATAAAAACTAAATTTACTTTAATTCTTGGCCTAAATTATTACTGTCCGGATACCAGAACCAAAACTTGAGATGATTTTCAGTCCGGATACTGGAAAATTACGAATTACCATTTTAATGTTCCTAAATGATAGTTTACTATATTATATTTGCAATACAAAAAGAAAAACTTATTTTTCTCCTATGTTTTCAGTTTTTGGACACGTTTTTTCAAGTGCAAATATTCCTCTCCGGATAATGAGAAAATAAGTTTCAATGTCCGGACAGTTAGCATTTTGTACAGACTTTGTTGTTTTTATCGATATTATTATTTAAAGAATGAATGCAGACCTTTACCTCAACCCTTCGAGGTTATAAGGTCAAACCAAACAAGCATCAGACAAGCGTCAGCTTAGTATAGCTGTGGAACTCCTAATAGTCGGAGCCTTAATCTGGCCAGCGACAGGATCACAAAATATGTTCAAGCATTACTTGTACAACCTATAAAAACATAATACTGCAGTCTTGTCGTTTTGCGGACAAGAGCTAGGTTATTAACGACTTGCATACGGCCTCGGAGACTTTGCCATCCCATGTTACTTCTAAGCAGTTTTTGCTTGGTAGATCGTTTACAGCTCTTGACTGCTTTTCAATACTCTCAATCTGATTGGGAGTTCTATAGTATACTTTTCAAGAGACTTCCCCTTCTAGGTGAAGATATCTCTTTCGCTTCCATCTATGCCCATATGACCCAAGACCAAGTATAGATGTACGTTCCCTCCTTGTAAATTTTTCCTAGCGCCTGTTGCACTTCAAGACACTTTTAGTTGTTGTAATTTATCTCTTTGTAGGATTTGTTTAACTTCGGATAACCACAGTATAAAGCAGATTTGGAGCAATCGGTGTAAATGTGTATGAAACCAATCGAACCTTACGCCAACCCTTCACATCTATCGCACCTATTGTAGCTTCAACACCCATTTCGAAGTGCGGGCGGAACCCTACAGTCTGTCGGCCCCGTTTTTGATGGCGCTGGTACAGGCTACTGCGACGAGGCCTTGGGCCTAGTTTCAGTTGTCAACAATATGCTTTTGCCCACTAAGTCTGCGAGTACGATGTACAGAATGGCATTTAATAATTTCGGGGTGGCATTCAAGCCTCAAGCCATTATACTAATTATTGATTATGTTCTCTCTCCAGTTTGTTAACGAAAGTTCTTTTTTTGTGTAGCTGGGCACCAAACGAGGACTCCATAATGACTATTAGCTCTACAATCGCGGTGAATACCCAATTAGAAAGAGGGTGGTGAGTAGACTCACGTGCACCCCGCCATGACTACGTAAACCCGCATTTTGCGATTAACCCAACGTTGGATGCCCAGACAAGGACCTCCTGAAGTTTCCGGACCTTCATATAGCTAATTGTTGGAAAAACTCTACCAATTATGACAAATAAAACATCAACTGCGTGCACCGTAAGTTTGGCTGATCCCTCGAACCACCGATCGAAAAGTTGGTTTATGACCATTGTCCAAATCAGTGAGATGTGCATCCAGAGAGATGTGAATATGGCTAAGACGTATTTATTGTATTTAAAGTCCTTTATGTTTCAGAAATACTTTACAAAAATATAGTGTATATACAAATTTCATACAAATTTCGAGTGTCCGAAAACTAAAACCAAAGTGTCCGGAAACGAAGTGTATATGAGAAAACAGCCCTAAAGCTCATAGAACTAATAAGCACTTCAGGTTTTTCTTTACCAAGCAAGCTAGCTAGTTCTGATTTTTGTTGGAACGATTTTCCGTCATCCCTTGTCAAGTTTGGTTTTGTGACAAACCGGTTTCGGCGTTCTGCCATTTTCAATGCCTAGTTTCGTTCTGGTCTGTGTCTATCCGCTGCGTTGTTTTTATAGTCCGTGGGTGCTGTGGCAGGTAATGTCAATCTATGTGTTCGTGGTAGGTAACGTTAATATGCGTGTGTGTGTGCGCGGTATTGATACGTCCGAATTGTTATCTGTCCCAAGGGTTGTTTTTGTAGGTATGTAGACATACCGCTTGTTAGCTAAGCGGTAGGTTGAGGTAGGTAGAAATCGGTGATTTTTTGCAGTTTGGTTCATATTTCGTTTTTGCTTGTTCATTGTTACGTGTTTGGTTGCTGTACCTGCTGGCTTGTGCTGTTTTTTGTAAACTAATTTTAAGGGTTCAAATATTTCGTCAAAAATAGTGTTGGTTTGTTCGTTTATGATCCTGCCGTCAAATGTTTTTAACTTGTATATCTCCATGTTCTCAAGTACATTAAGCCGCCGGCCTTTTCCTTGTACGTGAAGTATTCGAGCCGTTGTTTTTATGTTAGCTGGGGTGCAGTTGTTCTCGAACATGTGGTTCGCGAAATTAGATTCTGGTATTATGCAGCATTGAGGCACTTAGTGGATAGGCTTCAGAGAACGCCGCTCACACAGGAAGCATACTGGAGAGAGCTTAATACAATATATAACATAGCGGCAAATAATGGATACAAGAAAGCACTTGTGGATAAACTCAGAAGTAGCCATGGAACACAAAAAAGAGTAAACGTAGAGGAAAATCCAATGGTTTGGACGGCAATGACATACACTGGAAAAACGACGTACAAATTAGCAAACTTCTTTAAAAGATATAACATCAACACAGCATTCAGAACATCTAACAACGTCGGACAAAAACTAAGAACCGACACTAATTCTGATGACCCATTCAACAGACACGGAGTGTATAGGCTTACTTGTGAATGTCAATACAGCTACATAGGACAAACAGGAAGAAAAATAAGCACACGATTCCGAGAGCATATCAGGGACTACAACAAAAAAACACGAAAACCCACCATAATACGAGAATCTAATTTCGCGAACCACATGTTCGAGAACAACTGCACCCCAGCTAACATAAAAACAACGGCTCGAATACTTCACGTACAAGGAAAAGGCCGGCGGCTTAATGTACTTGAGAACATGGAGATATACAAGTTAAAAACATTTGACGGCAGGATCATAAACGAACAAACCAACACTATTTTTGACGAAATATTTGAACCCTTAAAATTAGTTTACAAAAAACAGCACAAGCCAGCAGGTACAGCAACCAAACACGTAACAATGAACAAGCAAAAACGAAATATGAACCAAACTGCAAAAAATCACCGATTTCTACCTACCTCAACCTACCGCTTAGCTAACAAGCGGTATGTCTACATACCTACAAAAACAACCCTTGGGACAGATAACAATTCGGACGTATCAATACCGCGCACACACACACGCATATTAATGTTACCTACCACGAACACATAGATTGACATTACCTGCCACAGCACCCACGGACTATAAAAACAACGCAGCGGATAGACACAGACCAGAACGAAACTAGGCATTGAAAATGGCAGAACGCCGAAACCGGTTTGTCACAAAACCAAACTTGACAAGGGATGACGGAAAATCGTTCCAACAAAAATCAGCTTACTACCCTGTCGGAAGATCAACACAACAAAATAAATCACTAGCTAGTTCTCTTTTCAGCACAATTCTTGTTAGTTATTTAAAAGGCACACAATTTTCATTTACTTTTGGAATTATCTCTATATACGCACATTTGGCAGCACGATAGCAATGCACCGCAACACAAAAAATGTGCCAACTTGAATTGAAAACGTTTTATGACGTCATTGCATAATTTTTTCGTGCTTGTTTATACTAGTGTTGGTGTCTTTACACTGTATTATTGAGTAATTGGACTTTCTTAATTGTTTACTTTTAGATATTTGCACAGAAACAAACTCGTCTGTCCTCTTACGTCACATATGAAAAACGGGTTAAGCTATTTTCACTTACCTAGCAAACAAGTAGGGCTCAGCGTTGCATTTAAAGCACTTGTTATGAAGAATGGTGATGATAAGAAACAATTAATTTTGATCCCACAGATCTTCTGAATAATATCAAATGCCTATAGTAATTCTATTCGTTTTATTTTTCGGTAAAATTTTGATCGTGGTAAGGGCCTGGATAACCCACTGAAACACTCCTAATCTATCCCAAGTCGAAATCGAAATGGTGAAGCAATCAGTGTCGACTATAAATTTTATCGATAATAATCGAAAAGCGTATTGTCACGTAATTCTATTTTGTCATTTTTAAAGTTGTTCTAGAAGTTGTTGTAGAAATAACAAACCGTAAAATTATGGAAAAAGCATTGTTTATATTTAAAACAGTAATTCAAGTAATTTTTGTTGGGCGATGCATTCTCGATTGGATTCTCGTTTTTAATATCTTTGTGACTTTTCCTCTCGATAACTCATCTAAAATGAAGTAATACACAACAAAAACACTAAATTATAAAATGGTCTACAACAACTGAACTTTATCTAGAATGCCCTCAAGTGACATTATACATCCGTACTTGTTTTATATGGAGTGATTTACACGACACTACGTGTTTTCAGCTTTAGTGTGTACATAGTTTAACGTCTATTCAATTTAATGTCGACAAAATTTCTATCAATTTCTGTTGCAAGAAAATCACCCTAGCGCTTTTATCTTCCAAATTCACAGCAAAAATAACCAAAAATAGATTTTCATGTAGCTTAAATTAAAATGTGGCTTCTCAATCACTACTTCGTCATCCAACTATTTCCTTAGTCTTATTTTTGTTTACTTTGCGCCCACATAATTGTTGTTTTATAAGTATGTATGCCAAAAGATCCCACCAAGAACAAAAAGAAAACACGAGGAAGAACTAAGAATAAAGTCGACCAGTCTAATTGTTTGAGTTTACAACAATTGCCAATATTGGTCGTGTAATGGGTGCTGCTGAAGAGATGTACCAATTTAAGTTTGAATAGAAGGATACTAGCGAAAAATTAAAAAAAAAATCTGAAACACTTTACAAACCTTAGTTACAATTTCATCTTAAAATTGATAATTCTATTGCGAGTTTTTTTGAAGGCATTCCAGATCCAACCTATCTATATTGTTTTGTAGTTTTATTTTTCGGATTCACACTAAGAAGAAAGTGCATACTAGTGCGTCATAACCAAGAACGTGCCTTTCTGGCATCAAAATAAAAAGGAAAATGTCTCAGATCAGTTTTAGTGGTGGCTGGTCAAACACGAATATCTTCTGGGCTACCAGAATTGTATGCATATCTTCAAAATGTCGGAAGAGATGCTTTCCGCACAGGCCGATTTGTCAGACCTCGTGACTAGTAGCGAAACTTTCCTAGTGTAGGGCTATCCACTATAACCTGACACCAACAACAAGCACCTTTTTTCGCACTTGCGATAGTGTTTAGTATATCTTAAAGTACGTGATCCTGTATGACCATGTTCCATCTGTCCGCCCGCAGGTCTTCTCATTTTGATACTACTGCGGAGTAGTTCTCCAAGTATCTCATTCATCATCTTTTGTTGTAGAGTGACTCAGTCACAGTTAAATAAGATGTGGCGTACGTCGTGTATGCCTGTTTAGCTACAGTAGACTCAGTTCGTTCAACAACGGTCTCACCTTCGCTAATTATGTCACGTCAAGTCACTAAAGAAACTTTGCTTGCTACTTATAAGGCTACTGGCCGACCGGTTATTGATTACGCTGCGCCCATATAGTAGCCCAAACTTGCTGACACCAACTGGATGAAGGTGGAAGTCTGCCAATATACCTCCATCAAAACTGCCACGGCATATCTTCTTATGTGATCTGAGTCTTAACTCCATCAAGAGACTGCAATGCTCAATGTTCGAAAGCACGCAGAACTGTTAAGCAGACAGTTTTTGCTGAACTGCTACGAACCTAGTTATCCAAACCGGCATCTATTGGATGAAGTTACGTCTCCTAGAGACTTAAAGAGAACATCTTCATAAGCACTATGTTGGGATCCGGCACCACACTACCGAACCCTTTAATATGCGTAACTACAGACGGGCTCTAAATGACCTCCCCACCAAGTGGGTAGACTGTGAAACCCGTAATTGACATCCAAGCACCTGAAACAGCTCAAGAGGAGTGCGTTCTCCCGAGGGAGACTACAGTTATATTACCACAACTTCGTTATGGTTACTGTAATAGATTCAACTTACAATCATACCAAATACTTGCCACGCATATGGTATATCCCCTCACGATACTAAGCATCTCTTTACCTGTTCAATTGAACCTACTCTTCTAACACCAATATCACTCTGATTCAACCCTGTTGAAACTGCTCATTTCCTGGGACTTCCGTTAGTAGAGCTTGATGACCATTCTCAGAGTGATTGTGCCCATCAGGCAGGGCGAAGCACTGTTAACAACAACAAAACCCACATCCATCTATTTCAGCTGGACATTACTGGATTCAGTTTAATATTGTACCAAGTCACAGTTTCTTATTGTTGTGACTGTCATACATAGAATTCCCGAGGTTGAAACGCAGCAGCCAAGTTCTCCACCCGTTTTACATGGTTTCCCTAAAAGTATACTACATTATTCAAAATTATGTGCATTTATAAAAAAGTGTTGCCATATCTTATTTATGTTTTGCCCATAATCGCTGCTAAGAAATAGCAACTCCAAATAAATACCCTTTTCAGCTAATTGGTCAGTTCAACATGGCATAAGGATTGGTTGAGGTGTGCTACTACTAAATGAAATGAAAAGCACTAATAAAAATAGCCACAAGTTAAACAAAATTAATTGTCGGTTACGACATTTACATAAATACTTGCACTTACATAGGTATATATTCCGTTCTCCTGCAATTGTTTGCTCTCCTTTCTTATTTGCATATGTATTCGTGTTGGTAAAACTCACGTTCTAGTATGAAGCGGATATACAAGCTTTGTGGATTAAGTAGCACTTGTTTTTGTTGTTGTCTGCTGCCAAGATATTTCAACAACAACACACCTTACAACCAACTTGTTTCCACCCCCGCGCTCTTATACTATCACCCTTATACATATGCAGCACGACTATTGCGGCATCACGGCAGCACTTCAGGGAGTTAAAAAAATAAAAATTAATGAATATAAATAAGTGACGGTAAAAAAAGAAAATATTAAGTAAATAATGGAAATTTTTGCGTGCTGCTCCTTCTTAGCAATTTCTTGCAATTCGCATACAATATACTTTTAGTTGAAATTTAACATGCAACGTATGCGGAGCGCAACCGAGTGGAATTTGTTTTTTAAACGCGACGTGCGTTGCAGCTCAGTGCAGCAGCAGCAAAATAAGAAGATTACTAAAATAGCATAAAAATAATTATCTGTGCAAAACTTCAGTGACCAATTTAAAAAAAATATATATATATAAAGTTGAAATAAAGAAAAAAGCAATAGGAAAGTGTTTGAATCAAAATTTCAAAGATATGGCAACATCAGCAGTTACCTGCTCATGGTCATGTCAATAAAGTTGATTGATTGCAGAAATTTTATCGGCTTTAAGCGGCTTCAAATTTTGAATTTGTCTAAAATAATTTGTTGTTCCAATGTGCGATGTGCGTGTGACAGATAATTTTCAATTGCGGCGCAAGTATTAGTGTTTGTATACCAGGCGTTCGGAGCAGGTTTTTTCTAACAACTTCGACCTTAGTGGCGCTTATATAACATCTTTATCTTTCAACTCAAACATAAACATATTTTTCGTATTACCATTTCACATCAAAAATTACTCTATATCCGTTTGAGGCAGGAATATGTTATTTTGAAATTCAAATTAGATAAATTGGCATAGTAAATTTCTTTTTTTCTTACACAAAAATTTGGTTTTAATAGTTTAAAAGCAGACCCATTAAATTTTAATTGTTTTGCAAGAAAAGGAAATTATTAATCGATTACGATTAGAAAAAACAAAAAATAATCAAGAAAAATCAAAAATAATCAAAAAAAAATTGTTTTGATTACTTCTGATTATTTTAGATTTTCTTTGATTTTTTTCAGTATTGTTGAAGTGTATATTGCTTATATACTGTTGATGTGTATTGTGCTTCTAAAACAAAACTGAAAAAAATCAAAAATAATCAAAAAAAAAAAATTATGAAATAAAAAAAAATTTAAAATAATCAAAAGTAATCAAAACACCTTTTTTCATAAGTTTTGATTATTTTTTTTAATAATCGTAAAAAATCATTATTTTTTTGGATTATTTTCCTAATTAATTGAAAAATAATCATTATAAATTGAAAATAATGATAATCAATCATTAAAGGGGATCAAGAAAATAAATTAATCAAGCCAGTAGTCGTTACGATTAGTAATCATTATTTAACAGGTCTGTATAGAGGTAAATGGCGCTATCTTAATCGAACTAAACCAAAATCAAACTCACGAAAATCAACCTAATTCAGATAAAAACAAAAAGTTGCATAGTTTCCCCTAATTTGGGTCGGTCTAGTTTTTCCAATTCAGGGACTGCCTAGTTTTTCCGCGATTACTACATTTAATTCTAATGGATCAATTGCTGATTGTAATATCTGAATAGATAGAAAAGGCGTCCGTAGAGATGCCCGATCCTACCTAGAGACACTGATTTTTTTTTTTAATTGGCATTGCCTTGGAAAAACTAACCAGCGCCTAGATAGACATTACTACACAAGCCCAGTCTTGGGCTAGGCGAAAGTTTATCACATTTTCTACCCGGGTAGTCGTTGAAGCAAAACATTTTTGCAAAACGACATTCTGGCATTCTGTGTAGTGAGTATTGGGTTTTATTCTTCTCTTCTAACTAAACACCCGCGGTCGTAGGAGGCTTCGTCACACATCCCACGGAAAACAGTTTATACAGCAACAACGAAAAACTGTGTCCCATATTTGAAAATGTACTAGTGGCAATAAGTCTTTATAGAGAAAATTTAATTCCAGTTAGTAATTTTTGTGTGATTCTGGTACAAAGAAACATACAGACATGCAGGTAGGAATTCAAAGAATAGTTGCTTTGACTTCTGTTACGCTGTGTACAGCGGGAATCAAGCATTTTCATACTGTGAAATGGATCCTAACTTTTAAGTTGTACATTTAACAATGCATCGGTGAATGGTGCTTTCAATTGTGTACAACGGTTTTTGAGTGATGCACGTGCAAATACTGACAGACAGGAAGTAATTTTAAAAACCATTCTTTGGCTTCTATTACTCGAATAAAGGCCGCCTCATGCATTTTTCTGTCATTTCTATAATACACAGATAACACGCTGCTACAATTTTATTATTTGGAAAGATGCCAGCATTCTTTTAAGCTTATTTTAAGATAGGCTATTATTCCAGCGCAAAATAATTGGTTTTTCTTTTAAAAACTAAGCTGTTTTTTTAAATTAATACTGAATTAAATTGTTATGAAGTAAAAACTGAAACAAACAGACTTTCGTTGTTGGCTTCTTGGCACTTGAAATCTTTAATTTTTTAGTACAAATCATGAAAATGTGTGTGATTATTGAACTGAGTACACGGAAAACCATGCTGCTAATAATTTAATTTCAACCTTACTCGACTTTGGCTGTTAGTTTTATATTGCAATTTTTGTTCTTTGTTCAAGCTAGTAGTAGTCTACCTGCATCCATTCCCCTTGACGCTGCGTATACAAACACAAGTTCTTATTTAATTGACAACTTAACCTTTTCAATGTCTAATTAATGTTTAGCGCTTAATTAACATTAACAATTGTATGTGCGTTTGTGCGTCAAAATTTTAGCAACCACAAAAAAAGCTGAATAAATTCTATGAAATGGAATTACCCGAAACCCTGATCATTTAATTCTGCACACAAACCAAATAAGTAAGACTCATTAGGCGCAAAATATCTATAAACAAAACAACAAAAAAAGAGAAATTCTTCTTAGTTTCGTACTGCTGCCCCCACAACAAACACATACATACTTTCTTCCAACAGTCAACCGATAGCTATGTAATTCTGACAGCTACCATACGCCCAACTCCTGTGGTGTCTACAATTACCGAAGTATCTTATAATCCGCACCGTCCATCCATCACACGAATAATAAATATTTATATATATGGATACCTTGGAAGTATCTGTGTATGTGTGTGTATTTATATTTGCAAATAATTAACCTAAACGCATCAACGTAGTATCCAGTCAACATTTGCCTAGTAGTAGTATCCAATCAACGCTCCTACGTAATCCTCAACGCCGGCAACTTAATAACCCCAACATCTGTCAATTGTGTCACGAACCTTGCTCTTGCGAAATATTTAATAGCGCTACCGACGACTTTCTCTCTGTCAATTTGTGTATTTGTGTGTGGGTGTGTGACCGCTTACAAAGCCTTAGCTATAGCTAAAGTCAGTGTGATATTAATTGCCATGAGTCGTTTGCGGCGCGAAAATAGCCGACAGAGTGTCATTACTGTCGAGCTAATACAATTCATAATTCAGTATCGTGCCAAGGAAATGTTGGAGAAACGTAAAAGGTGTGAATTACTTGAGTTTTAGTTAAGTTAATTGCTCTTCGATATGCTACCTATATATATATGCAAGCTTATGTATTCTATGTGTGTAAGTATGCGTTAGTTATTGTAGCCACTCGGGCGTCACTTATTCCTTTGTTTTTAATTTACTATCTGCATAGTAAGTGTTTGACAGTTTAATGTGAATATTGTGCTATGAACGAATTACTTTGTTTTAAAACTGGGCAAAAGGACGATACACAGTTGGAGGATAATAGCATGCTGGATTTTGATATGTTTGAAAGGAAAGTCGAGTAAATTTATTAAAAAAGTATTTTTTATTGTTTTACATGAATAAACTTTTTTTTTTTTTAAGATTAAAGAGTAAAATAGTAGTTGAACTTTATGAAAAACTTGATGGAACGGAAAAATGTTTTATATTTGAAGACAAACGACCAGCACTACATCGGCGAAGAAAGTATTAAATTCTATGTATTAGTTTTTTAGTGATGCGAGTACAAACATACATATGTGTAGACAAATAGGCAGAAATTAAAATAATATTTCTTTGACCTCTTTTACTCCACGATATATACAAGGTGGCGCAAAAGTAAGCTTCCGATGTTCAGCATATCGGTTGTGGCACGTGCAGTGTGTGCTGTTGCACCGTCTTGTTGGAACCACATGTTTTCCAATCCCAATTCATCAAGTTGCGGCAAAAAGAACTCGTCGATCATTGCTCTGTAGCGCTCACCATTCACAGTAACCGTTTGGCCCCGACCGATTATTGGTCAAATAAATAGTCAGCAATATTCCGCGTTCTGGAGCAGTGTAGCGTAACATTGTTTATTAACGTGTATTTCGCATGTGTTTAATACACAAATGTCAAAACAGAACTGACTTTAGGGGCCAATCGCAAAATTTATAGCATTTTCTGATAGGAGGATTACTTTTGCGCAGTAACCGTTTTTCACCGACCGAAATAAATAGTCAGCAATATTCCGCGTTCTGGAGCAGTGTAGCGTAACATTGTTTATTAACGTGTATTTCGCATGTGTTTATTACACAAATGTCAAAACAGAACTGACTTTAGGGGCCAATCGCAAAATTTATAGCATTTTCTGATAGGAGGATGACTTTTGCGCCACCCTGTACATAAGTAAGTACATGCACAGGGGTAATTTTTACCCCTTATTATACATGCATACATGTGTATGAAGCATGTTTGATCCTACTGGTATTGCTACCACTGTATTCTGTGGGAACAAAATAATTACTTGCTGCGAAAAGTTTTCTGAACTTTGAGTTGGACATCTAGCAAAACATCGGGGAAAGTTGCATTCAATTCTACGCAGCAGGTTTTGAGTGATGCGTACACAAACATACATACAAACAGTCAAAAACTATTGTTGTGGCTTTCCATTAAGCATAAAACCAATTTTGTTTCGCTGTTTCTCAAACCTAAATTTTCAAAGTGATTTCCAACATGTTTCTCCACTTAGCGTTGAACATTTTTTCTAAAGTTTCAATTCAGTTTAAAAATGATTGAAGTTCATTTTGAAAGTGCGCATGTGGATTTTACAAAATATCTCATTTTGCTTTTTTATTTATAAGTTGCTAAGTGCTTACGAAAAAAAAAATCGGCTTTCCGTGGGCAGCCCTGTTTGAAAAACAGCATGACTAGCTAAAAAGGTTGCTCATACGCCACGGCATACAGCTATGCTATTAAACTAGGTACGTCGTATTTGAGACAAATGATATTATTTAAACAAATACCTTAAAAATGTAAAAATAAAATGAAATTGATAGAATACTTCAGACTCGGATTTATCGTTACAAAAATAGCAGTCTGCTTTCAAAATTCTTTTAAAAAATTTACTCACAACCAGAACAGTTAAATTCCAATTCTTCTTCTTCTTTAAATGGTCATCTAACCGCCTGGGCGATTTTAACCGTCCAACATAGCTCGCCAGTCGTTTCTTCGTTGCGCCAACTGGCGCCAATTGGAAACACCGCGGGATCACAAATCGGTCTCCACTTGGTCCTTCCATCGGAGTGGTGGTCTCCCTCTTCCTCTGCTTCCACCGGCGGGTGCCGATAAGAATACATTCTGGGCTGGAGCATCTTCGCTCATTCGCACTACGTGGCCTAGCCAGTGAAGCCGCTGTGTTTTAATTCGCTGAACTATGTCGGCGGCTGCGTAAAGTTCATACAGCTCATCATTAAATCTTCTTCGGTACTCGCCGTCGCCAACGCGTAGAGGTCCACAAATCTTTCAAAGAACCTTTCTCTCGAATACTCCCAGAGCCGTCTCATCAGATGTTGTTAGTGTCCACGCTTCTGCACCATATAGCAGGACGGGTGCGATGAGTGACTTGTAGAGTGTTCTTTTCGTTCGTCGAGTCGTTCAATTCCCATTAGAATTGAATAATCAATGTATTGGATGGCTCTTTCAATCAACAATGTTTTATTTAATTGTTTTAAAAAATCCGCAATTACTAATCGATTACCATTGGAGAAAAATTTTAAATACTCCAAAAAAATTAAAATCAAAAATAATAAAAAAACACTTCCCAACTTCGACTTTCATAGTGGTTTTTTTTTCTCAAAGATTTTGTGGTGGATCGCTATCTCTTGTTATTGTTGAAAACACACAAAATATTATATATTTATATTAATTATTATTTATATTAATTTCAAATATATATAATAAACTTTATATTAATAAAAATACAAAATGAATCTATACGAAAAGCTATGGCGGTTGTTTCTAAAAATTTTTCTATTCTATTCTAATAAAAAACTTTTAATAATGAATTCAAAATAATTATTAAAAAAATAAAAACAGTAATAATTTTCATAAAAAAAACAAATTATTATTGGCCTTGAGCTCGTTAGTAAAAATAATAAATAAATAAAAATTAATTATAACTTTCATAACCATGAAATCGTACATTAACTTTGGTCGGGTGTTCGCAAGAATGAGAAGAAGAAGTACAGACCGAAATGATGAGCTGAGTAGATTTAGCTATGCCTGTCTGTCCATTCATCCGTCTCCATACTTACTTTTTTAGAATAAAATGCAGGGACAGAAAATAATTGTAATTATGGTAATTGTTGTTGGTGCAGTGCTCGAATTTTTATTTTTGTTTGTTGATTGATATTAGATAGAAATTACAACGATATGCACCGCGATGGTAAGGGATGACATGTTCATCAGACCCCTTCTCGGACACTGGGATACGAACACAAGTGTCTGCACCAAAGTTATTTTTTTTTTTTTAGGTTACGCAAACATGGCCTTTATACTATTTTGGAAACTTGTAACCACTATCAAAAGAAATATTTTTTTTTGGTCGCCATAACCAAATATAAAAGAGTAATATTTTTTTTTTAGTTAAGAATAAATATTATCAAATTTTTTTTAATGTAATTTTATATACATATCAGATATATTATTTTTCGATTTTTTTATGCACACGACCTTTACCTCATTTGTATATTAACTATTACGTCCCTGATATAATACGTTCAGTTAGGAAACCGGGGGCCCTTTATATGTTGAAATATGATTTGTCGGCGAAAGTGCCAATAGGCTTCATTGCAACCACCTAATCCAACTATCACATAAACTATTGCTTAGCATATTTTATAGGTCGTCTGAGAATTGCAAGCTAACCCAAAGGAAAGTGAAATAAATGAAAGAACTTCTTAGCATGCATTTCGCACCTTTCGTGACCATTCCTGGATTATCTTGACATTGGTTTTAAATTATCCCGGAAATATCACAGCAATAAAACCAAATCTAACCCGAAAAAGGCCCAAAAAATATCCAGAAAAAGTCTCGGAAATGATCAAGAAAAAGTCATGAAAGCAATCCCGAAATGATCAAGAAAACCGTACTGAAATCATCCTGAATTGATTCCGAAAGAATCCCTGAAACTCTCACGAAAAGTGCAGCAGACAATCCAGAAATTATCCTGTAATCATTCTGCAATGACACCGAAAAAGTTCAGCAGTTAACCCAAAAAAGCCGCGAAAACAATTCCGAAATGATCCTGAAAGAGTCGCAAACATTCCTCAAAAAGTCCAGAAAACATTCCATAAATGATCCCGAAACGGTCTCGAATTTATCCCGTAAAAGTCCCACAATAACCCTCAAAAAATACAGAAAACCAGCCAGTAACGATCCGAACCGTAACTAATTCTGCTACAATTTGCCATTACCTAAATTCTAACAATCTAAATTCTACTAAAATACTCTGCTACAACTTTTTGTTTCCGTTGCATCACAAAAAAAGTCGATGTACTCCAAAAATCTTAAAATTTCACTCTCAATGACCACTTTCCATTGCATATATATTTTGTGCTCCTTTTTGTGTTTATTTGATTTACTTAAATTTTTGGTCAGTTTTAAAGCAAAACTGACACCTGCCTAAAACTATTTAAATGAGTATTTAGGGATGAAACCTTAAATGTATTTTTTGCGCCATTCTGAACAATAATATCAAATAAACGACCTTAAGCAATTTTCGCATATTTTTTTTTTATTTCAAACATATTTTATGTGTTAGCAACAACAAAACATGCTCATCAATTTCCTTGCAAAATGTGTACACTTTGTATGCATACATACAGCTGTGTTCAATATAATAGTAGTGAAATTAAAACTTATATCGTAAGGCGAAATAAAAAAAGATTAAATTTTAATAATTTTCATTTAAAACAGCGAATTCTATAACAGAAACCACATAAAAAGAAATTTCAAAATCTACACAAAGTTCAAGAAAGTCCAGGAAAGTTAATTAAACTTTAAAAAATGGCCAACAAAATCTTCAAATTTTTTATCTAAATGTTGAGTACGCAGTTTTGTAGACCAATCAGGTTTAGCATAACATTGTTCAAGTTAGGACTCGATCAAATATTTCCCTGACTTTTTTTTAATTTTTCTTGTGATGGTGGTGAGTGATTTCTTCTATACAAGGCACGAAGAAAAATTAATTTTATATGGAAAAAATACTT
This sequence comes from Merzomyia westermanni, assembly GCA_949987695.1. NCBI lineage: Eukaryota > Metazoa > Arthropoda > Insecta > Diptera > Tephritidae > Merzomyia > Merzomyia westermanni. The sequence continues at coordinate 22,622,272 of OX465289.1, forward strand.
ATTATCCTTGACAAAAAAAAATTCTGAAAATTCAGTGGAAATTTTGAGATACTTCTACCTTACAGAGTGCGTACTCAAAAATTTTCTTACAATTGTGCCCAAAAATATTGAAATTTTGATGTATGTTTTTAAAAGTTTAATTAGCTGAACTTTGTGTAAACTTTGAAATTTCTTTTTATGTGGATTTTGTTATGGAATTCGCTATATCTTAAATGAAAATTATTAAAAACACAGCCTTTTTTATTTCATCGAACGATACCCAATTTAATTTTACTACTATTATATTGAACACAACTGTACATATGATATAAACTTATGTATTAAATACAAGTATACAAAAAAGTATAAATAAAGTTAGTGTTAAAAGTGTTATGAATTGCTAAACTTGTATTCAGAACCAAGCCATTATAGCACCATAATACTTACTTACCAAACGAGCGTCGTATAAAAGTTGCAATCAGAAAGCAACAAAAAACTATAACCGTATTCACTTTATGTAAAATACGAACAAACAAAAAAAAAAACCAACAATAATAACTAACACCACCACCATCAACAATAACCAGTTCAAAAAATTTTTGTGCAGATGGTGTTTGGTTAAATTACACAAAAAAAAATACAAAGAAAATGTAGCAATATTACTTGAATACATATCAAACAACCATTTTATATATTCACACACACATACACATTTGCCTCTAAATCAAAAATAACACAAAACACATGGGACGTTTATGTGTAGGTAGTATGGACCAAAGCAAAACTTTTTAACATCGGCATTTTAAGGCGAAAAAGTTAACTTCTTATAACCAGAAACTAATAATTTGACTTTGTTACTACAACAACAACAAACAAATTGAGTAAATCAAAAGTGAAATCGCTAAAAAGGGCGAAAACTCTGATGGTACTTTCAAACAACCGCCAAAGAATGCGCCCCTTATATAAGGCTTATTATTGTTAAGAAACTTCTTATGTATAAGGTTGAAAGGTCATGCGAAGTAAGGCTTACTTTCATCTTATAGTAGGACATTAAATAGAGCACTACCTCGGCAACCGAGCTTTTGTAGGGATTTTTAGGGGTTGCCATATAATTTCGTTTTTTTCTTTTGGATATTCGTCAGTAAAGACATTCTGGACGTTTAGAGTTTTACTTTGGCACTAGCTGACTCGGCAAACGTCGTTCTGCCCAAAATAGTTTTCTTTATTAAGTTCATTTCAAAAATTCTCGATTATAGCCGTACTTTTTTTTTAACGAAAATAAAAGATTGTTCACATTTTTAATTGTGTAAAGATTAAACTGCCGGTGCTGTGTCCTTGAAAAATTGTCAATATTGATAAATAGTCAAAAAAAAATATTATTACTATGATAAATTAAAATTCCCAGCTTCGTAAAAATGTCTGTACTGATCGTATATCGTTCCACCATGTTTTGCTATTCTACCAAAAATCTTCTGCCACTAAGCTTTGATATTCTGCGACAAATACCTTTAGGAACATGGGGTAAGAATAGTTCAGTTTGTATAGTGAATACCGTGTCCCCTTTTCCCTTTTGATATCGTTTATCTCCACACCGATTTTCAGGTCCCTACCTTGAACCCTTTAAGAGATGTTCTGCCAAAAAGGTTAAGTTTGCATGGGAGGTACCACGCCCTTTTTTCCGATCGAATATTTCCATACCAATTTTCAAAGCCCTACGATGAACTCTTTCGGAGATATTACACCTGTAAAATCAGCTGTGTATGGGAGGTGCCACGTTCTTTTCCTCTAACTCCCATTTGTTTTCTCGTGAGTTCGGTATTGATATCGTATATCTCCATACCGATTTTCAGGCCCCTACCTTAAAGCCTTTTAGAGATATTCAGCCTGAAAAGTTAAGTTTGTATGGGAGGTGAAACGCCCCTATTTGAAATATCATTGAGCGCATAGGAAAAGTGATTAACATAAGGTTGAATTACTTACCTTTTAGCTAAGATTTGACATTCATCGTTTGCCGGGTTGATGCAATATGCCCAGCTCTATCGAACTGCATCAAAAAGTAAATTTTGATAGAAATTGGATTTAGCAGGTTTGTCAAAATGTTTTCGATATAATAGCGAATATGCGAAAAAAACTAAATATAATGCAATTAGGTGGCAACTTTAGGTGGTAAGCTGATTTTTGTTGGAACGATTTTCCGTCATCCCTTGTCAAGTTTGGTTTTGTGACAAACCGGTTTCGGCGTTCTGCCATTTTCAACAAAAATCAGCTTACTACCCTGTCGGAAGATCAACACAACAAAATAAATCATTTAGGTGGTAACCCTACCTAGAATTATTTTTGCTGAAATACGACGAAGCATACCTATCGTTTGTTATCCATTTTATCATTTTTTAATCAATTTTCAAAAGTTTCGAATTGGTGGAAACCCTGTACAAACCTCCTAGTGGGAACGCTCAAGTAGGAGAGCCTAAATGTAGCACATAACATATGTTCAATAGTTCATTCAAACGAGTGAAATTGTTTTTGAGGCAATAGCGGATATGGCAAAAAAAAAAAAACGGGTCAGTTGGCAATCCTAAGTGGTAACCCTACCTATACATATTTTTTGCTGAAATACGACAAAGCATACCTCTTGTTTGTTAACCAAATTGCCGTATCATTACAAGAAAAATCATGTAGATGGCAACCCCATAAAAGGATGCTGAATGGCAACAACAAGGTAGGAATTCTAAGATTGTGTGGTACCTACGTTTGTGGTTATCTACGTACCAAGTTTCATCCAAACCGGATAAGTAATTAGTGAGAACATCAAGGGAGTTTGACCCCGAGAAGAAGCGCATGAGGTACACTCGGACTCATTTCTTCAATCGGCTCACGAAAGTTTTGAGAGTGAGAAGCTGAAAATGCTAACTGATTGGAGTAGTTACAATCTCAGGCAGTGTCAATAAAAGTTTGGTGCATTTAATGCAAAAGGCCCACTAAAGATGTATGGTTCTTCACGTTATGAATGAACGAAGTGTATTAAAGTTCATCCATTTCGCTGGTTAGATCTTACAATGCGACTTAACAAATACGGTCTGGCACAGAAGGTGTTCCCAGAAACACTTGATTTCGGTAACAAAGGAAAAAGCAGTCGCTTATTGGGTTAGAAAACAACAGCTGGAGGATGGCTTGACCTTTCTTGCTATTTATAATTGGATTCAGTCATCGCTAAAGAAGACATACAGAGACTTTGGTCTCATTATGTCTGTTGGAGAGTAGAAGAGTGTAAGGTTTTAGTTAGAATTGCTGAAGATGCCATTCTTGACCCTTGACCTCACTTATTTTGACCAAGTTTGTAGCATATGCCCCAAAGTTTAAGCCTATTTTATTTAAAGCTCAGACCAAGATCACACTTTAAAGTCAACGATTGTTTTATCAGAAACCACAACTGGGTATACATATTTTTAGGTACAACGTAGCTGAAACCGTTGGATGCAGCCATGTCTGACCGACATTTGACGTCTTTTACTACTTGGGCGAACTTTATTGAAATTGTCTGTGTGTCAGAGCCATTATTTACTACTTGCACAACAACAACAAGAATAAACAACAAATTGTAGAAAAATCTTGAAGTCGTAAAGAAAGTTTTCCTCTACACAAATTATATGACTGAGTAGCACAAAAACGCAAAAAGGAAAGTTGGCAGGCGGAAAAAGCGTAAATAAAATACAAATTGGTTGGTAGCTTCGTTCAGTCGTAGAAAACTTACTTCTACAATACCAATAGAATAAATAATTCAATGAGTCAGTTAGCGCAGATTTTTCACTTGCTGAATTTGGGCAAATGAAAATTGAGGATATTCCCAATGGATTTGTTTGGCTTTTGGAATCCTTTCAAAGTTCAGCATGCGTGCTTTCATTTTTGTTTTAAGAAGTATATAAGTATGTGCAGGTTGCGTGATCTCTATACCTTCTTAATGAGGGTTGCATTGGGTGGAATTCTAAGAAATATTATCTATTTATCATCAAAATTAATCAACGCGTTTCTCAAAACAGCCAGGGATGTGTGCTATACAAAAATTTCAACAACAGCTTCCTGACCAATTTATTGTCAAGCGGTATGGTAATAAAATCATTAAGAGCGGGCAAATGGTTACATTAGGTTGAGGCTCAGTAGGAGAGACTCGCTCATGAATAAACACTTAAGTCTTTAATTACTTTAAGAATCGTTGAGTTTCAATAATATAAATCCGAAAAAGGCTAACTTTGACCCTGTATAAACCGCCGAGAAGTTACTCGATCACTCTACCTATTGGTGCAAGACATTCCCTGCAGGTTTGGGGAGTATTACGGATATGGGCACCGTAATGAATTAAGTAGGCTCTGGTAATCCGGACATGGAGTTTAGTCGTCGCTTACGACGGGTATATTTTAAACCCTCCTTCCCGCTGGCGGCATGATTTCACAGTCGTCAATGACTAACGAACAGTTGGGGCTGACAGAGTTGTCCATTATGTTGAAACGGACGCCTATATCCAGTGCATCTCATTTGCTCACAAGTATGGCACTAAATTGAAAGTGCTAAAGTCAGTCCGAGTGCACTCAGTTGACTCGTCTATCCATGCGACTGCTTCTGAGCAGACCGCGAGTGGCCATCTGAGCTTCGAATTCTCTAAAGTTTCCCACATCTTGTTCACAAGAACCGAACCGGGCTAAGAGATCCGCCAGTGGTCAGGTATTTTCAGATCCTCCTCGCGAACGAAAGGTGGTAAATAAATAAGATAGAAGAAAGAAAAAAAACCAAATTCTACCAAAAGCGCCAAGTAAAAAGGTACAGGAAGACCTGTTATTGTATCTATTACACCGTCTCATTAAACGGAATGAATGTCTGTTGCCGTTGCCTTTTGTTCACGGATCCTTCCTTTATTCGCTCATTACTTTTGTGTCTACATTTTACTTGTCATCTTCAACGAATCAGACATTTATCTCCCTTTTGTTACCCAGAGCTGCCCTGCAAAACATCGTGCGACTCATCTGTAAGGAAAGTGGACCGTGATGAATCCTTTTCGTGGTCTGTAGTTGATCACAACCAGTTCTTTATGGCTATAGTAAGAATAAGTTAGTTTAAATTTTGTGTAGCATACTTCTAGGAGTAGAAAGTAAACTTGTCCAACTTTGTGCACGTACCTGTGCCTTCAGAGGACATGGTCGATTAAGTTCAAACGATATAAAGCTTTCAAAAATGACTCAGCGCGGACTAGTTCTAGACTAAACGCATTTGCTGCAGCTTATTCACATACAATCAGTTCTGGACTTCACTCACGCTGTTGAAAGCTGTCAGTATAAATTTCAGGTTGCCTACTTTTGGGCACTTTGAAAACATCATTGACTTTTATCCGCCGTTGTTCCTGTTATTATAGCTTTTACTGACAAATAATGACAAAGGTTGACGTTAATAAAAACGCAAGTATGCCTATTAAGGCGTAAGTGAAGCGACTTAATTGCGTTGACAACATTTTCTGAGCTTTAGTGCGGTGTTTTAAGCAGATTTGTGGGAGTAATAAGTAAGCAATCGTTGTGTGACTTAAAGGAGTGTTACAGGAGTGTGATACCAAGGACGATGGTTCGAGTCTTGTCAGTACGTGGCTTTGAATTTCTCCTTGAATTGATTTATTGACTATTTAATCATAAAAGGTTTTATACCCAGAGAAGATCGAAAAGAAATAAGCAGTTGGCGACGTACTATCCAATGGAATTCGGCTTACAGTACATCTAGAAAGGAGCGTTAAGCTTCAGAGCAGTCACATCGCATCAGATAGCGCCTCCAGCCTATAGAAGGTTAATAAGGAGTGGTCGTATACGACCTGAAAATCCTTGTTGTAATGTTATATGGATAGTAACTTATATGGAACATGGAGGTTCTATACTTCGATTGATCTTGTAGGTCATTTCTTATAACAATGGTTTAGTTGACTTACAAAAGTGCTAATGACCTAACTCTAAGCAAAACATACCCTACTTTTGACATACAATTACTTTAAGTGTACACACCCAATTTGACAAAAAAACACACAAAAGGTTTAGGGGACTATTAACGATTGGGACAGTCCTTTGTCGGTTACATATACCTTACTCTCCAGTGCTATCATTTTCCGGTTCTAGAGTGACTGCTGCGGGAACGGTTTGTTTTACTCTATCTAATGTTCGGCTCGTGGATTTCAGTTGCTTTTAACGACAGGTTTATCTTGTCGTGGGTATTTTCTAAAACCCTTGTATTGTAGAAATCAAATTATAAAGATAGAGAGCTCACTTGGTTCACAAGAGTCACATTATTCAAAGGAAAGCTCTCACTCGGTTTTAATAGCCAAATTAAGAGTCCATGTTAAGGCAATACAACTTTACCATTCTCACTGAAACTCTTCTGTTAACAAGGTGTCCACTTGTGACCAAAAAGACTCCTCGATTCTTTCGAGCTTTCAATGACATCTTATTTAGGCTGATCAAACGTTCCTTAAAATTTCTTTTGGGGGTCACGAGCAGCGCTTATTCATGCATTAATGGCAACGCATGAATTGCAGCAGAGTTTCCTGCCGTGGATCTTCAACCGCAATATGCTGAATAACTTTTTTGTTCCGATTTGGGCATTCAAACTTGTCAAGAATTATAAAACTACAACAAATTGCAACAACACCTGCTCGTCAACTGCTTCAACTTGTGTACGAGTACATAAAAGTTCAAAAACCAACAGATTTCCAGAGCTCAATCTTATCGCCCATTTTGCGCTTAATGCAATTTCACTTAGTCAAAAAGTTTTTGGCATGGTAAGAATTCTTAAGTGGTGCTGTAACGTACATATTAGTTTACAGCTTTGCACTTTAAGTGGTGTTGACATACGTACTCAAGGGCAGTCAAAGATAAAACTAGTCCGAGAATGTACTAGTGCAGAACTAGAAATTTTGTGACTAACATCGGAATATACCATTTCCATCTGTATAGAGCAAAGGTATTTCATAAGCTATTTTGTTTCAGGAAAGCTTGAATGTATTTCAGAAAAAACCAAAAGTATTTCAGAATGCATGTTCTGAATAAAATGTTAAAGCTTAATTTGAGCAAATCAGGGCATTAACTAAAATAAAACCAGAACTGTCAGGCCTCTGAAGGAGGCAGATGAGAAATATGCTCCAAGACCTAGAAGAGTACCAGATTTCTATTAAATACTTTCTTTTAACCCAGCATAACATGACGTATTATGGCATAGAATGTCTAAGAGTCTATAAAATCGGTGCCTAGAGTCTTCTAATTCTCTACTTTTCTAAGTATTTGACATTTTTTTCACGCATATATCTTTTCTAAAATACTATTGTGTTTTTTTTTAATATATTTACATTTCTTAAAAATACATACATAACGGTAGTATGTAACGGCATAAAGGGATCGAGATAGATATTGACTTACGAGGTGTGCTGAAAAAGTATCGCGAATTTTGTGTTTTTTTTTAAATTATTTATTTATTCATGAATATCTATTTTGTCCCCTTCAAAGTAATCCCCATGAGATATTATACACTTGTGCCAACGGTTTTTCCAATCTTCGAAGCACTTCAAAAAATCATTTTTTTGTATCTTGTTCAGCTCCTCCTTCGATTCCGTCTTTATCTCGTCAAGAGAAGCGTAACGTCGTCCTTTCATGGGCCTCTTCACTTTAGGGAACAAGAAAAAGTCACAGGGGGCCAGATCTGGGGAATACGGTGGCTGCGGCATCATTAGTGTGTTGTTTTTGGCCAAAAAGTCGCGCACAAGCAACGATGCGTGAGCAGGGGCGTTATCGTGGTGCAAAAGCCAATTTTTGTTCTTCTATGCACATCTTCTCGGCCTTCTGAGAAAATTTTGTACCACCGATAAACGTTGCTTCGGTCCAAGGTAGCTTCTCCGTATGCCACAGTCAACATTCGAAATGCATCCGCGCACTTAATTTCGTTTTTCACACAAAATTTGATACAGGTTCTTTGATCCATTTTTTTGAATAGGTAAAAATCGAAGACGATCCAAAACACGTGCAAGCAAAGCAGCAAAATGGCCGAGCTTGTCGGCATAAGTGAGAGACATGAGTACCAACATAACGCCATAAAAAATTCGAAATTCGAATATACGTAACCAGCGAAAATTCAAAATTCGCGATACGTTTTGAACACACCTCGTATATATATATCAAAATGTTCAGGACGAAAAGAGAAATTGATTAAGCCATGTCCGTCCGTCCGTCCGTCCATCTGTCCGTCCGTCTGTTAGACCGATAACTTGAGTAAATTTTGAGATATCTTGATGACATTTGGTATGCAGGTTCCTTGGCACTCATCACCGAGCGCTATTTAAAATGGGCGAAATCGGATAATAGCCCCGCCCAATTTTATACGTAAGATTTTAAAAAGGATTATATATATATTTAATAGGCAATAACTTTGCGTGCAAAAGCTTTATATCATTTCTATTTCACTTTCAAAGTGTCCGTGAAGGAAGAAAGTAGAAAAATAAAAATTTTTGAAAATGGGCGTGGCCCCGCCCCTTTAATAGTGGTTTATTCCACAAAACTTTATGTAAGTATGAGAAGAAGAAGAGATGGGCTTATCAATAAGTAACCTGAAATAATAAAGACGATGAGCTGAGTCGATTCAGCCATGTCCGTCTCCCCGTCCGTCTGTCTGTCCGCAAATTTTTCAAACATAAAATGTGCATGTATTGGTATTTTGAAAAAAATGTGGTTAGGAATTGTTGGTAGGGAAACTATTTATATACAAATAGATTAATGGCGGCCGCCGTGGTGTGAGTGTTGCTGGCCTACCACACCGAAGGTCCAAGGTTCGAGTCCTGGGACTGGTAACATCAAAAAGAATTTTAAAACGGGGTCGCCCCTCGGCAGTTTTTTGGCAAATTCTCTGAGTGTCTTTCTGCTATGAAAGGCTTATCAGCAAAAAAGCATCTCCTTTGTAGATGCCGTTCGAAGTCGGCAAAAATTTGTAGGTCCTGCCAATTTGTAGGAAAAAATTCAAAACGGCTCATCACAAATTGGAAGGGAAGCTTGGCGCAAAAATCCCTTAGGAGGTTTATGATGATATACCTGTTAGATATCGCGCCATACAATTAAATTTTTTTAAATTTATTTACTTCTCAAAACTCGAACTAACTAAAACTCGAAAAAGTAATGAAATAGACCTGCGTAAATTGGTATGCCATACCCGAACTTCGACTTCCTTACTTGTTTTTAATACATTTGAGCATTTTGAAATAAAACTAAGGTTTTGTGAAATACAATTGAAATATCTGAAATTCCTACTAAAAATTAAGAGTGCTTCGAGCCCGCTTTGAGTACTGTGCACTTTTATCCGAAGCTATGGCGGTCTTCAACGTATTCACTTCTCATTTGTCATCATAATATGAGCCTAGCATAAATCAAAAATATACCTCGAGTAGGACCTCCCAGTTTTACAAATACCAACTACTTGCATGTAATTGTCAGTTGGCTATCTAGTTGGGCTTGGCCTTCAAAATCGATGTGAAGTAGTCTGTGCAACTAGTTGGCTAGACTGCAGGGTATGTATTATACTCCTACCTATATCTACAACTAAGAAATGTTGTAATTGCTGCATTGTACAGTTTGCTTTGATGAGCAAAGTTTAACGAGAAATACTCGCAATTTCTTTGAATTGGGGTTAAATGTGCGAAAAATTTATTTACTTTAATTTATGTACAGTTTGTGCACAGAATAAGTGAAATTAGAAGAGAAGCGTATAAGCGTGGGAGATAGTTTTTGATAATTAGATAGCATGAAAACATTTCCCTTTCCATTCCATTTACCCTTTAAGATGCTTAAGTCAATATATTGACCAAATTTTTGGGAGCTTTTTTAAATCGTTTCTCCAAACTTTGTTTGATTGTTTTCATCTATTTAAGTGAAATTTCTTAAACTTAATAACAAGTAACAAAATACCATGAAATAGGAACACGGGTTACACGTAAAATAACCATCTTCTGGAAAAAGATACACTACTTCGCATGCAAATGAAAAGTGCACGGGTTTAATTTACCCGTGACTATTTGCGAAAAATTACTATAACTACTATATAAATTTATAAATTAAAATCAAAAATAATAATTATGATCAAGTGATCTCGAGGTAGTCAAACTTTCAAAATATGTAGGGGTCTATAAGCTATTCCGAAGGAACTACCGACGGAAGAAATGTAATAGATCATAAATGAATTCAAGCGATTTAATCGAAATTGTGCAATGAATTTCGATAAAGTTGATGGAGATCACAGAGCTCTATTACAATTATTCTGCGCAGGCAGTTACGCCGGAATAGCTGACAGACCCCATAATAATTATAATAATATATATATAATATATATAAAATAAATTGGTAAAACCCTGCAAGCCATCGGAATAATAAACGAATCAGAAAGAAGTCCTAAATGGGAGCGTTTACACTCTTTATGAGCTCATTTGTGAGTCCAAAATTGGGGTATTTCTTTTTTTGTGATGGTCGTCCGATGTGAGCTTATTTTCATATATCATATGAGCCCGAATAGAAATCATATATGACATCTTTTGGTTTCATAAGCATCACTTAGTGGACTCCAAAAACACTCCCATAAGAAGCTTTTCGAATTGACTTTGGCCCTTACAATCCGCTCTTTTGCGCTCTTGAAATATACTTTATGGAATTGGTATTGAGACTTCACATTCCGATATCTTCAAGAAAAATTTCGACCCTTAAAAATGTTTTCAATGTTCGTCTATAAGTCCAATCTGCCTATAGATATATTTCCTCAAATGAAAATATTGGCAAAAAATATTGTGCACCACCCTTTCATTTAAAAGGAAAGGTTGATTAAAGTCGGACAGTAGATATATTTACTTTTAGCATAGAGCGAACTTGGTAAAACACAGTTCCTACACGTAAGAAAATGCACTATCCGCCAGCCGTTCATCCGCCTCAGTACTTGATCACAGATATTTATGTTCGTTTTAACAACCCAATTTCTTGTAATACTACAGGGTTTCAATTCAAAATGGGGGTAATCATTATTTAATTAATCCATACTAAAGCTCAAATCATTGGTGCGTTATCGGTAATTTTATAAATCAGCTGATTCAACCAACATTATGAGAATCGTTTATTGGCGCTATATCGCAATTCCGTATCCGTAAAGTAACCTTACCGACCAATTGTATATAGGTTTGTTTTATACGTTAAGGATACGAGTATAGCGATACACCAACGGCACCAATATTTTGAGCAGGCCCTGTGCCAAATGGTTTCAAAATATAAATTTTTACAGATAGAAGGAAAATTCTGTCATTTAAAGTGGTGAACATAAACGTCAGAATTTTCCCTAGCTCATGGGGCTAGAACAAACTTAGACTACAACCAATGACCAAATGTGATATTGACCTCAGTGAAACAGTGAGCCAGCCGCTGACAACATGTACTCGTATGTGAAATAATTCGTATGTGTCAGTAATTTGTTTTCATTAACCCTTTGAAAACAACTGAACGAAAAGTTCACAAAAGCTCCAGTTACTATTTCACATACGTTTCGTATGCGAGCATAAGGAATATATATATATATATATATAAGTAAAGGACTGAAGGTCCTTGGGAGTTAAAAAAATTAAACGGCCAACTCGCCCTGGAAATGAAAGACTGAATTTAACGTTATAATCTTAAAAGCTTTATTCAAGTATTAATTCGCACACGTACTGGTTTCGGCACCGCGCTGCAACTGCCCTTGCATGCGCGCTTGACTCCCCTTTATAGGCTGTTGCTCTGCTACCCGTAACCATCGGCGATCGGCTGAGGCCCTTGCTTCCCACGGTAGGCATGCATTGCTGGCCATTGCATTGATTTCATAATCAGTTGAAACGCAAATATGCTAACGATTATGCTGACGCTGAATTGCACTTGTTGCGCAAGTGTTAGCCCGTGGTACTAACTGTGCATTTGATTTTCCATAGGTGTTCAATTGCGTAGCATGGTGAAATACAATTGACCCTGAATTGAGGTGTAGGGTTTCAGCGTTCGTTACCGTTATGATCTGCTGACTTGGCGGCACGTGTATCGGTAGACTGTGGGAATGTTGCATTCTGAGTGCCTCGCAGTGTCTTAACTTATATATTTATATATACGAGTACATTATGTGGCTCTCCCATTTCTGCGCAAATATTGATTAGGTAATGGCTCTGTTAAAGGAGCTTAAAAATTTTATAAAATTTTTCTGAATTGTGTTCGGCGACACATAAAACTTGTAAGGAGAGAACGCATTTTGACATTTAATTGGGAGAGGAAGCTGCAAATTCCTGTTGGGGCGATTTCACTAGTAAGATTTTCAAGTGAAAAAAGCTGATCGATCGTCATTAAGCAAAACAGCAACAGCAACAAAAACTTTAAACTTTGTTATTAACGCATGAAAACAGCAGCAGCTGTTTTGCTTAGAAGTGTTCACAAATTTCTGTTCCTTTTTAATTTTTGCGGTTTCGAGAGAGTAAAATATTTCCGATTGGCACACAGTCTTATTGAATACGTTTTACAAAACCTCAATTTAAAAGAGTTTCTATCAGGTATTTTTCCCCATTTTTTTTTTTTTTTATAAGCTTAAGGGTCGTTCTCAAATAGTTATTTTACTTGGTTATCCAACAATATTTTTGCGAAACGAAGTTTATTGCTAATATTAGTCCTTGAATATATTTTGCATTATATTTAAATAATTAAAAAAAAATGTAAGTGGAAATAATACTCCCATCATCGTGGTATGCAAAGAAATTACTTGCATTATTTGATGTGCAAATTATTTTTCATGTAAATACTTTAAATCTATTTATGCTTCGTGCTCTATACTTTACACATAAAACAACAAAAAATATATTGAGCAAAAAACATATTATTTACAGTACAATGCTTTGCATTGTGTTCAACTTTTTTTTGAATTCGCATGTATGTAAATACTAGTAGTAGTTTTGCAACAAACAAAAAATTTTTTATTTTCAAGTTTACTCCTCGCATGTCCTTGTATTTGCGTATGTAGTCGTTATTGTAGTGAGAAAGAAAAAGTTGAGCACTTTATTAGCTCGTGACGTTTTTATGAGTAGCTTTAGTATTACAATTTATGTAAAAAATTTGTTTGTAATTATTGTTTAAGCTTATTTGATGGTACGCGTGCAACACAAAAAACGATTTTTAAGCTGTATAGTAAAATAAAACTACACAAATTATTTTAAATTACGGAAAATAAAAATTTACTTCGAAAACTTAAAAAAGATATACACAAAATTGAATTTACACGAAGTTGAGTTAGAGATCGAACATTTTCGGTAATCGCGACCAACGATAAGAAGCGAAAGTGTGTCACCTTGCCATCTATAATAAGTGACTAAGAAATCTGCCAGATGGCGCTGTTGAGTATTTATTATCTATTTGAAAATAAGTATTTTGACCGATTTAACAGGGTTAAATTAATGAATTGAAGCTTATAATTGAAGTTTAGTCAAATAAACAAAATCTGCTCACGCGGTTTTGGGAATACATCCTAAGAATCTGGACTAAGAGTGGTTTTTCATAGGTCCAAGCATATATTGGTGTCTATTTTCGTAACGAAAAAGTTCTTTAGGTCATTTTGAAGTACTACTTAGTTCGTATAAATTTTTATAAAAACCTAAAAAAAATTCTGTCTAACGGTTATCGCAGACTATACTTATCGCTACCAAAGGAAACGGTGCCTATTATTCAACCAGCTGAGGACTGATTTGGCAAGAACAAAATCGTCTCTAGTACTTTAGATAAGAGGATTTCGGGTCAGGATTAAATTAGTCTACCTAATAGCATAATGGGTTCAGACAATCTGGGGCAGCTCATTACTACTTAGTTTTTTTTTAATATTATTGGAGTCCATGACAGCTGTCACGCGCATATCTTGCCGCGAAAGGGAAGTTGTGAACTGTGCGTGACGAATGAGCTGAACAAACGGTGGACGCACGCAAACTATTGCAGGGTAGCGTGCCAGATATCTGGAGGACTTATGCAAGGTTTGGGTCAGTCTTATTTGAAATAACTTATTCACGTCTTAGCTGACGTCACAGGTATTTTATGTAAGTAAGCTTCTCACGCACATGGCCAGCTGCCACTCAACCTGACCTTACCTTATTCAAATTCCGCTGTCGTAATTGATTGAAAAGGATGGTCACATTAAGATCTTTTTTTTTTTTTTGTTCTCTGTCATTGAAGTAGATTTTGCTTGGAAAGAATTTCACGTATCTAACCCTAAGAAATATAACGAAGTAATTTTAAATTATCCTATCAAGCATTTATGTCTCGAAAGCTGGAACTTCTTTAAGTTACTTCTGTGAGTTATAGAATTTGCAAAGGTGCTATATGGTGGACAGAAAACAATCGAAATCTCTTCAAAAACAAAACTTGGAGAGTTGCCATCGAAGTTCTACTTACATACATTTTACATATTTACATACATATATTCATACACATATGCAAAGGTGAATAAATTTGACATAAACATACATACATACATACATATATCTTCTCGAAAGCACATAGCTGTATATAGACATCTATGCTTATAAACACATAGTTACTTTCATTCTTTATCCTATTTTTATCACTTAGCAGTTGAACTAATGGTCACACAACTTAGCCAACCACTTACATACTTACGTAAATACAAGCATACCCACATAAATGCACATGCTATGAGTATATGAAGTATAATATATATATAAACTTACAACTGTATATATTAAAGAAAGAAAAACTTGACACAATCCTTCAAACAATGTGAAAAAAACTTGTACATATTTTTATACTTAGTTGTGCTAGATTATAAAAAATATTGCTACATGTCCGTCCGACCGTAGAAAAATACGAAAATATATATATGAGCTGCTGAAAAGAAGTATGTCACAAGTTTTTTGGTGTCACAGACTAGTTTAAGTTGTGCAATGGCCTGATATTGACTTATAGATATCGTAGGGTGGCAGCAAACGTTAAACAACCTGCTGAAACTCAACTCACCAATTCCCAATGTTCCACACTCCAGCCTGGAGAGATCGTTACCATGTTACCATGATCTCTTTCGCAGTTTATGTCTACACACTGCATTTTTCGCTGCTTTTACTTGGTGCGGGCTTGTCAATTTCTTTGTAATGCAGCTCAATAATCTTTCTGAAAATAGGCGTGACACCTCCCACTTTTGTTTCGGTACTTTTTAGAGCCTTTTTTTTAATCATAAAACAAAAACCATTTAAGATATCATAAAACAAGTTCGACAAATAAAGTAAGCTTAATAAAAGGATTATTGCCGCGAAAAACTAACTGAATTTGCTAAGGACCACGCCTACTTCTAAACTAAAGATTTCTAATAGAACCCTCGACGAATATATGTAGCATCCAATAACTCTACGCAAAACAGTTTTGCATCAATTCTACATTACTTCCAAATTTTCGTTGTTAGAAGAAACACGAAAAAAACAAAAATTTTTAAAATGGGCGTGGCTCTGCACTTTTTATAATGGATCACTACACAATGCCACAACTCGAACGAAAACTGATTTTTTGCAATGAAATTTGGTAAAAATTTGGAGTTTATAACGGTAACTGTTAAATATGAAAATCGTTTTTCTGCAATTTCTCTATTTTAAAGTAAATATATTTTGTATAAAAATTCCTATTTCTGAGCTAGGACTATAATTATCAAGCGTAATGCCATTACTTTTAATAGCATTTCAGTTCATTTTCTTTGTCCTTGATAAACGAGTAGCCATAAAACAATTACTCTTAAAATATTTTACTAACTATTCATACAAAAATAATTAAATTTCCCACGCAAAATTTCCAACAGATCTGTTTTGTGAAAGTAAACAGCTGGGTATATAATTGGACCTGAAAAGTATTAACTACTACGTTTATAATGCTCGAATTCAACCGATTATAGATTACCTTCCTTGTTTTACATGAAGTACCGCAAATAATGATTATGTTTATTTTTTACTCATTATTGAGTATTATTTTATTTTTTATAATAAGACTCAAAGCATCATATATCCTGAATTTGAGCTAAGTAACTTCTTGCTCTAAAGTTCTTGATTACAAAGAAAAATTATTGAAAATTCTGGTTTAAATGGAGGAAGGGGTATTTAGTGATGGAAATGTGTAATTATGAGATCGAAATGAAGGCACGCATATTTTTATATCCATTTTCCACTATTTACAGTAGCATTTTTAATAAATTATATTTGTGATCAACCACTTCAGAGCAAGAGGGGGTCCCCATAGTTCAGGATATATATAGTTTTAAGTTTTATTATTAAAAATAAAATAATACTCAAGAAAAAAATAAAAATAATAATTTTTTGCGGTTCCTGTTTTATATTAACGTAACTTATGGCTTTTTCTTGAAAACAGCTTACCAAAATAGAACCCAATAAAACAGAATTGTCCCAACAATCGCAGTAGCATTCTAAGGCCTTTCGTCAGTTCCTTTCAATACTATTTCGGCGGCTGATTGGATGATCAGTTAATTATAAAATATTTTTTAATTACACCCCTTTTTCACAGTTTTTTCAACAACGTACTGAATTTTTTTAAAAAATGTTTGAAATATGATGATCTTCCGTTCAGCTATAGATTTCCTGCCCAATATAATAGCCATATACTTAGTGCCATAGTTTGTTTTAATTCTTAATACAACTCGATAGTTTGTATTTCATTATTCCCACATTTTCTAAAGCTTTATCGAAACACACAACTGAGTATATTATGTTCGGTTTCAGCCGAATTTCGATTTCCTCCCTTATTTAAATTTTTTTTTCACTTTATTTTTTATTTCGTTTTTCTGCTTGAATTTTTTTACACCTCGAACACTTTCAAATATTCTGGACCTGTTTTTAATTTACAAGATTTCCTTGCTTAACTACATTTTTAATTACTTTTAACTAATCTCTCGTACTAAATATAGTATGTTCCCAAGTATTTTGTGTTTATTGTGTGTGTTTCATGTTGGCTTAAACAAGATTTACACGCTCTTAATGAAAACCAAAACGACGGAGCTTAAGTTGTACATTGTTAGTGTAGAAATACACGCATGCTCGATGAATATTATAACTGAAACCGAAAACTAAACACAAACCACCCACAACAACTTGTATATTTTCACACTATTTCACTATTTTTCACTCCCACTTTCACTTCCGTTTCCGCTCTATTATGCTAGCGCTGTTGCCACTTAAGCGCAACACTTCACTTTCACATACTCTTCTACTTTTCCAACAATACTTACAAGAGAAAATGTAACCAAAAAAGCAACACAAATTAAACCCCGAATTAACACAAACACGCAAATAATGCAAACGATTTAATTAATTTTGAGTTTTAGAGTTTGATGCAAATCTTTTTTTATTATTGTAATTTATGTTTTTAAGTAATTTTTAAATTGTTGCTTTAAAGCAGTGATCGGCAAACAGAGATGTATCAGCATAGAACTCATAAAGCAATTGAAGCGCAGTTCGCTCAATGTCATCAATCTGCTACGTTTAAGGTTTATTAGTAACTAAATAAAATGTCTGCTCTTCTACTCTTGCCGCTGACAATCGAGTTTGGTTCAGAGGAAAGTAAATGCCGATCATTGCTTTAACCCGAAAATGCGTCAAATTTACATAGTAAAAATTCAATTTTTATTTTATTTTGCGTGACAAAATTATTTTATTTATTTATTTAGTTGTTTTATTTTATGTATGAATTTAATAATTCAGAAAAAGTTCAAAAGTTGTAAATAAATTTTTTCGTACTTTGATTTCGTTTAAATTAATAAAAAAAATAAAATAATCACACAAAAAAATGCATTTACTAATACTTTCTGATTTTCTCTCTCTTCCTTGTACTCGTTATCTTCAAACAACAAAATCATTGCAAAACCAACAGACGCCTCGCCGACGAAGATGATGAATTATCCGAAGTACAACCGGATGCTGTACCACCCGAGGTGCGTGAATGGTTGGCCTCCACATTTACACGACAATCGGCGACTGCACGAAAGCGTACTGATGAGAAGCCAAAATTTCGTACCGTTGCTCATGCAATACGCGCTGGTATATTTGTGGATCGAATTTATCGGAGCGTTACGCGTACGGCGCTTATGCAATTTCCGCCCGAAGTTGTTCAAATACTCAAGGTAAGTTGAATGTACATACGAGGTGTGTTCAAAAAGTATCGCGAATTTTGAATTTTCGCTGGTTACGTATATTCGAATTTCGAATTTTTTGTGGCGTTATGTTGGTACTCATGTCTATCACTTATGCCGACAAGCTCGGCCATTTTGAATGTTCAGTTAATTGTTGACAGCTGCTTTGCTTGCACGTGTTTTGGATCGTCTTCGATTTTTACGCGAAATTCGTACCAAAATTGCTCAATTGTGACCAAAAACAGCATCGCATGAACATTGCTAATGAGATGTTAAACTCCGTCCGCGACGACCCAAATTTGCTCCAGAGGGTCATAACTGGTGACGAATCGTGGGTTTATGGTTATGACGTGGAAACCAAAGCTCAATCATCTCAATGGAAGCTGCCGCACGAACCAAGACCGAAAAAAGCGAGCCAAGTTCGGTCGAATGTGAAAGTTTTGCTGACAGTTTTCTTCGATTGCAGGGGCGTGGTGCATCATGAGTTCTTGCCACAGGGAAGAACGGTCAATAAGGAATATTACCTGCAAGTTATGCGCAATTTGCGGGAAGCAATCCGTCAGAAACGCTCGGATTTGTGGAAGAACAAAAATTGGCTTTTGCACCACGATAACGCCCCTGCTCACGCATCGTTGCTTGTGCGCGACTTTTTGGCCAAAAACAACACACTAATGACGCCGCAGCCACCGTATTCCCCAGATCTGGCCCCCTGTGACTTTTTCTTGTTCCCCAAACTGAAGAGGCCCATGAAAGGACGACGTTACGCTTCTCTTGACGAGAGAAAGACGGCATCGAAGGAGGAGCTGAACAAGATACAAAAAAATGATTTTTTGAAGTGCTTCGAAGATTGGAAAAACCGTTGGCACAAGTGTATAATATCTCATGGGGATTACTTTGAAGGGGACAAAATAGATATTCATGAATAGATAAATAATTTTTGAAAAAACACAAAATTCGCGATACTTTTTGAACACACCTCGTATATTATAAATACACAAATGTTTGTGAAAGCAAAACAGTCAATGGCCTGTATCGATTTTGTAAGTTCAAATTTTAAAATTATATAGTTATGCCTCACAAGGATATCGGTATATTTTTAAAGTTAAATACAAAGAGCAAGTATGTTTAACTGTAGTTTTTTTATTACTAGCTTATACCCGTGGGTTTCACCCCAAAACTCTATAAAAAAAAAATGCCAGTTGTATGGGAGGTGCCCCACCCCCTCTTTCGTTATCCCCAGTTTTTTTGGAGGTAGTAGGGATTAATCTCATATAACCGGTTACCAAATTTCAGTGCTCTAACGTAAATACTTACAGAGATGCGGACTATAAAAAATTCCATTTGTATGGGAGGTGCTACGCCCCCTATATATATCAAAATGTTTTTTAGCCCATGACCATCACTGGAAGACATCCAGTTCGTGTTTCAAATTTGATCGGTTTATACGTTTAGGACACAAGACGGTCTATAGATACATATATACATACATAATTTGAATTTTATATAAATAGATATAGATTTTAAGCACTGATAGCCCGTTTCCCATTCCAGAATTTGTGCTTAGAGTGCAGCAACAAGTCAAGCAATGCTCTCTAATATCCTCTCTAACGTACTTAGTTATTAACTTACTTTCATGGGAAGGGGAGACTGCGGTAGAGGTTGAGTAAGAAAGAAGGTTAATAGGAAAAAAAGGAAGAAGTTGGAAAGGTGAGAGAACATAAAGTAGAGGAAAAAGTACGAAAATAAAAAGAAATAGAGAAAGTGGACTACGAATAGGTGGAGAGAAACAGGAACTGAGATATTAGGAGACAGATAGTAAAATTCCACGACATGACAATGTTTGGCGGTCTACTAGTTAAATATATAAATATGTTTGTATGGATATGAGTACAGAAGCCAAAGTAGGTCGTAACCCACCCTGTGGAACATAAGAGTTAGCCATCTACACAATTTTTATAAGCAAATTATTCTACGCGTGACCCTTCAGCGGCTATAACCCCAGCAAAAAAAAAGTTTTAAAAACTGACTTTCTTTAGGGAACCCCTCAGATTTTTGAACACCTTTACCTTTTTTCGGTTAACTAACCATTCAATTAGATAGCTATTATTTGCTTAAAAATCAATAAATAATAGTAGCAGGTATTGACACAAGACTTTTCCTTTTAATTGCTCGGATACGAACGAATTATCACCATTATCTTTTATTATGTCTACCCTGCCGCTACCAGTCTGGCAACAGGGTTGCATTTCTTAGATTTATAAAAGGTTACATTCAAAAGCTTAACCCTTTAAAGTTAACGAGTGACTATATTTATGTCTAGCCATGTCTATCTACTACATAATTTATTTTTTTATTTTCTTTTCTTTATATTGCATAAAATGTATTCCCCATGCTAACCGAAACAAAAAGATCAACCCCCCCTAATGTACATATATCAATAAGAAAAGCTTCATATTCCACAACTTAAATAAATCTCTATATTTCTCTCTTTCTCCGCAGAACTTGGATGACTGGTCATTTGACGTATTTGCTTTAGCGGAAGCAGCTAACGGCCAACCGATCAAATATCTAAGCTACGATTTGCTCAATCGCTACGGTATTATACATAAATTCAAAATAGCCCCCGCCACATTGGAAACATTTTTGAATCGGGTCGAAGAGGGCTATTGCCGTTATCGCAATCCATATCACAACAACATACATGCGGCTGATGTAACACAAACAACACATTATGTTCTTTGTCAAACAGGTCTCATGAATTGGCTGACTGATTTGGAAATATTTGCCACTCTACTTGCCGCACTCATACACGACTACGAACATACTGGCACCACGAATAACTTCCATGTAATGTCCGGTTCAGAGAAAGCAATGCTATATAATGATCGCGCTGTTTTGGAGAATCATCATGTGAGCGCAGCATTTCGTTTGCTCAAAGAGGATGATTGTAATATTTTGGTAAATTTATCACGTGAAGAATTTCGTGAATTTCGTACATTAATCATAGACATGGTGCTGGCCACTGATATGTCATTTCATTTTCAACAACTCAAAAATATGCGCAATCTATTGACACTCAATGAAGCTTCGGTGGATAAGTCGAAAGCGATGTCATTGGTATTACATTGTTGTGATATTTCGCATCCTGCTAAACGTTGGAATTTACATCATCGCTGGACGATGTTGCTTTTTGAGGAATTCTTTCGACAGGGTGATTTGGAACGTGAATTGGGCTTGCCGTTTAGTCCGATGTGTGATCGTAATAATATACTATTTCCTGAGTCGCAAATTGGTTTTATTGATTTTATTGTGGATCCAAGTTTATCGGTGATGTCCGATATGTTGGAGTATGTGCTGACACCGTTGGCGCCCATGTGTAAAACGACAAATGCCAGTATAGATGCGGGTGATGTACCGGTCGACGGAGCGTCAGCGTCTAATGCCACTTCACGTAGTCGAATGGGTGCTAGCGTTGATGCAGGTAGCTCATCGACAAATACGCAACAGGAAGATGGTAGCGTTAAGTCAAGTGGTGGTAAAGCGACACCTAAATTCAGCATACGAAAGCCATGGCTTGCTTGTCTCAATGATAATAAGAAAATCTGGAAAGAACAATCGCTAAAAGGTGAGTAGACAATGTTTTGATTCATTTGATCTTTTGGCAAGAAATGGGGTCTCAATCCGAAGATGGTGCTATGGATGTACGAGGCGGTGGTGCCGCCAGTGCTGAGCTATGGATCTGTAGTGTGGTAGGAAGCTCTTCAGAAGAACTACGATCTCATCAGCCTGCAGAAGGTCCAGCGCACCGGGTGCGTTGGTGCCACTGGAGCCTTACGCACTTGACCCACTGCGGCTTTGGATCCCATTTTGAGCATGCTTCCAATCGACTTACATATACTGTGTACAGCGACATAAACTGCACTTAGATTAGTCGGGAGCACTAATTTGATGACACGCAAAAAAACAATTACGTTCAAAGCGACATTTGCTTATAAACTAAAATCCTCTCTAGTCTATAAGCTCATATATTATGCACAAAACTTTCCGAATGCCGATGAAACCGCATAACTACACAAAGCCGTCTCACTCATCTGAAATGGCGCCTAGCTCTTACAAAAAAATGAAAGCTTTGCAGGTTGAATCTTACACATTTAAGTATGCTCAAATTAACCATTTAAATTGTTTGAACCTTATTTAAAATCAATTCAGTTTCGTATTAATCTTCCAATCAGTTCTGTTGTAGCCAAACTCATTTCTCATACTCTCCATATGTCAAGTTGAACCAAATTGGCTCATTGCTTTTGGGAGCTTTGCATGAAGCATAAATAACCCAAAATAAGCATTAATTTAAATTCAATTTAGCTTTGATCTCTTGAGCATCCATAATAGACTATCCGAGTCTGACCTTGTCCAAATGCTTACTGATGTTAAAACGGGTCAAAGTTAGAAATTCATGCAACTAAGCTGTGGGTTTTTTTGGTGTTGTACAGCATCTAATTTACTCAAATATTTAGCAGTGAAAGGTGCTATTCTATCGCAGGCTACATACCTCAATATTTGGTTTCAATTGAAATAACAACAACAAAGTGAAATGAATTTAATTACAATGCTAGCAAATTTGGATTTAAAATGAAGGCAATTTGATGGTGCGATTAAACGAGCACTATATGGCACGTGGAAATGGGCTCTTGTCCTTAATTAGACACTCTTTTAAATCCCATGAGTTTGAGCCACAGCACCTTACCCAATGTACTACATTGCACTACTCGACAAGGTATTCAACTTGTATTCATAGAAGTTAAGATATTTGGTTGAAAGCTGTGCGTGACAGCCCAACTCTCAGTAGCACAAAATCTATACAATTTGCATATCAATTTTAGGATTAGCCATGAAGCGGCATGAGACCGAATGTCTCGAGTATGAGGAGCTTTAGATGCTAGCTGACAGGAATAAATTATAGCAAGTTCAAAGTTCCAATTATTGGCAAGGGTCATCCTCCTTTCTAAAACTCTTTTAGATCTTGAGTTGAGAGAGACGGTCGCGTTACGACACAAATCTAACTAAGAGAAGAAGATTTTTATTTTGTTTTGTTGTTTTTCCGACAGGGTGAATAATTGATGTATATTGGAACGATTTTTCGTCATCGCTTGTCAAATTTGGCTTTTAGACAAACCGGTTTCGGCGTTGTGCCATCATCAGTGTCATCAGAGAACGAAAATCGACACTGATGATGGCACAATGCCGAAACCGGTTTGTCTCAAGGCCAAATTTGACAAGGGATGACGAAAAATCATTCCAATATACATCGCTTAGAGATTTGTTGAAGGGTTATCTTGAAATAGAAGTAATCTTTAAAGAACCTTGAAGAAAATCAGACTAGCGCAAAAGTAACCCAGATAAAACATTTGACGACAGTACTATTTCTAGCGCAATACCCAAACAATGTTTTCAACTGTCCAATGAAGAGTTTTTTCCCTGCACCCTGTAATAACAACGAAATTTTAATTTTCCTTATAACTTTGCTTTTTATATTTAGTAGTGCTACGCGCACAAGGTATATTAACTTCTCTCGCCTAACGGTAGTATGTAACGGCATAAACGAATGGAGATAGATATTGACTTACGAGTATATATCTCAAAGTGTTCAGGAGGAAAAGAGAAATTGATTAAGCCATGTCCGTCCGTCCGTCCGTCCATCTGTTAGCACTATAACTTGAGTAAATTTTGAGACATCTCAATAAAACTTGGTATGCAGGTTCCTTGGCACTTATCTCCGAGCGCTAATTAAAATGGGCGAAATCGGCTGATAGCCAAGCCCACTTTTTATATATAGAATATTTTCGAAATACAAAAAAAGTGATTATTCATTACATAATACAAATTAACAGTAAGGCAGAAAATTTAGAAATATTATTAATCATAAATCAAAAACCGTTCAAGATATCGAAATTCAGCACACATATTTATATTAACACAAGGAATGTTCCGAAAAAAATTAGCGAAATCGGTTAAGATCCATGCCCACTTATATACGAGAGATTTTGAAAAGGATCATAGATATATTTAATAGGCAACAACTTTGCGTACAATATTATTTCTATTTCACTTTCAGAGTGTCCGTGAACGAAGAAAGTCGAAAAATATACATTTTCGAAAATGGGCGTAGCCTCGCCCTTTTATAATGGATTATTCGTCAAAACTTTTTATGTCACAAAAATTTATTTATCGATACGATATTTGGCGAAAATGTTGAATATGTAAAGATAACTGTTTGTTGTAAAAATGGGCGAAATCGGTCAACGGCCACACCCAGTTTTTTAACATAATTCTGAAAATTTTGTTTGTAAATCAATATCAATAAGATCTTGAACACATAATAAGCTTTTTAAGCAAAACACGACTGCGAAAACATTTTGTGGGTTTCGGGGAAGTAGGCGTGGCGGCGCAACCTTTTCAGCATAGCAATTCCGCTAGTTTCAAACCCGGTTCATTTGCTGACCGCAAAATTTTCAAACGTATGCATGTATTGGTATTTCGAAAAAATGTGGCTAGCAACGGTTGGTAGGGAAGCTATATATATATATATATATATATATACACAAATAAATAATAAAATTAATCTTTTAAAAGCTTTCCGGAATAAATAATAAGTTTACGAAATTCTGATTTTTCGATTAGAAAACATTTGAAAAAACAATGGATTAAAAGCTTATTAATGTAAGCCTAGATAAAATTTCCAAAGAAAGCTTTTTATAAATGTTTTTTTCTAAAACTTTATTCAAACGATATTTTTATATTAATTAGCTATTACAATAAAATAAATAAATAAATAGGTTGTAATGATACATTGAATGCTGCAATTTAAACCAATTATTAGCTTTATTGTGGTCATTTTCATGTAAAATCTTTTCTAAAAAGAATTGGAAATATTTTAAGTTGAAAAGAAAAAACTGACAAATATTTTTTTCGGTATTTTTGTAAACATTTAAATTTAACTTTTAAAGTGAAATGATTTATAACAGTTTTTTCTTGAAGTTAATAAAAAGTTTAAAGTTAACTTTCGAATAAATTAAAACTGGAAGCGCTTATGTATCGCTCATTGTAGCAAGTTTGCTTTTAAACATTTTTAAAAACATTTACAGAAATGCTTGTAGGGATGGAAATTAGAAAGGAAAACGAATTTTGCTGTTTTTTCTTATTTTTAAAACCTCACAAAGCAAGTGTTCAAACTGAGGTTGCAACTTTTTTTCTATACACCGTGATACGCTACATTTTCTATTGGATTTTGCAATAAAAGGTCGGCATTTTTAAGAGACTAATCAAAGGTTAATGGAGGCACTTCAGAATTTCAATGTTTTTGACAGAAAGGAACTACATAAACATACTACCCCTTATGCATATTCCACAGTTCAGCTGAGGCAATTTTTTTACTGATTCACTGTTCCACCGCAGCAATTTTTTTTAGGTTTTAGATTTTGCATTTTCACTTACCTACATATTTCTCATTTTACTATGAAATACACTGTAGGCATTAAAGCTGAGTAAGTTACTAATACTAAAATAGTAACTAATACATACCTAGAGAAAACTCAATCTCAATAATTTAACCAAATATCCACAGGCCATTTGCACAAAGGAAGTAAATAAAATGTTTGTGATATTTTTTGGCTGCTAAAGTTAGACTGATAGGATTGGAGATCGACCGTCATACATACAAACATGGAGGAGGATACACCTGTCACATTCCTTATCTTACTCGCTTACAAATACATCTTTATTAGATATGTACCCAACAAGCAAAGTAAACTTGAATTAAATCTTTAAAAAGCTTTCTGGAAAAAATATTCCCCCATATTCATAAAAAATAAAATTGGTTTTTAAGGCTTTTTAAAATGAAATTTCCCTACAAATTTTGAATTATAAGATCTTTTTTATTTTTTATGAATATGGGGGTAAGCTTACAAAATTCTGATTTTTCGTTTATAAAAGGTTTCAAAAAAATCGTTTTGAAATCAAAACGGCACGTTGATTAAAAACTTAATAATGTAAGCCTATAAACAATTTTCTGAAACTTTATTCCAACGATATTTTTTATATTATTTAGCACTTGCAATAAAATAAATATAAAAGTGCTAACCATACATTGAATGCTGCAACTCAAACCAATTATTAAAATCTTTTCTGAAAAGAATTGGAAATGTTTTAAGTTGAAAAAAGTTTTTTCTGAATTTTTGTAAAAATTCGCAATTCACTTTTTTGAAATGATTTATAATAATTTTTTCTTGAAGTTTATAATAAGTTTACTTTAAGCTTTCAAATAAATAAAAACTGAAAAAGCTTACATGTCGCTTATTGTAGCACACTTACTTTAAATTATTTTTAAAACCATTTTCAGTAATGCTTGTTGGGTAGCCTCACAGCATGATTTCAATTTCACCTAAATAATTGGTTTACGAATTTATTTATATCACTGGGTGTTCACCTAGATCCTCGTCTACACCCCTCACAATATTTCATTACTTCAAGGTAAAGCGATTTGGCTGACCAGTAAAAGTAATTATTCATCTTCTGGCAGAGCTTGTGTATTGCAGCCTTAGGGAATTCTAAGTGCAATTTTCATTTCTTTTCTGAATAGATACTTTTATTATTATTCTTTATTTGATAACATCAAATACTTGGTGTCTTTATTCAGGCTATGCAAGGCAAAACTTACGGAGGGTTTGTTAAGGCAAATTACACGCTTTTGTAAATAATTTTGCTGCTCGAATTATATAATTGTATTTATATATATAATTGTCCGCCGGCAGGTTCCATAAGTTAAGTAAAAGAAGTTCTTCAGTTTGTCCGATCTTTTTTCTTATGCCAATTACAAACATCAAAAGAATACAGCTCATCACGAATGAAAAATTATTGATAGAATGACCTAGTCGATATACCTACAAAATTTTATTTTTAGCTGCAGCCAATTATTCATCGCATTTTATACCCTTTTCGAATTTTGTAAAATTTTTTAAATCAGATGTCGATGATTTCAAATAGTCACCTTAGGTTAGATTTGGTTAGGTTAAGAGAGCACGAATGGGATATACCAAACTTTCACTCGTAGAACCTTATATCTATTGTGAAAGATCTCGTTGCGTACTGGGTGTGGGCACATTCGTCCAACCAGGTATTACTCCCTTAATCCTTTTTAAACCGTTTACTCTCTCATATGAACTTAAGAAAGAGCGAAAGATCCACTTCCCTCACCTCTGCTAGACTGTCGAAAACCCGTGCTCCCGGCAGGCCTTGACTGTAGTCCTGAAAGAAATATTGAGATGATCCAGAGCCTTTAGTGAGGTTCAGATCAGATTTTATCACATTACATGCTAATGTAATTGGCTGTCAACGAAGATCTTTACATTGGTCACTGGTACTATATTCTCGCGAAGCAATCCAGCTGTCCTTTCTATGACATAGAATTACGCTTGGAAAATACTGCACTAGTCAGGCAGTCGATGTGACATCTAACATAGTTCAGCCCTTGTACCATTTTTGAGACATATGTATAGATTGTAATCTTTCTATGAGTGATTACACCCTGTGCCCATTCATCCCCCGAGGGAAACTCTCCGGTTTGGTTTTAAGGGCAGTTTTGACGCCGTTGAATACCTTTGGCATGTCATCTAGTATCGTCGCGTGTCCATAGTTGGCTGGCTTCCAAATTTTAGAATGCCCTTTGTCTGAGAGCTTAACAAAAGTCGACTTCTCTATTTATGCTAAGTACTTCAATGTACTTTGAAGTCTATATCGATCTCGATTTCTTATTCGTCATTTCGATAAAATTTTTTCTGCTCGCCTAAAAAAATGGTTGAATTGAAAACGACAAAAAAATTAGATAGCAGAATAAATTCTAAATGTGCTTGCTAATTTGGAAGCGACAAGTTCACATTTCATTTTCAAACTGTGGTCTAACAATTATTTGAAGGTTGTACCATGTTTACCTGATGGTGAGAAGAAGTTGGTCGGTGTCTGTCCCGTAGCTGCCCCGGAGCTTCAGCCACTTATGTGGATTCGTTGAACAAACGACCGACTAAACCATCAGTTAAGACAAACCCAAGGCCTAACAAGAAAAATGTTACGCACACGTAAGGGTTAATGAATTTCTTTTAACACCACCTATTTTGACCGATGATTAAACATTTTATGAAACACATAGCACCTTGCCTTTTGCCTTGCGGTTCTACTTCCAATTACTTACCGCTCTTGACCCTTAGATCTTAGCGAGAAGTCTCAATACCAAAATAACAACAACAACAAGAGAATTTCAAACCATTACTACGAAATATAGCAATTCATTTTATTGATACTAAATTTATCAAAGACTAACAAAAAAAAGCACTTATTTTCATAATAAACTTACGTCCGAACACAGGGGAACAAAGTGGAATCGAAACAATTTCCTATTGCTAACCTGAATATTCGTTATCCTGCGATATTAGAAAAGTGAAAAAAATTGGGAAATAACCTAGAAAAATGGCAATCAATAATAAAATTATTGCAATTTAATTTTAAAGGCATTCAAGAAAAAATGTTAATTTTATTTTTAAGTTAAACACGGGAGTAAAAATGTGCCACTGCCATTTCGTTTGCACAAAAAATACTGGTTCTATCAAAACCTCTCAATGCGCTCTTACGTTCCGCTTAACTATATAAGAGCGTTAATGATCATTAGGGTATAATGACACTCCCAAATATCAAATATGTATACATTTGACTATACTCGTATACCTTAATCGAGAAATATAATGCCAAAGTAAAGAAAAATGTTGCAAAACTTACGTGATTTATTGAAGGAACTCGATGAAGACCTTCGACGATTCTGCTGCTTTGCTGAAAGTTAAAATTGCGCGCACACACATTATTTTACTTCGATTTTCTGGGCTTCATTCATTTGCTTAATTTTTTTAGTGCGTTTCTATTATTTTTTTTTCTTATTTAAAAATAATTATTTTAGAGTATTGGAACACAAAAAAACCCGCTCTCTAATTTTCACTTTTCCAGCATCACTTATATCTGTCTCTTTCTTTCAATTCCTTTGGGTATTTAAAATTTTAACATTTCAATATTTTTAATAAACTTTTATTTTTGAAATCACTGATTTATAAATAATTAAAATTCAACTATTTGTTTGTTTCCTCTTTTTTTTCGTTTGTATACAAAATCATTCATTTTTAATATGAGTTTCAACTTGAGATGTATCTATACATATATATATATATATATATATGGTTCGCCTACTCATATATGATTAAGAAACTTTTAACGATATGGTTCGCTTACTCTTTCGTTTAATATTTTTATGTATACACCTTTTTTAACTATTTATTACATTTTTTTTCTTTTGCTACGCTTTTATGGAGTTACTTTTTTTTCTTTAATTTTATGTCTAACATATTTAATGTTTAACATATTTATAGACTTAAAATTTTAGAGTGCCAAAAAACTTTTAATTTCGCCTCGGGGGAATTGCTCTTATTTTCGAGTACCATAACTATATGCCACTATATTGGCCGCCGGGGAATCGAATAATATTGTTGTAATCCACAATAGAGAATAGGGCAAAACTAGATTCGTAGATAAATGTATTTTTTATTATACAAACAGGGACATATGTATGAAAATGAACATATATACGAGTATATGATAAAAAAAAAGCCCTGCTAAATTCAAGCTCTAAGGCCAAAATCGATATTGTCGTAAAAATTAATAAGTTATATAAACTTAGA
Source organism: Merzomyia westermanni (assembly GCA_949987695.1). Classification (NCBI taxonomy): domain Eukaryota; kingdom Metazoa; phylum Arthropoda; class Insecta; order Diptera; family Tephritidae; genus Merzomyia; species Merzomyia westermanni. The sequence continues at coordinate 22,652,241 of OX465289.1, forward strand.
ATTTGTTTGCCCAAATGGGTTTAAAACACGTCGACACCAGCTTCATATCACCAAGTAAAGGGATCGCGAAATCACTCCTTTGCAGCATATCCTCGTCTCAGGAATCCTCACAAAAATTTCAAGAACCCGGAACACAGCAATTACTTATCACATCATTAAAGTTGATATATTGCGCTGAATAAATTATCCGATTTTCGATAACGTTTTTTATTCTACTTTTCTCGCGACTTGAAACTTCGAAAACGTCTTTGCCTTTTTAAATTTGATCGCGCACGCCTATGGCAAGGGTATACCTTTCTGGTTTGGCTTTATCCACTAGAAAAGCACGATCTGCCAAATTTCGCTCTTCATATAGTATCTAAAAAAGTGTTGATTTTAAAAGGGGATAGTTATGTAGAAATGAAAAAAATATATACATGACTATCGCTTTTTGAATTTTTTTATAGCAATTTAATTGCGAAACAGTTGTATTTAACCCTTGCTTTCCTTGATATCTTTGCTATGATACCAGCCGACCTTACCATTTTTTATATCTTGCAATTGATACATGGAATTTCCTTTTGTAGCAAGAACAGTAGCTTTAACAAAAACGGGGGCTAGCTTGGCGTTAAACTTACTGACTTTGTGGCCCAAAATAAAATACCTACGATATATTTTTTCTCCTATTTTAAAAGTTGTAACTCGGCCACGAAGGTTATATCGCTTAGCTGACTTTTCAAATGGGCTTTGTATGTTTTTGGCCAGCGCAGTGCGCACGAGTCGCTTATCTACGCGGTCTATTACACGCTCGTACGAAAAAAATATTGTTAAGTTTCCATAGAGTAGTATAATTACTTAAATGTTACGTATACGCTATGTACCTACGCATACCCATAACGCATAATATCAAGTTCTATGAGTTCAGTGAAATTTTCTATTAAAAAAACCTTATAGAAATTATGAATCAAATTTAATATATAAAATACAGAATGTGTCTAAGCTTTATGGAGGGCGGGTAGTTTTTTTGAGTTATTTTTTTGTATATTATTTTTTTATTTGTTCAGAGAATAGAACGGGGGGTGCGGAGCACATGTTGCATAAGGGGCAACCTTTGAGTAATATTTATTTAATTATTTTATTTATATATTATGATTTGTTCTATATAGAAGTGGGGTGCGTTGCACCTGTTACACGTTGTATTTATTAATTGGGGGCGAGCAGTGTTGGCTCTGAGGCATTGCGCGGGATTGGCTTCCTCATTTTCTATGTGAAAAACCCCGATTTGGGATTGCAAAGCATAAACTATATATTTCGAATATTTCATTAGCTGATTGCGAATTGCATGCAATACAAATGAAATAAACGAAAGAAATGACTACAGCTTATGTCGCTTAAACAGAATGCAACTAAAAATGTTACAAATATATAAATTTGTTTTGAAAATATATTCTTCTAATAAATAATACGCATTGTTTCTTACAATTCCAGAGGAGGCCGCACGCAATCAAAAAGCTCAGAACAATGATGACGAAGTGAAAGAAGAATAAACCATTTGTAAACAATGCGGAAAACGGAGAATTTCCAGCACAAAACATTGACTTACATACATGCATACATACAAACACACATAAATAAGGGCAAACACCATATTTTGGAACTGAATAGAGACTTAAATGTGTATAATTTCTGTAGTGAAAGTAGTAACACAATAATTGATTTGAGTTCAAAACCTTAAAATTAATATTTATGTCAGTAAATATTTAATTTTAATTGATGAAATATTGTTATAACTTTAATTATTAATTTGTTGTAAGCTAATATGCAATAATATGGTGCAAACAAATAAACAAACAAACAAGTTATTTAATTAGAATAATTTAAACTCTACGCATTTTTTTTTTTATTGTTTCTAAAGCCATCAATATAAACAAACAAACTGAAATTTATTGGAAATTAACAATTTATAAATATATTAGTTGTATTATTGTAAATATTACATATGGAAATAAGAAAAATTTAAGTAATAACAATATATAAAAATAAAAACAAGAAAAAGAACAAGCATGCATATATCATTCATAAAAGAGACAAAAAAAAATTGCAATAACATATTAAGAGAATGATTATTAATAATTTTATGAGTTGTTTTTAATATAAATTTATTGACTGGTAAATCAAGTGGATGTATAGTAAATAACATGTAGAGTTAAACTGCTCAAACACAAATATGCATACAGGTGATTGCTGATCATTCATAAAAAGAAACAGCAACAAAGAAATAAACAAAAGGGAAAAATATGAAAAATATCAAAATTCAATAAATGAGTCGATCTTTATGAAAAAGTGCAAAAGCCGATACTATTGAATTTCTCTTAATAGCAATTTAGGTTTTAAAACCACCAAACTCAATCAAATTAACGTATTTTTTTAAAAAAGGGCATAAGTCCAATTTTGCCACAAAGCCTTCTAGTGTTGATTTTGGTGTAAACCGCTATCACATCAACTAAAATTATAGTTTTTTTTTTTTTTAATTCTATAAGTCCAATCATGTTGAAATTTTTCAATTTGGTCATTTTGTTAAATACAGAGATCCCACGTAAACTTAACGTTTACAAATGTTGGTGTAATGGACTTATATCACTTTCAAAACCGACAAGCTGTGTGTATTCATGAAATTAACATAAAAATAAAAATTTAATCAAGTGGCAAAAAATATACAGCTGCGGTCATAAAATTAGTAGTGCACATACATAAATATATACAGCAATCAAGTTTGAGCTGAAGTATTCTTATGAACAACAAATTATCTGGAAGCGGCAGATTGGGAACACAGCGTGTTTTCACTATTTCTCATTAAAACAGTTGTATTAAAAAGAGGACCTCTATATCATGTCGATCTGATTGTTTTGATATTCATTTTACCTCACCACTACTTATTTTGAGCGCTAAAAGCTGTGACATGCTATCGTTCTGAGTAATATAGGTAAGCTACTGAAATTTTATATCTAAAATATGAGGAAAAATTGAAAAGTTATAGATATTTAGCGAAATTCACTACTAAGATTTTGAGCGCAACTGCATTTTATTAAAAAAAAAAACTTCTTTAAAAAAAAATTATAATTAAAAGTAAAATCAAACTCAAGCAAACAATAAGCGAAAAAGATAAATTATAAACACATTTTGTATATCCATTCAACTAACTGTAAATAAGATTATAAGATCATTTTAAATTTAATTTAATAGGCGCTGCTTTTGTAAAAAGTGCAGGCATATATCTTAAGTAAAAATAATAAATAAGCCAGCATTGAATATATGTGTACTTACATACTTCCTTACAAGCAGATAATAATTGGGCCATTCCATGTAAACTGAGCAATGGTTGAGGTTACTTGCTCTCCATTGGTTTAAATTTCGGTAAAAAAAATTTGTCTTCATATAACCACCCAATAAGTAGTATTTTTGTTGAAAATGTGTTTGAATCTCATTTTCCAATTTCCAACATTGGTTCTTTATTTAAGAACAATTGGAGAAACAGTTCATTCTCCAGAAAAAGGAAATATTTTTAATAAGAAAATATTCTTATTTCTTCACTTGAAACAATATTAGATTACGACTTGATTGCCTTCAACATATTTCAACTGAAAACAAACTTCGCATTTTACTTTTTTGTTTGGCATTTCACTAATTATTAAAACACAGTAATAAACATAATTTCTTATCATAAATACTACCTTTCGCCACAAAAAAATTGGCAGTTTTTCGTTCGTTCAGGTGTCTGGATTACTTTTGACAGAAAATACGAGTGCTGCCACCTGCAAGAATTGCAGGTGCATTTTCAAAATAAACTCCAATGGTTTTCAAACTGAAATCAAACTTTTGAAAAGAATGTTCAACCGCAAGTGGATAAACATTTTGGAAATCACTTTGAAAATTTAGACATTTCTCAAACATCGAAAAAAGTTGGATAATGCATGTTGGGAAAGGAAATAATTTTTCATAGTGGTAATTTGAAAAAAATTTGACGTAAATTTCCAAATTATCCAAATGTCTAGAGTTTTCATTTGATAGGTTCTTACTTAGTGCCAATATTTTAGTAGTGTTTATCTCTCTCTATCTCTATGGCGCGATATACAACAGTATATCATCATAAACCTCCTAAGAGATTTTTGCGCCAAGCTTCTCTTCCAATTTGTGGTGTGCCGATTTGAATTTTCCCTACAAATTGGTGGGACCTACAGTTTTTTGCCGACTCCGAACGGCATCTACAAAGGAGACGAATTTTTGCTGAGAAGCCTGTCATGGCAGAAATACACTCGGAGAGTTTGCCAAACCACTGCCGAGGGGCGACCCCGTTTTGAAAAACTTTTTTCAAATCACTTTTGATGTTACCTGTACCAGGGCTCGAACCATGGACCTTCGGTGTGGTAGGCCGGCAACACTACCTTCACACCACGGCGGCCGCCGTGTCACTCGTTATCACTCGGAGCAAAAAAGGACTAAATTTCAATCAAATTAAGAAGTGTCACACTGCAAGCATTGACCAATTTGATAAGAAATTTATAACAATTTAGCACTTTTTATTTGAAAGCTAAAATTGACATTCTATTTTATTTATAGGAGTTTTTCAAAACCAAAAAAATTGTTTTAATTGTTTGTTAAACATTTGATACTTAAAATTTGTTTTATTGATTTAAATTAACCTCTTCAGGTATAATGTCCACATACGAGTATTTGAACAAAAGTTTTCTTTGTGAAATAACAGTCAATGTTTCATTATTTTACTCAAACAATATAACAATTTATTGGGAACATATTCGCTCGATTTTCTACATTTTTAGTTTCTCTCTTTACTTCTTCTGTCGCGTTCATTTCATACGATATTTTCAAATGTACTGAAATATGCAAGATTGGATCATATTTTGTCACAAGTGAGTCAATATTTTTTTTGTGTAGACATAAACACTTATACTTTTTTTAACATATATTTATATATTTTTAATAAAAAAAACATTGAATTAGCTTTTTCTTTGAATTATATAGGAATATTTTTTTTTGAAGTTATATTAAAAATTTCGAAAAATTGTTTTTTAGTATTAAAAAAAAAAATTTTAATTAAAACTTTGTTTGAAATAAACTCTTAAAACACCAGTTATTAAAAACAAGTCATAAAAAACTATTTTTCGAGCGTGTTTACGGTGCGGCATTGAAGGGGTTAATTATATTGATTTAAAACTAGTTGTTTTAATTTAAAATTAATTATTTGAATTTAGTTATTTTAATTTGATATATATATGTATTTAAACCTATGATAGTAAATACAAAATGCAAAATAAATAAATTCATTCACATGTTTGAGTTTTCACATTTCAATTTATTTCCTTTTTAATTTTTTACTTACGTACAAACATTGTTTTCATGCCGACTCCTTTTTACTCCCTGCAGTCTTCTGTAGGCTTGATACAAAGCTCTTGGCTGAGAGCACCCGTAATGAAATTTCCTGGCGATTATTTTTTTTAGAACATTTTAACCACAAAGCGCTCTGCACACCGAGATTTTATCGGACTATTCAATAAGTACATATACTGATATATAACTAAACTAGAACAATTCAACTTAGAGAGTTAGCATATTTTCCAGATATCTCATTGGTAGTTGGATGTTTTACTATTTATCATTCGTTGGAACCGTTACCAGCGAGCCACTACATAGTATACATATCCATTACAACATATTTGCTGGAAAAAAGGAGTTTTGAAACCCCTCCTTTAGTTAACCGTTATTTACAAAACTCTCCGAAAAAAAGAGTTAAGACCGATTACATACTAAAAAAAAAACATAAAGCTCTTCGGTGTGCTACATGGGAGTCTAGTTACAGACTTTTAAAGTGGTTTGAACTTTCGAGCATTTGCGCTAAAATGCATGAAACTGTGACGTCAGCACAATCAGCTGATCGTAAATTGCTAAATAACGGACCTGCGCAATGCGAAATTTATTTTACTTGGATCATGGAATATTCATACTTGCAGTGTGAGTGCTAGTTCCAATATAGACACCGTCCTTCGCTATTTTGATTAGTAGTGAAATTTAATAACTTCTATAACAACATTCGCAATTGATATTTTATCTAGCCGATGACTATAACGATTTTAGCATTCACTATCCATTTTTTTATTAATATTCTTTTATTGACTTTGTCGATAAATAAACAATGAATAATTTGAATAGTGAATAGCACAATCGATAATGCAACCGTTAATTAAATTCTCGAAAAGTCGCAATGTAATAAGTTAGTGGATTCCACTACAGATTATGGTTATCGCATACCATGAAAGGTATAAGCCATTCGGCATAGCTTAAGACAATATCTACTGTTGTTTTTCTTGTATTATTTGTTAATTCTATTACGTAATTCTTGCTGTTGTTTCCCCTTGTGTTTTTTTTTTTGTTGTGAATAATTGTTAGTATGCTCCGGTAGAAAGTACTGTCAAGAATTTCTGACGTTTCGCGAAAATTTAATTTTAAAACCAGTAAATCAAATATAGATCAACTCTGTAACAGAGTGTTATATATATTATATATATAGTATGCTGCACATACTTATGTAAAGTTGTAATCTACAATAAATAACTAACTTTAATTCTTACTTGTACTATTTAAGTACATACTTACACAATAAAACTGCTACTAAGAATAAACTTAACTAACTTTTGTATATACCTACCTGCAAAATAGTACTGGTACATTTGTAATACAATATGAATGGATATACATACATATATGTATGTATGTATAATTATATAAAATGAAATATCTATCTATTACAAACTTTCATACTATATATAGTAAAGCCATGCATATATACACACATACATACAAACAAATGTATGTACCTACAAATGTAATAAATTTATTTTTATACGCGATAATTTTGTTGTTGTTTGTTAAATAATTATTAAGCACATAAACACAAAAAAATACATATACAATATATGTTTCCTTGTCATTCGGTTCACATTCTCTCTTTGTCTTCTTCTTTTTTTATTGTCATATTGTTTTTTAACAATACAATGAGAAGCAAGAAGATAATATTTTTTAGTTGAAAGTTTTCAAATGTCTGATAATTGGGAACCATATCTTATAAGGATTACCATTGTACTACTCTTGAGCGTTTGCAGCTTGTACGAAAAAATAATTTAAAGAAAATTCGAAAATGGTAAAATAAAGCATAACTCAAAAATTATCTACTTTAAAGTTATCACAGTCAGAGAGCAATGGTAATGTTCACTTAACAGTTAGGTACCTAAATTATCAGCTGATATTGGGATCATAGCTTTATTAAGGTAGTAATTATATACTAAATAAAAATAGTAATGAATACATATACAATGTGCGTACACACATAAAAACATACATAACACATATTTATACACTTAGAACTACAATATATAATGTACACGACAAACTACCCAACAGGCAAAAGTAAGCTTAAAATAAATTTTTAAAAAGCTTTCCGAAATAAAGATTAAGCTTTTTCGATTATAAAATATTTGAAAATAAGAGTTTTATATAGTCAAAACGCCACGTTGATTAAACGCTTATTTATGTAAGCCTATAAAAAATTTTTTGAAAACAAAGCTCTTTACAAATGTATTTTCTGAAGCTCTATTGAAACGATATTTTTATGTTATTTAGCTATTTCATTAAAATAAATAAGCTTTTTAAAGATTTATTTTAAGCTTACTTTGCTGGTTGGGTAGTCTATTAGACTTTATTCTCGAGGGAGATGTATGGGAGTATGCAAAAATTTACTACATGCAAATCAAATCAGACAGACTAAATGATTTGCCGATAAAGTTTGAAATTCAATTGATCTATATTTTATATAGCTATGCGGTAGCATAAAATCGAAACCTGGTACAGGATCATAAAAAATACTTTAGATCTACGTTTTTCGCTGAGTGTATTTCTGTCATGAATAAGCTCCTCAGCAAAAACTCATCTGCAGCTGCAAAGAAGTTCGAGTTAGCATTAGCTGTGTTCGGCGACAAAACTTGCAAAGAACTGTCAGTGAAGTGAGAATGACGTTAAACTCTATCGAAATGCGAAAAGTTAAAGTTTCCATCGAACAGGAATTTGTAAAAACATGCAAGCAAAACCGCTGTTGCTTTTGTCATTGGCCAATATCTCAAAAGTTGAGGTTTTTGTTGGTGCTTTCCTATGGCACGATCAGCTGTTTTCACCTGCAAGTTTTACTAAGTGAAATTCCCCCAGCAGAAACCCTCTCCCAATGCAATGTCAAAATTCACACTCTCCCTGCAAATGTTTTTTGTCGCGGAACACTATTCAGTTAAAATTGTATCAACATTTTATGCTCGCCGAACAGATCTATAGTCTGGCGGCAGTGTCAATCTTACTGTTTTGTAACCATGAAGCCCTCTACACAAGAACATGTATAAAAATAGTTAGACAGATGGCGCTATGTAGCTCAAGCCTTCATTGTGGTTAGCTCTACTAGCTTAGCCTCTTTGTTCCATTATTTATGCACCTTACTCCCAGAAAAGTTAGTAACTTTTTAACCTATGTAGGAATTAGTCATATTTTTATCAAACTTAAAACAATAGTAAAAAATAATAATTAAAACATAGAGAACACGCTTACACTCAAAAAAAATCCCTACACGCACTTACTTAACTTCATACATAACTTCATATAATTATTATTTAAACAACACAAACTTATAGACATGAAAAAACCTACACGAACCTAAAAAATGAGAAAAAATTCATGCAAGCGAAAACAGATGAAATATAAAAAATAAATAATATGAGCATCATAAAAATGTCGTAAAATTTCGTTATTAACCCCATATCATTATGCCAAGAACATGAAAAAATATATGTAACTTAATAAAGTTAAGCTTATTAAAACTTGCAAAATAAACAATTTATAATATTGATATTACAACCAAAATGGGAATAAATAGCTCAAATATGGAGCAAAGAATTTTTTTGTGAAAATCATTGAAATTGACCACGTCCATGATGCAACTTTATAAATTTAATACGCAATGAACAATAAAAATTAAAATACTACATAAACATATAAATAAATATGTGTTAAAAATGTAACTAAATACTATACGAACATGTATATATGTATAAGTACATACTTACATATATCATACAAAATTTATAAACAAACAAAAACTGGGTTAAAGATAAAAAATAGTAGCAAAAACCAATTCTTTTGTTGTAATACAAACTATAGCGCATACCAATGTAGTTGATTGTAAATAACTTGGATTTCAATATACTGAGTATTACCATAAGTTATGTTACAAAATTTTCAAAGCACCAGGCTTTGACATTTGAAATTGTATGCTCCCCACATGATTCAATAACTAGAAGGTAAGCTCTCTTGTGACATATTTTGACAATTGCCGCCATCTTGCTGCCTGAAAAATAGTCATTTACATTCTGGCTTGCCTTTTATCGAAATTATGTAAAAATAGTAGTTAAAAATGTAATATTATACAAAATTTTCGGAAAATAGATTAATTTGCACTAATATTTCGATCGACTTTTGGGGGTGTAGTGTACTCGTAAACGTTTAAAACTCGGGACATTCCGCTATGTAGCAACGCCTGTCTTAAAATTTTCTCCCTGCATACTTATATATTTACGTCAATCATGACTTCAAAGCTCTTCCTTATGTGATTCGAAGTCTTGTTTTTAACAAAACTTGACTACTATTATCTGGGTTTGATAACGAGGTCTGGCTTAACTTATGTGTAAAGCAACAGTTTTAAGTCAACTTCTGTTTTAAGTTTGCATGAATAATAGGAGCCAATCCTATCTTATTGAAACTTATTACTTTACTATCCACTTGGTAGACTATATATGTTTGTCTTTATGTCCTGAAAAGTTTCCAAAAAATATGCAACTTGTCATTATTATTACAAAACATAGTCCTACAGTCAGAAGCACGAATGTGCAATTATTTAGAGTTTGAGTTGATAAGTTTACTGTATGAGCCGAATTCAAACCTTTAGGGCTGGTTTCACCAACGCGACTAAGACTAAACCTAAGTCGTGACTTAAGTTAGCACAGATTCGAGACTAACTTAATTTTGGGTTTCACCAACTGAGCGACTTAAATAATTTTGAACACAACAACCCGATCAGCTGTTTTATGCATAGTAGTATTTTTTTCATACCAGACAACTCTGCGCATCCCAATACCCCAGTGCGGAATGGGCATGTACGGCCATACACGAAGGAATGTATTGATCTTACACCCATTTCTCTTTAGTTGGAAGGTACTAAATTTAGCGCTTAATGGAAAACGATAGTTTCGTAATGGTTGCATGCTAGAAACAAGCGTTCACATGCATCTACGCATACGCCGTTAAAGTCATGCGTGAAGAATTTTCCGGCTGGGACATTATACAAAACAAATTAGGAGCATTACTGACATTTAGGTTTTGAACGACAGCAACACTGAGTTAGTCGAGAATAAGTCAGCTGGTGAAACCGGCTCTTAATCTTGTTTTACCAACATTTTCATTTTAGCGCATTCATGATTCTGGCAAGAGGGCGAAGTGCGTACGTATTTTGATTGCAGATACGTACGCAGATATAGAAGTATTCATGAAACGAGCTCAAGGCCAAGAATTTTGAATTTTTTATGAAAATTATTATTGTTTTTATTTATTAATAATCATTTTAATTAATTATTAAAAGTTTTTGATTTATTTATTTTAATTTTTGTTTGAGCACTGATCGTGTTTTATTGATTATAGAGAAAATTTACAGCAATTTATACAGTGATAGTATGGGATGACATGTTTTGATGTTGTATTTAGTTGACCTTACAAAATGTATTACTACTTATTTCCTACTTTTTTTAATTTCCTTCTACCATTTCCTCGACAAATGAAAAAAAACTCCTACTTTTTTTTCGTTTGCCCAGGAAATGGAAGTGTCAAAAGTAAAAGTCAGCTAGAGAGCTAACCTTATTGTAATTGAATCATGTGCGCCGCATATTCCACATTTTAATGAAATGTTCTATGCCAATATATATACAAATCAGTTTGGTTTGAAATTTTGTCTGATCATGGTGGAGTGGGGTGACATAGAAAATCAGATTGCTGTAATTGATTTACATCAGTATGGAAGTCGTTAAAAAAAACTCGGGATATCCAAGATGTTCGTTTATCGTACTATCGATCGATTCTTAGAAACTTCTCAAGTTTGGGGCAGGACCAGAAGTATGCGTCCACGTGTTGTGCGTACGAGTGCAGCCATAAAATCCGTGCGACAATCAATTCGTCGAAATCGTTCAAGGAAACAAAAAATAATGGACAGAAAGCTGGATATGTCGTCTTGTATGACCCATGTCTCAACTGTTCCGCGATGATCTCCACATGGAGAAGCTTTTGTAGTGGCACGCACGCAAAGGCCATGAAAACATCCTTTTTACAGATGAACAAATTTTTACCTTAAAGTAAGTTTTTAATAAGCAAAATAAAAAGGTGTATGATAAAACGAGCTTGTATTAAGACAAAAGGAGATCATTTTGAATAATTTTTCTTGTAATAAATAACATTAACATTCAGTCAACAAATACAAACTGCTAAAAAGTCTTAAACCCCATTCATTAATTTTCTAAATTATTTTCGGAATTGTAACAGAACTTATGGCCGGACCAAGTACATACTACATACATGTATATTTATTTATTAGTTAAATATCTCAAGCACACTGCCACCTAGCGGCAACTTAGCAACAGATTTATTTCCTTTTCGTGGGTGATATATACTCAAAATAGTAGCCATATTGGACCGAAAACACGAATTTACTACATATCTCAATCCGCTAGCTGCAATCATTATTTTTCTTAATTTATTTGTATTTTTAAAGCTCAAAATGTGAGGTAGATTGGATTCTAAATATCTCAATCGCACGTATCGTCATTTTTATGTAGATAACTTTATATTTTAGTCGGTAATTTTCAAAATGAGCTAAATCTAACCTTCAACAAAGTGTTTCTAGCTATATCAAGCCTAAACTACATAACGGCAATTTTTTATGGTTCCTTTTATTTTTCCATGATTGATCTGAGATCGCCATGGTGTGGCGATAGTGTTGCTGGCCTACCACAGTGAAGGTCCAAGGTTCGAGCCCTGGTACAGGTAACATCAAAAGTGGTTTGAAAAAGTTTTTTCAAAACGGGGTGGCCCCTCGGCAGGGGTTTGGCAAACTATCCTAGTGTATTTCTGCGAACGTGCTCTAAATAGAGAATTACGTCGGTTACGTTCAATGGTTCTAACCATTTATAAGCATTCGGATTGGTTCTTGTTTGACGTTGTCTTTAAAAAAATAGTTCTTTTAAACTCCCCAGAGTCCCTTATAAGACTTTACAGATAATCTTAAAGGCTTACCTACGTTGTTTTTATTCGATGTTTCAAGACTGAATAAGAGCACCAAAGAATTATCGTCTTTATCATTTTTATACAGACTTAATTCCAATCATCGTTAATATACACAAAACAAACTTTTGTCCAGGTGTACACAAACATAACTTTGCTAATACTATGTACACACTATCGTGTTTTGAAGCTTATTCTCATTTGTGAGGCAAAACATGTTGAAAACCTGATGAAAACTGCCGTTATCGGCTCAAAATTGTAACGATAATAGTCGGAAAACATACTGTCAGATAACTGATATGCTGTTGTTCTTTTCCTGTCAGAACAATGCTTGTGATGTAAGGGATTATAAAACGTACAGACATACCGCGTTATATTCCATAGACCTATGTGGAAAATCTAACGCTGTCTCTTTTCTATTGATCACTCCTCCAAATTAAATAAATTATAACAGAAACACTAAAGTGCACAATTTTATATGATAATTCACATTCTCGTTATCCTTTAATTGAGTTAAATAGTTGTTAGATGGTTGTCAAGTGAAAATACGAATCGCAGAAATGAACGCACTTAGTTTATGTGAAGTGTTTTATGCTGTAGTGTGTACATAGACTGAAATTATTTTTTGCGACTATCGTAATCGACACTTTCACTGCCACAAACTGTGGGGCATATGAGTCACATTAGTTGTGTTCCAATCAGCTATCCAGATCAGTATCACAATCAAGATCTCACGGGAACGATACGGATCAGTTGTGTGAGAGTTGTTTGTGTATATATGTGTGTTTATATATGTATGTCTGTGCTACCAAGCAAATGAGGGTTGGCTGTCAAAAAATCTACTACAAAATACTAAACGAACTATATGGATCCGAAATTGATCCAGATAAATATCAAGATCACAACGTTGTTGTTGCATTTACATGCAAAATTTCTATCTGGATTTGGATCACTCCTGATTGGAACAAGCCTATTATTATCGTTTACGGAAGCATTTTGATTTTCGCTTGCAGCTTTATTTTTGGAAGCACTTGTCCGTTTCTGTAGTAATAGTTGATAAGATACCAAGTATTTTTGTTTAATTCTATTCCTGACTTTTCGGGAAGTCAGTCCCTAGTCCCTTAATAAATTGCCAGAAAAAGTGTTGTTAGTCTAGTTTCGAACTTTCAGTGATTTTAGGACGAAATTTCCTGATTTTGTTGTATTATGCCGATGTTGATATTGCTTTTGCGGGTATATATCCGATACGCTCCTGTATTACCCCCACGACGATTTTTGGACCCTCTCGCTCTATCGGGTCATCTCACCCAAACCTTTTTTGCATAGTGTAATTAAATAATAGCTCTATATCTATAAGATATCTATGTACATATACCCTCCTCGAAATTACTATATCTTAACTTAAAAAGTAAGTACGTATCTGTTGAAAATTTACAAATTTCCTACTGTATTATATAATAAACAATAGAAAAATTTTAAAACAACTAAGTAGTGCTGGCCAGTATTGATTATTTTTAGTATGAGGTACTTCCTTATCGGCACTTTCAAGAATCTATATCAGAATAGGTGTGGATGATGTATCAAAAGGCAGTTCAAAATTGCGTTCTGAACTCACTTCAATACACAGGATGAGACCAAGAAATAATATTAAAAATCATGATGCACTTTAGTAATTTTGTCTACGAACTGTGAACTAAGTACTTCACGTCCATTGGAAATCGGTTACTTCTTACTAGAGGTTAAAAAATCGATAGTATCGACTAGTATCGTGTGAACGCCTCCATATCGTCTATAGAAATTCCATTTTTTAAAATCAATAATCAGGGAATTTGTGAACATATTTTAAACAGTGCCTGATACTATTGATAGTTAGAAAACATCGATATTTGTATTGATGCATTCTTCTTATGTACTGGGTAATTTTTTGACATTGACTACACTTTCAGTATTTGGTAATTTTTAATACCCAGAATCGAATACAGACAATATTTTTGAGAATCGAGTATTAACTATTTTTGGTATCGATACTGGCCGACACTACACATGATTATATAACGACCCATTTTCCAAACACCGAAACAAATTTATTCAGAGACATTCGTAAAATCAAGATATTTAGCTAAGAAAAGCAGAAGGGGTAGGGCAAATATTCGGTTTCGCATTTATTTTTTACTGAAACCGAATAAGCCGAAGTGCGGTCGTTTTTTTTTAGAAATTAGGCTTAGAAGTATATTTGAACAGAATGAAACCCCATTTCAAAAACAGTCTCAACAGATTAATGTGCAGAAATTTTAGAATTTCTATGAATTTCTGGAAAAAACATTAAAAGTAATCTATTTAAGTACCTAGTTAAGCATAGAAAACACAAAAATAAGCGAATGTCTTTAATGAAACGAAATATAATATTAAACATAAATAATTTAAAAAAAAATTAGAAAGTTTAGAAGATTTGTCACGTTTAGAGTCATGACCCAAACCTCTAAAATTCGTAAATAATCCACACATATTTGTGATTATAAATATTAGAAACAATGTAGCGAGCGATATAACAGAGCGAGATAGCATATATGGAAAGAAAGCAATCATTTAAATTTTAAATAAATAATAATTAGTTTTACAAATTAGCTGCTTGTTATAAAATTGATTGAAATAATGCACACGTACAGAAATATTTATTATAATAAGGAATACTTATTACAAAAAAAAAAAATACACTGAGTAAAATCTAAAGTGAGAAAAAGATACATATATTATACCATTAAAGGTAATAAATAAATAAAAAAAAAAAACAACAGACATACGCGCAAAAAAAGATTAACTTTACATACATATACATACACATATTTAGATCCATAGTTTTTTTCACTAAGGATTGGTGAAAATAAAAAATTAGGAACAGTTTGTCAGCAACTTTACTGTAAATAGTTTTTTTTAGTAATATTTTCCTTTTAGCAGCACTCAAAAACAAACTTGCTATTTAATAATTTTAATATATATATTCTAATTTCTTGCAGATTTGTTATATAATTAATGAAAAGATTAAAAATAACTTTCTTATACAAAAACTGGTAATGCAATTTTATTATTATATATACTATTTACTAATGTTACTAAATGAAAATTTAATTGAAAACAAATATGATAAATAAAAATTAAATTAAATATTGCAATTGAACATATTGTTTAAATAATTGTAAAAAATAAAAAAGTAATATATTGCTATACATATGAGGAATATTAATAAATATAAATACATACCTACTGAAAAATTAAAAACTGAGCTTTTAATTTCCCCGAAAAATCGAGGGTAAGCAAAAAGCGTTGTGTAATTAAAGTGAACTTAGCACATCAAAAAAAAGTTTATTATTCAACCAAACTGTTATAAAACAGTATTTCGATTATTAAGGCACCCCTACAAAACGCTGCTGATAGATGCATCAGATTTTTCATATTGCTGCTACAAATCTGAAGGCCCATTTGCTCTACGCCCTATGACCCCTTCAGCGCTTCCTTTCAAATGACGGCTCATGTGATGGCCAGCTGTCTTGTAGGGACCATATTATTACAGTGAAAAATGTGCTGGCCTACCATGACAAGTAAAAATTACAGGACTGTTTCCTCATCTAGCCTTAAATTTCAAAGGTCACTTGAAATTTATCGGTCACTTCATTTTCCATTTAAAATGAAGCAAAGATGAACTGGCCAGTAAATTTAAAATGGTCTTTAAAATGAAAGGGCACTTAAGAAAATATCTTAAAATACCTTTTTCACAACGGGATGTCTCGCTTTATCAACATTATACCATCTCTGAATTAAAAAATGCACTTCCCATATACTTCTGTTCTTAGCGGATTAAATCTCATGGTTGTCACGACAGCCGGGCTAGTACCGGAACTGGTCCTAATAATATCAGACCAAGAGCTGTCGATCCTACACCATGATTTATTCTTTCTTAGTTTTCAATATTGAAATCTCAGCTTCGCCAATTGCAACAGCTAAAATGTCTTCCTCGCTAAATAGATAAGCTTTTGATGTATTCGTGCCTCTGGTAATTGTGTCTTGTAGGGCACCCAACAACCCAGCTATAGTTGTTGTTCAGTTCTGCCGATATGGCAGCATTTGTTTACTCGTTACATTTATGAACAGCTGTTACAGCACAGGGTTGCAAAACAATGCAGTGCGATTGAAAAAAAACCTTGCAGATTTGTAAGATTTTGCAAAGATTTACAACTTTCTCCATTTGATACAGAGCTTTTAGGTTAATTCTATGCGACCGTACGTAACTGTTAAAACACGTCCAAAAATATCGGAAAAGGTATCAAAAGACGAGTTTTGAATTCGGTATCAATAATCCGAAAGCGGAAAAGAAATATTTTTTTAAGTGAAAAGTTATTGGCAAAAACCCCAAACATTACCCAGGTCCGATCCGCAACAGGGGGCCTAATCCATGGTATTTATGTGCAGAGAAGCTTTCTGCGTAGGCGGGGAAACATTACCCAGTTCCGATCCGCAACAGGGGGCCTAATCCATGGTATTTATGTGCAGAGAACTTTTCTGCGTAGGCGGCCTTCGGCCGCCCTTCAAAAAAATAACCCTTAGCCGGTCCGACACCGGCTACGCGGTCCCCAGTATTTCCGCGCAGAACACACTATTGCACTTTTCGGAACATCCTATATCTATGTCTACTACAACCACATGAAAATTACAGAAAATTTTCAACTTTGCAAATATCTCTTGATAGAAATATATAATCAAGTTTCCGCTTTCGGATTATTGATACTTAAGTCAAAACGCGTCGATACCCGACATTTTTGGAAGTGTTTTAGCAGTTACGTACGGTCGTATAGAATTACCGCTTTTAGTAATTGTCTAATACTCCGTACGTATTATAAATGTAGTATATTTTTACTCTATTTTTGTAATTTTATTTAAAACCAACTAAATGAATCTTAAAAATTTTAATACCTCTGGATACAACAGTGTGCTAGTTCTCACCAACACACACATGCACGTACACACCCGTCAAACAGATAAACGAAATTGTGAAAAAATCACAGAAACCGCAAAAGCTGTACGAAAAATACAAATTTTATGCATTTCTTATAGTAAAAATGAGAAAGTTGCGGTTCTAACATGTAAAACACAAAGGAAGAAGTTTTGTGAAAATAAATTAATTATAGAAAATGTAAGTGTTCAAACAGGCAAGTGAATTTCCTTTAAAGCGGCGTACGCCAATTCAAGCTCCAATAACAACAAAAATTAGTGGGGGAACAGTAAAG
The DNA here is from genome assembly GCA_949987695.1 of Merzomyia westermanni. NCBI lineage: Eukaryota > Metazoa > Arthropoda > Insecta > Diptera > Tephritidae > Merzomyia > Merzomyia westermanni. Next base: position 22,669,928 of record OX465289.1, read on the forward strand.
CGAGCTACACCAAACGCCTTCACAAGGTGGCAGACGGACAAAGGCAGCCGCAGCAGCTGAAAATTTGTCCAATATATCCAATCCACCAGCTCCAGTTTCTCAGTGAGAAATTTAAACGGTAATTAATAAAATTAGAAACTCATTTAATTGCAGAAAAGGTAAGAAAATCCAGCAAGCTTTATGAATATGTAAAATTTTTGCTGTGCGCGTGTCAAGGTAAATGCTCTGAAATTTGCCGGAATACTACAAAATGTATCCGCATATAGTCGGTAATATATTCCCTACCTCATGTTTTATTATCTCTAGATTGCCCTAGACTAATGACTTTCAAAACACATGCATGCATATGGTTCCTTATTCCAGATTTAAGTCTTTATGAATCTAATACGCAGCTATATATGTAGATATACGTATGTGTATCATCAAATCTAACTATCAGTATTCATGCATTAAAATGCATGTATGTATGTACAATAATTTATGCATATGTAACCAACTTTCATGTAGACGTTTTAATCTTCTTTGGACTTCCCACGACCGTATAACTCGTTTGATGAACTTTCGCAAATACTTACTAATTTAATGCAATCACAGACATTGCCGTCAAAGGCGTCTTAACCTGAATCTTCTTTGTTTCCTTTAAGCAGAGCAGCAGTTATCAGAATATGTATCGATTCACATGGGTAGAGGGGGTGGAGTACCCACGATAAGATATGCCTGTCGTAATTGGCGTCTGAAATCCTGAATTATCATGTGCTTAAGTCCGACTGTCTTGAGAAAGTATATCGTGAAAGTTGGCATCTTTGGTCTAATACGAACCATTTCCATTCATCTAATCTGTAAACTTCCAAACTATCCTGGTAACTGCAAATACTATCGGCTCAGCCAATTCAACCACCTCAAAGACCGGAAACTGGGTTAGCAAGTAATTTGTCAACAAAATAAAAGGAGTTTGGGACGTAGAGTATGCCTGAGGTAGGCATACCAGTCGTAAGAGGTGACTAAAATACGCAAATGACGTGCAACTCTTTCACTTTCGACAACACTCCCCAAAACTTCATATCCGTGTATTAACCCACGAGTTGCACTTCAATACCTTTGTGCATATTAGTCGCCTCTTACAACCTGTATTCCTTACCTCAGGCATATTCTAAACCCCTAAACCTAGTCGGGTCTTATATGAATGCTGTTTCCAAGGGGTTCTACACAGCTTGTGTTGTTATTTTCTTCAAGTGATATCCAGCTGTAAGTAGTGTAGTGCTATACCGAAAGGTCCCTGGTTCAAATGTGGGCAGAAAAGATCAAAACGAGATGGATTGCTATTATCCTTATTACTAAAAAATGTAATAAGTAGAAAGCTGACATATTTTATCAAAAGCTAATTTGGATATCCTGTTGTTTTAACCGTTACTTATTTTCTTTTGTTGGTTTGTTTCAGTAACGACAAAAACACTCCTTTGGGTAGTGTTTCTTTAATTACAACAACTGTGTGCACATTTGGTAGCATATGTAGCTAAATTTTTTAATTTTGAAACGTACATTTTTAAAATGTCACAGCAGTTTATGGTTTGAACTCAAGCACAACCTTGAGTAAGTTTCACTTCAGTGATTACGGTCTTATTTGATATCTGTGTGTGGACATACATACATATATATGTAACTGTATGCCTATGCTTGCTTGTCTCTATGTTACTTATACTTTTGTCAATAACCCAATTCAAACTATGTTTGTTCATATTAAAATTCAATTATACAATTTAGGTGACATTCAATTGAATCACAATTGCATGAGTAACACTGCTGTATGTAAAACGGCAGCAAACAATAGAGTATTTTTATGTAAACATCTATAAGCGGATATACTTAATCCATTTCCTACGCAACTTCGCACTTCATTAATAAAGCAGTACGTATTCATTTCGCTTCCACGACAGTCGGGCATGTATCTCAAGGGGATACCAGAGCGTACCGGGTTCGTATCCTGCAAAGCACTGTCACTTTCGATAACACTCCCCAAAACCTTCGGGGAGTGTTTTTTAGTTACAAAAAAAACAATGCAGTACGTACTATAAATAAATTTTACCCGGGCAATGACAAACCCGTTTAATATCCTAACCTAAATTGACCAGGAATGACGGAGAAATATTGAAAAATAACTAAAATTTTTCTCACGGATGTTTACCTTACGGAGTTAGGGGCGTGACATGACCTAGAACGTTCCACTGGTCATAAATCGCTACCACGACAGTCGGGCAGTACCGCAAGGGGGTACCGGAGCGTACCGGTTTCAAATCCGGCCAAGGACTGTTAATTCCACAACACTCCCTAAAACCTTCGGGGAGTGTTTTTGTCGTTACCACAACAACAACAAGGGGAGGAGGAAATAAGGCATAAAACAGTGGCATTAGAAATGAACGATACTGTGGGGACCAAAAAGATATTAATAGAAGAGACGCAGTGATACAAACTTTGATTACTCGCTTGTTGAAATAATAAACTTTTATTTTTTTGTATGACTTAGATGATGATTAACCTTAATTGTTAAATTCATTCGATTATATACTTACACATTCTAGTATATAGTGCAAAAAATTTATAAAGGAATGTAGCGAATATTCACATTCCAAAACTAAAAACTGAGCGAAGCTTTTTCGAATGCTATCCAGAAGCTGTTGGGGGAAAACTGTAGACATTTTTTGTTATGCATTTCTTTTCTATGTATCTCTTTCTTATTCGATTTATTTCCATTATGTATAGATATTAACCCGGAACCAAAAATTGAAAGCTGAAGCTAAAATCCGCATCCCCTGATGTGTCAAAATGTCACATTCGCAACGTCCTTAATACATAAGTATCAAATAGTTAATCCCTTAAACCAAAGCATTTTAACCCACAACCAAATAAAAGCATAACACCTAATAAGTAATTGAGAGCCCAACATTACGTGTAAACACAATTCAATTGACGTTATATATTTGCATACACATTGTCTACTATATATTTGTGTGTACATATGTATGTTAGATATTTCGTATAATTATAACGTTATGAATGTATAAGAAATACGTCGGCGGCAAATATTTATTTTTTAGCTTAATCTTTGCTCGAAATTGTGATGGTGACTTTCCTACAGAAGTTATCTGCGACAATATTTAATTAACAATGAAAATGTTAATATTTTTCGTAGGTAGATTAGACTGCATGCAGCTAAATTTTTTTCATCTTTTTTAATGTTGATGTTTCCGACAGGGTAACAAACTGAAAACTTCCACACCACCAAAGTGGGTTGTCTCAAAACCAAAGTTCTTCTAAAATAACTAACTCAATTCTTTTACTTTAAAGGTTTGACACTTTTAAAGCAAGAATGAGATCAGCACTAAAAAATCTAAAGTAGCAATAGATGACCTCAACATTATAAAAAAAAAGAATATCCTAATCAGAAACCTTGCACGGCAAATTACCAGAAATGTTTCCTTTAAGAGGCAACAACCGAGAAGGAGAAGAAGTAAGAACCCCTGCGGATTAGGGGTTTAGAATATGCCCGAGGTAGGCATACCGGTCGTAAGAGGCGACTAATATGCACAAAGGTAATGACGTGCAACTCGATGGTTGACCTACGGATATGATGCCTCTCACCTCTCATTACCCACCTTATCCTTCCTTACGGAAGGAGGGGTGACATGACCTAGAAGGTTTCACTGGTCATAAATCGCTACCACGACAGTCGGGCAGTACCGCAAGGGAGTACCGGAGCGTACCGAGTTCAAATCCGGCCAAGGACTGTTAATTCGACAACACTCCCCAAAACTTTCGGGGAGTGTTTTTGTCGTTACCACAACAACAACAACAAGTAAGAAAGCAAGAAGTAGGAAAGTGTCAAAGTTCGCCAGACATTTTCATCGCCAGGACTTATAAACTATGTTGATTGTCGACAGAAGTTAATTTAGTATCAGATCACCTATTCATACTGCCATCAATTAGTCCTCCATCACCATTAAAGCCCTCTATTGGGAACACCGTACCTAGATCAGTTGTAGTAAAGCTGATTGGGATTTATCATCTATTGTCAAATTCCTGTCAAACCAGACAAAGGCTTACGACAAAGCATCAATTCACTTGGCGATAAGGTTTTGTCGTATTCGAAAAGTTTCCCTAATGCTTTCTACCGACAATTTGTACAAAGCAAACGACGAGCGGGCCCATAAACCGAGAACCATACCCAGAAGTGTAGGATTCTACTCAAACAAACAAACAAAGGAGGCATCAACAAAGCTTATGGTTAGAACTTGTTAGTCCCATTAGTCATCTAAATGCTGATTTTTAAACACCGTGCCAGTGTGGAACTTACAGCTCAACCATATATAAACGCACAAACATTTTGAATTGGCTTGAAACGCACAGAATTCAATTTCGAGTGCTTTCATACAATTTCTATTGGCATGAGACACTTTTGACAAAAAATTCACGCTGTTCGTTTTCATTATTTTAGTATTTTTTAAGGCTAAAATCATCTGGATAGGGTTTTTGCAATTTTTCTTGTTCGAAGGTTCAGAATTTGGATCAGCTTTCTCAAAAGCCGTTGTGTTTTTCTGTATAAAAGTGCGATTTACCAACATGGAATTGTAACAAAAGAGTTGCTTGAGGTCCAGTTTTTATAAACTTGTCCCGCATGGCTTTTGAGTTAAATAGCTCTATTTTTGTAATTTATTTTTCAATTTCAGAATCAACATCAACTGACCGAGTCTATTAACGGAATCTGGAAAAAAGTGCCAAATATTTAGAAACTTCGTTTGAGAACAAACAACAAATTCAAATTAAGTTTTATTGCTGACAGCCAAGAAAAAAATACACGCAGAGAAGTATGGACTTTACTTCAATAAGGAGGTGGGAACGTGTATTTTAAATGCTCTGTAGAAAATCCTTTGTAATGCAAATCTTTTCATTTTAGGAAACGATAAGCAAACCTTCGTCGCTACTAGTCAAAATAGCAAAACAGCAACAATACTTTTTAAGTCAGGTACCGGAGCGTACCGGGTTCATATCCGGCAAAGGACTGTCACTTTCGACAACACACCAAAACCTTTGGGAAGTGTTTTTATCGTTACAAACAACCACAACAGTCAGGGGGAATTTTATATTAAGGACTCCCATTTAAGAAGAAAGATAGAAGTAAACGAAAACAACACAAGTGACCAATACAATTGCATTTAACACCACATACAGACTTAAAAATTGGTATTTTTCTATGTAAAATGTTTTCGTCTCTATTTTGATATCGCTTCCTCGCATACGAAAGATCTCTACACTCCATTCTACTTTATATACTCGGTCTCACTATTAACCACAATTACTTGAACGCAGAGTTTTTGGTGTTTTAAAATGGGTAACAAAAATTCATGTTGTGCTTATTCAAGCCCACAATCTGATCGAAAATCAAAGGATATACCACCAGTCTATGAGGAACGACATCATGTACATAGTAGTCATCATATTTCATCATCATCCCAGCATCAATTAGATGGTCATGTTGGTATATCAGCTTCCACGGCAGCAATACATCACAGTGTTGGTACACTAGAAAATCCACATAATTTACAACACATTTCCGAACGTGAAGCGCTCGAAGGTGAAGAGGATCCTTCTTGCGATCCAACAGCGGCCACTATGTTTTTGGAACGTTCTAAGGTAGAAAATGGTGGTATATCACGTAAACGTTCCCAGCATCAAATCGCTCAACAAGCGGCGAATTCAACTGGTGGGGGCTTAAAAAAGAGTTCTTCATGTTCTACAATCTATTTGGATGATAGCACAGTATCGCAACCTAATTTAAAAAATACCGTAAAATGTGTATCACTCGCTATTTATTATCACATTAAAAATAGACAATCAGATAAGCGCCTCGAAATATTCGATGAGAAACTGCATCCGTTAACGCATGATACAGTGCCAGAAGATTATGATACTCATAATCCCGAACATAGGCAAATATATAAATTTGTACGTACTCTCTTTAATGCGGCACAATTGACTGCCGAATGCGCCATAATAACGCTAGTCTATTTGGAGCGTTTACTCACATATGCGGAACTGGATTTGGCACCATGCAATTGGAAACGTATGGTGTTGGGTAAGTTGTGTTGTTCGATATAAATAAGAGGACGGAAATAAGTTTGCCGTAATCCATCGAATGCGATGTCAACGTCCAGAACTAGCCCGTCTGAATTCGGAACGATTTGTTTGGCCATCGGTACATTCGGGTCGGCTCACCATGCTTATTTGTTCTCCAAAACATAGGGTTAATTGTAGAAAAATTAATTAGTAACTACTGACTTCCTTCTTAATCTAGGTGCCATATTGCTCGCTTCAAAAGTGTGGGATGATCAAGCTGTTTGGAATGTTGATTACTGTCAAATATTAAAAGACATTACCGTTGAAGATATGAATGAATTGGAACGACAATTTCTTGAATTGTTACAATTCAATATAAATGTACCCTCATCCGTCTACGCCAAATACTATTTTGATTTACGTACGCTAGCCGAAGCGAACGATTTATCTTTCCCAACGGAACCGCTCTCAAAAGAGCGTGCCCAAAAATTGGAAGCTATGTCACGTGTTATGCAAGATAAAGTAACTGCCGAAGCGCTAAAGAATGGCATAAAAAAATGGTCGTCTATGGATAATATTAGCCAAGGAGGTCCACGACGTTCTGTGGCCATACTTTCGTGATTTTCGTTAGTTTATTAGAGTACTAAGATTACTAAGCAATTGAAAATGAGATGTGTGTGTGTGTTGCAAAAATTGTACATTAACAATTAATACGCACATTTATAATATTACAGTTTTACATGTAAATTGAAAACATGAATTTCGAATATTCGATATATGAATTGATTTTACAGAAAGTACTGTAAATCGATTGGGAAGTGAAGAAAAGTGTAGGATTTATAAGTTTGCAAATACAAAAGCGCAATTCGAGCAAATTTATGATTGATTTTCAGATCGAACAATGTGTAAAAATAAACAAATTTACTTTGCCCCGAGTCAAGGAATAGAAACCGTGATATTATGACGTCATTCAAAACAATCTTAGTGAAGCGCTAAGTGCTGAAAAAGGAACCTCCGGTATTTAGCTAAGCTGCTATTGCAAATACTGATATTTGAAGTATATTTCCAATCGCCTAGATAAATCTACGCCATACTAAAAGTTCGAATTTGAAGAATGTAATTTCCGTTTCGAGGCATACAATGTAGGGATATGAAATAGACTCAAGACTACTTCTAAAACACTACGAAAATTTACCTTCAAAATAAAAAAAAATCAGTTTCCGAAAAAATGTTAAAGAAAAGATCCTCTTTTCCAATAATATATCCAAAGATCTATTTCGACGGCTGAATGTTAGATCGCCCTATTTAAAAATATTTTTAAGAAACGTCTATGTCAGAATGAATTTTAAAAAAGCCCCATTCGAACAAATATTCAATACACATTTACTTGAAATAAAGCGTAATTAAAACAAATTCTGAATAGGGCGTTTTTGAACAAATCTCTAAAGTTGATCGTTTTTCATAGAAGAACTTATAATGCGAAGAATGTCGACCAAGCTTAATTTCGGATCAAGCATATGCTAAGAAAGAGCTACTGAATATAAAAGAATAGAATGGATCAAGTTCGTCTTCGAATCGATTTATAAAATAGTTAAATGTATTTTGTAAATTACCCGGATAATCTAAAAATGCTAATATAAAACCCTGCAGAAAACTATACTATCACCACTATTACATACAATTGTCGCCCATTTCGAAAAGCTTAGGTGTAGTTCTGGTTATAGGTTAGTGATTCTCGATATCCGATTCTTCAGTGGTTTTAACTATTGTAGCCAGCTCAGAACGACATGTGTAGCTCAAACACTATCATTTTTGAAAAGTGGTTTGCAACAGCCTAATCACCTCGGCGTTTGAGCGCTCATAAATGATGATGATGGTTCGTAATTCTAATGCATGGTAGCTCTCCTAAGGTTTTCATGAATTGCAAAGGAGTGAAAACTCTTGCCGGATAAGAATCGCAGTCGTCTCGGTCCTCAGACTCGATTCTTTTTGAAGCAATAAATTTCTAATCAGAGTAACACTTAGCTTATCCCAATTAAAATATCTGCTTACTAGTATTACACTCTCATTACATAAATATTAATCAGCTACAAGTCACTTCGAAAATCCCGCTTTTAAATCGAAATTCGATATTGAAAATTTCTGTTGAGCTGGCATGGAAAATAATTTTATTTATTTATTTATTTTATAAAAGCTTACATAATAATACAAACTAAATAACGCAGCGCTAGCGGCATAAGCTTTCAGCTTTACACATCATACTTCAAGTAAAGGTGGAATAGAACTTCGAAAGCTATATTGAAAACTTTTCTTAAATCAAATTAAACACTTTTATTTTGTTGCTAAGCTCGGATTCACAATCTGAACCAAAATTAACTTCGGGAAAAAAATGTGCAAATATGAATAAGGATCATTTTATATAGTAAAAAATAAATATCGGAAATAAGATATATTTTTTTTCCTAAATTGTATTTTCAACTGTAACTGTAATGGATGTCGCTGATAGTATGGATATGTAACTGTAATTTACTTAAACTTGAAGGATTCATTCCTTGGTTTTTAATGAGATTGAAAATCATTGTATTAAGAAAAATTGATAGAATAGTCAAAAAAATTACGGAAACATTTTTCTATTGATAGCACACAATATAAAAACAGTCTTCTAAATAAAAGTGTACTACAAACATGTAAATGATTTTTAATATGTGAAAAAAATTGTGCGAATGTAGCTCTGTTGACTCTACAGCACACAGTCGCAAAACAAGGCAAGAATCGAAGTAATTGAAGATATGTTTTACCATTTCTGCAAACGCCCTTAGAGTAGCCATTTTAATTAAGGTCTGCTGCATTCCACATTAAATTAAACAATCTTTGCTAACAACGTAAAACACGGCTCTTCCGTCTATTGGAAAAGTTTCAAAGCTGAGCAAAATTCAATATATGAATTGTTCAAACTTGAGCGCTAAAGACGAATTTTAAGTAGATTTTAAATTGAATGCTAACGTACGAGAATCATACTGTGTGAAAGCGGATAAGGAAAAAAAAACCTAGGTGCGATAATATTGGAACAGTATATTTGAGGGCGGAATGTCTCCAAGGTCAAATACAAGTAACGTAAAAGCTTACATAAGAGAAAGATGTCTCTTGATGTAATTGAAATATGGAGAGGTTTAAAACTTTGTATGGGAATGCCCCTAACAAGTATTTTCATGGAAATAAGTCTCTAGAAAATGTTTACCTTCTATAGGGTCGAAACTAAATGATCTATTGAACGTTTACTATGAGCAAATACAAAATGTTTAACTTATAACAAACTTTGAATAAATCTTTAAAGTAAATAACAAAGATAGGGAAATTCAATAATGACGATCTAAGTTTTCCATTCCGAGTTGGTACCATTCCGCCCCATGCAATTACTCTATAATCGTTGAAGAGTGTAAAGAGTAAATAAACAACCGATTTTAAAATACAAATGAAATTAAAATTAAAAAAGAAAAAACAATCAGTGGCCAAAAGATGTTTAACGAACGCTATGAATTAATATGAATTGTAGGCTTTAAGAAAAAAGCTTTTAGCAAATGTCACAAAAGAGCGCGATATTATTTTTTTTTTTGCACTAAAAATCAAGCAATCAAATTTTAATAAGGAAATATATGTATGCAGAGTATGAAAACAAACAAAACGAAATAATTTTTTTTTATTGTTTACCTCATTCAAACAATAACAAATCAAAAATTAATAGTTATTATTGGGTTTACATGAATGTAGTTTTCCCCCACTTAACTTCAAATCGGTAATTAAATAAGAGACCCACCTATTATAAAACCCAGTGATTATAAATTATTAAAAATATTTCAAGCTTTTACTCAACTTTGAGATTCAAGTCTGCCGCGACTTACGCTAAGGGCGTGAAAGGGAGTGGCCGAGTACAAGTACCTCTGTACCGAGAGAAGTCGTTTAGATTTCTAATGCATTAATTGCACTTACTAAATCAAATCGCCTCAGAAACGAGAAATAAAAAGTCGAAAAACTCAATAAATTAGCCAACTCAAAAATAAATAAGCTATGGGATGGATTGTATATGATTTGTTATTACATCCCCTGCAAACACGATACAGATTAAGTGGTTAGTCAGTTGACCCGGAGCCATACTGAAAGTTTCCGTTTTTTGACCTAAGATAAACAAATAGCTATACTGCTCACACCAGTGGCACAGTTACTAGTCATTTAACTTGTATATAACACGAAAAATTACCGCAATTTTACCCGCATGAATACTTTGTTTTAGTTTTTATGTATTGGAGTCAGGCCCGTGCGCAGGAAATATCCGAGGGGGGGTTTAAACTCAAGTTGATAATTGATAAGAAATTTATTTTCGGAGTACGGAAATTTTATTGTCAAAAACCATATTTAGTTACAATTATTTAATAAATCAACTCTTCGAGGTACTGAAAAAAACTCTTTCAAAATCATTGCGGTTCGATTTTGACATCGCGATATACATTGAGTGAGGGTAAACCGTTCAGACGATCTTCAGACATTGTTGATCTTAAATACGTTTTTAGTAATCGCAAGAAGTTGAGAAGGATTGCTCATTCGTCGCTGTTGTCACAGGCAAAACTGCCATAACGCGAAGCATTTGGTTAACATTTGGAAACGCATCTTCATTACAAATATCGAGTGCTTCAAGTGAGTTTTTTCTTTCCTTTCCGGCAATGAGCTTCCGCCAAAGTTGTACTTCGTACACCCAGATGTCACGGGAATCGTTGTGCAAAATTCAACCGTATGGTTGGAATAGTTGAGCGCAGGACTCTTCTTCGAAAATTTTAATTTTGTTGGGAAAAAGGCAAGCCAAATTTGATAAAATATTGCGGTGATTTAAGAATCGATCTTGCAATTGTGTCAGAAACGAATCTAAATTGTTATACGGAAATAATCTTCAACTGAATCAGTTTGTACTTTGGAATGTTGGGTCTGTTTCGACTCAGTCGTTGGCTGTAGCAATTCAATTTCGTATTGCTCGCTAATTTCGCTACGGTTTTGAAAATTTGTCTGAACTCTCCCTTAGCGTTTTCTCTTCTTTCCATCAAAATTTGTTTAGCAGCATTAGCCAATTTGATAGTCTCTCCAAGATCTTGATTTTCTCCTTGAAGTACTCGACTCAGAGACAATGTGAAAGAATGCACCGAGCTCAAAATATGCATGGATATCTGGAAATTTGCAGTTTTATAGCTGAAAGCAGTTGGAAAGCTCCAGACGAAGTCGTTGGGTCTTTCCCGTTGGTGGAAATCACTTCAAGAGCGAGAATTACTGCTGGTTGCAAATGGAAATATGTTGCTCTACCCATCTGGTTTTACAAAATTTTTTAAATTTCTTTACTCGAGTTTCCGGTAGATGTTCATATTCACTTATCGCATCCTGAAGGGCATTTTGGCGTTTCGGATAAATGAAGAAGGAATGGATATTCTCTAGAAATCTCAGACAATTTTTGATTCCCGTTATATTGCACGCAGAGCTTACCGCCAAATTGAAGCTATGAGCAGCACAATGGGAGTAGAGCGCGAGTGGATAAGTTTTTCTGACAACAGCTTGAGCCACTTGGAACTCTCCGCTAACCGCTCTCGCACCGTCATATCCTTGCCCGAAGAAATACCTGCAATGCAGCCCTGAAGATTTTAGGAAATCAAAGTAAGCAGTTCCTATTCTCGAAAACCGGTGATAGGAATAAAACACAAAAAATCTTCCTGAATGATGAACTTTTCGCCGCATTTATCCAAGTAGCGAATGCAAATTGAACTTTGTTCTACTCCTGCAATGTCTGGCGTGACATCTCCGTGAAAAGAAAAGCCCTTCGATTTGTTCACTCGATCGATGTTGTAACTCATGATGAGGTGGTGACAAATGTTGATTATTTCATTCTGGACACGGTTGCTTATGTACATAGCATTCTTTGGTGAATCACTCAGGCGTTTTTTCAACTGCTCATCAGTTTTGGCTCGATATCTTAAGATAGCTCTAAAGTTTGCATCATTCGTCAACGGCTCGTCTTCAGAAATTCTTCCCGTATCATTGGAACCTCTGAGAGCAAATGCTTGTCGGCCGCACAGGATAACTGTTTCAATAATTGGAATCATGCGTAGTTTGCTTTCATTCAGAAAGTCTAATTTTTGTTTCTACAGTTGCAAATCAAATCAATTCAAACCGCATTACACATACAAGTGAATGCACGAAAGTAAATGACAATTTGAATACATATGCCCACCAAAAAATGTCAACCTTATACAAGGTTGTAAGGAGTATCAGTTGGAATGGAATTTGACCATTTGGAATATAAATGTATGCTGAATTATCCCCAATAAGGGGGTGGGTTTAACCCCCAAACCCCGCCTGCGCACGGCCCTAATTAGAGTTCCAGTTATTCGATTTTTGCAGCGCCATTAACCCTTACACTGATTTCCAAAAGGTTAGTTGGACCAGGCTAAGTAATTAACTAAGCTTTAAAAATGCATATTGTAAGATTTTTTGTAACTAAGAAGAACAACTAAGATACTAACGTGTTTCATACTGGAAATGTGAGATACGAGGTATATGATGAGGCCAAAAACCATGAAGGTTATTTTATTTGTAAAGCATACGTATTCGCTGGATGCATATTTGAGTACAGTTTCGTTCCTTTTCATACTCTGACAGTTTTGATAAACCAGAATACTTTGCTGCGCTATTAAAAAAAAAAAAACTTAATGACATACGAATGCAAAATTTAACTATCTAAGGAATTGCATTAGGCACTACAATTTAATTTTATTTTTTATTACCAAAAACTTAAACCAAATTTAAACTTTTTTTTCCTTTTTGTACAACTTTAAGTTGCCTTTGTTTTTCACAATTCTCACGTTACCAAAATATAACTGCTACTACAAAAAAATAAGTAGTACCGTTTTTGTACTAAGAATAAAACTAAAAATTGTGATCATTAAAAACCAATGTTTTTTTCTGTTTTATAATATGAATTTCACGCCAAGATGAACTTGAATATTTCAGTTTTCCTTACACGCATTTGAATATTGAAAGTAAATAATAAAATATATATAAAATACGAACTCCTTTTAGATGAGCATAATTTTAGCAACATAGCATTATCTTAAGTAATATAAGTATGTACTTTAAAAAGTAACGAAAAACAAAACACTTCAAAAAAGCGCGAAATTTTAAGACAATTGCAAATTAAATTTATTTCTAAACATAAATACATACTTATGCAAAGTTTATATATTTACATATGAAAGCAGAAAATAAATCTGCGAGAATAAATTTAACCACCTCAAAAGGGTTTAATTGATAAAAATTTAAATGAAACAAAACCAAAAATGTGTAATTTTAGTAGAGCGAAAATATTAAGATTTACGTGAGCTGGAACGTTTTCCAAAGAGATGTGTCTACGTAAAAAATATATCCAGCAGCAAGCTCTCTCATATTTAAGCTACACCGTGCTACAGCGTAAGATTTGATGATATGCGTTTGAGCATCACTGCTACGGGAAATGACCCTGCGAGACACTGAGCATCAGATGGCACAGCATGTGCTGATCATGGTTGTCATAGGTTTTCGGTCACACCGCCATCACCTTAAGCCCTTTTTGCAAAAGGTGATGCCTGGTTTTGCGTACGTGTGATCTTGAATTACCTTCTAACTCATGAACTTTAGGAAACAGAATTGCTGGAAAGTGCAGAGTGATTTTATCACCAACACATATAAACGCCATTCGAAAGAGAACATTTGCCAGAAAGAAAAGGAGTGCTGCTGTTAATTTTGTTTTCATCATTATGGAAGTGTTTATATATCTTCGGTGCAATAATTGATTATTATTTTGCATATCACGATTATGTTCTGTTTTTTGCCAAAATGTATGTTTTATATTTCGATCATCGTGGCAGAGTTTAAACATCACCAGGACAACTATATTAATCACTGATAAATATTTTGCATGATGAAATTCATCATCACTTTGTAAAACACTGCTGATGTTTTGAATTTATAGTCAACACTGTGGTGTTTATATTTCAGCAGAGCTAGTAATGTTTATCATTGATGAATACTTTGATAGTAATTTCTGTTGCTTTCTTACTTGTCAAACTGTGGTTGATTAAAACAGTGCCGAACCAATTTTCAGTTAAATGAGCCTTTTCGTTGTATGTGTCAAGATTATAACTCTCTTTCTGGTAGATTTGATATTTCAGACTCGATTTTCAGCATAAAAAAATCAATTCTTTCTATCCTAAATACATAGCTACTAATTGTTTCTTATTATTTGACTTCTATATTAACTTCTAATAATAGTTTTACTCTGTTAACTAGTTATTTCTTAATGTATTATCTATCCTATATCTACTTTACTTAGCTGATGAGGTTTTCTCTGTAGCTGAGCAGTTTTAGATCTCGACGATTAACAAACCAAAGCCTTTCAACGACTCGGCACGAACGAATAATCCGCGCGTTATGCGGATGCGCCCCTCGCGCCGGTCGGGCGGGATATGGTGGGTAATCCGTTTGGGAATTATCAAGGCGAATCTATAGATGGTGATAGAAAAGCGAATTCAGCCATATTCGCCCTGATTCGCCTCAGATTTTTGTAACTCAAAATGTCAAAGTAAAAGAGAATATAAAGGGACAAACTTGGTGAATGGTAACAAATCGTTTCCCATTTTCTTTTACTGACATTCGGAGGTACAAATGTGCAGGAAGAACAAGCAATCAGCTGTTTCTATGCCATCACCAGGTATATGAATTCGCCTTGGGAATTATTATTATTATCACCTTGGCTGTGTTTATAAGTCAGCAGGATCATTTAATCTGGCAACATCGATGTACCTTTCGGACATCCTCCATGACAATGCTAACCTTCTCATATTTAAATTTGTCATGTTCTCTGTCCTTGTGCATCAGCGGAATATTTAAATAACCATCATCAATGAATAGTTCGCTTGTCAGCGATGCCAGTTTCATACATTTTATTTTATCGCTGGAGCAAAAATTTTAAATATAATTAGAAGCAAAATTTGTAAAATTTTAAACTACACTTTTTGACTGCTTCAATGCAATTTTTTTTTTTTGAGATATATAAAGTTGTTTCTATCGCACGCGATAAATAAGAGTTTAAAATTAAGCTGTGAAATAAATTTAGATATTCATTTTACACAATAAAGTAACAGATTTTCAATTAATTGGAATTACTAAGCAGCTTAAAAGTTTAATTCGCTAAAAGTTTTCCACAACCCTAATTTTGCAAATATCATAAAAACAGCATCATGAACCTCACTTTGCAGATAACGACGATATAATCTTTTTCTTTTTTATCAGAAATATTTTTCGGATTTTGGAAACTACACGGATAAAAATTTGAGCTTACATTTTAAACCATATGTCGGTTTAAGCAATTTTTTAAACATTTTTGTAATAAATTCCAAACCTTTTAATTACCTGCATCAATTTTCAATTTATTGTGGTTTAGACTTAAAACTGAACTGAAAAAAACGTCTACAATCTTTTTAATTTCTTTTAATTAATTTCTGTAGGTTTTTTCAAGTCAATGAATTTTTCTCATTACAGCTTTGTGTGCGCCTACCTAATTATCTACCAAATTTCGGCAATTTCTCTCTAGTTTCGGGAACCCAATTTATGGAATTTCTTCTAATTTGCCCAGCTCACGTGAAACTTTTTCGAATTATTTCAGAGGGCTAAAAATACAATAGATAATGTAATTGGTAATTGTGTGAACAGTGTGACATTCATATAGCGAAAGACATGCAATATTTGTAAAACTATTCTTATTATTAAAAAACGAAAGATAAAAAATCAGACAAAAAACATATTTTTTCATTTATTATCAGTTTCACTTGCGAAATTTAAGTGAAAATTTTTTTTTCTGCAGTTTTTTATGTAAATCATCAAGATAAAAGTAATTTTGCATTTTAAATGCTTTCGTGAACTAGCTGTTAAACTTTATTTCGATAATAAAACCAAATTTAAACACTTTTACAATATCAGTAAATGAAGTAAACATTTTTAATTGTAGGCTAGCAGGTAAGTAATGAAAGCAAAACTCGAATACCCATTTTTGTCTTCTTATTTTACTTATGTTATTTAAATACTTGGCATAGTATTGCATGATGTATTGAATAAATACCTACGGAAGATTTTACAGCTCAACCATCCAAACTCGCAACGTTTGATGACGCAAAGAAGCTTAAACGCAAATATTTGGGCAACCCAAATGGAAATCCGTTCGTGGCTTTTATGA
Organism: Merzomyia westermanni; assembly: GCA_949987695.1. Lineage (NCBI taxonomy): Eukaryota > Metazoa > Arthropoda > Insecta > Diptera > Tephritidae > Merzomyia > Merzomyia westermanni. The sequence goes on from OX465289.1 coordinate 22,686,333, forward strand.
ATCATAACATCAATGGTTTTCATGAAATTAGAACTCGAAATTTATAATTTCTTTACATGGAACACGTTTTAAATAAATTTTTTGCATAATACAATTCATTTAAATGCCAAAAACTACCAAACAGCAATTCATCTAGTGTCCGACCGATGCCGATCCCTATTAATAGGCCGATACCGATTCCGACTTCTTAACAAAAATCATCTTTAAGGTATTAATAATACACATACATTTTTTTTATACCATCAATACATGTCTGTAGATACCCCATCCTGCCATCCCATTGTGTCAGTGCTTTATGCTTTATTATGAAAATCCATACGATTCACAATTCTAATCATTTGAATATTTTATTAGTGAATTTGAAAATTTTGATATGGAATTGAAATGCCAGGCCCATACTAATATTCATCGCAAGGTGCAGGTTTGATTGACAATCATATGTTTTAACCACAATAATTTACCACTGGAGACTGGAGCTCGTTTCAGTGCTAAAAGCGCAGATAAGAGGCCTTGGCAACGCTTAACAAATGCTTGTGTGTAGCCATAAAAGTGTCGAGCTCAGCCAAACATCGTGCAGAACCATTAATTTCGCACTAGGTAGAGCAGGTTAGTAGGATTCGACACACTTTTCACAACCTGACTCTGAGTGTTCTTGGTAGAGTGGCGGTGACATATAAAAACATTTTTTTTTTTCGAATTTAAAAAAAGTTCAACTTAATTATTTTCCTAACTGATTGTTTTATTTAAAAAAAAAATATCCGACTTCAGGTGGTTAGTGTGCCACTTCTGGAAGCCCCGCTAAGAAAATAATTCTTTACCCCACTTGGCACAATATTTACCAAGTTTTCTTTCTCCAAGTTCAAGTGACGGGACAGGTAATATCAACAAAAAAAAAAAAAAAATTGGTGGAAAAAGTGGCCGGCAACCCACCGATTAGGTACATGTTTGCCATAAAAAAGCTTTTCAGCATTTGCAGATGCCGGTAGGAATAGGCATAAAACATGTAGGTTCCGCCAACAGGTAGGGAAAATCAGAAGCAGAACACCATAAATTGGTAGATAAACTGGGCCTTAATCTAGTAAGTATATAAATAAGTTTGTTTTTCGAAAATAATACCCGCTTAGCAAGAAGCCTGATAATCATATGATGCAATCTTATATGTGGTTAAGTACATTGTTTATCAAAGAAATGCTACACAATGACAGTGGAATCTTAAGACGAAGGTGGAAGGGTGGGTGACTGGCTCCACACATATTGAGCCACATCAATTCAATAACAACTGTATAAATGTTCAACCAATCAAAATTGTCCAAATAAATTTATACAAAGGCAACCACAAAGACGTGGATCAAAAGGCAAGTAAATAATAATAGAAAGTCGATTCAAAGAGGACTGAAAAATGGGGGAATTTTAGGGTAAAAAAGATATCTCCCCCTTGTTAATATTTTATTATTGGGATAGTGTTTGTTTCATTTAAAAAAATTTTAAATGCGGATCAAATGCAATACACTTATTTGCTTTATTCTAAAACATATAATTCTAACTATTTAAAAAGGTTTGTAATTTATATAATTTGGGAGCCTTCTTTTCACCTACACAAAACAGTGTTGCCGTTTTTGATTTTCATTCGCTTTGCTGACTGCATGCTTGCTCTGCTCCGTCAATCAAGCAAAAAGAAAAGAGGAAGCAAATCATACTAAGCGAACGATTCAACGAACGTAAACTGCCGAAAGAAGTGAAAAGTTGGGAAAAATTTTCGATTGAATTTTTCATTGTGATTTAGTGACTTTTATGTGCAAATTCTATCAAAATTTTATAGTTAAATGAGGAAATTTGAAGGATTCGATATAAATTTACAAAAGTCCTAACTAAAAAGATCCATCTAAGAACCTAAAAATAGGTGTAGTGACGCAGTGACGGCATATAGAAATTGCAGACATTCTCCAACCTGTAAAAGTCTAGAGAAGAAAAAGCCTGAAAGAAGAAAGAAATAAAGATATGTGTATTTAGAAATTGTGTAAGGAGACGAAATATTAGCTCCCGTAATAACTTTTTGGTAATTGTTTCCTTTAGGAGACAACTGCTAAAACACGTCCAAAAATGTCGGGAGAGGTATCAAACAACGCGTTTTGACTTCAGTATCAACAATCCGAAAGCGGATTTTCAATTTTTTGTTTCAGTGAAAAGTTATTCGCAAAAAACCCGAAAATGACCCGGGTCCGATCCCAAATAGGGGGCTTGATCCAAGGTATCTATGTGCAGAACACCTTTCTGCGTAGGCGGCCTTCGGCCGCGCTTCAAAAAAATAACCCTTAGCCGGTCCAACACCGGCTACGCGGTCCACAGTATTTCTGCGCAGAACACACTTTTTGCACTTTTCGATCCACCCTAATCTGTGATTACAACAACCACATGAAAATGACAGAAAATTTTCAACTTTGATGGCAAATATCTCTTCACTGAAACAAAAACTCGAAAATTCGCTTCCGGATTATTGTTACCGAGGTCAACACGCGTCTTTTGATACCTTTCCCGATAATTTCCGACGTGTTTTAGCAGTTGTCTCCTAAAGGAAACAATTGCCAACTTTTTGAAGTAAAGTCTTAAACAAATAAAATAAGCAAAAATAATACCAATAGGTGATAAAAAGGCTTATTTCAACCTCAGTAACTATAAATTGTTAAGGTGAACAAGTTGCAAAATTAAATTTGTTCCTATACCTTCCTAATACATACCTAGTATACAAATTTGTGCAAAGAGGTACTGAAACCTTATATTTGACTGTGAAAGCTTATTAGCGGTGTTAAGAACACAGTAGAATTATTCGAACATAGAGCAAAAAATCTTGCCCCCTGTAAGCTGTAAACGACATCAGTTTGAATTGGAATTCGAGGCAGTATTCTCATTTGCGCCGCATTCATTGAGCTCAATTGAAACCGTTTTATAATTGCGAACTACATACAAACATACATAAATAAAAGTGGAAGAATAAAAAAAAAATGAACGAAACGCCAACAGCCACTTCGTCAACTTCGTCTGCTGCGGTAGTTGCGGATAGTGCCAATGCAGTGGACACAACAAAAACATCATCTAATTCTGTTACATCAGTGGCTGCGTCGGGTATTGCGCCTGCAGCAGTCCCCACAACATCAGCAATGGCCACAACTGCAAAAGCAACAAGTGTTGAACTATTAATAAAATCATCAAATCAACAATACGATGATCAAATTCTTGATATTGATTTGTTATGGACAGTGAAACGGTTGAAAGCACACTTGGCGCAAGTCTACCCCAATAAACCGGTAAGTGCTGACTTTTACTTTGCATCATCGTACATTGACATTAGTTTATTGGTATTTGTAGATTGAACGTTTATGAATTTGTAAAAAGTATTAATTATGGATAAGTATATATTAAATTTTTGCTTCTGCTATTTTTCGCATTCGAACTGGATATTCTTGTTAAATGTCATGACTTTGAGCATTTATTGTTGTTATTGCAATTTGAATGTAGAGAACGGTCATTGTGTGATCAATGTTGTTACTCAACTTAAATCATATGTTTGAATCATGAAGAAACAAGCCAAGAACAACACACGACACGGAAGGAGGGGTGACATGACCTAGAAGATTCCACTGGTCATAAATCGCTACCACGACAGTCGGGCAGTACCGGATTCATTTCCGGCCAAGGACTGTCAGTTCGACAGCACTCCCCAAAACCTTCGGGAAGTGTTTTTGTCGTTACAACAACAACAACAACCTAGAAGGTTTCACTGGTCATAAATCGCTACCACGACAGTCGGGCAGTACCGCAAGGGAGTACCGGAGCATACCGGGTTCAAATCCGCCCAAGGACTGTTAATTCGACAACACTCCCCAAAACGTTCGGGGAGTGTTTTTGTTGTTACCACAACAACAACAACAACAACAACGAGGTCTGCTCAATCATACTTCTGAAGTTGAATATCGTGCGTTCAAAAATTGTTGTATTGAATTAGAAATCTGGTAAGAACCCAATCAATTCTTCAATACATTAGGATCCACCTTTGAGAGCTAAAAACAGGTATGACCAATTCCTGCTGCACATTTCAAAAACAATTGCACATTTTTATGTTGTTGTTGTTGTTAACAGTGCTTCGCCCTGCCCAATGGGCTCGATCACTCTAAATTGTTATCAGGCTCCTCTAACGGAAGTCCCAGGAAACGCGCAGTTTCCACAGGGTTGGACCAGAGTTATGTAGGTGTTAAAAGAGTAGGTTCGACTCAACAGGTGAAGAGATGTTTGGTATCATGAGGAGACATACGACATGCAGGGCATGTGTTTGGTATGTTGGGGTTCAGTCTGGATAAGTAAGAGTTTAACTTATTACAATATCCAGAGCGAAGTTGTGCTAGCATGACTCTAGTCTCCCTCTGAAGTACACGCTCCTCTTCAGCCAATTCAGGTGGCTGAGTACTGATAACGGGATTCACAGGCCAAGATCTGAGGGATCTATCTACCGACTCAGTGTGGAGGTCATTTAGAGCCCGCCTATGGTTCCGTAGAACAAACGGCAAAGAGATGTGGTGCCGGATCTCATCGGAGTGCTTACGAAGATGTCTCCTTTGGCACTGGGGAGCGGGGCTACATCCAATAGATGTTGATTTGGATGACTGGGTTTATGACAGTTCAGAAGGAACTGTCTACTCAAGAGTTCCGCGTGCTCTTGAACATTGAGCAATTTTGCCTCTTGATGGAGGTGAGACTCAGATGACATAAGCATACATCCCGCAGTAGTTCTGATGGCGGTGTTTTGGCCGACTTGCAATTTCCATCAATTGGTGTCAGCAAGATTGGGCGCAGCGTAGTCAATAATCGCTCGGCCAATAGCCTTATATGTAGCAAGCAATGTTTCTTTGTCTTTTCCCCAAGTACTGCCGGCCAGTGACTTGAGGATCTTATTGCGACTCTGTACCTTTGAAGCTATTGTCAAACGTCACAACCAAGATTTTCGGGTGGTTGACAGTAGGTACAGGTACTCCGTTTACGTGGACATTTAACTCTTACACCATCTGCGCATTCCATGTCGTAAACAGGGTCGCCGTCGATTTAGTTGAAGATAGGGTCAGATTTCGCTCGGTGAAGAAGCTGGAAAGGTCACGGAGGTAACTGTTGATTCTAGTACAGAGTTCGTCAATGGAGGGACCCTTGCTCGAGCCCATTATTGTGCAGTCGTCAGCGTAGGAAACAATGGAGACTCCCTCTGGTGGGGGAGGCGAAGTCTCGAAATATAGAAATTAAACAAAAGCGGAAAGAGAGCACCACCTTGCGGCACCCCTTGTGTTATTCTTCGTGGCCTAGATTTTTTGTTCATGAATTTGACTGATGCCTGTCGACCATTGAGGTAATAAGCGGCCCACCTTTTAAGGCCGGCAGGGAGCGGTGTCTCTTCCAGGTCTCGAAGGAGTGTGGCCTGAGGCTGAATCAATGACCTTGCGAAAATCTCTTTCACCTTTGCGTATGTCTTTTGGAGTGGGTAAGGCAGCAAAGGAGCGCAGTCCGCTTTGGTGAAGTTAATGTTTGTTAGACATCCACGCCAGATAAAATTTTTATGGAAATGAGTTTGTTTGAGTAGCGACAAAACCAACTTGTCGAAGGTCCTGGAGAATGTTGCCGAAGTGACAGTCCTTTGCAGTGGTCTATCGGGGAAACAATTTGATATGACCTGTGCAACCTTCTAGGTCATGCCACCTCCTACTTCCGTAAGTAGGATAAGATTGGTAATGGGATTTGAGAGGCATCATATCCGTAGATCAACCATCAAGTTGCACGTCACTACCACCTAACCCGCAGGCGGTGTACGTAATAGAAATCCTAGGTAGCTTGGTTAACAATTTCAGTAATCGTAATTTAAAAAAAATTGAAAATATGATTAGTGTAATCGTCATCCTAGGTACAATCGACTACACATGTAATCCTTATCGCCCAGCTCTGCTACATAGATCCATACATATGTACATACTAAAAAAATACCAAATAATATTTTGCTTTAGCCTACAACCTTATGTTGTTGTTGTTGTTGTTGTTAACAGTGCTTCGCCCTGCCCAATGGGCTCGATCACTCTAAATTGTCATCAGGCTCTTCTAACGGAAGTCCGAGGAAATGCGCTGTTTCCACAGGGTTGGACCAGAGTGATGTGGGTGTTAGAAGAGTGGGTTCAACTGAACAGGAAAAGAGATGTATGGTATCATGAGGGGTCATACCACATGCAGGGCATGTATTTGGTATGTTGGGGTTCAGTCTGCATAAGTAAGAGTTTAACCTATTACAATATCCAGAGCGAAGTTGTGCTAGTATGACTCTAGTCTCCCTCGGAAGTACACGCTCCTCTTCAGCGTACAACCTTATCAAGCGGCTTACATACGAGTGCTTTTATAAAATTGCTAACATAGAAAATTTTTTTAGATATGGTATAAAGAACGCAGATACATACATATGTATATTATTTAAATATCACTTACTTGAACTGACGTTATATGGACCCGGTACGCTCCGGTATTAGCACCCGACTGTCGCGGGAACGATTTGGTATGACCAGTGCAAAATTCTAGGCTTAGGCATCTACAACAGCAACCGAACTTTCTTGCAAGAGTAATCCTTCGTTGGATTTAAAATATTGGTTAGTACTTTTTATTTTCCGGTGAGGATTTGTATGAACAGCGGGCTTAGTGTTGTACTTTATATTTGTTTTTGTTTTGTTTCCATTTGTTATTATAAGGCTGAATAAAAATCTGTAAATACAATTAAACATATAACAACACCTACTTTTATACTATATGCAAAAATATACAAATATACGTATATTTTATAGATCGTTTCCCGGCCGATGAACAAGAGCAGAACTCGTATTACTTTGCTATTTGTGCTTATATGGCATTTTATGTGTATTTACTTTCGTTTGTTCCTTGTAGTATTTGTTTAGTGTTTTCTTTCATTTATGCCCACATATAATCGCTTGAAATTTCACGATCGGCATTTGTCAACTGTTCGTCAATGAATTTAGTTAGTGTATTTTAATTCCAGTCCAGTATTTTTTGTTTAATTAATGCTGTTCTGTTATCGCAAAATATTGCTGAAAATATATGCATCAAAGAAAAGGTAAATAAATAATAGGTAATCATGGTCATATCGATATTCCATTCGTACACGTATGCTACTTTAATTAAGATACTGAGTATCGGCTGGGAGCTTGATCGGCTGGGTATGAACGTACAATTACAGAAAAATAATGTATGTATTTATTTAAATCAAATAACAACCTTTACACCAAAGGTGAAGTGGTTGGACAGTTGTTCCGGTGTTAAATAAAAAACGAGCATTTATATGAAACACAGGCAATGCCCAGCTCCTCCAATGGTGCCCCAATATACTTGTACTGGAGCGTACCGGACTCATATCTGACAAAGGACTGTAGTATAACCATGTTTGGCTTGATACGCCCTATTCCATGGAAGGATGAGTCGACTAAGCTGTGCGAAGCACTGCTACAAAAAATATTAACACGACCAGGATCCCTTATTTTTTTGTAAGAATATAGTTATATGTTTTTCTTGTTGTATAAAAGTATTGAATTCAAGTTAAGCATACGAACAATAATATTGCAAGATCGCATGTACGAGCAAACTGCATCAATTGCATATCGCAGGTATCGCTTCATGTCTGAATTCGTTGACGTTGACCATGGGAAATGCGATTTGTGTGGGGAAATGCGACGCATTTGGATGGTGCAGTGTAAATGTAGTATAACTTTCAAAGTACTTGAAGAATTGAAGTATGCAAGCAAAAACATTCGATGGTAAACTAATGAGCACCAAATACTAATTTTTAGAACTGTGTTACCAAAAAAACCAAAGCTGCTAAACACCTTCCAATACGGTAAGTAACCCCTGTGGGTTAGGGGTTTAGAATATGCCCAAGGTAGGCATGCCTGTCATAAAAGGCGACTGAAATCAACTTAGGCACACTAAAGGATGGTCATAGGCTAAAAATAATTTCGATATATTAACAGTAATATCATTGGCTAATCTCCGACAACTCCAGAAAAATAGAAGATAAGTAAAAAAAAGCAGCTCCCATGCAAATCGTATTTTTCGTAATTCATATGCTACACAGCGTGCTTGAATTACAGCTTCAAGATTACTTTTGGTTTTTGTGGATTGTGTGAAATTGTTTGTTCTAATCAGAATTTTTCGTTTAATATATGTCTAAATAAAAACAAAGAATTCCCTTCGAAAAAAAGCCTGACACGGCCCCGGCATACAATTATTATGTATCTGTATATTAACTATGATTGTTTCTAATCTACTTATATTATTATTTACAAAAAAGTTCAAAATGACTGAAAAGTTACCCAAGGTAACAACATGGCACACAGGGTGCTATAGCTTTGTCCATATAACGGGGCATAAGAGAATTAATATAGATATAGGATGTCATGCATCAGAGCTCTTAATATGTATGGAGAAATATTGAGCCGTGCCCGTCTGCCCGCCTGTGCACACTAATAACTCGAGTACCAGCTTGAGAGATTTGAATGAAGTTGAATGCATGGGTTGTTTTTCCGCCAAATATGGTTGCTGTTGAAAATAGGCGATATCGAATGAAAATATAATAACAGCTCCGAAAAACAAAAAACGAGACTGGTGCGAGAATGGTCATATTCGGTAGCTATATTGACGATGTTAATCACTTCAGCTGGGTTACTCTGTATTGCGATGCGAACGATATTTCTTGCGCATTTGTAAAAAATGTATATAATTTGACAGCTTTCGAATCGCATTTGGTTTCGCATCGCGATACAGAGTAACCTCCCCAATGAATGACTTAACTGGATACGGTTGTGGAGAATATCAAATAACAAAATCAACAATGGAGAATAAAGATTACTTTACCGTTTTATTTCTTACACTAAATTAAATATTAATTATGTTTTGTTCACACGTCTATTTGTCTTTTGAAGCTTTCATTTTATTAATTTACCACATTTTTTTTTTCATTACAGCCGGTTGATGAACAAAAATTAATTTATTCGGGTCAACTTTTGAATGATAACTTATTATTGAAGGATGTTATACGCAGCTATAAAGACGTTTACACTCAGAATCACATCATACATTTAGTGTATACACCAAAAAACTCTTTGAATGCAAATTTCAAGCAGAAATCGAAAAGCAGCACAACCAACGCAACCGCCAATATGAGTCCCAGTGGTAATAGCAACGACGATTTGCGTCAACGTCATACAGCCGGTATCAATTCGTCGACAGCACAAGCAAATTATCAACAACAGCAATACTATCAACAATATCAACAACAGCCAAACTTTACTTATACGCCATTTAATCAACAACAGTTACAAAATCAACAATGTCCTGTTTACGATCCTAATAATCCACAATATGCTATGCCTTTCGGGTCTCATGGACAATTTAATATACAAACGATGGCCAATCACCAGGCTGCTATGTACAACTGGATGCAGCAAGTGTATTCGCAGTATATGGATCACTGTATACGCATGTATGTAAAGCACATAAGGCTTTTTATCAGTTTACTTTTTTAATATGAATTTTTTTTATATTTTTTAGGTCTAATACATCCGCTAATGGCATTCCAAATATTTACACAACAAATGCAGCAGCCAATACAACGACCGCCAATTTTCCGCCAACAGCTGGTGTTAGTCCATTCGGATACAATCCATTTTTACAACAGTTGCCTTTTATAGCATCAACAGCAACGGCGTCAGGTGTTGCTACTAATAATCCTGTGATACCAACAGCTACAATGCTGTCGCAACCTGTCGGTCGTTCGGCAACCGACACCAATACAGCGGTACAAGCAGCTGCTGGCGAACAAGCGCAGGCGCAACCGGAACGCCAAGCAGCAGCTGCGCCACGTTTTCCCAATATTGTACAAGAGGAACAAGAGAATCGTGATTGGTTGGATAGTTTCTTTTCAATTACACGACTTGCTATCTTTCTTACAATTCTTTATCTTAATTCGTCACCAATGCGTTGTTTAGCTGTCGTTATAATCGCTGGCGGTATTTACCTGTAAGTTGATTAAATAGAACAGTATTAGTGTACTTTTTTCTATCTAGGCTTTGAAAGTACTTCTGCAGGCGCTCCCAAGACTATTTTAAATATACAAACTCACAGCCGTAATCGTTACCGAAATAAATATATTTTTTGTTTCTTCCAAAATCGAAATCATAAAGTTTAGTTTGCTTTTAGACCCATGTCGCTAACACTTCCCTAAGCCTTATATAAATATTTGTATACAAATATTTTAAACTGCAACTCTTTAGTTAAAGGCGATTTTTGGACATTATTTTTCAAATAAATCTCAAGCAAGACTTCTAATTCTTTTTGTTTGTTTGTTTTGTAACGACAAAAACACTTCCGTAACCCACAGGGCCAAATTCTTATTCTTCTAATGTTAATGCTATCGCATACTACTCAATAAATATTAACAAATTCTCTAATTTTCCATAGCTATAATATCGGTATCTTGCGCATACGGAATGAGCGTAACAACAACAATATCAATCGTAATAATAATGCGGCGGAAGCGGATCAGATACGTCGCGGTGTGCGACAAGTACAACAAGCAGCACAGGCTGAAGAACAACGTAATCCCCAGAACGGTGCCGATGGCGCTGCTGATGATGCTGCTGCTACTGCTGCCGCGGTTGATGGGCAACATTCTGCAGTGAATGCTGGGGAAGGCACAGCGACAGTTGCAGCCACTGAAGCCAATGATAATACTAATAATACAGCATCTGTGATTTCTGTTTTGCGCACTTTTGTAATAACATTTTTCACTTCGTTGTTGCCAGAAACACCGACACTATAAATAGAGATTTTCGAAAACGAATTCAAGGGTCACATATAACTTTTAATTTTATTTTCAAAGGATACTTGTACTTAGTTTCCTCTATATACATACTTACATATATTTCACAGTTTCGAATTAATCTATACAATATTTGTTTATCATTCGATGCGATCTATTATGTTTAAAATAAAAAAAAAAAATATGGGAGAAAAAAAGAAATTATGAAAAAAACATTTAAAATCAATTAATTTCAAGAATACCACTATCGTTTTTTGTTTTTATGATACACTTAAAAAAAGTACATACAAAAAAGACTACACATTTCCTTTTGTAACAATAACTGGCGATATTTGATGGGAAGGAAAAAGATATAATTATGTAAAAGCGTGTTAATTCTAAAAACTAACACTATTTTCTTTAATGGTTCGTTAAAACCTTTACTTCTTTGATTTGGAATACATCTAGTATATGCATATATGTTAGTAGTAAAGTATTTGAAAAAATAACAGTTGTACTGTTAAAGCGTTAGCAATGGTTGTTGTAAATGAAAATTTTGAAAGTGAGTAAGTTCGCTGTTGAATAATTTATATATTTTTTGCCAAAATGTAAAGATACTATTGAATTCCTTTTTATTATATACACAGTGAATGCGGTGATACCCACAGCAAACGCATCTACTTTATAAATTAAATATATTATTTTAGTATTCTATGCGGTAATAACTTGTTATTTCTTTGTTTTTTTTTTTATTTTCTTGCGAATATTGCGTCTGTTGCCGTATTTGTTTTTTGTATTTTTAAGTTTTTAAGTTAGCACTGAATGCAATATATATTATATACACAATTCTTGCATAATTTACAAATATAAACACTTTGGGATGTATATTTGTGGTATAAGAATTCAAATTTAATAAATAACAATACAAATTGCTTTATTTCATTTATAGACTATGTAAAAAAGTGCGACTGTTATTCGTAAATTTTACAGGTGTATTAATAAGAGGAAAAAAATGCAATTTCTGGAACCCCGATTTTTATACATCATGGCAAAATTACCCATCCAAGTAATCAGAACTACAAGGACTACGCTTATTCTTAAATCGTTGTTTTAAGCCAGTTAAATAAAGCTTAGAGTTTTAATAAAAATGCAGATTGTAAACGTTTAATCTTAAGAAAAGTTGTAACATTATTATTATCTAAGTTATGTTCACGCACTAAATTTGACTTATTACCAAAATTTCCCGGACAAAACCCCCAACAAACATGGCTTATAGATTGAGCTCTTGCTTCTCTGTGGCTTGGTTGCATCCACTTCATTTTTCTTTGAAAATTCCCTCTGTTAGCGATTGCGTTGGCCCCAGAAACGGTGTCGATGTGGATTTTAGTCTCCTCTTGCGACAGGTATACCTACCTTAGGCATACTCTAACCCCCTAACCCGTAGTGACTACTCCAAAGCTCTCCTGAAGCTTTGTGTATAAATTTCTGCCTCTGTAACAGTTTTCTTTTCTAATAAAAATCCGGGTCGTTTTGGTACCGATTTTTTCTCTATAATCCTCTATCGATTGGCAGAAGAATCGATATTTTATGAAAGCATTTCACAGTCCTTTACCAAACGAAATACTACACCCCTAAGCATCACCAATCGATAATCGGTTAGCAACATATTATCTTCTGCCGGGTAAACAACAAGTTGGTCAGGTAAGTAGCTTCTGCACCCCTTTTGGTCGTCGTGCCAGCAAACATTACTTTCCAGAAAATGCACACATAGACATGGAAATGTTCAATGTTTGGTGGAAGTGTGAACTAATACCTCCACGCGGTGACGACCGGGCAACGTCTGCAGTACGGTCATGTCTCTGCTGCAGGCGGCTAAGTTAGTTCATGCGGAGGGAGAAACCCCTCTTGACCAATAGAAAAAGAAAAAAAAAACCTCCCTAAACCGAGGGTGTTATGCGTTCCGTGCCCATTCGGTTGCTGATTTGCAGCCAGGGAGTAATATCGGCTGTATTAGAACGGAGCTCCCCCGACACCGGGTCAACTCGGGGTGGTATAAGCGACCTTACCATGGTACAGGGCGCTGCCATGGCTGACCAACCCATATACCCTCATATAAATCTATTGGTAGCCAGCTTCTTGCTCTTATGTATAGAGCCGGAACGGTAACCGCAAAGCAAAAATGAATGAAAAATATAAAATGAAATACGGTTTTAATGAAACAAAAGCAACAAAGGCATCATATACTCGGACAAACGAAACTAAAAGCTATCGAAATGATAGCAAATTAAATGACAGAACAGAAAACGCAGAATTTCCGAGTTTAAGATTGTATAAAGCTGGAACTTATGTACATAAAAGCTTTTTAGAATATCCTAACATACGTAAAACAGATTTAATTAAAAAAAATATCGCATGGGCTAAGTCCGTATATGATTTGGGGCGTCAAATGTATCCAAATTTATTGACGGCAGAATTTCGTTTAAGTACTTTAAGTCATAAGCCAGATATGAGCAATGTGGTGAGATATCGTAAAACGAGCTCTTTCGAGGAGGACGAAATTTTGATGGATGACGCAAGGGTCATGTTTCCTGATATGAAAGATCTGAACATTGCATTTAGTATTTGCAAACGCTTATTGAAAGTTCCCATACCAGAGCGTAAGGAAGATGAAATTGGTAGGCTGGAGTGGGCTATGGAAGTATTGGATGTAAATGATGATATGATAAGATATTTACTTCAAGTAATTAAACGAATATCTAAAGAGGAAAAAGAAAAAGCTGCTAAAACAAAAGTAAAAGTGCCACCAATTAGCGTGAAAACAGTAGGCAGTATTAATAACACTGCTTCCAAACAAAATGGTGGGAATAAAGCAGCGACTTACACAACTACAACGGCGACAAAGACGAATCCAAAGGATGAGAGCTCTACAAGCACATCATCTACGAGAACAAAGGATAGTAAAACACATACGACTACCAATGCAAAGTCACCAGCGGCTAGTTCTATAGTAACCAAAGCTAATTCAACGGCAACGAGTTCAACAAGCACTACTTTTGCGTCAACCAAGACGAATTCAAACGCAGTTAATTCTACCAACAAAGGAGCTACAGTAGCCAAGCCAAATATAGCTTCGACGACTTCAACAGGCACTACTGCTGCGGTAACCAAGGCGAATTCAAACGCAGCTAATTTTATCAAGAAAGGGTCTACAGCAGCTAAGCCCAATACAGCGGCAGCGACTTCTACAAATGCTACAACTACAGTAACCAAAGCGAATACAGTGTCGGCTAGTTCTGCAAACACTACATCCACTGTTATCAAAGCGATATCAACGACGGCGGCGAATTCAACGGCTGCGAGCTCTGCAAACACTACCCCTGCAGTAATCAGCACAGGTTCGGGTGCGTCGAATCCCACAGGCTCGACTTCTGTGTCAACGAATGGAAATACAGCTGTGGCGAGTTCTACAAGTACAACAACTACATTGACCAAAACAACTGCAGTGGCGGCGAGTACCAAAAGCGCAACTTCTACGGTAATCAATACAAATTTAACGCCGACTTCTACAAGCAAAAATTCTACAGTAAAAAATGCCAATTTTGCGGCTACTTCTGCAAGTATAATGTCTAATTTAGTAAAGGCTAGAGCAGCGGCGAGTAATGCACCTAAAGCTACTGCTACCAATGTAAAAGTACAGCCAGCTAAAAAGAACACCATACCAGTGCTCATATCGTCTGCAGATACGGCGAGAATACACAAATCCACTCCAGTTGCAAATGCCCCAAAGACTGGCAGCAATCCTGGTGTTTCAATAGGAATTAATTCAAATGTTCCAAGGAGTGCTCCGCCTAGACCTCCATACATTTATAATGCGCCAAAGTCTAACATGCACTTTCCATCACCGAATCAACCTAGAATGAGACCACCCATACCGCCGATGAATAATTTCCAACAAGTTCGTCCAATGTACAACCCACCTGCCATTAATGCGCCGTATCCAGTTCAAGCACCAATGAATAATTATCAAGCTCCTTACATGTACCACCATCCGCCTGCCACAGTTACAGCACCCTATCAAACAGTTCAACCGCATAATATGTGTGAACCAATGCCGCAATACCAAATGCAGCCCAATTATCAACATTCTTATACCTATAATAATCCGGCTGCTCAAAATATGTCATACCCAAATATGCAACCAAATACTTACGCGCCTAATATGAACCAAGTACAGCCGGTAGCGCCACCATCCGCCATTGAATCACAGCATAATTATTACGCACCTTACGCTTATAACTCAACAGCTGCTGAAGCATTAAAACCAGTAGCTCCTGCGCCATCAAACACGGTGAGCATCATGCCAACGCCGGCAGCTCGATCATCTCAAGATACACAGCGAACGCGAGTTAAGGTGTCGAGCTCATCCACTTCGAAAACAGCTGCAACTGAACTGGTCGATGAAATCATGTCTAAAACAATGAAAAGTTTTCAATCGCGCAGAAATATAGAAGATTTCGTAAATCCATCAAATCCCTTAACCGACAAACTGTCAACGTTCTTGACCGACTCCATACCCGAAAATGTGCTTAGGAAACAAATTATAGATTTAACTGAACGCAATGATGAGTCGCCGTTAAATGCCAAGCGCCGACGTTTAATAGAGGAAGGTCTCATTAGCGATCCGGAAGAGTCGAACGGAAAAATTGTAGTTGGCCTTGTGGATCATAGTGCGCCGAATGGCACCATAAGCACAGCAAATTGGAATTTAATTAAAAACAGATTACAAGCCACACTCTTGGAGTTGCTGAAAGATGATCCTGGCTCGTTCCCAAACGGTTTGGATGCAGGTTGGCATCAGGGTCGTATAAAACTATTCGCCTTTGAAAACCAAACATCGCTACAACTCTTTAAAAGGGCTGTTTATAAATTGGGAAATCTTTGGCCAGGTGCGCGTATCACTGTTGAACCGCAAACTGCGCTTCCGCATCGTCCACGTTATCGTACCTATATACCCGTAGAACCATCGGATCCCGCAAAGATTTTAAAAATTATTCAAGTTAGCAATCCAAACCTATCTACAAGCGATTGGGAGGTATTGCAAGTGGATGGTGAACGTAGAGGTCAACGTTGTATTTGTCTGGTTTTAAATGCAGAATCTTTCGAACCTTTGCTCGATCAAGGTATGATTATAACATACGGCTTCGGTTGCATACGTTTAAAGATGTACAAACAGGATAAACTTCCGCATGAAAAGGAAGCGCTACAAGTAAAATATAATACTAAAAAATTAAGAGATATAGGTCATCATCAACAAGCTGCTATTAGCCGAAGAAAGTCAGTTTCAGAGCGGGAGAGAGCTGAAATAGAGCGAGAATACCGCGATTCCTTTGGCGGCAAACGTATGAGAGAAGACGAGCTGACGTCTAAACTAGCCGAAGATATTTTGCAACATTTGGATCAAATAATAGACGAAAGCACGTTGAACGTTCCGGAGCGTGCAGAATATAGAAATTGGTACTAGTTTTAAGTACTTCTATATAAGTATCTTAATCCATAATTTTCCATTAAATTTTAGAAGTATTTCTTTGTTTTGTGTAAGAGTTTCTCGAACTTTCTGAATTAAATACGTGATTAAGTCCGTTTCGACAGTTTCATTCAAAGTTTTTTACTTTAGTTTTGAATTTACAGGTAAGTTGTCCAAAAAACAAAGCTTAAGAAAATTTTAACTGAATTCTGTCGATAAGCCCCACCTTTTCCATGAAAAAGGCTTCCTTGATATAGAGAACAAAATTGTGATGGTCACCAAAAATAACGTTCAGTTTGTATGCCTCTTAATATATCTTCAGCGGAGCTCCACTGCGACTTATTCTATCCAGCCCATTGGACTATTGTCTTTCAGATATAACTTAGGAAGATCAGTCATGTCTCTGTAGTATTGTAAGCTCTTAACCTGCTGACACTGCCTATAAATGCAGTTTTAATAACTTTCTCGGCCGACGTCTACTACGTTAAATGGAAGCAGTCCATTACTAGGTGTCTTGTCAGTCAAATTTTGATGAAAATTATGTATAAAAAACTTCCAAAATACTAATCTAAGTTGGTTACATTAGACTGCGCAATAGAGCTTGGAAAATACTACCTTTGGAAGGACTGGGTAAGCAGATATATATTTTCAGCAGTTTATTTCGGCAAAATCCATCAAGTGTTATCAAGTCTCTTAGTAGAGAATTTTTAGGAAAGTATAGCAGGTGAGCTGAGTATTGCAGCACTTATATACCACATTTTGAAACATGCCGGCACCTGTGATATTCTTTGTATGGCCAGGAAAGAAGCAAAGAGAGCAACGAGTTGCACTGAAGATGGCAAAACACCGAAACTAGTTTATCACAAAATAAATTTGGCAAGGGATGACGGAAAATAGTTCGAATATACATCGACTTTTGACCCTGTCGGAAAATCAACAAAAAAAAACGAATGATTAAAGACAGACCCCGGGTGTTAGGGAATTAGAATATGCCCGAGATGGATATGCCTGTCGTAAGAAGCGACTAAAATCCCCATCGATCCGTTTGGTCAGTCACGTCCCATTTCATGAATGTATCAGCCCATTCATGAGTCAAAATTGCACTTATGTAGAGCTGTAATAATAACCATTGGATGGTTGAGTGCATCTCTGCATGATTCCAATGAGCTTGTTATTTGTGCTCGTTTTATCTTGCTTAGGGTCGTTTTCACCATTTCCGGTTTACGCTCACCGGCAGTTCAATTGACAGATGTTCGTCCGTTATCTGTCAAAAAGAGTTCCGGTTAGCGTAAACCGGACATTGAGAAAACGGCCCTTAATCGATCCGTAAGCTGTCAAATTAATCGCCGATTAGCGTTAACCGGCTTTTATGCAACGGCTGCGAATGAATGCTGCAGCCCAGAATATATAGATCACAGGAGGTGGAGAGCGATTTGAAATCCTTTGGCGTTTAAAATGGGCTACACTTTGCAAAACGAAGAATCGACTGGAAAAAACTGAACGGTTAATAGGCAATTACGCAAGTAAGGTGGTCCACTTATTTGGGAGGAACTAGACGATTCCATGTAGTCATATCAAAACGGCAGTGCGGTAAAAACTGTAAGGGAGTCGAAGTTCGGGTGTAACCGATTATTATTTTCTATTATTGAGACTGGGCGCGGTTATCAACCGATGCTTCTCATTTTTAAGAAACATTTTTCTCTTCGTAATATACAACATTTTGCTCTGATTCATAAGTTTATCTTCGAGTTATGTCTACCGAAACGACAGAATAGGGGTGGTAAAAAAGGTTTGGTGTCACGCCCAAATCAAAAAAATCTAAATGTTTTCGCATTTCTTCTAACAATGGCACTACGGAAGTAAAATATAATCGATATAAAATAATTTTTCGCGCTTTATGATGGTTTTAAAAAATTTTTATATAGAGGCGCGCGTGGGTTTTAACCGATTTCAACCATTTCACCTCGCTAATGTCATAACGGTAATCTCTGCAGAATTTTATGATATCTTAAATATTTTTTGATGTATGATTTATAATATTTGTGAAATTGCCTCAATCGAAAGTAGATTTTTAAATTTTTTTAAATACAATAATTAACACGTAAAGAAAGCGCTGTCTTCGGCTGTGCCGAAGGCTTTATACCTTTCGTGAATAAGTGTCATTATTTTAAGTGTCCGATCCGTTAATTTAAAGATACATAGCCCAAACCACGTTTATCGGAAATATGTGTTGTATGGGGCTATACGATATATTGGTCGAATCTTGAAGATTTTTACTACCCAGATTACATATGTAATGAGTACTCTAGCTGCCAAATTGTGTGTTCCTCGCAATTAAATTGCAAGAGTTATAGCCCACACCCCACTTATTGAAACAATCGATTGTATGTGATCTATATGTTATGTAGGTCCGATCTGGCTGATTTTCACTAGCTATATTGCGTATATAATATGTACCAAACCTGCAAAGTTTTACGTTCGTCGCTTTTTAATTGCAAAATGTATAACCCAAAACCCATTTATCTGAACTATCGATTATATGGGAGCTTTGTGTTGTATTGTTCCGATCTTGTTGGTTCCGAAAAATGATTAATATATTACAAAATGGCCTCCACATACGGAGTTTCAGCCAGATAACTCTAAACATGAGGGACTAGTTTGCGTTCAAACGGACAGACAGAAGGAAGGACGGACAGACGTACATGGAAAGTTATAAAAATACCAAGGCCCCATTTCGAACAACGAACACCCATAACTAAGGTTTGAAGCCTAATTTCAACAAAAACAGGAGATATAACTTTTTAACTTATGGCTCAATATCTTCAAAAAGCTTATTTGGTTCCAATATCCAGAAAAATAGTTAATAAAATCGATTTAAAAAATCGACAATAAAAAGCAATAATAATCGGTTAAAAGTGAAAAACGATTATTCGTTCACAACCCTACGCCTGTCGAGGCCAATGATTAAATAATAGAAAATAAACAATTGTTTTACAATCAAAAACTAACATAATTAACTTGCCAGCTGATAGTAGACGATCTCGGAAACCAGTTTACACTCCTCTCACTGAGCCTTCCAATTATTATAAAAATAAAATTATCTTGCTATTTTTAAATCACGTTCTTCCGTTATCAAGTATCAGTCGGTACGTGCAACATGCGTACGTCACATGTTCTCAATCAAAGTCCCTCCAAGTCGGCTGATGCCGCCACAATATCTCAAAGAGTTGAGGCCGAGCGTAGCTTATCATGTAGTACGTATGAGTTATTGTTATATGAGCGTGGAAATTTTTTCGAAGATATGAAAAATCCACAATATATGTACTTGAATAATCTACAACATACAACAGGTTATCTATTCGAATCCGCTGTTTTTGTTATTGTTTTAGGAGAACTTCAATACGACCAGCAGCCATATCCATTCAAGAATATTAAATCAATCATCTGGTAGTCCTAGGAAACGTAACGTTTCCACAGTGAATGAGAGTTGATTGAACAGGTGGCGTGCCATATCTCCCAGGCAGAGTTTCTCTTCCAATTTTTGGTGTGCTGGTTCTCCTTTTCCCTACAAACTGGCATGACAGATCTACACTCGGAGGATTGCCGCCCACTGTGGAAAAGTGACGTCGATTTGAAAAAACTTTTTCCAAACCATTTTGATATTACCTGCTCTGTCACTTGAACCTGTGACCTTTGTGCGAATTAAGCCAGTACACTACCAATATAGCGCGGCGCCCGAATATGAGGGGAACATTGTTGATGTGAGAGGAGATACCATGGAAACTGCAGGCTGCGTTGGCTACACTAAGATCCGTTCTATTCAATTAGGTGAAACCTGCTGAAAATGCCATAATCTTTACACAGAATTAAACTGCACCAGGGCGATGTCTGTACATTACGATTATTGAGTAATAGAAACCAAAACCACGGTTTTTAGAGTTTAGGTCTGTTTATCTGTATCTTTGTTTCCGCATCACTAAATAACCGTTATATAAAATTGAATGTTATTTTCAGTGGAGTATTGCCAGATATTCAACTTAAAGTTTAAGATTTATTTTACAGCGCGAAAATACTTGTTTTTCGCTGTACACAGTGGTGGAATAAAAGTTGGCTCAATATATTTATCTTTATGTATATATGCATGTTTGTACGTACATTAGTAGATAACTACTGAAGGTCGATATTGAAATATAGAGTTATTTCTGCTGTACATATTCATGCCTATTCCCTTTTACGACCATTCGCGGGGAGTCCGGCTCGATTGGTGAAAACCCCGTTGCGGATTTGAGTTTGAAAGCTGAGAAAAGTCTAATCGATTTCCTTTAAATTTACTAACCTAGAAAGAAAAAAAATTAACAATGACAATTTTTCAGTTTAAAATATTAAATTCGCGAAGCATCCCTCGAATACCGTAATAAGCATAATTGTTTTTATTTGAGTGCATAGCAAAGACTCGCACAACCGCGGACATTTTGTAAATCCTAATAGAACACAGCTGAGTATATAATGAACGGTCTCCCCAGACCTTACTTTTTTTTACTGGTTCTTCATCTGGTTCTTTACATAGTAAAGGGTGTTTTTTTTAGGGGTATAGAACTTCGAATTGAAATAAAACACAAGAAAATCGTTTTAAGGTCCATCAATTTGGCTTTATTGGAAGGATAATTTTATGCCATTAATGTTTAAATATGATTTTGGGCATGTGGCCACCGCGGCTGGCTCGAATAAAGCCAATTCTACAGGTCCAATTTTCAACCACTTTTTCGAGCATATGGGGCCGTATGTCGGCAATAACGCCACGAATGTTGGCTTCCAATTCCCCTAACGTTTCTGGTTTGTTGGTGCAGACGAGCGACTTCACATATCCCCAAAGAAAATAATCCAATGGTGTCAAATCACACGACCTTGGTGGCCAATTGACAGGTCCATTCCGCGAAATTATGCGCTCATCGAATGTTTCCTTCAATAAATCGATTGTGACGTGCGCTGTGTGGCATGTAGCGCCGTCTTGTTGGAACCACAACTCATCCACATTCATGCCATCCAATTCGGGAACAAAATAGTCGGTTATCATGGCTCTATACCGGTCTCCATTAACGGTAGCTGCCTCTCCAGCATTATTGCGGAAGAAGTATGGCCCAATGACTCCACCAGCCCATAGAGCACACCAAACAGTCAGTTTTTGTGGATGTAATGGCGTTTCAAGGGTCTCATGTGGATTCTCTTCACTCCAAATGCGGCAATTTTGCTTGTTGACGTAGCCATTCAACCAAAAATGAGCCTCATCACTAAACAAAATTTTGCGATGAAAATCAGCATCGAAATCAATCTCATTTTCGGCCCATACACCAAAATCACGACGCATTGCATGGTCTCGCGGCTTTAATTCTTGCACAAGCTGGATTTTGTAAGGTCGCAAGCCAAGATCTTTGCGCAAAATCTTCCATAAAGTTGATGGACAAAGCTCCAATTGCTGTGCACGGTGGCGAATCGATTCATTCGGGTCCTCTTCAACACTTTGCTCTACAGCGGCAATTGTTTCTTCGGTGCGCACTGTTCGACGTCTCTGCGGATGCGTATTATCACATAGAGTAAACGTAGTGCGAAAACGATCCATGGTTAACCGATGGACGATTATGTCGACCATAAAATGGACGGAGCTCACGGTAAACTTCGCGAACTGAACCATTATTTTCGAAATAAATTTGCACGATTTGCAAGCGTTGTTCTTTTGTCAACCTGTTCATGATGAAATGGCAAACCAAACTAAACATAAATGACATTAGAGTTGCCAGATTTTACCACAAAATGCCAGTTTTATCTCTATTCGAAAAACAAACCTGTAAAAAAAACACCCTGTACAAATGAACGCAGATAAACCTTGATAGTATAGTGTGTAAACAATAGATTATCAATACTGATTAAGGACACCTGTGCCAAAACTAAATTTGGATAATATATATCTATGTATTCACAAGCTATAAATATATATATTGCCTTACATAAATATAGCACACTCGAAATTTATATGGTTTATTTATTTATATCTGTCTCCTATTTTCCTTATTTAAAAGTCACATGAACTTGTATTCTTAACTTTGTACAAATCTTTAAATTTTTAAATTCTGCGAGTGCTATATTTATGAAACGTACTATATAAGTATGTATTGAATGGCGTATTTTACAAATATGTACACATAAATGTATAGATTATATACCAACATGCGCCTGCTATTAACGTTCATTGATACGCGCCTTATATCGTCTTATCAATATTGAGAGCATCGAGAGCACTTTCATTATATTTCGATGTATTTATGAATAATATATACATGTTTTAGGTTTTATTTTATTTTTTGGTCATTCAAGATTTGGTAGGAAATTTTTTCGCTGCAGAGTGGGTGACTGATAGAGGCTCGACTTCAATAGCGATTAGAACGAATTAAACTCTCGAAAGAAACGGATCGAAAGTCGTATAAAATCGGAAGGAAAAAACTCAAAAGTGCTTTCCCTTCGGATTGTATTTGTTGTAAAATAAAGTATTGCGTTTGTGTAAGGTCTACAATTAAAAAATAAATATAAGAGAAAAAAAAAAAATTACCTTTAAAAAATAAAACAAGTTCCAATTAAAAAAGATTTAATTTGTGATTCGTACCTGCTTGCTATTTTTAATTTACTAACGGTTATTTAAAGAAGATCGTATTTGTGTTCAAATAGACAATAAGATGATGCGCTTATTGCAGTCTCGTGCCACACTCTCGGTGACAACTGCAACAGCTACAGCAACAAAAAGTAATTTGATAACGATCACGGATGGAACGACGAAATCTTTCAGTAGATGGCGCCATGTGAGTGTTAAATGAAATTGTGTTTATTTGAAAAATATATTCATGATGATCTTGCGTGCTCTCTGGGGTCCTTCAAATTACACTAGTCAACAAGAGAAGTCTAACTATTTAATTTCGATGTACTATGGCCCCCTAAGTACAAAAACACCCAAAATTTAAAATTCTATAGATACGATTTTTTTTCTTTTTCTAAAATCACGAATTTTCACAGAGGTCTTTCCATTTATTTTATCATATCTTGGAAATTACTTATCTAAATTCGTTGAGCGAAACACCAGTGGATTCACCGCAAAATTTTCTTCAAGTCTTGATAAGAAATTTTTTTTATATGATCGACGGTTGTAGAGTTATTCACATAAAAATGTAAAAAAAAATTTTTTTTTTGCAAAATCGAACATTTATTTATTTTTAAAAAATTCATAAAAAATTGAAGGTTTTAAAAGCTTACCATTTTTATTTCACGGTCTTAAAACTGTAAACATTATAAATAATTGAAACCTTATTTTGTGAAAATAAATGCATAAATGTTGGTTTTATTAACAATAAAGTGAAAATACCTAATTTAGCGAAAATTTCGCATATCAAGCCTATTATTGTTTTTGACAAACAAACTATTTAGGTATGACATTTTGCGCAACTTTGTCTTTTTAAAGCTTACTACGGGCATCGCCAGAAATGAGAAAACTCTATAATGACACTCAAGAAATTTTTCCCCGTCAATTTTTCTTAAGGCAAAACGCAGATCATAAGAAAAAATGCCTCATACTGTACGGAAAATTTAAGTTGCCAACGCGGCTTTTCGTAAGAAAGAAATATGGTCATATATATTTGTTATCAAATATATAAAACTTTTTCCTTGAACATTTCTTGCGATGTTCTTAGAATGCTTAAATCATAAAAACAAAAAAATCAAATTATTACTCCCTCATAGAAACTGTTATACCTACCTACTGAACATCCCAGCCTGCACAGGCCATTTCCCATAGCATATGAAGTTTTTTTAAAAACCCCTTTTTTTCAAACCCTTTCGCAGGTAGTGGCTAAAAAATTTACAGACTCATTAGATGCCTGGCCTGTATGGTATATTGTCGGCGATTGTGACAAACCTTACGAAAAAAAAGATACATACTTTTGAAAATCGAAGTGGCCTGCGACTATTTAAAGTAATTCATTTAGTTCATTCAATGTTATTTAACTAGCATTCCTGATCGCGAAAAGTCAAGTTGTCAACAACAGCAAAAACTATTAATTGGTTAGTGAATTTTAAAAAAATGAATAATAACAGTAGAAAATTTGTCTGCAAAAATGACCCGAATATATTTTGTTATGTATGTGGTCTTTACACTACAGCAAAAGGGCGGAGAAATTTCACTATTTCATTACAAAATTCATATAAGGATTATTTTAAAATAGATGTTGAGAATTTCAGCCAATATTGGACGCCCAATTCAATTTGTGATAGCTGTATATATATTTTAAGGAAATGGAAATCCTACCCTCAGTAAGTAACAATTACATTTATTAATTAAAATAATTAATTTTTAAATATTTCAAGTACTAAATTTTGTAGAATTTCTTTAATAAAGGTATCTTAAATAGCTAAATAAACAAAAGTATTAAAAGTACGTATTTTCTCTTCATTCACTTAATTGTTAATAATATTACCGTTTATCCATGGATTTTCATCAAATAAAGCTTGCCTTATTTGGAATGTTCACAGTTTTACGATCATCTAATAAAAGTTGGAAGTTTTTGTCTCTTTCGATTTTTTACGATTTCAAGAAGAAAAAAAATGGAAACTTTTAATACAAAAAATCGATTTTTTTATAATGCGATGCAAATAACTCTGAAACCAATAAGTATTTAAACAAAAAGGTAATTTCATTTGCTATTATATGCTGTTTTCTCCAACAAAATCGGACAACCCGTTCCAGAGATATGATAAAATCAATAGATCTCACTTTTCAAAAAAGGCAAATTTTAGAAAACAAAAAAAAAAAAAAAAACGTATCCATAGAATTTTTAATTTCGACCATTTTTATAATTAGGGGACTATAGCAAATAAAAAAAAAAATAGTGGTGATCCAGGGTAATGCCAAAAGTTTAATTTTGTAGAGCAGTGTTATTTTCATGTCAACTCATTATTGATTACGGTCCGAAACGAGTAAAATCAAAACTGGCGTCGGTCAATTATTTCACCCTATCAAAAACATTAGGTTAAGGAAGTAAGGATATCTTCGGCTGTGTCGAAGTTCTTAATCCTTTCATGAACATTAACAAACTATTTGGACATTGACACCCCTATTGTGAGTGTCGAACAATAATAAATTATCAATTATTAAGCGATTAGCCATCATCGAGCAACTGCGAGTCGAACCCATCGCTTAATGAGCGACTTCGAATACTTAATCGATCATCTTTCTACTTCCATTTTGCAGTCGCTAGCGTGTCGATGTGATTTGAAAAGTGCTAATAAAATGGATAAAAAGTAAATCAGTAAAAAAAAATTGAAAATATGTAAATAAACATTAAAAATATGCAGTTACACAATACCAAAATAAAATGCGATCAATTCAATTGAAAAATTTCTACTGCAAATCGACACTCGCAATAGGGCTGTGAATGATTGGTCACTAATTGGAAGTTTTACTTACAAACAGTAGTTTGTTTAAAATTGTTGTTTTCTACTCAAAAAATATTCTGGATTTATTAATTTGGATTAAGTAGTTTTAAATAAAATAGCAGATATGTAAGAAAATATATATAATAGGCAACACTACCTAGAAATATTTTGATAGAAATAAGATGCAAAATACCTTTCGTTTGATACACATATTGACACATCTCATTTCTCTTAAAAATATTTCAGACAGGTGGTAGCCCTGTAAAAACATCCTAAGTAGCAGCATTTAAGTAAGAGACCGTGTATACTGCTGAAAATTATATACGTGGCAGACAATTTTCTGCAAAGAGCTCAGAGGTAACAACGCGCAGTTTGACGCCTTTAAAGATGCGATTGGTGAGCTGCTGTCCCGCGCATCCCATTTACAAGAAAAATGCAAAGCAAATAATACGCCAACGTGCGGTCCAGGACGACTAGCAACTGTCTGACATAGCTTTCGGTTGCATCCAATAACTTTGTACTAAGAATTATCAATTAGGCAGGGGATCTATTAGCCTGAATTATTAGGCGTAAACCAGACGTGGCTAATTGTAGATAGATAGTAGATAATTGAAATTCCGTTGAGTACCTATAATATCCTTTTTTGGAATATGGCATCGGATCAGGTAAGCCAGCATTGGCAAACCACCACCGCCTGCTAGGTGTTAACATCCCTTCGGCCAGTTATCGTCTCCAAGCGATCAGCGGAACTGCTAGGTATAACTATGGCCAATATATGCATTTCTATTTCGATGTTTTCTAATCTCTCAACGATTTCTCGAGGATTGACGTCTGTCTTATTTCAGCGAATCTGTTTGGCTTTCATTAGCTGTACTCATACTCATATCTGCTTAAAGCTGGTATGTATCGTTTACTTCGATACATACCCATTGCTCCGTGGGGCGTACTCTTTGGTCCAAAGTAGCACTCGCTGGCTAGAGTGACTCTTACGCCCCAATTCTAGTGTGGTAACAACATTCGTTTTACCGGAAAAAAATAGTTTGGAAATTTTTACACCCTTTTGGTATTCTGCTGGCTTAAGTTGGAGTTCAATTTCGTAACCACGCGTAACCGCGAAAAATTGCACGTGTTTTTTAAATATTTTTGTGGACAGAAAATACCACAAATTTTGTACACATATTAGTTCACAATAATTAAAAAATATAAGCACTTTTTTACACGAAGTTTCGTTCGCGTTTGCATTTTATTCTCTATTGCGCATTGTTTGTTTTTGAAAGCGTTGCCATGTATGCTAGAATCGCGGTTAGATGAACTGCATTGCCAACGGTTACGTTTGTGGTTTCATAATCTTCCAGGTACAAGTTGAGTTTCCTAAATAGACGAAGTCTCTCGCAGTTTCATGTTTATAGATATGAATAGTGAAGTGGCTGCCAATGCACAGGTTCACAGACTTTACGCTGACATGTTTTCAAAATTTCTTTAAATTTTAAGGGCTACTTTGTTTACAAACAGACGAACCTGGCTTAATCCACTCGTCGTTCAATTTTTTCTGTTTTTCCATTTTCAACTTTATAAAAATTAAATAAATTATTTGGAGGGTGCATGTTTTTGAAGGCAATAATATTGAAAGGGCTACATTCTTTTGACTATCAGTCTGGAGGAAGTAAGGCTCATGTAGCAACCAAGGAATGCCAGCAATTCAAAATAATATTATGGTTCAGGTTCTGTTAGGTTTTTCTGCTTTTAGCTTCGTTCCAAAAAGTTTATATTGGTTCTGGTTTCGTTCCAAATTCACCCGTTCCGGATCCGCTTTCGCAAAAAGAAGTGACAATTTGGCCTATTTAGTTGAATTACTAATTAATTTAATTTTTATTTTAACTTTCAGCAAGGCAAAGTTATTGCCATACGAAGAGAGGATCAGTCTGTATGGGAGAGACGTGCGCCATTTGGCCCGTCACACGTTCAAAAATTGGTGAAGAAAGGTGTGAAAGTCATCGTGCAGCCATCGAATCGACGAGCCTACCCAATGCAGGTGAGTACACGATGGTATTTTCACAAAGTAAATTGAGTTGTTTATTAGGTTGAAAATGGTTACATAATTTGTTTACACAAACTTCTGAAAAACCAAATAAAAGACATAAATCACGATATTACTAAGAGCATGTTTATACGTCATAGAGATAAGATATCACTTAACGGGAGGTAAAGAATAACAAATGACGTAAAATAAATAAATAACTATAGGAAGGGCATGTCGCGAATAAATGGCATCACTGACGTGACCAAGTCAGTTAAAGAAAGAAAAAAAAACACATTTGACTGCTCGGCTCAAAAATAGAGCGTTTTACTCCGTCAGTTGTTATGATGTGCTCGACGCTTTATAAAGGTCTTCCAAAATTTATGAGACTAGTCTTTCCCCAGCTATCTAAACTTAAGAATGAGAAATCAATATTCTGGAGGATTAAACAAGGATACCACAGTAGTAGTGGAGTTCCCTATCTTCTATAACGACATTCGCAATCGACATTTTTTCTTAACGATGACTATAACGATTTCGGCATTCACTAACAATTTTTTATCGATATTCGTTTATTGTGTCGCTAAATAAACAACACATAAGGAAAGGGCTGTATTCGACTGTGCCGAAGACTTTATATCTTTCATGAATACGCATCACGGTGCCCGATCCTTACTCACAATTAGTACAAACTATGCAAAACTGATTATTTAAAGATACATAGCCCAAACCCCATTTATCGGAAAAATCGATTGTATGGGAGCTATATGTTATGTTGCTCCGATCTGCGTGATTTTCACTACATGTGTGTGTGTAATATGTACAAACCTGCAAAACTTTGCGTTCCTAGCTTTTTAATTGCAAAATGTATAGCCTAAAACCCACTTATCGAAGCTATCAATTATATGGGAGCTATATGTTATGTTGATTCGATCTGGCTGATTTTCGCTACACACATTACATATACAAGGTGGCGCAAAAGTAAGCTTCCGATGTTCAGCATATCGGTTGTGGCACGTACAGTGTGTGCTGTTGCACCGTCTTGTTGGAACCACATGTTTTCCAATCCCAATTCATCAAGTTGCGGCAAAAAGAACTCGTTGATCATTGCTCTGTAGCGCTCACCATTCACAGTAACCGTTTGGCCCCGACCGATTATTGGTCAAATAAATAGTCAGCAATATTCCGCGTTCTGGAGCAGTGTACCGTAACATTGTTTATTAACGTGTATTTCGCATGTGTTTACTACACAAATGTCAAAACATAACTGACTTTAGGGGCCAATCGCAAAATTTATAGCATTTTCTGATAGGAGGATTACTTTTGCGCCACCCTGTATACTATGTACCAAACCTGCAAAATTTTACGTTCATAGCATTTTAATTGCAAGTGTTATAGGCCAAAACCCGTTTATTATTGCGTAGGGGGCGTGGCAATGGGACAAAATGTGGTAAAAAACCATAAACTTTATGTTTACACACCCATAAATCATAAAAGAATCCACCGATTAAAATGAAACTTACTTCGTAGATATGTACTTACATACATACGTACCGAGTTCTTTCACCATACGATCTAATTCAACATGAATGAGGTTGGGTGAGATTTTATTTCCCGGGGCGGGTTGCTAGTATTATTATAAAATAAATAGCATTTGAGTATTTTGTGAATTTTTGTCGCGGGATGAGGAATTCTAAGCACGAATCGTTACAGCTAAGTTATCACAGTCGATAATGCAGGCGACAAAATCGTTAGTTAAAATATATATGTATATAAGTTAGTGAATTCCACCACAGAACTGGCATTATTCGCATCCTCCTTTGCGACTCATCTCAAATTCGTTCAAAGCTGAATGCATTTTACATAGTGTGACGAATTCGATGATTCCTTGATTATCAATCCTGGGTTCGATCACTATAAAGTCGAATAAACACACGCACAGATAATGTAAGTAATAGCTAGTTTTATTTACTAGTAATAAACGCAAAACAATTTTAAGAGTTTGATAACTTTACAGTAGTTCACTATTGAACGCTTGAAAATAAACTGATCCCCCTGCCTTGCTTGGTCACAGCCTTATATAGTCCAACAGGGTGCTTGCCTACGCACCGAGAACTTTCTTGGTTGTTCACTTTTCATGTTCTGGAAGGGTTGGTGTTATTTATTGGCATCTCCTCTTTGCATCGTATTCGCAAACACTCGCGCGATCTCTCTTCCTCTTGCTTGGTACATGCTTGCAGGCATAGGCGTAGCCATCGTTATCTCTGTTGTGGTTTAACTAGTGGTGGGAGTGTTATTGAGTTAGGGATGGTACATGCTTGAGAATAATCGCCACAATAGTGTTTGTGTGGAGATGTTTACTTTTTAACAATGTTGAAATTGCTTCGCCGTGTAGGTGTGAGGTGCTAAAGAATGCATACTTTTAGGCACTTGTTGTTTTCCATACAAATTCCATACAAATGCAATAAGCGGAAAAAGCCAAACTAAAGTTTGGTCGAAAATTAGATAGTACAACCATTATGTTCTACGTATTAGGATCTATAGTGACACAAATTTCCACAGCGATTGCTCATGTGGATTTTATGGACAAAAAACCGTATCTCAACCCCATACATTTACACTACAATTTCAACTTTCAAAGCGCTCTACTTAAAAACTCAAAAAAATTACTTTAGTAGTTTTCCCTTATTGCCACAGAAATATGCATTTGTGTTGATATTTAGGAGAAATAATTTGTAATGGAGTTTGAGTCAGACTTTTCACCTCAGCAGAGGTGGCCTGCAGAAAATGCGATTAGTTTAGGATGAATCCTGGATCAGTCGCAAAGGAGGATGCGACTAATTCTAGTTTTGATCTTTTTATATGGGTTGAAGTGATAACTTTTGTTTGAGCTTGTCCTATGAAGAAACTCATTTTCCCTTAATGCCTGAACGGGTAGTGTCGGACAGATCCCCTTTCATCCGCTACGGGTACGCTGGGACAAGTCTTGTTTTAACACCTATAAGTAGGCTACACAAATTAAAATCGACTTATCCCAACTATGCCTATAACGGAATAGTTGGGATCAATAGTAGGCCACTGTAGATGAAAGGCATTGATCGCCAAGCACTCTCTTTAGAGATCAGTCGCATGATCTTTTGTAGACATCAAACAAAAACCTTGCTCTTTGCATCGAATAAATTTGGTGGCAAATATAATTCAATAATAAGAGGAACCAGCGGAAAGCATGAATTCCCGGGTAAGGAATTTACCAAGCCTCAACGCCAAAAGAGTTATATGAGGTCAACTTTACAGCGAGATGAATTCTTTACTCGTAATTTGATACAATTTAGGTGGTTGGCCATGATTGGTAGGGAATCTATTATAGGCGTATCATAAATTATCACATACTTTGAGATTGTTTCCACTTTGATACATTGTGCAGCAGCTTAATTTTTTTTTTACTTTGCATCTTGAAAACCTTCTACATAGAAAGTTAAAGATTTGTTTTCTTTATTTTTAGGTTTATTTACATTCTGGTGCCACAGTGCAGGAGGATATCAGCGAAGCGTCTGTGATATTTGGTGTTAAACAAGTGCCCGTCGATGCTCTCATACCAGGGAAAACTTATTGCTTCTTCTCGCATACCATCAAGGCACAGGAATCGAATATGCCATTGCTGGATGCAGTGTTGGATAAGGTACGTGGTTTTATATGTGAAATTTACGGTTATGAGAGATTTTTAAGGCCCGGTTTTTCAGTCCTTGGTTAAGCTCAGTTTAAGCTAAGTTTGCTTAAACTAGGCATAAATTTCAACTCCAGTTAAACTGCAGAGCGGGTTTTCAGTGAGAGTTTAAGGCCGCTTTTAAGATTTGCTTTTTATACGGCAACATTGGTTTTTTTTTTATCTAGATACGGCAACAGATTACATTTGTTTACATATTCAACGCCATTGCTTCTCCTCAGTATTGTAATAGTTAGGGTTTCGCTAATTTCTGCATCACTATAATCACTTTCGTCAGATGATATACGTAGTATTTAATTCAATATAAAAATATCGTCCTTTTTTAATTGCGTTCAGTTTATTGTTTCACAACCAAAACCATCAAATATGCAAACAGCTGACAGGTTAACTAGAGTTTAACCATGCCAAATTGGCCGCTTAAACTACGTTTAAACTTCGTTTACAGTTGACTGAAAAACTGCGTAACAAGTTTAAGCTTAGTTTAACTGAGTTGAACTTGTACTGAAAAACCGGGCCTTAGTCAACGTTTTTCGTACACGGCTAAAAATTTCAGCATACATTTTAAGCCACTCGTCGGTTAAATAATTTTTTAAACTTTTTTGTAATAAATTCCAAATCTTTCAATTACCTACACTGATCCTAAATTTCTTGCGGTTTAGATTTAAAACTGAAATGAAAAAAAGGTCTAACATTTTTTATATTTTTTTTCATTTATTTTTGAAAGTTTTTTCCAGTAATTGAATTTTTCTCTAAACAGTTTTGTGTGCTGCGTAGCTCGGTGGGTAGAGCAGACGACTGTGATGCGGCAAGCTTCGGTTCGAGTCCTGCCAACTGATACAAATGTTTTTTATGTTTTTTTAATTGTTAAGGCATTTCTGGTTTAAAATTTAAACTCTTTTCTTCACGCTCATTTTCTTGAAAACTAGAATAATTTAAATTCTAAACCAAATTTGGTTTGGACATATATGAAGCCCAAAAAAGTTTTAAATCTATGCTCAAATTTTTTGCCATGTATGAAAGCTTTTGAGCAGCGAAGTTTATTGCCATGCCATGCCCCAAACATTGGATAAATTTCGATATAGAAAAGAGGACCTATATTAGGTATAGTATATCCGTCGAGGTAAATTCCGTATTTCTATATGAACGCCAGGATTTCGTTCTAGAAGTTATCCATTTTAATTTTTAAAAATAATTGTTACTTGGTCCGGAAATATTAAGAAAATTGTTATTCCAGCCTTAAATGTATTGAACTGTAGGAGTACGAGTATATAGCTTTTATAGCAACCCAATGATATATTTTGTTTGTTTGGTTGATTTGCGACAAAAACACTTCCCGAAGGCTTTGGGTAGTGTTGTCGAAAGGGACTTCGGAAGTGACACTTCTGCACTCTCTTGCGGTACATGCCCGACTGTAGCGGGGGCCATTTGGTATGACCAGTGTAACCTTCTAGGTCATGTCATCCCTTCTTCCGTAGGCAGAAGAAGATGGGTAATGAGAGCTGAGAGGCAGCACATCCGTAGATTAACCATCGAATTTCACGTCATTACCTTTGTGCATTTTAGTCGCTTCTTACGACCGGTATGCCTACCTCGAGCATATTCTAAATCCCTAACCCGCAGGGGTATAAGCCCTTGCTTCGGATCGTTTCCAATAGGCTGTTTAACAAGACAGTCGCAACTTTTTCAAGACAAGTGTTGCAGTTACTTACCAATACCGAGGTCGGACAATATGAGTAAAATTCTTTTAACGCTCCCTGGCTTCGCGACATTCTGACAACTTTGGTTATGTGAAGACTCCCGGAATATCACTTAAGCATAGACAAATCTATGCTTAGAACCTGTGTCTGTTTCCAAACGATGATCCGCGCTTGTTTATCGCCGCACCTAAGCATGGCTCTCAGAAGAGCGTGGTTCGAGTTGAGTGTTGGATCACTGACAGCGCACACAGATAGGACACTGACGATACGTCTGCCGTTTATAATAGCGTAGTCGATTTGGCTTCCAGTTTTTGGTCAGGAGACAGCCAGGTAGCTTGTTGAATCTTTTTAGGCACCATATGAGCTGCACCCGTTAGAAGTTTTCATTCACTTTCGTCATTCCGACCACCATGTCGCTAAATTCACCAATCACGACTTTCCACCCCATCACGCTTTTCCCTTCTAAACCGATTGACTTTATGCCCCATCAACCAACAACCATAGAGGGCTCACTAATGGCGTACATTTCACGTACATATCCTTTAAAAGTGTGTCACGTTGAATTCAAAAATTTTGTGGATGCCTCATCGCACAATTTTGTTTAATTTTAATTGTTATTGGTTCTTACATGGAGGGTTGAAACTCGGCAACCAAATTTTTACTCAATTATATAGCATGCAGCGTGCTGCTCCAAGACAGACGACGGCTTGTAGGTGCAACTCTTCGATGCATATGCCGGAGTGGTACCACTGAAGCTCCGACATGTCCCAGTGCATTTAGATATCGTATACGTCGAGTTGTAGGCTAACAAATTTGAGTGACCTGCACACAATTTCAATTGCACAACTTTACTTCTCATCTCTTTCAAAATACAGACATTTATTGAACAAACCTAGCCAA
The DNA here is from genome assembly GCA_949987695.1 of Merzomyia westermanni. NCBI lineage: Eukaryota > Metazoa > Arthropoda > Insecta > Diptera > Tephritidae > Merzomyia > Merzomyia westermanni. Next base: position 22,720,545 of record OX465289.1, read on the forward strand.
CATATTTACATATCCTTCCATATATGTATGTACAAAGTTTCATAATTATAAATTAAACATGTGCGCCCACAATGTAGATGTGAAGGTAATAACGGTATTATAATTAACCTGTCACCAACTTTGATTTCTCCACAGAATATCCGTCTGATTGATTATGAACGCATTGTCGACGAACGTGGCGCACGTCAAGTCGCATTTGGTAAATATGCTGGTGTTGCTGGTATGGTCAATATACTACATGGTATTGGCCTACGTCTGTTGGCTTTGGGTCATCACACACCCTTCATGCATATTGGCCCGCCGCATAATTACCGTAATTCATCAATGGCGCGACAGGCCATAAGAGATTGTGGGTATGAAATTTCATTAGGAATGATGCCTAAATCTATTGGACCATTGACCTTTATATTCACTGGTTCGGGTAATGTGTCACAAGGCGCACAAGAAGTATTCCAAGAACTACCAATTGAATATGTGCCACCTGAAATGTTACGTAAAGTGGCTGAACATGGAAGTAAGTAGCGGAAAAAACAAAAATTTAATTTGTTGTAAAACAAACCTCAAACACTAAACTAATATTTATGTAGGTCAAAGCAAACTTTATGGCTGTGAAGTGAGTCGCACCGATCATTTGGAGCGTCGTGAAGGTGGCGGTTTTGATGCGCGTGAATATGACGAATTTCCCGAACGTTACATCTCTACATTTAGCTCGAAAGTGGCTCCCTACGCTTCGGTTATTATAAATGGTATCTATTGGGCTGTGGGTAGCCCGAAACTCATCAGCATACCAGATGCTAAGAATTTACTCCGACCAGCGAATACACCTTGGCTACCCACCAGTAAGGGTAGTCCTACGCTACCACATCGGATGTTGGCTATCTGTGATATTTCTGCTGATCCTGGTGGTTCCATTGAGTTCATGAACGAATGCACCACAATTGATACACCGTTCTGTTTATATGATGCGGATCGTAATAAGGATATGAAGAGCTTTAAGGGCCCTGGCGTCTTAGTATGCTCAATTGATAATATGCCGACGCAGTTACCGCGTGAATCGACAGACTACTTTGGTGAGCTGCTAAGCCCATTTGTGCATGATATCATTAAAAGTGATGCAAAGAAGCCGTTGGAGGAAGAGAATTTCTTATATCCCATCAAATCGGTAAGTACTGAGGGAAAATGTGTGTTTGAAAATAAATGTATAAGCATAAATATTCATTAGATACGTACATAGAGAATTCGGTGTGGTCGGGGATTGAATTTCTTCATTAACTACTGAGAATCTGAAATTAAGGAGCTTAGTGGCGTGATGACAAGGATTAGTGACTTTAGGTACCACAGGAGAAGTGGCTCGCGACTCTCTGTTCTGAGTTGTGGTCAGAAACCAGTTTTTTGATGATGTTTCTAGCTGAGCGCTGACAAATGGCAGCCTATGCTGATGGCCCGGCGCCCCCTTTCGGAGGGACATTTCTGTACACTGTTCGTTTGCTGGATATGGTGGACTGACAGTCAAACTTACCAAAAAGCTACTCCGCCTTTGGGTTCTCTTTGGTTTAATCGCGTTGAATAAGTCGCTAGTATACTAGACCAGAATGTGGTCCCAGGTATAGGCTTCTTTTGGTCTTGTATCTACACTAATAATGAACTGCGTACTTTCCACCAGGTCTGTTGCCTCTATTAAATCGTGCGCCACCTTATATAAGATCATGGTCAAACCAGGTTTTAAAAGGGTCAGACCATAGCAACTTTGGAGTTAGATGAATTGGTTTCAAGGTACAGGTTGATGGTTAGATGAAGGGACGCTTCTCATACGGGGCATACGTGGGGAATATAAGGATTTAGTTTTTATAGGTGAGGGTTCAACGTAGTACCCGAATCAGAGTTGTGCCAGAGTAATGCAATTCTTTTTGCTAACATTGTGTCCCGTGTCTGCGAAAGGCAGTGGCTAAGCTCCAACTAAGTCGAGATTTGACAAATAAAACTACAGACTCCTTGTGAGTGTCTGTGGGCTATTTCGTACTCTGCCGAATCACCAGGTGTGATTATTGAAGGACTTTCCTTTTCAGTTACTTGCGGCAAGTTACTCGAGGGTGTCGGGGTTCAGCCACTTGTTAAAAGTCCAGCTTTGGCGCCGTCCTTTTGTTTTGAATATTTTCAAGTGTTTCCAGTAGTGTAGTAAGGAAAGCTACCCGTGCGTACCAGTAAGACGTCATCTCTTAACCACTGAAGTGCCGTTCACGATAAGAGTTATGAATTGGTACTCATATCGACTCAATTCCGTATCTTTTATGTACTTGATCGTTTACTAACTAAAAATAGCACAAAAACACTGATAAGTTAACCACATTAGTAGGCGCTGAACGTTACCCTAAAACAAATTACAGTAGTCTAAAATGAATCCGGGATGAACAAAGAAGCATTCGGCCAATGCCAGTTTTGATATCTTTGTATTGTCGAAAGTTTTGATCTCTTTGTATGGGTTGAAGTGATCCCTTTTGTTCGAGGATGTGCTATGAAGAGACTAAGTGGGCTCTTTCATGCCCAAAAACGTAGTGTTGGACAGATTCTCTTTGTTCACCTACGGGTACGGTCGGACAAATTTACTTTCAACACCTAAAAGCAGGCTAGAAAAATTAAAATCGATGTCTATAACGGAATAGTTGGGATCAATTGTAGCCCACTGTGAACGAAAGATATTGATCCCGGATCACTCTCTTTAGAGATCAATCCCACGCAGGCTTAATTTGGCCTAAAGAGACTAATCAAGTACCACTTTCCTTAGAGATAAGTCGCATGATTTTTTGCGGGATTGCCTGTGGACTTTTATAAAATGCTGATAAGCACTACATGCGTAATACGTTTTCTGTAGAAGTCAAAAAATCTCTGCATAAACATTAATAAATATTGAGCTCGAAAGATGCAACAAAATATTTATAATTAATCGACTTAATGGAATTTTTAACTTTTATAGGCCATAATTGCGAGCAATGGAAAACTGACGGAAAACTTCCAGTATATCCAAGAATTACGTGAATCCAACAGGTATGACCGACCATATTAATATTTCCAATATAATTTCACTAATAACCTATCGTCTCTCTCCCACAGCTACCGTTCGCGCCACAAAATGGAAGGACGCCCAGATTCAGATAAGAAAGTACTCGTACTCGGTGCAGGTATGGTTTCAGCTCCATTGGTTGAATGGCTCGCACGCGACGAGCATGTCTCCATTACAGTTTGTTCTGCACTCAAAGAGGAAGCTGATCGATTAGCTAAGGTGTATAATGGTGTTGATAGCGTCTACTTGAATGTTACTGAAAGTACCGGACATTTGGAGGAGTTATGCGCCAAAGCAGATGTTGTAATTTCTTTACTGCCATACAGCCTACATGGTAAAGTGGCGCAATGTTGTGTGGCCGAGAAGACACATATGGTTACTGCAAGTTATTTGAGTGATGAGATCAAAGAGCTACACGAGGAAGCACGACGTAATGGCGTAACCATATTAAATGAAGTGGGACTCGACCCCGGTATTGATCATTTGTTGGCTTTGGAATGTATTGATGAGGTTAAGGAGAAAGGTGGTGTTATCGAATCATTCGTTAGTTTTTGTGGTGGCCTGCCTGCACCAGAACATTCTAATAATGCGCTGCGTTATAAATTCTCCTGGTCCCCACGTGGTGTGCTGCTGAACACATTGTCTGCTGCCAAGTATTTGAGTAAAGGACAAATTGTAGAGATATCAGGTGGTGGTGATTTGATGTCAAATCCGCGTACTTTGGATTTCTTGCCTGGTTTTGCGCTTGAAGGTTTCCCCAATCGTGATTCTACAAAATATGCGGAGCTCTATGGTTTGGGGAGAGATGTGCATACAATATTGCGTGGTACGATTCGTTATAGAGGTTTCTCAGAGTGTGTGCAAGCGATGCAGTTACTCGGTTTAATAGATCCCGAACCGCATCCTATGCTACATCCAGGTGGGCCAGATGTAACATGGCGCCAGTTGGTGATTAATATGTTGGGGATGTCGGACGCTAGTATTTTTTATGAAAATTTGAAACAAAAATTGATTGAACGCATTGGAAATGCTGATGGTTTGGAGAGTTTGGGTTTGTTAGAAGATACACCAGTGGAAAAAATGAGTACGCCATTGGATACGTTGATTGCTTATTTGGCGAAGCGCTTGGCTTTTGGTGAGTTCAAGTTGAAAATGTGGAGGAAGAGCGAGAGAATATTAAAAGTCGCTCGAGCTTCAAAGATCTCTGCCTTATTTTATGTTTGCTTTATTTATCAATTTCTTTTCCCATTATAGAACCCAACGAACGCGACTTGGTCGTGCTGCGGCATGAGGTGGGCATACGTTGGCAGAATGGTAGGCGTGAGGAGCGCGGCATAAATTTTGTTGTCTATGGTGAACCAGGAGGTCACTCGGCAATGGCGCAGACTGTAGGCAAGCCGGCGGCAATAGCTGCTAAAATGATCTTAGACGGTCGGTTGTAGAATTTGTTTTATCTTTTTCCACTTTTTCGACTTTCTCATGTTTATTCATTTATTTCCACTTTTAGGCGAAATACAAGAACGCGGTGTTTGTCTGCCCTTCACACCCGACATCTATCGGCCCTTACTTCAGCGACTACGCGCTGAGGGCCTACAGGCAACAGAAACAGCTAGATTTGTTAATTAGTATCTAAGTAAATAAAATTTTTATTTTTATTTTGAAAAAACTATGGTACAAAAACTTGAAGTTAGGAAACTTATCCTGCCAGTTCGTAGTATTCGAATCCTATACAGGGGAACGAGGTCGAAAATGAACCGAATTAGGTGCCTGCATGCGTAGATTTATTGGGTTGGTATTTTTCAACACTGACGCAGTGAGGCTACAAATAGGTATGCGGTTGTAGTCGTGTAGTTGCCTAGAAGCCTGTGGCTCACCAACAATGAAGCACGTTTTCAACCATTCTAAAGGCGACTAGAAGGAGCATATTCAAACTTATTGTTGTGCTCATAGGGCACTGGACTATTGGGGCTTATGCGGTGTATCGCACCGGCAATCTTGCGAGGGCGGAAGACACCATGAATGTCCGTATGTACGATTGCTCAGCGAATTTGCGTAGCAGAATGAAATTTCTAGGAAAACTCATCTTGGGCAGCCTCTCGAAGCATAGCTTTATACAGCCCGACGAGCTTGTAAAATTTTTAAACTCAACATCTTCTTTATAAAGTGGCGAGTACTATCTTACGTAATTATTCAATCTGGGACTCTTACATTTTAGTTCTTTATGGATTTATCAAACGACCCTCAACAAACACACCCACATACATGCATAGCCTAGTAATATATCACCAAAACATTATTGTCGCAACCATTAATCATTGAATATTCTGCTTTCCTTTGCTTCGCACTCAAGTTAGATGCATTTGTAATAAATTTTTGTGGAGTTCGCTGGTAATCCGTTACCATAAATGGTTGAGTTCAAATTCTCACACCTACCACTTTTATTTGTCCTTGTTTAGATGAGGAAGTTATCAGTTTTTCATATTCAGCAGCTCTTTTTTTTTGCTCAAACTTAGTTGAGATTACTTCGGGAAACATGGATTGCACTGCATGCACACAGTTTTGATAATAGTTTATTGTTCGTTTCAGCGCCTAGGAAAGCCCAAGGTTTGAATATTGTGGGTTTGTTCTACTGAGGTAGGCATATTTGTAATCCTAGCTAAATTTCGTTTTTCGGTCTGCTTTCAAGTTTTTTATAAAGCTTCGGAAAGTTTATTGGACTGTTACCGAAGAAGACACACCGTCTAGCATAACCATTTTTGGCTCCGTTGAACCTTTGGGTAAAGGATTTTAGTCGTCTCTTACGGTAGCGTTAGCTTAACGATAGAAGACAGTTGCTGATTGGCTTATTTGTTGGTGATGAGTAGACATCGGAATTCTATCAAATTTGTAGAGGCTGAAAATATGAGAAAATATGCAAAATATAGGCATAAAACATGCTAAATACAGATTTTGCCTTTTAGGCAAAAAATATGTGAGGTAACAGGGCCATGTATTAAATCAGAGGTAGTTCCTGACTAATAACTTCCCTGCAGTCAATTCTACTAGTTTTATACTAGTCAAATATTAGTTTGCCAAACCGGCTCAACTAGTTCGAGTTCTGTAATTTTTCAATTGTCCGCTTCTGCATCAGCACCATACCAATTGGCATACTAGTCAATCTCTGAATCAGAAATATACCAGATGACATACTAGTCATTATATACATCAAGATCATACCATTCAACATACTAGTCCGTATATACATCAGGATCATGACAGTTATACATTGTCATGGAGTCGTACCAGGGATCTATTTTCAGCTCGAATGAAATCCCCCAGCTTGCAAGTAGTCGAGCCGTGCATGCTAGCTTTAGCCGGGATCTAAGCTCGTCGGATTGGGGTGGGCTCTTGCTCACTACTTTTGTGCAACACACGACCGTACAATAAAAGAAATTCATGCACAATATACTAACTTAACTAAACCAGAAGAAAATGTAATAAAACTCCAAAAAAAATTACCCCCCTTTTCTAATACTCAGACAGACTTCACCGATGATGGAAACTCTAGATTCAAATCTGAGAAGCAATATACCCGCTTCTCCCCTACCCAACCATTACGAGATACATACATATTTGCAGTATCACCAAACCCAACCAATTTCCACAGACCTACGGCTCAATCATCCCACTCAATAAGGAATCCTATCTTTTCATCTTAACTTTCACAATTTTTCATTTATTATTTAAATTCAAAGGTATGTACATTTTGGTACTTAATCTTAACTACGAAACTATGATTTAACAATTTCTGATTACCGAAACCTATTATTGTAGCAATTATTTTAATTAAATTTTATTTTATTTTTCATTATTTTTGGAACGCCCTAATATTTAGTTCGTCCACCCACAACCACAATTTACATTTCATAAAAATTATTAACATAAAAAAAATTAGTTAAATCTATATGTTTATAGGCATATTTGTATTTGAAAGAGAGATCATATTAGCAAAAACCAAAAAGAACAACAAGATCAATTGGCAAAGAAAATAACAACGTTTTTGTCTTTACCAGCCAACCCTATCGTATTGCTTTTGTGATAGAGAAATATATTGGAAGGAGAGTATCAAATAAGAGAGTACTTACATTTGTCCGAGCGATGTCAGCAGGCGCCTGATGAACTGCGTCGGGAGCTTTAAAAAACTTCTCCTAAAGGGGTCTCTCACTAATATACAAATATGTGTACATGCATATTTACATATGGATGGATAGGTATTTACAAAAGTACTTGTTTTCGTGCTCAGCGCCTATCGTACAAATTTTACCTCTATACAAATAGTAATGTTAGAAATTTACGCACGCAGTGCATCGTAATTAAAATTTATAAGGGGGTTTTCCCTTTTCCTAAGCCCTAAAATGGGTTAGCTTCAAAATTGTTTGTTATGGAATGGAGGTCCGAACGAGACACATATTATTTTAGTTATATTCCTACATAGTTAAGTTTTATTGTAGTATATGCAAAATTTCTATAATTCCAATCAGGAAATCTGCGCTATTCGTAACTTTGAAATTTTAACATGTTACATTCTTAGTTAATTAATTTAATTAATGCAGGAAAAAGGATAATGCTTTTGTTTTCTGTTTTTTTTTTTTTTTTTTGAATACTTTGGAGCGATTATCTAAACTATCTATCAAAGAGATACTAGATTTTTTTTTTTCCTGATTTCCGCGAGCTTGTCGATTTAACTCTGACACGTGTACCACCTAGTCAGATGGATTTAGACACATATACGGCCTCACATGTGTACGTATGTCTAAGTATATATAAGTTCCGGATTGCGATAGAATTTGGTGTGACCTGTGCAATACCGCCGATTTTCCAAAAAAAATATAATACACAATCCTCCTCAAGTTGCTGGGTTTTCTTCCTTCTTCGGATCGGGAATGCCCTTCTGCTTCTACTCATCCAGATGTGGTTTTCTCAGCACTCACTTGCCATACAAATTTCAGATTGGCAATCTTATGGATTCTATTTGTTTTTGCAATTTTCGTTTTATTTATTTTTTTATGTTTTGTTAACTTTAAATATTCCAAGCGATTAAACTGATAAAAACTGATTTTATTTGATACACGTAGCTCTAAATTTTTTTTTTTTTTCAAGATGTTAACACGTTGACGATTCCAATTAGAAAAAAAGGAAGCTCTCCCTTTTGCGGAAGCCAGCACCGATCATTGTCGCCATATCTCTCAGCTGATCGATTCTCTCCAAAGCATTAACATTTTAAACTGTCAGAATGAAAAACTGTTCCTACCTAGTGTTGTAAAACGCTAAAAAATTTATCCAAAGATCAGAAAATCGCACTCACATAGCAGGTGTTTTGAGCAGGGTAGATTACACAATTGCTGAAAACGGCTGAAAAAGGCGATGAGTTTATCCCGGTTGTATATCTTTGGCATGGAATGTGCCTACAAGTTTGCCATTCAGATCCTCGAGGACATAATACGATGATCCCAATTTCTCTCGAACCCTTGCCCTGAGAAAAGTTTTAGCTAACTTTGCATTAAACCCTTTGGCCAAATTGCTCTGTGCAAAATTTCTTCGCAGTACTTCTTGTCCCTCCACATATTTTATTTCTCTAGATCGCAAGTTGTATCTTTCAGCATTGCTTTCATAAGCCTTAAGTAAATTATCTCGAACTTTATCTCTGACAGACATAATATTATCAAACCGATCACTGGATTCAACTATACCTTCTGACGTCATACCTATGTTACGCAAGGTCTCGTAATTGTCGCCATGTGTAATCATGTGCTGACCAAAAACGACAAAGTATGGACTATAACCGGTGGATTGGTGTATGGAGTTTCGGAGTGCTGAGTTTATACTGCTGAGATGACAATCCCAGTCGCGCTGATCCTTTTGAATATACGCCCTCAAAGCAGCATTTATCGATCGGTTTACCCTTTCGGATGAATTGCTTTGAGGTGAATGTATGGCTGTATATGTGTGTTTTATTCCGCATTTGGTCAAGAAAGCTTCAAACTCTTTCGCTTTGAATTGACTGCCATTGTCACTTACGATATACTCAGGTACTCCGAACACATCAAAAACTTCAACTTTCAAAAAATTTATTATAGGGGATGTCGTTAATCTTTTTAGTGGACACAGGAATGTAAACTTTGACATATGATCGAGTACAATAAAAATCCCTATGTGGCCATTTTTTGATCTTGGGAAAGGCCCTATCAAGTCAACATATAATCTTTGAAAAATCCTTTCAACTGGTGTATATTTTCCCATAGGTGGGCGCAGAACTTTGGTCGGATATTTCGTTGTTTTACATACATCGCAGTTAGTCACATACTCCGTTACGTCTTTAAATAGTCCTGGCCAGTAAAAGTGTCGACGAATCCTTTCTATGGTTTTTGCTACGCCGCCATGTGCACATGTTGGTGTATCATGAGCATTCTTCATTACCTCAATTCGCAAAGGATGTGGTACTACCAATTTCCACGCCGCGTTCTCTTTTACAGGGTCACCATTATAGAACTCGTTTCTATGATATATGTATTTGCCACATACCTTAAAATCTGGAAATTTGGCAGGTTGGCTTTCCAACTTTTCCTTCAACTCCACATAATCTTTGTCCATAAAACCTTCAGAAGAAATATCTATGTCAGGAATATAATCAACAGTGAGTGATGCTACATCGCCCTCTGAGTATATGCGTGACAACGCATCAGGGACGACATTCGCACTGCCTTTTCGATGTTCGATTTTGAAACCGAATGCTTGCAGTTTGAGAGCCCAGCGAGCTAAGCGTCCGCTTAGGTCAGTCTGGTTCATTAACCAACGCAAGCTCGCATGGTCTGTTATGACCGTAAAAGATTGGCCTTCTACATACGCTCTGAACTTCTTGATTGCCAAAACAGCTGCCAAACACTCTCTTTCTGTCACCGAATAGTTTTGCTGTGCTCTATTTAATTTTTGGGACATGTAAGCTATAGGAATTTCATCACCTTCATCATTCCTTTGAGCAAGTACCGCTCCTACTCCATGCAGGCTTGCATCGCATTGAATGATAAAAGGTTTCTGAAAATCCGGATTCGCTAAAAAGGGAGCAGAGGTTAGGCGTGATTTGATTGAATCGAACGACTCTTGGGCTTCTGCTGTCCATTCGAACGACCTTGACTTCTTTAAAAGTTCAGTAAGCGAATGCGTCACTTCTGCAAATTGTGGTACAAATCGCCGATACCATCCCGCCATCCCAAGGAAACGACGAAGCTGTTTCACAGTCTTGGGTACCGGGTAGTTGACGATTGTGGACACTTTATCTGGGTCTGTCTTTAATGTGCCCAAGCCCACTATATAGCCCAAATACCGAACCTCAGTCAAACAAAATTTACTTTTTGAGATGTTTATTGTCAGCCCTGCTTTGCGAATGTGACTGGCAACTTCCTCAAGTAGCTTTAGATGTGACTCGAAATCTTCGGACACTAACAATAAGTCATCAAGGTAAACAAATACTTTTTCTTTAAGGTGGTAGGGTATCACACGGTCCATTAATCGGCACATTGTCTGAGGCGCATTACAAAGTCCAAATGGCATTACCGTATATTGATAAAGTGGCCTATTTGGTACCGTAAAAGCCGTCTTTTCACGAGAATTCATTTCCAGAGGGATTTGCCAAAAGGCATCCTTTAAATCCAAGCTGGAAATGAATTCCGCTCGCGGTAATCTCGACAATATTCCTTCAATGTGTGGGAGAGGGTATGCACCTTTTACGGTCAAAGCGTTTACTTTCCGACTGTCCAAACATAGTCGCACCTTACCCGGTTTTCGAACCAAAACCACCGGAGAGGACCATGGACTACTGGACTCTTCGATGACTCCTAAAGCTAGCATCCTATCCAACTCCTCACACATAAGTTTTTCAACTGCTGGAGAAACTGGAAAATGACGTTGTTTTACAGCCTTTGCATCCCCAACATCGATAATATGTTCGACTAAGGAAGTTTTACCCAGCCCTTCTTTACTAAAATTCGGGAACCCCGAGACTACTTGCTGCAGTCTGTTCTGCTGATTTTTATTCAAAACATGTACTGTTGTGTCTACCTCTTTTACATCAATCTCACTTATTATATTAGTGGCTATTTTAAACTGTTTCCAGAAATCAACGCCGAGATATATATCTTGCGTCAAAGTTGGAATAATATAAAATTCAATGATTTTAGCTTCGCTTTTGTAGGTTATTTCTAACGGTGCAACCCCAGCTATTTCTTGACCCGAGCCATCAGCTGTGTGGAGTTTAACTCTAAGTTTCTTAACATTTAAATTGTTGGACAAAAACTTTTTTGCTAACTTTCCTCCTAAGCAACTCACTGATGCTCCAGAATCAAGTAGTCCTAGCTGAGTTTCGCCTAGGATTTGAATGGATGCATACGGCCGAATGTCATCTGGCTTATGGAGAATTGAAGAAATAGATTTTAACCTACGTTTCTTTTGCTTAACGTCAGCCCAATATTGCCTTGCACGTTCGGCTGAGCGAGATTGTTTAAAAATGTTATTTCGGGTGTTCTGGTATGCAACTAAACGTTCGTGAAAAGGAGTAATCGGAGAAAGTTTAGGTATATATTTAGCAACAGGATTTGTGTTTTTCAAAATAGAAATGTGCTCCTTTACTTTTGCGGATCCGATTTCTTGATGGGATGTCTGAGCTTGTTGCTGACATCCCGCGTCTCGTTTTCCGGGTTGTTACACCTTGGACAGTTCGGTAAGAAAAATGCAACAAGTCCACATCCGTAGCAAAATACCCTTCGTGGCTTGATGCAGTTTTTGTAGTGATGTCCACTACCATCGCAGTTCCAACATGTTCGTTCTGCAAAATGTTCATTGGCAGCAATGCTATCGCAATTATCTCGCATGTAAGCTGTTTCCTCTTTACCGTCTAGTTCTGATATATTTTTTCGTCCTTGACCATACATATTTGATTTTTGCACAGAACTTCTCATTTGCATTTCGGCAAAAAGATTCTCCCTACGTCGACAAGCCTTCCGTAGATCCGAAATACTATTTAGTTCTAAATGCAAGAGTTCTAAACGAACGTCTGGCTGCAAATTCCTTAAAACAATCTCCACCAGCTCATGTTCCGACAAAGGATGTTTCAGACTATCCGCCTTAGATAGAATATTGTCCAGATAACTCTCAAAAGATTCACCCGCCTTTTGCTTCAAATTCCGAAGGGATTCTTTTATTTCAAAATCCGTGCGGAAATCCTTAAAGTTCCTGCGAAGATCGTCACATATATCGATCCAGTCTAAATCGTGTACCGAATGATGGTACCTCCAGAACCAGCGTTTTGCTTTTCCTTCAAAAAGCATGTGTACATTTTGACACAACGACCGGTAATCTCCTCGTAAAGTGGTAAGTGTGAGGGCATTCACCCGGTATATAAATTCGTCGACAGGTATACTAGTAAGAGAACCATCGTATAATAGTTTCCAACCTGACATTATTTTGCATGCGACCGAGGGAGTTACTATACTACTTTCTTCGCGTCTAACTGGATTATGCAGTAAGTTTTGCTCCTGGTGAGAATTGTTGCCTATATTTTCATTAGATCGATTCACCCTCTCTGTTACTTGGACCACGTTACGCGTTTCTGCAACTCTAAGTCCTTGAAAATGCCGATCTAGAGACTCGCCAACTAACCTACATATGTCATCCTGCATTTGTCTTGAAAAACGTTCTTCATAGTTCCGGAAACTCTCTTGTACTACGTCATTTATATGGCTTTGATTTAAATTTGTATTAAAGGGACGCGGAGTACGATTCACATTGGAACCCCGACCTCTACCGCGATTAAAATTTTGTGGTGATCTTAACGAGCTATTTTTATTCGTATGTGATCTAAGCACACGACTTTGTTGAGCCTCCTTGGGTCTAGCACCTTGGGCTTCAAATAAATCACCATTTTCCTGCTCAGCAAAACTTTTCAGTGAATGCGTATCACAAGATCGCCTACAAACTGGACATGCATCATTGTCATTAAGCCAACCAGAAATACACAATCGATGAAACTTATGTCGACAAGGAGTAACAGAAAGATCGCTTTCTGGAATCTCCTCATTGCATATGCCACACAACATTGCTGTGTTGTCAAGCTGGACTAAATTTTCGTTGCTATGACGAACTGACATAATTACTAAAAAATGTATTATTTAAAGAAAAATCTCTTTAATTGTTAGTAATAACTGATTACTTCCTTTGATATTTATATTGTTATTTGTTTATATGTTTAGGTATACATATGTATACTGAGTAAACAAAGTTAAACGTAATGTACTGAAAAAATATAACCGTGGGATATTGATTTAATGCCGTAGATCTGTAAAAGGAAATGGATTCGACCCAGAGTTTCTAAAATCAGGATAATATGCAAGATTGATCTTGATTGCTCCAATTCGTACCTAAGAGGAATCTGTTTGTAATATTTCAATCACAGAACCAAATTTTCCGCTTTTGTTGAATTAGAATTCTTTAAAATTAAATTAGAATGATTTTAATCTAACCGGATATCACTACGGTAGTTACCATAATTGATACTTCCAATGTAAGAAAAAAAAACTTTGCAAAAAAAAAATATTATAATGATTTCAGAAATGGTTAGTTAGAAGAACAACTTCCAGTCACTAATTCCAAATTAAAATCAAATTAAAAGAAGAATGAGAAACCTTATAGGTCGGTAGATGAAACAGTGAAATACCCCTATTCGTATCTATTCCATACCAATAATGATTATCTGTAAAAGTTCAAAAAAAAAATAAGGGACCTCTAACAACGTCGGGGCCCCACGTTGGGCGCCATTTTACTGTCATGGAGTCGTACCAGGGATCTATTTTCAGCTCGAATGAAATCCCCCAGCTTGCAAGTAGTCGAGCTGTGCATGCTAGCTTTAGCCGGGATCTAAGCTCGTCGGATTGGGGTGGGCTCTTGCTCACTACTTTTGTGCAACACACGACCGTACAATAAAAGAAATTCATGCACAATATACTAACTTAACTAAACCAGAAGAAAATGTAATAAAACTCCAAAAAAAATTACCCCCCTTTTCTAATACTCAGACAGACTTCACCGATGATGGAAACTCTAGATTCAAATCTGAGAAGCAATATACCCGCTTCTCCCCTACCCAACCATTACGAGATACATACATATTTGCAGTATCACCAAACCCAACCAATTTCCACAGACCTACGGCTCAATCATCCCACTCAATAAGGAATCCTATCTTTTCATCTTAACTTTCACAATTTTTCATTTATTATTTAAATTCAAAGGTATGTACATTTTGGTACTTAATCTTAACTACGAAACTATGATTTAACAATTTCTGATTACCGAAACCTATTATTGTAGCAATTATTTTAATTAAATTTTATTTTATTTTTCATTATTTTTGGAACGCCCTAATATTTAGTTCGTCCACCCACAACCACAATTTACATTTCATAAAAATTATTAACATAAAAAAAATTAGTTAAATCTATATGTTTATAGGCATATTTGTATTTGAAAGAGAGATCATATTAGCAAAAACCAAAAAGAACAACAAGATCAATTGGCAAAGAAAATAACAACGTTTTTGTCTTTACCAGCCAACCCTATCGTATTGCTTTTGTGATAGAGAAATATATTGGAAGGAGAGTATCAAATAAGAGAGTACTTACATTTGTCCGAGCGATGTCAGCAGGCGCCTGATGAACTGCGTCGGGAGCTTTAAAAAACTTCTCCTAAAGGGGTCTCTCACTAATATACAAATATGTGTACATGCATATTTACATATGGATGGATAGGTATTTACAAAAGTACTTGTTTTCGTGCTCAGCGCCTATCGTACAAATTTTACCTCTATACAAATAGTAATGTTAGAAATTTACGCACGCAGTGCATCGTAATTAAAATTTATAAGGGGGTTTTCCCTTTTCCTAAGCCCTAAAATGGGTTAGCTTCAAAATTGTTTGTTATGGAATGGAGGTCCGAACGAGACACATATTATTTTAGTTATATTCCTACATAGTTAAGTTTTATTGTAGTATATGCAAAATTTCTATAATTCCAATCAGGAAATCTGCGCTATTCGTAACTTTGAAATTTTAACATGTTACATTCTTAGTTAATTAATTTAATTAATGCAGGAAAAAGGATAATGCTTTTGTTTTCTGTTTTTTTTTTTTTTTTTTGAATACTTTGGAGCGATTATCTAAACTATCTATCAAAGAGATACTAGATTTTTTTTTTTCCTGATTTCCGCGAGCTTGTCGATTTAACTCTGACACGTGTACCACCTAGTCAGATGGATTTAGACACATATACGGCCGCACATGTGTACGTATGTCTAAGTATATATAAGTTCCGGATTGCGATAGAATTTGGTGTGACCTGTGCAATACCGCCGATTTTCCAAAAAAAATATAATACACAATCCTCTTAAAGTTGCTGGGTTTTCTTCCTTCTTCGGATCGGGAATGCCCTTCTGCTTCTACTCATCCAGATGTGGTTTTCTCAGCACTCACTTGCCATACAAATTTCAGATTGGCAATCTTATGGATTCTATTTGTTTTTGCAATTTTCGTTTTATTTATTTTTTTATGTTTTGTTAACTTTAAATATTCCAAGCGATTAAACTGATAAAAACTGATTTTATTTGATACACGTAGCTCTAAATTTTTTTTTTTTTTCAAGATGTTAACACGTTGACGATTCCAATTAGAAAAAAAGGAAGCTCTCCCTTTTGCGGAAGCCAGCACCGATCATTCTCGCCATATCTCTCAGCTGATCGATTCTCTCCAAAGCATTAACATTTTAAACTGTCAGAATGAAAAACTGTTCCTACCTAGTGTTGTAAAACGCTAAAAAATTTATCCAAAGATCAGAAAATCGCACTCACAACATACTACTCAGTACATACACCGGTATCATACCAGCCGTCATACTAGTTAACCTATCCATCAGTATCATACCAATTACTGTACCACTTCATAGTAGGTTAATTTCATTGGGGTTGAAAAATACACGAAAATTGCAAAATTACATTACAAACCACTTTAATGAAAATCCAGTCATCATATATAAAATATGTGTCTATCAAAATAAATTTTATTTGAAACAAATTTCAATAAAAGTATAGTCGCTATTCATAGCAATTTTGCGCTTGGAAAATATTTATAAAAAGTATTTTTCTTCTTCATTAAATATTCCTGTTTTCAATATATTTTATAATTGATTTCACAAGCAGAAATCTTTCAATTTTATTGAAACATTTTATGGAAAATTTACATATTAATCACATAAGAATCTAATCCATACTTGAAAAAATATTCTTATATAAAATTAAGGAAATTCAAGGAAAAATTAGCTCTTTATGGAAAAAATTATAAGTTTCGGAGTTCTTTGCAAATAACAATGCAGGTAACTCGAGTAAGTTCATAGTAACTAAATTTCTTTAAAAGTACTTTTTAACCACCTTGTTATTGCACGTGTCTCTGCTCGCCATTTTCAATTTTGCAGCTTCTAAACTATTCCGTTATTCCTTGTTATTTTATTTATGAAAACTGCATTTCACAATCACAATAAGTCAACCCTGAAAAAGAAAAATAATTCAATATTTTTTTATGAATTCGTTAAAAACTTTTTCATCAGAAAAATGTTACTTTGATTATCCCAAAAACAAATGTTATATACGAGTACTTACTCAATTGCTTTGACAAGTGATCTTTTCGTTTTCACTTTTTTTCGTTGTTTCATTAGAGCACTGCGTACTCTTTTTTGCGTCGCGGGTACGCCGTTATGCAGTAGCGACGTCTCAAAAAATAGTGGTGATTTTGTTTACATGCACGTACGTACATGATCTGCAACCCAAATGTACTATTTCAAGCACGAAATTCTCAAAAGGATTATAATTTTACTATAAGAAATATTATTTTCAAGAAAGTTTGATATTTAATTAAATTAAATGTATATTTAAATCCTCGGCCGCCGTGGTGTGAAGGTAGTGTTGCCGGCCTACCACACCGAAGGTCCATGGTTCGAGCCCTGGTACAGGTAACATCAAAAGTGATTTGAAACAAGTTTTTCAAAACGGGGTCGCCCCTCGGCAGTGGTTTGGCAAAACTCTCCGAGTGTATTTCTGCCATGACAGGCTTCTCAGCAAAAATTCGTCTCCTTTGTAGATGCCGTTCGGAGTCGGCAAAAAACTGTAGGTCCCACCAATTTGTAGGGAAAATTCAAATCGGCACACCACAAATTGGAAGAGAAGCTTGGCGCAAAAATCTCTTAGGAGGTTTATGATGATATACCTGTTGTATATCGCGCCATAGAGATAGATAGAGATATTTAAATCCTCAGCCGGTTTCACGAAAGATATTTAAATGAAAAATAATTTTTTTATCCTAATTTTAGCTTGTGAAACTGGCTGTCAGAATATTGGTTGAGGAGAAAATTAAAATGTAGGGCGGCGTTGTTAACTGAACGATTGCTGCCCGAATACCGAATTGTTTTCTTTTTCGCTCGCGTATGCATGTATCGACAATTTTAAAGGGTTGGTGCTGGTTATGATAGCGGAAACGTTGCACTCGCTCAAACTGGTATGAATAAGACCACGACATTCTAGTTAATGAACTAGAATGTTTACTAACCAGTTTGGCAGTTGACTGCAGGGTTTATATACAAATCCACTTGAGCTTCTGTCTGTTTTGTGTATCAATTCATTGACTGAACTCCTCCTTGACTGATTTTGTTAAAATTTGTTGTGCGTTTGCAAAGGGACGTGATGACTGTTTAGATTTACAATTTGACTAGGGTCTGGAGGTATCGATCAATATACGGACCCAGGTAACCCTGGAACGTGCTTGTACCATATGGTTATCAAATGAAAGCTGTTGATATCTGCTTTTATATTTGGTAACTTTTGTTACGATATCGTTGAGAATGTATTTATATGGCATGGGTATCAAACAAAAGGTAATAACAAAAGGTAATGACGTGGGTAATAATATGAGAGGATTTTCACACTCTCATCATTATTTATTTGTGAGATGCTTTCCTAAAAAAATTATATTAATGGATGCAGCTCTCGTCGAGATATGAGAGACGTATAGCTGGAGATAGAGATAGAGGAATATAAATAGTGATATTAATAGGAATACGAATATCAAGATAAATTCGAAGAGTAAAAGGGAAAGTCAGAGGAAGAGAATATTGGGGAGAAGAAGCAAAGAAAAAAGTGGAATGGAGAGTTGGAGTAAGAGAACGTGACACTTGAGGAGAGTACAGTAAGTAACTTTTTGTATACCAAATGAAGACTGCTGATGAGAGCTTTGATACAGAGCACTTTTAATTTTGATTTACTAACCCGTTTCCGAGATATATAGCTCAAAATATCGACCGGTGCCAACACAGTAGCCGTGGTATATTTTTAAACGGTTTTACCACAAATTTTTTTAAAAAAACTTATAGTCCAGCACGTTTAATTTTACTACGTGTACAGATCGAGTAACATTTCATAAAAACCTTATGCATTTCCGTCATTATTTCATAAAACTGCTAGGTATTGACGTAAAATGTTGCTAACGGTTTACTATCTTTTACCTCATATAAAAAAAAACAACGGAAGCACTAGTGGTGAAGAGTAACGTGTAAGCATAAATGCTAAGCTAAGTATCAATTTCCGCTGGACTTTAAGATATTCAGCGGAAATGATCCATGGATATCGTATATATTTTCTAAAAACCACCATGGATTCTTTGTTACAAGAATAGCAGAAATCAATTTTTTGTACTACGTAATTAGTTCATCCCAGGTACAAGTCAACACACCACTCTAATAAAATTTGTATGACCTGGAACACTCTCAAAAAGATTCATATGATGGTGTTACACTAGTATCTCGAAAAGCCCGAAAAATATAGAAAAAATTTACTAAACAAAATATGCAAGGAGTAGGAAAAAATATGCAAATATTTCAAAAATATGAAAATATGCAGGCGCAAATCTGCTTTATTTTCAATAAAACGAGCTCCTGTCTTAGTTCGGGAGCTCTATACCGCTAAACAAAAATATGCGATTTCATAGAATTCCGATGTCTAGTGAGCTTGTCGATAATAGAAACTCTTTGGAATTTATTTAAAACCATAGTTGATCTCCTTCTGGTTTGGGGATAGCCGGTAAGGGCGTTATGCTACTTTTCTTGGGTTTGCTGTCATCTATCAACTGACCATCAGCATCTGCAAGGCCAAATACGCACACTATCAATTATTCGTGTTTCTATAGGTTGTCTAGCGCAATAGCTTCTGAAATACACGGGTCCACCTCACTTACACAAACTAATGTAACGCCAAATTCCTTTTGATATGTGTGTATTCGCAATCCGGCTTGTTCTTGAAGGCAGTTTAAAAGACACTGGATATCCTAGATCACAGGTATGAAAGAAACTTTAGTCGTTACCGGCTTTAGTTATAATACTTGAAGTGCGGGTTCGCTAGACACTGATATTAAATGAGCTCCGCATGAGCTTAAAAGATATTGG
Source organism: Merzomyia westermanni (assembly GCA_949987695.1). Classification (NCBI taxonomy): domain Eukaryota; kingdom Metazoa; phylum Arthropoda; class Insecta; order Diptera; family Tephritidae; genus Merzomyia; species Merzomyia westermanni. The sequence goes on from OX465289.1 coordinate 22,740,166, forward strand.
AGTTGAAAATTTTCCAGTTTGAAAGCAAAAGTTGAAACATTTTAAGGGCGTTAGATATGAAAGTTCAGAGTTATGAGTTAGAATTTGAAAGTAGTTAAAAGATAATATAGTTACAACCTGAAGTTCTCTAGATCTGCATCACATTGGAGATAAAAAATTATCTGTTGTAATTTAAAAGATACGGGATTTTAAAAATCGGAGGAGCAAATTTCATATTCATTGTTGCTAAAAGAATTCAGAAGTAAGGTTTAAGGATACCCAAAGTTAAAGGAAGCCTTTAATTTTGTGATATGCTCGCTCTGTGCACCTCAAACTGCCAATTGCTTGCAGAGTCAGGGTGTGATTTCGAGCCTCGAACTCGAGTGTATGACGATATGCAATTTTCTAAGTCACGCAGAGTCCGTTTCCCTTTAATTTAGAATCAAGAATCATATCCAACATGTTAAAGTGTCTGGAAAAAAAATACAAATCCCTATACTAAGCACGGGCGCTTTGCGGTGTTGAATTTTTATGTTCACTTGCCTCATACTTCCGGTAAATGCTCTCAAATGAATTTTCCTGTTTTTTTTTTAGTTTTTCAATTTAAAGAAAGATTAATTAGGTTTTTGAAAAATACCCGATTTAACGGAATTCAATCATTATTCTCAAATTCTGATTCTATTCTCACTTTTCATCTTTTGTATGTTTGTCGTGACAATAGTTTTTATTTTTTTTTTCGTTTCATTACTTCACCGCTTTCTTGGGAAGAATCAACGTGAAGCCTGCGGTTCGAGATGTGGGTAAGTTATTGCTGCCTCGCTTCACTTGAAAATGCATTTGCTTAGGTGCTTCAAACGTTTTTATGCTCACGAAGTACTATGCTGCGTTTTTTCCGCTTCAAATTTCCACTTTTCTCTATTTTGCAGATTTGTAGCGTTGGTATAGACGCTGGTTTGCTCCTCGCAGTAATGACATTTTTTTCCCTATAAATTCAAGCTTTGGAAAATGTGTTTTCTTAGTGTCCGTTACTTTGATTTAGTGCTGAAACGTTTTGCCACGCAACGTTTGCCAGCGGCTTCATCGTCGTTTGTGGCCAACACAGGCACCTGCATGTACAGCTCCTTGAGTTTGCGGCCTGAAGTGTGTGCCGTTGGTGTCAATGATGTTGGCTATGCGGTGAACGATGGGCTCGCATGAATTCTCAGTAAGTGATAAATGATTTTTAACGATGCGTTCGTCTACTTCGCTTGCATGGTCGTTACCGTCGTACACTTTTTTCGCTGCACTTTTATCGAATTCTATGATTCTCGAAGTGTTGGATGTAAAATCAGGCACACTATCCTTCTACCCAGATGTGTTTAGCATTATGAACATCATTAACTGGCGTCTATCGTCGTTTTAGGTCTGGTAAGTCTACTATCAACCAGGTCTTCATGATACCCAAATTTTGCAGAAGACTTCTGCTATGACCAAGCCTAAAAATCCAACAGAGAAGCACTCTGCTACTTTGAACCGATTAGGCAACTGATCCCGATGTATGACTCGGAATTAAAGATTGTCTCGAATTGGGATAGAATCGCCCTTGGAGTTCTCTGGACGAACTATGCTCATTCCCGTGATGCCAAGACGTTCCGACTTCAGAATAATTAAGAAGTCCTTTTACTTGACATACTCATATAAAGCATGAAGAAGGTGGCACAAGTCAACTTAAAAAATGAGACAGCTATGACATCGACACCTTCCAGCAGTTAAGTATCTGGGGATAATAACAGACAGGAAGCTGTCGATTGAGGCACAACTTAGAAATCCCAATGGGAAGGCATACAAAGTATCAGCATTATCGAAGATAATGCTAAATGTGCGAAGGCCAAAGTATAGGCGCCGCCACTAAAGAGCAAAATACTTCGTGTTTCCGAATGGTAAAATCAACATACCGGATGTGTGCACTTCGACTGTGTAGCGTCTTTCAAACTATCTCAGACCATGCAGCATGGTGATCGCAGCAATGTGCCATTTCCACAGAAGAAGATATAATATTTGGACAAAGGTTGAAGAGATGATTTCTGAGAAGAGAAATTCGCGGTCCGTAGCACGAGAGAGTAGTGTGCAAAATTAGAGGGAATATCTGAACGAAGGTCAGTTGTACATACCTTTGTATCCTAAGTATTAAAAGCTGGCCGTGGTGTGACGGTAGTGTTGCCGGCCTACCACACGGACGGTCCAAGGACAGGTAACATCAAAAGTCGTCAAAAAAATCTTTTTCAAAACGTGGTCGCTCCTCGGCAGTAGTTTGCCAAACTCTCCGAGTGTATTTCTGCCATGGAAGGCTTGTTAGCAAAAATTCATCTCCTTTGTAGATGCCGCTTGGAGTCGGCAAAAACTGTAGATCCCGCCAATTTGTAGGAAAAAAATTTGAAATCGTCACACCAAAAATTCTAAGAGAAGCTCCGCGCAAAAATCTTTTCTTGATATACCTGTTGTATATTGCGCCATGCATTTATTTTTTTATTTAACCAGGCCACATGGCGAAGTGGATTTCTACCGAACCCAGTTTTTAAGCGGCCAGACATGTATCAAGAAATACCTTATTGTACATTCAAGGCCCCTCAATCTTATTAGTTATCTAAAGCTGGGAAGTTTTAAAATTATCACTCCTACTGTTTTGCACAGCTGGTTATATAATGCTAGCTCACAACCGAACTTCGATTTTCTATTTTGTTTTGTAGTGTTTCCTTCGATTTTTCGCCTTTTAAGCTCCTTCTTTGTTGTTGTCTATTTTTGCTCTAAACGTGAAAAGAAGTTCGGCTGAGCAATCGCTCGAGTACATTTAGAGCATATTGTTGTTGTTATTTTCAGTGTTTTCGATGTTCATTTGGGTAAGAAAAAAAATTTCCTTTTTTAGCGCAAACAATAAACAACGAAAGCTAAAAACTGCACCAGGCCTGGCAAATGATTTGTTGTTGTAGTGAAGATGGTGAGCAGTGTCCTGAGAAGTTGGTACGATTTGTTTTTGCATCTATTGTCTGCATAATCCAGGACATGAGCATTTACGTAATGATGTATGTAGGTGTTATGTAAGCTTTTTGGGAAGTGTAAGAATATTCAGTGGAAAAGAAAATTTCGAAGTTTTTTGCTGTAGAAACTTTACCAGTATTTATTTGTTTAATTTCAATAGAAAATCAAGCAATGCTTTAAATCAAAGCACGGACGGATTCATAAAAACTGGCCAAATTATTTCTAATCGGCGATTGCTGATCCTGTGATGGAATTCACTAACTTTTATAATGACATTCGCAATTGAGATTTTATCTTAAGAATTTCGGAATTCACTAACCATTTTTTATCGATATTCGTTTATTGTGTCGCTCAGTAAACAACACATAATTTAAAGTTGTTATCGAAAACTAAGATAAAATGATTATTAAATTGATGTTAGTATTATAAAATAAATGGCATTTGAGTATTTTGTGTACGTTTTGTCGAGGGATGAGGAGTCTTAGGACCAAATCGTTATAGCTAAGTAAGTGAATGCAGTCGATAACGCAGTCGAAAAAATCGTTAGTTAATATCTCGAAAAATCTCATCGTTATAAGTTAGTGAATTTCACCACTGAATTACCAATTACACCGTGAACAGCCTAATTTGTGCTTCGGCCATTATGAAAACGGTTTTTAGACAGATCTTTGACTAAATTTCCATCAAGTATTAACCCAGCAAACACAGTCTCAAACCTTAAAGAAATTGTGTAGTTTTACATTAGAATTCTAATTTAGTTCTATAATCGTAAATAAAGTTAGAGAACTAGGCTAGAAGTTGTTTAGAGAGCGATTAGAAAAACACTTTATAGAAAAAAGTTCAAATTAGAAATAAGGATTTCGCTTTAGAACTCGATTAGGTAACTAACCTTATTCTCGATATCGAGAATTAAGTGCCCTTTATGTAGAGAATGCTTTAATTGTCGAAAGTTTCTCAAAGCGTTCTCTAACCTTCTGCCTTAGCGAAATACATTAGAATTCGAGTCGTCGAGAGGAGAAGTAATGTAAGAGATAGAAGGAGTGAGATATGGATGGGCACAACTAGGGCGGAAGTAAGAAAGAGAAGGATAGCAGATAATAGGTAAAATTATAAAACACTTTTTAAGAAGAATAATGCTGAAATTGATTGGCTTAACAGTAACAAAAATTTCTTCACAGTACAGTAGTACCTCTGTTATTATGGAATTTGATTGAAACTCATAACTAAACCTCTCTTTGTAGAACCATGTACATTACGGTGCGCCTTACAAAAACAATTAAAGGATTTTTTGCAGACGCAAGCACTCAAATATATCATATATAACTTTTGTTAAGATTTCTTCACAGGGTTGTATAAACTTTGACCCCTGTACAACACGCAAAAGCGCTTACATAATAGCTTTGAGTGTGGTTTAATCGATTAAAGTGGTGCGCTTGCTGCATAATACATATTCACCCGCTCTTTACCCGTATACCATATGACCAACATTTATATTTGATATTTTCGGCTATATAAATATTGATCTCAAAATTTTCTACATAAATTTCAGGACCACATTAATGTGCATATACCATGTATATTAGATGACAATTTAACTCATTTAAAAACGTTGTTGAACTATTTCCTGACAATCAGATAGGATTTAGCATTACGACGCAGACCTGTAAAACCCATTTCAAAAGGAATTCAATTTAATTAAACCACTTATCTATAGCTTTCGCGAATTTTTTAAAAAATATCAAGTGAAATACAAGAATAAACAGCCGTTGCACAAACAAACAAACTAAATATAAATATCATGCCAATGATGATAAGTCACAGTATAGGAATCTAAATATATACATGTAAATCGCACGACTAGTTCAAGACAAAACCGCTTAAACGGTGAAGCGCCATTTAGTAGCATTAGTAGTTCAAGGGTGAGGTATTTTTTGGTGGTGGTCTTGCTAGCTGTTATGAATGCCGACTAAATCCATAGAAGCAATTTGTTGAGCAAAACTGAGACAACAAAACAAAAAGATTTTTAATAAAAATTGCCGTCAATTTTAAAATGTAAAGATATAATAATCACAAATCACCTTAAAAAAATTGTGTTTATCAAGATGACAAATTTTTAGGATTTCAAAGAAACAACTTCTCTACTAATCGAAATAATCCCGGATCTGATTTCACTATTTATTGACTAGTCAAACTAGCGCACAACGCTGAAACCGGTTTGTCTCAAAACCAAATTTGACAAGGGATGAAGAAAAATCGTTCGAATATACATCAATATGACTATTTAGTATGACAGACAAATCCAACTTTTGAAACCTAATTTGAAGGTAACAAATACAGTCTTGGTCATAAGTTAAAAAGTGCAGAAAAGCGCCCACTATTCATCGGAAAGACTTAAGCTGATACGCGAGTCTCTCAAGAATAGTGAAAAATCCTCAGGCCCACTGGTACAATCATGATTTGGCTATATGGCTATTGATGGTATGGGTGAAATGTTCATTTGAGAGGGTCGCAGGGGCTGTCAAAAGTACATAAATGTATTATTAAGTGTGCTTTTGACTTTCTTAAGGCAGTTTTCAGCGAAACTAATTGAGGAAAGGCCATAAGTCATCCATGGTCAAAAAAACACAGGGTTTGAAATTAGATAATCAATAGTTATTGGTTGAAACCAGGAATGGGCGTTTTGGAAAATTTGAGTGACCAGTGACGAAACCATAGCACAAATTTCAATAATTCAAAAAAAATTTTAGTGATGAGTAAAATGTTATTTATTATTCAAAAAAGTTTGAATAAAGAATAAAATTAAAATTTTTATTCAAGCTTTTGAAAATCAAAAAATAAGCACAACGAGATACAGAAAAATATCTTTGCCTATAGATATAATGCTTACTTATGAACATTTTTTGGATTATTTCTGTGTAAATTGAGATTCACTGAGGTGATTTGATTCAAGTTCGGGATCATTGCTGGGCAACATTTTTTTTTGGGCGGGACTATTTGCTTCCTTTCGGGATAACTTCAGGATAGTTTTGGGATCTTTTCAGGACCATTTCGGAATTGTTTTAGGGATTATATTAAAACTGGTTGGAACCATTTTGAAATTATTTTAATACATTTAATTCCAAAATAGTCCCGAAAACAATATTGAAACGACTCGGAAAACCCCACAAAACAATCCTGGAAATGACTCTTGAAAAGTCTCAAAATGATTCGTTAAACTACTCCGAAAACATCAAGACAATACCGCCTAAAGCCTTATTTTGTCCAGAAATGGTCCCGAACTGGAATCAAATCACCTCAATGAATGTCAATTTACACAGAAATAATCCAAAAAGTCTTCATAAATACACATTATATCTATATCCGCATGTGGGTAAAATTTTGATGTATCTCGTTGTGCTTCTTTTTATTTTCAAAAGCTTGAACAAAAATTTTAATTCTATTCTTTATTAAACATTTTTTTTTAATAACAAATAACATTTGACTCATCACTCCAATTTTTTTAAATAATGAATAAAATACAATTTTTTATTTAAGAAGTTTTTTATTCAAAGTAACCCAACCCTGGTTGAAACATTAGATAATTTTCGAGGCGGGAGATAATTTAGAAAACTACACCAGCCATCCGCTCGAGAAATCAAAGCGAATTAAATCAAATTTAATTGTTGTTGGAGCACTGCCCGTTTTTAATTTGATATTAGAAAAAAATTACGATTTACAAAACGATGTTATGGGATGACATGTTTTGAAGTCACCAACTTTTCATCAAAAACTTTCTCGGACACTAGGATGCGAACCTAAGTGCCTGTATCAAAGCTGCTGTTAGAACGAATACCCTATCAACTCAAATTTAATACACATTATAATCGCACCAGAGCATTACTTAATAAATCAATCAGAAAAATAAAAATTTTCTCGTTTTGAGGATTAAGTTCCTTTGTTTGAGAAAGCTACGTTTATCAAGCGTTTCTTTAAAAGTTACAAATTGGAGAATGAGCCTAGTTAGCTAATCTTTTATTAACCGATATGTCACACCAGCGTTTGTCATGCAGTATGCCTTAAGAGACTGTGACTTCAAAAGTATAGGACAAGCACAAAGCCAACATTTTTATTATATTATTCATGGCCCAGCGCCAGTGCGAAGTTTTTATTTGTTTTACATCCTGCGTGTTCCCTCCTGAAACTATTTTCAACCAGTTAGTGTACACTCACTTCTCCAAGGAATGACTTTCGTAAGTATAACTGCTGGGTATGCGACTTATGTATTTGTAATTGAACTCAATTTTCAAGATGTGTCAATGAGTATGTCCATACTTACATATGTATGTAGGTATGTCGCATCCTCCATTACCTGATAACCTCAGTTACAATAAAAATTATTGTAAAAAAGATAACAATGCCAAAATAACAAAATATTTTCATTGATAAGAATTTTCTTCTAAATTTATTTGCTCATCGTAAATATTTGTGCCTTTACATACGCCATTACATTAGAATGGACTTTTTATCAAAAAAATAAACAAAAAAATACTAACTCTGTATTCAAAAAAAATTGATACCTTTTCTCTTCGCTGTAATTACAGAATGAATTGTTTTCCAGATCTCCACCAAAACAACTGTAAATGTTTTGAATAATTGCGTGAGATGGACTAATTTCAAAATACTTTCCTAATCTGAAACTTTTATAAATACTATAAGCACTTTATACGTTGCTTCCCTCGAAAAATTATTTCAGGGGAATGCTACTAACTTAAAAACGCTTTACTCTGTACTTTTAAATACTCAGAATCGTTAGTTGTGAAAATCGAGTACTTAGTACTTTTGATATCAATACTGCCCAACATTAGTTTTTTGTGATATTTTTATGTCAATAAATTTTTATTTACTAACCTTTCAACGGGAAGTTTCGAAAAAAAGCCGGTATACGATAATCATTATATCGTTTCCGATGTAAACATTGACACTTTTTTGGCGTGCCACTCTAATGTGCATATGTATATACGTATGTGTGTAGTGTAAGCTTTCAAAGTAAAATGCCACATACCACTGCAATAACAACAACCCCAAAACGTGGTAGTCATGCTATAGAGAGCAAAATTGTTTAAATTTGAGAGCGCCAAAGCAGAAAGAACAACAAACAAAATTGGTTGCCTTGAAAAGTGACGATTGAAACAATAACAAAAGGTGGTTGGGGCAACACAAATAGCATGACTATGTAGCTAAATTCATAGATACAGTGGCTCACTAAACTATTTTGTGTACACAAAATTCGAATTTCTTATATACTAAGGCCCGGTTTTTCAGTCCTTGGTTAAGCTCAGTTTAAACTAAGTTTGCTTACACTCGGCATAAATTTAAACTCCAGTTAAACTGCAGAGCGGTTTTTCAGTGAGGGTTTAAGGCCGCTTTTAAGATTTGCTTTTTATACGGCAACATTGGTTTTTTCTTTATCTAGATACGGCAACAGCTAATATTTGTTTACATATTCAACGCCATTGCTTCTCCTCAGTATTGTAATAGTTAGGATTTCGCTAATTTCTGCATCACTATAATCACTTTCGTCAGATGATATATCCAGTATTTAATTAAATATAAAAATATCGTCCTTTTTTAATTGCATTCAGTTTATTGTTTCACAACCAAAACCATCAAATATGCAAACAGCTGACAGGTTAACTAGAGTTTAACCCTGCCAAATTGGCCGCTTAAACTACTGTTAAACTTCGTTTAAAGTTGACTGAAAAACTGCGTAACAAGTTTAAGCTTAGTTTAACTGACAAATTGAGTTGAACTTGTACTGAAAAACCGGGCCTAAGGGTCATTTTCCCAGTGTCGAGTTAACTTACATTCCACACAAAATCAGCGACTTTTCTTCACTAAAAAGTATGCAACCATAAGTTTTGACTAACAGAAAAGAAAAAATTTATAGTGATAAGGTATATATAGTTCATCGATTTTGGGTGGGATGATCGTCGTATGGTATGGAACTGAAAGTAAAGACGGTGATGGGTTTTATAGCTGCTTGGAGTTTTATAGAAAGCACGATGGATAAGGATATTTATTTGTCTATTCGAAAATAAAATGTACACTCCAGTGCAGATAAAATTAGTAAGTCCAGTGATTCGTTTTTATTTTAACAATTTTGTGAGCCACTGTATATTCATTGTGTACAGTTCAAAGGGGTGTATAAACAGCAAAATATGATTAAAGTAACGGAAAGCAGGAAAATCAGTGGAAGCAAGTAATAGGCTTTAAGAAAGCAGAAAATAACTAATCAATGCGAAATAATTAAGCTTAATTATACATAAATGCAAGAGAACATCTCTACATATTTACTATGTGTGTATGGTTGTACATATAATTATCATATATGGATTGCATGTACATGTTTACACACATACGCGCAAAACAAAAACACAATACATATAAAAACAAAACTACAAGCACAATACAATGTCTATAGGCGACTGACTTTATCGCTTTTGTTGTGCTAGTCAACGCACAGTAGGCCGAATGCATAATTTAGGCAATACAAATTTCAATTTATGACGTTTTGTATTAATTATTAATTTATAAACGTTTCAAAACTATTAAAATATTTGCTAATCGATAGATACATACGACATTGTAAGCCATTAGACATATGGTTGTATGAGAAGAGATTTATAATTATACAAGTAAGCCCGCCCACGGTTCGCTGCGTCTTAGAACGTAAGATAAACTGAGTACGATTTTAATATTTTTATATTCCATACCAGAGGAGATATGGAACTTAATCACATTGCCTATTGTAGCACTTGTCAGAACCTTTCGTTTGATACAAATATTGTACTAGCACATTTGTGTTCACCTTGGTCCACATATTGGTCTAATGCTCCGAAACTAATCGAGCTATCGAAATAAGGGATATGTTACATTTTAAGTTAGACGCTTAGCAATGGAACGTTGAAAGTTCAATTCAATTCAATTAAGCAGTTTTCGAGTCATGATCGAACAAACATACAGACAGATAGACACAAATTTTACAAACTGTTGATTTGAACTCTATTGACTTAATACAGTTCCACTCTATTAATATTTCGGCAATGTACATACTCGTATATGAGGAATACGCGGGGAATTATGTACCTACCCTTTCGAATTGGTGCACGCTAGCACAGAAAAAGATTTAAGGATATGCTATGAGCTTTACGAAGACGTCGACGTCGAATGCTCTGGCCCAGAAGGAATTTTTGTCGGCACCCGCCGGTGGAAGCAGAGGAAAAGGGCCACCACCACTACTTCGGAAGTAGTGTTTGCAATTCGCAAAAGTTGGTAGAACGGAAATGCTACTGGCGCGCTTTTTACTTAGGACGTCCAAAACCCTTTAGGCACTTCAGCGCTATTTATTTTTAAAACATAAAAATTGGTACAGTGAGACTTATCATCAAAGTTTTACTTTATATATCCTTTCATTTATGGACGTACATATATATGTCCCACCCAAGTTACCTTCACGACCCACTGTGTAAAGCTTATGGAACAACAACAGTACACATACATCATATAGCGTGATGCGGCTGGGTAGCTTGTACGTAGGGGCCAACCAAACGAATATCTGTTGGTACATACTCAGGAATAATCGAATTGAATCCCAGTGCCATAATCTAAGTAAATGCTGTTCGCTGATGATTCTTCTGCTTGTTTTGTAGTTTTATTGCTTTTTACTTTTGCTTTTTTATTTACTTTTACTTTAGCCTTTTATTCGTGGCTGAACAAATGCCAGTCAGTCTTGAGCAAAGCCGCGAACCGTCAATGTCGGTCTCTTGTACATAGTTAATATTGGAGGATGTGTTTGTTGGTGTAGTTGCCATTGTCCTTGTCCTCTTTTTTTCTCTCGGTTTTAGTGGCTATCGACATTGTGTGCGAGTAAACGTCGCTTTGCAGCAAAACGTCAAATTACTATCCTTCCGTACCTGACAACGACGCGCCTCACCTTTCGGTCGTGTTTTTCCCCTTGTTTTGTTCGATTGTGCAAAACTTTATTTGTGTTCAAAGTTTATTGTTGCTACTAAAACCGGCCTGGTCGATGCGGTCGAATTCATCACCTGTCTTTCGATAGGGAAGACGTGCAAAGGAGTTGATTACTCACCGGTAAACTAAATAAAATTTGGCAATTGAAAGTGATGAAAGTGGCCCTCGCAGTTAAACTAAGAAAAACAACAACCCAAGTGAAGTGGAAAAATCGATAATGAATAACAACTTTTTTTCAGCGATTCGAATAAATTTTATTCGTTTTATAAAAGTGATTTTAACTCAAAAGTGAACAGTATTTAATATTTTAATCGACTTAAACTTACTTCATTTAAAAAAAAAAAATAATTACAGACATCTATTTATATGTTTTTTATCTCAATGTGATATGATGAGGATTATGGCCGCAGAAGCTACGGGCATATGCACTTAGAGCAGTACTAAAGTTATTTGTTGTTGCTGTTTTGTGCTCGCGTGTTCGCCAGTAGGGTAATGTGTACAGCAGCACATACATTAGGCTGTCCATTCATATTTTCGCAAACCTTTAAAACACATCGGTAGCCTATTGGCTATTGTGGCTGATTCAATACCGAAAACCAACAACCGTCGAATATGAAATAGGAATAGGACAACTTGAAATAATATGGTTTTTTTCAGTTGGTATCAGTTATATCTGAAAAAGACAAGTGCAACATTAAAAAAAAGCAAAGAAATTCGGGTGCAACTGAACATTGCATACTTAGCTAGGAGTTTTAGCAACAAAGTTGGTGCTATTTTTTCTTCGATATGAGCCATCCCAATAATTTTTATTTTTTTTTTAAAGAGTTAATTCGGTTAAACAAGAAATTGCATATGAAAGCAACTGACGTTTAAGTCAATCTATGCTGGGCATATTTTTTTATTATTTATTCGATAAGAACAAAAAAAAAAAACTGATGATCCAAAAAACTTTCTCAATTTATTGATTTTTCGTCTATCTCGACTGTACTAATCCTTTAATAAAATTTTATACTTCTTTTAAAATCATTATTTTAACTACCCATATAATAGGTCCATTTCTTTATTATTATAGTTATTATTATTTTTTATAAATATATATGCAAAATAATGACAAAAAAGGCATGATTCGATTAAAATAACATTCCGGCTTCGGTTTTGTAACATATTTCGGATTCGTTCTGAAACATTTATTCCGATTTCGGTTTCAAACTAAAAATAAAAAAAAATGTTTCAACAAAAAAATTTATTCACTTTATAACTTACATATGTAGCTACAAAATTTTAGTGGTTTTAAATAGGTCTGAGTTTTAAGAATTTTTTCCTGCGGGCACCATGGATTTTCCCGAATATAATACAAAATATTGTTCACACCATGTATGGATAAATTTTAGCAGAGTATTAGATTTTTCTTCGACACTTGTATTCAGTCGATTTCATTAAATTTGCTCTCTTAAAGGTCAATAAAAATTAACAAGTAAAAAAATGAATATAAGACAATAGTATTAATAATTGCTTCAGAAAGTTTTACTTTCTAGTTTGACCGCAATTTTTGTAAATTTGGTCGACAATCTTCGATCAAAATAAGCCAGGTACCATCTTATGAAAAAATATTTGTTCACAAATAGAGTTTCATTTAAGGACCCTCTTACAAGACGCTTATTCTCCATTCCCTAAAGCTCAATCTTTGTAATAGCTTTTCTAGTTTGATTAAAAATTCTTCCAATTCGATATTTGGGCGAAAAAATCGAAATGCCACGGAATATGGCACATTTACCTTCCTCATATGTTATACACATCCATTTTATGGAACGAAACAATCGAGGGAGTTTTTAGATTCAGAAAAAAAATTACACTTAAAAAAATGTGTACATAAAGACCACCCTAATGTGTATTTATGTATACATTCACATCGTCGGTGATGCTACAAAAAGTTCCATGTCAATTTTGAATATTTATGTTAAGTGTCCGATTACTTGCAATTGACTGCACTTAAATTTCTTCATTACCAATAACCAATGCATAAACTATTTATTCTCCCACGAAGTAGTTGAATTACGGGAAAATGTGGAATGTACATTAAATTAAATAAAACAAATAAAAGTGATATGGAACGTTTTGCAGGATATGTACTTTCCATCTTACAGTGACCTATGAAAGTGAGTTCTATATACATAAATATACATACATACATTTACCGGTATGCATTTGTGAATGCACCATATGCAACCAGTGTTGCCACAGCAATAAAAAAGAATTAACCAAAAATTACCAAGAAACTACCATTTAATGAAAACGAACACATACAGGTTTATTTTGAAATTACGGGTACGTACATACGTAAATCAAGTATTATAAAAATATTGCATCTTAGATGGAATTGTGAAAAGGAGAATTAACAAAGTCTCTTTGAATCCCTTTTACTAAATATACTTCAAAAGTTATATGTTTTCTTAAACCACTATATATTTTTCAAGAAAAAGCTATTAATTTTTCTATCATAACTTAAGTTACTTTTTCTGAAATGCCATTCTATTAGCATTTGCGGAATATTTTACCTAAAACTAAATATTGGCCTCAAGACGTCGAAAAAATGACCAAACAGGGAAACAAGTTACAAAATTACCAAAACCGTTTTAAAGTGAGAAAAATGACCAATTTTGGTTAAAAATAACCAAAACGGCAACACTGTGTGCAACGCTCAGCTGACATTGTAGCTGCTCTTATGGATGTTATTTGCAAAAATTTACTCTCATTTGTTACTGCTGTCAATGTGTTGTTACTCAATAAGATTGAGCAGATGTACAGTGATGGCGAACAAAAAAAATTTATTAAGAGAACCATTTTGGGCTGAGTTTCCTGTTATCCAATTACTAATGAGTGTCTATCGCCATTTTGTAATTAGACCTCGGCTCACTTTGCGATAACATAAGCAATTATTCAAGTTCATGTTTCGTAGAATGTTACAAAAATAGACGCCTGTTCTCCTATCGCAGTTATGACCGTCCTTCACCGCTTTTCGTCTATTGCATTCCGTTAAACATATTCTTGGATAGTACTAGTCCGAAAGTGGGATCTCATTTCATTGTTTATACATTAATATGTGCAAAAGTACCCTGCAAAAAACTGTGCGACTAATTTCTAAAGAGAGCTGTCTGCGATTAGTACCTTTCGTCTACAGTGGGCTATAATTCAGTAAATTTTAGTTTGTATGGCATACTCATAGGAGTTAAAAGTACCCGTTCGGATATAAATGTGTACAATTATTCTCTTCATAGGACATGCTCAAACAAATGTCAGCAGAGAGAAAGAGATTAGAACTGCCATTATTCCCAACTTCCTTTGCGACTCATCCCGGACGCATCTTAGACCATATTAGATTCAGAGATGGAAACGTGTCTAAATATTTAATCTCGCTCCTTCAAACCCCGATATTATTTAACTTGGGTGTTGCGAACATGACAATACCTAGTACTTGTTTTAATGCTCATCGAAACCCAGTTGAAAAAGGAAGAACTAAAAACCACTTACCTAAGCTCTTCTTCTGAGTCTCGATAAATTCATTAATTATTCCACTTTCGAAGGAATGGCTTATAGAAGGAGTTCGCTTCAAGCACTCCATATACGAGTATGCCTCGTTGCATTTGCAGGCCTTTATGCTTGACACCTTACCACCTCGCTTCGCGAAAAGAGGCACAGGAAGCGCTATCTGTGAACTGCTGCGGAAAGTGCCTTGCTCTTGCTAAGAAGCTGTTTTGTAATCCATCATAAGGGAAGCGCTTGAAAACTTTTCTACTAGGAAGTTTCATTGGCATTGTTCTCACGACGCGTCTTCTTGAGAGTGGATGCCAAAAGAAGTAATACATACATGCCAGAGCAGTGTAGTTCGCGAACCAACTAGTTTATTCAAAGGCGTTCAATTTCATTCCGTTTACTCGTTCACTTTTAAAGAACTCGTTCGTACTATTGACCCACTCATGAAATTAACAGTAAATATCGATCAAATTATTAGTTTATTGCTGAATGAAACGAAAAATATATGCTCAGGTTTTTTTTTATTTTGTTTCACTCAAGATTTTATTTCAGCGAAACCAAACTTTCATTAAAACTTTGATTTTGGGTGGTATTTCACTTCAGTGCACATGCACTAAAGTTTATTTGTAATCGAACTTCATTTATTTGGAAAACCACTCAAATTTCCATTCAAACCCTCTTTAATGGATTACAGATTTGAAATCATTAAACACAATTTACACAGTGTTTTAAATTGTTTGTAGACTCATTTAAGTACTTCGAAATCTGATTTCTGGTTCGGGTTTATTAGAGGTGTGGCGATTTAAAAAAATTTCCTTTGGTGTAGTCTCCGCAACTGTGATTTGCATTGTTCCACTATTCTATCGTTTAAGCTTCTGAAATCAAAACACGAAATTTTAAAATGTCTTCCTTCATATGTGGGCGATGCCATACCTATATTCTAAAATTTCACATAAATCATGAATAGAATTACCTAGTCTTCAAACCACCCAAAAAGTATGCTATTTTAACTGCATCATTTAATGAATTATCTCCTATGCATATTATATTAAAAGGCATGACAGATGTTGTCCTGCCCAGAAATTAACATGCATGGATCTAGAAAAATGTCTTTAGCTATCACTTTTCCTACGCTTACCCATATCCCGCCCTTTGCCTTCATACAAAGGATCTTATACTAAATATTAAAAAGCTCGTAGAAATAGTTGCGGTGTAATATTAATTTAGATCATATCAAAACGTGTCACGCCTCCTTCTCTCTTACCCACTATTTTTTGGTGGTTTAACTTCATATAAATCTGTACCAGTTTCCAGCATATTTGAAAAAGATATGCAGTTGGAATAATTCCATTTACTGGGAGATGCCACTCCCCCTTTTCTCTAGCCTATTTTTTCCTTGAAGTGATAGAGTTGAACCTTTTGTAACTCTTTGCAAAATTTTCAGTGTTCTACCATTAATACTTCCAGAGATATGCAGAACGAAACATCTCCTTTGTATAGCAGGCCACATTATCCAGTGGTCCGGATTTTCGAAAACCGACGCACAAGACAACGTCTGCCGGTCTATAGTTTTATAGGGTGTACCCGATTTCATTAGTGTTTTCGGGCCGGCCGACGAAGTTCAGTCACTTTCGCTATCCATTTCAAGAATTTTGATTTAATGGAACTCTATATCTATCACTCATTAGCATTTTGAAAAACGCTTGGCTTTGCAGCTAAAGTTTTAGCAAGCAGCATTAAAAAAGGCACTACTCAAAGTAATAAAGTTGTCCCAATTTAATAGCATGTGACTGTAGAGTTTATCGCGTTAACACTGATAAGCGGCTTCAAAAATTAAAATACTCATAAATAACAGGAAACAAGTTAATATTTATGTATGATCTCTGCAGCAGATAGGCGAATGTAGCGGATTATCTTTTAGCATTTATTATCGTTTGTTGTACTTTAAATTTTAATGATTAAACCCTGTAAAAAAATATATATGATTTCTGTGGGTCAGCCCAATTATTTAATGTTCGATTTTTAAAAATGAATAGTATACCCGGCCATGCTACCCTGCTTCTCAGATCTTATAACCCTACAAAAATCGTGATCCGGAATCAATACCTTTCGTCTACAATGGGCTACAATTGATTCCGTTATAGGCATAGTTGGGATTGAAAGTAAACTTGTTCGACCGTACTCGTAGGGGAACAAAGGGAATCTGTCCGAATGTACCCTTTTGGGCATGAAAGGGACCAATAGTCTCTTCATAGGACATGCTCAAACAAAAGGAATGACTTCAACCCATACAAAGAGATCAAAACTGGCATTGGTCGCATGCTCCTTTGCAACTCATCCCGGATTCGTTCTAGACTAATTCCTTTTTTTTTGAAGGGAATAGACTAAGTCATATATGGGTGTAATGACATCGCTTATTGCAGCACTCATTATCACCTTTCGTTATATACAAGGTGGCGCAAAAGTAAGCTTCCGATGTTCAGCATATCGGTTGTGGCACGTGCAGTGTGTGCTGTTGCACCGTCTTGTTGGAACCACATGTTTTCCAATCCCAATTCATCAAGTTGCGGCAAAAAGAACTCGTTGATCATTGCTCTGTAGC
Organism: Merzomyia westermanni; assembly: GCA_949987695.1. Lineage (NCBI taxonomy): Eukaryota > Metazoa > Arthropoda > Insecta > Diptera > Tephritidae > Merzomyia > Merzomyia westermanni. The sequence continues at coordinate 22,757,303 of OX465289.1, forward strand.
GCTCACCATTCACAGTAACCGTTTGGCCCCGACCGATTATTGGTCAAATAAATAGTCAGCAATATTCCACGTTCTGGAGCAGTGTAGCGTAACATTGTTAATTAACGTGTATTTCGCATGTGTTTACTACACAAATGTCAAAAAAGAACTGACTTTAGGGGCCAATCGCAAAATTTATAGCATTTTCTGATAGGAGGATTACTTTTGCGCCACCTTGTACCTCTAATGTAGTAAACATTTTTTTCAGTTTTTGAGTGATGTGCGATCAAACAAACATACAGACAGACAATAATTCTGAAAACTGCTGATTTGGCTTCTATTGGCTTTGAAATGGTCTGTTATATTAATATCTGCAATGTACAGACATCGACCTGCTACAATTTGGTTATATGTTAAGATATGCCATTGCTTCCGAAAGAAATCTTTGGCGCAACAATGTATCCGCTACGTGGGAGCATATTTCTCACTGACCAAGAGCACATTAAAGAGTGCAAGGAAGAAGCAAAGTGTATACCAATTGACTACCAGTAGCAAAAGTTTGGCCGGATTTGGAGGGACGTCTCCGAACCATTCAAAACCAGAGGAACCTACAAACAAGGCGAATCCCAATTGTGCGATATGCGTATGATGATACCAAAGTTTATTGACCTCATGTGCTCCATTTGGTACCTACCCACCATATCTCAGTTCTACCACACAATATTTCGAGCTACCTAGTCGTCGCTTGTCGTGTTGTCGTATCTTCTTCTTCTTCTGCTAGTGGATGATATTTACCACACATTAAGTGATTGTTTAATAACTTCTCCATTGATTCATAGAAAATTGAAATAATTGCTAATTAAATTAAATGAAAGAAACGCAGCATTTGCCGACAGAATCAATGAGCATTAATTGCAATATCTTTCAGCGCTCCAACCGAACCGGTGAGCGGTTGGTGGACTGCATGTGTGCTATTCAGCGTGCTTATCAGTGCATATGCGCCATTCGGTAAAAACACGTTTCTTAGGGCCTTGCAATATAGCGCGTGTAGTTGGTAGATTGCTGCTGCTGTCCGCAAGTTGCTTGCAATTTCAGCTGACAATTCCAGCTGATGGCGCACGCCTGTGACATGCTATGAAATTAAAAAAAAAAGATTTTGTTTTTTTTATTTTTTTTATTACTTTCCATAAAATCGGCAATAAAGCAGATGCGTTTGCTACACACACACACACCATACAACAACAACAAAAACAACGGGAATGATAGCTACAAAAAAGAAAGAAAGCGGAATACCAAGTGCCACAACAGCACAGCAACAATGACAAAGAGTTAAAAAGTTGAAAATGTGAGAAAAGTAAATTATAATATACAGTGCTCAACATAATAATAAGTCTGGGAATCATTGTCCTTTTTTAGCATTTTTTTCTCGCTATAAAGTTATAAATTAATACTTGTATTTACTAGGGTGGATGGAATTTAAATTTTTCGGTCCTTTCGGTTCAGATTTATGACATTTTTTTTTAACTTTTTTTACATTTTTGTTTTAATTTTTTTATAATAATTACTTTTAAATAATATATACATAAGTAAAACTAAAAATGCTAGTTTTTTAAATTTTCGCACTTATTATCACTGCCATTACAGACCTCGTTATTTTTATCGAAATCCATAACGACACTTATAGAAACACTACTCAGCGATAACTACAGAACAGGGTTGCACTTTGCGTAAAAATTCCTATAGAAGGGATAGAGAAACGGGCGACTGATTAAATGAAACGAAAAACAAGTAAGGAAGTCTAAGTTCGGGCGGAACCGAACATTAAATACCTAGTAGTGATCTATTATGGCATACCAAATTACGCAAGTCTATTTTAATACCTTTCAGTTCGTATTATAAAGGCAGCTGTTTGTTTTTAATAAAAACACTTCTGTTATGAGTTTTAAGGGGTAAATTCATTGAAAAAAAAATTTTAATGTAGGGCGCGATATACAACAGGTATATCATCACAAACCTCCTTAGAGATTTTTGCGCCAAGCTTCCCTTCCAATTTGTGATGTGGCGTTTTGATTTATTCCTACAAGTTGGCGGGACCTATAGATTTTTGCCGACTTCGAACGGCATCTACAAAGGAGATGAATTTTTGCTGCCCCACTGCCGAGGGGCGACCCCGTTTTGAGAAACTTTTTCAAACTACTTTTAATGTTACCTGTCCAGGACTCGAACCTTGGAACTTCGGTGGGGTAGGCCGGCAACACTACCGCCACACCACGGCGGCCGCCATTAATTTATTTCTATATAAATAGCTTCCCTACCAACAACTGCTTACCACAGTTTTTCAAAATACCAATACATGCACATTTTATGTTTGAAAAATGTTGCGTTCAAATAGACAGACGGACGGAGAGACGGACATTGGTAAATCGACTCAGCTCATCGTCCTTATTATTTCGGTTTGCTTATTGATGGGCCCATCTCTTATTCTTCTCATACTTACAAACATTTCATGTTTATTAAAGGTATGAACATCAAAAAGGTATATAACTTCCCTATTGCAATGGGGTATTAACAGCTTGCCCGGATTCGATTTGCTTAATTTTTGGTAGGAGTATACTACATACTATTGGGAAGCAACTGACCAATTTTGATTGAAATATCTAGTTCAAACTACAAGCAATCGCCTTGAAAATAGCAGAATTTCTACTTCTTCTTCTACTTTCCCAAAATCCACAAAATTTTTTTGCTGTTGAGTTTTGCTTAAAAAGCTTATAATGTGTGCAAGATCTTATTGCTATAGCTTGCATGGTTATAAAAATATCGCGTTTTAGATTTGACAATCAAATTTTTCAGCACCATGTTAAAAAACTGGGCGAGAAATTAACCGACTTCACCCATTTTTACAACAAACATTTCCCTTTACACATTCAACATTTTCGCAAATTATCGTTTCGATTAATCAATTTTGGCCGGAGTTATGGCATAAAAAGTTTTGTGGAATAATCCACTATTAAAGGGGCGGGGCTACGTACACTTTGAAAGTGAAATAGAAATGATATAAAGCTTGCAAAGTTATTGGCTATTAAATATATCTCTGATCCTTTTCAATATCTTTCTAAAAAAAGTGGGCGTGGTTCCTGACCGATTTCGTCCATTTTTTTCCGGAACATACCTTGTACTAATATAAATATTTGTGCTAAATTTCCTTTCGATATCTTGAACGGTTTTTGATTTATGATTAAAATTATTTTTAAATTCCACTTAATCAAAAGTGGGCGGTGCCACTCCCATTTTCGAAAATTTCTTCAAAAATTTAATTTCTGCCTTAACATTAACGTACACACCAAATTTTATTCATATAAGAGTATTATGTACTGAGTAATCACTTTTTGTGTGTGTTTCAAAAATATTCTATATATAAAAAGTGGGCGTGGATATCATCCGATTTCGTCCCTTTTAAATAGCGCTCTGAGATGAGTGCCAAGGACTATGCATACCAAATTCCATTAAGATATCTCAAAATTTACTCAAGTTATCGTGTTCACGCACGGACGGACGGACGGACGGACATGGCTTAATCAATTTTTGTTTGTATTCTTAGCTTAAAATTACTTTTTATTTAATAACTGGAACACTATGTAAACAGTTCATTTAATCGCTATTCTGGGAGACATTGCAACTTTGTCAAAGACGAAGAATTCGCTATTGAGAGTAAAATAAAAAATTCAACGAAATTCGGGTAATAACCCTGCAGTCAACTGCCAAACTGGTTAGGAAACATTCTAGTTCACTAAATATAATTTCGTGGGCTTATTCATACCAGTTTGAAGCATTGCAACGTTTTCCCTGTCATAAGCCGCAACAACCGTAAAAAATTATCGATACATGCATATACGAGCGAAAAAGAAAACAATTCAGTAATCGGGACGCAATCGTTCAGTTAACAACGCCGTCCTTCACTTTAATTATCTATTCAACTAATATTCTGAGTTTTTACATATCCATTAATTTAAATTAAATATACAATTTTCTTGTAAATGATAGTTTGAGAATTTCGTGGTTTAAATAGTACATTTGGGTTGCAGATCTTGTGCGTATGTGCATGCCAAAAAATCACCCTTAATTTTTGCCACGTCGCTACTGCAATAACGGCGCAGCAGCGAAGCAACAACGAATAAGAAATGTCCAAATGCAACCATGAAGGAAAGTGAAAATGAAACGATCATTTGTCAAATCAATTGTGTAAGTAAATAACGTTTCTCTTTGGAATAATTTAAGTAACCTTTTTCTAATAAAAAAGTTTTCAAAAAATTCACAAATGCAGTTTTCATAAATAAAATAACAATGAATCTCCAATGGAATCGGGTAAAATTTGCAGCAACGAAATTGGCGCAGAGGCACATACAATAACAAGGTGGTTAAAATAGCACTTTTTAAAAATTGTAGTTACTAAGAACTTGCACATTATGTACTAGAATTTCATAAGCGATTTATTTGCATGGTTATTTTCAAAGAACTCCGAAACTTAAAATTTGTAACATAAAAAACTAGTCTTCCTTGAATTTCGTGTAAAGATATTTCTACAAGTATGGATAAGATTCTATCTGAGATTAATATTTAAATTTTAAAATTTTTCATAAAATGTTTCAAGAAAATTTAAAGATTTATGCTTGTGAAATCCATTATAAAATTCAATCAAAAAAGGACTATTGTTAAAAAAAAACAAAATTACTTTTTTAGAAATGTTTTCCAAGGCTAAAATTGCTATGAATAACGACTATATTTTTATTTAAATGGGTTTCATTTGTTTAATATAGCGGTAGATATATTTTTATATCTGATGACCAATATTTTATATCTGATGACTGAATTTTCAATAAAGTGGTTTGTAATGTAATTTTGCAATTTTCGTGTATTTTTAAACCAAAAATGAGCTAACCTGCTATGATGTAACCTGGTATGATCCTGATGTATATACATACTAGTATTTTGAAAGATATGATATTGATGTATATGATGAATAGTATGCCAATTGGTATGGTGCTGATGCAGAAGCGAACACTTGCCATCTTGAAGGACAATGCCGTGTTAAAAATACCAGTTGCTAATATGCAAACTAGAATAAAAGTAGTAGAATTGATTCCAGGGAAGGTGCTAATATTCTTCAGTTGTGCTGTTTTCTTTAAAAAAAAAAAAGAAAAAAATATTTAGTTGGTGGTGGCAGAATAACGAAAAGGGTGTAGAAGTTGTTTAAAAAAGAAAGAGACTGTCCATTTTCCATTTTTTTGTTTTATTTTGATTTATTGAAATTTAAAATTGATGCCTTGAATGGCTCTTTGGTATGCGAAATTATTAAAATAAATAGAATCTCATATCTTTTTTAAATAATTTCGCACCTTATAATTATGACAATCACTGTACTGCGACATATTTATCTACATGACATACATGATAGTGTAAACGAATTTGTGTGCCCGATTAAAAATAAAATAAAAATGCGCCACTTTAATTAATGAATGGAAATTGTGCTATGTCGTAGTAACTTTTCTCGACGGAAATGCTTTTGCAGCTGTGTTTTTTGTAAATTTGTTTTAAACGCTCACGCACACCTGCCGACATACATGCCACATGCATATTAATGCATTGATTATACAAGTAATAAAACAATTAAACAAAAACTCATGTTACCTTCATTCAGTAAAAAAAAAAAATTAATTTATTTAAATTTCAGTTTAACGAAGTGCAGTCCGAAAAAACAAAGAAAATTAAATAAAAGCGTAACAAATTGTAAATATTCTTGCTTCACATAAAAGTAATTAAAATAAAGAAACAAAAAAAGGAGTGTATTAACACACTTCCAATTTATTTGCTGCTTGAAAATAATTGTCGCAGAAGCGACACTGCGCATCTTTAAAACGTTACTTATCTGGCATTTCCTGCAATAAATCCTGTGCGCACTCGAATAGCCATGTTTCCTATTAAATATTTAACGGATACCCATCTAAAGGGCTTCGAACGTTACAAGGTAAGTTAAATAGCTATTTAATTTAATGGTTTACAGTAAAATTATACAAATATATTTACATACATTAGACTGGATAAAAATGAATTTTTGTTTCTTAAATTGTATTAATATTATTTGTCAGAAATTTGTATACCAACAACTGCTTTAGGATTTTATGTGCCTGTAAATTTTTAAAATTTTCAAAACTATAATGAAAATAATTATTTGTTTTTATTTTTTAATAATTTTCATTAATTGAACTGGAAGGGAATATTTAGAGATTTCTTCGTCAGAGAAATTTTTGCACTTTTTCTATTAATCATTGGGCTTTCAGAACGATAGTTTTTTTGTCAGCTAAACTCCTCTTTCTATTCCCCCTATTTCGCCACCTGACTCTATCCTTCGCCAGATCGCTCTCCACTTGGCCTTTCCAACAGAGTGGGGGCCTCCCTCTTTCCATGCTTCCATAGGTAGGTTCCAGTCGCATCACAAGGCCAAGCCAACGTAGGCGTACTATGTCTATATCTGTGTAAAGCTCATACAACCCATTATTAAATCTTCTTCGGTAAACACAGCCGGTATAACGTAAAAGACCATACATTCTTCGAAGAACTTTTCTTTCGAACACTCCTAGGGCCGACTAATAACCGGTTGTTATAAAAAGTCTAAATCATAATTGATAGATTTTTAAGCATAAGTATTAAGAGCTGAAACTTTCACTTATTGTTGTTGGAAAATAATATCAATATAGTTTCAAGAAAAATTTTTTTTTGATTTTTTATACACAGTCTAATGTACTGTGTTGAATTTTTAGATGGTATCTTTTCGTTTTTCTATATAGTTTAAAACAATATTTTTTTGACCCACTTTAATAGACATTAACATGACATCCCTAGTGCATGTTGTGAATGCTTATGTTCATATTAAATTATTTGAAGCAATAGCGCTATGCAGCTACATTAAGGGGAAAAAGGCACACGCGTCCAGATGTTCAAAAATTTCTCACACTTTACTCGTAGAAAAACCAAAAAATATCCACGCCAAGTCGCCATGAGGATAGAGATATTAATAAAATTGATATTTACAGCTCATTCTGAGTCTAAAAGGGCAATTCTGACAAAAATATTTCGATTGGCTAATCCGGAAAATCGTCTCACGACTTTCAATTGTCTTAGCCAGAATTTCCCTGTAATATTCGGACATGAGATGCTATCCATTGAAATAAGCAGATCAATAGAAAATTGCATCAGTGCCGTAGAGATCGAAATATTTACTACAAAGCCAACTTGAGGGAGGAAGGGGATTAAAGAGTTCTGGAAACCAGATTTACGTTTTTAAATTACAGCTTCAATATTACACTTGCTTGTATGAAGTATTTTCTTTAAATCAGATTTTTTTTGATTAAAACAATTCGGTTAAAATTTAACAAAAAATTCAAATAACCTATTCTAACAAAATGCTGGCTACGGCACTGTTTACTACCAATAAAAAACGTTAAGAATCCAAAAAAGCGATGTTTAAATGTATGTCTACTTTTCCAAACTATTCGAAAAGGGTTTCGGATGTTAAAAATTATTACGAAATTTCGTTAACCCCAATATTTACAGTTAGGTGGCGAAAGGGTTACTCATACGACATGTTTATCAAAGCTTATAAATAAAAATGAATGTGTGTCTATATGTAGTCAACCGATCTACATGAAATTTTCACAGTACATTCTTGGATTCACTGGTTACAGCATAGGCTATATATAGTTTTGGAAAAGTGGGTGGTGCCACGCCCTAGGCCATATAAAATTTAAATTCGCCATAAATCTGAACGAATTTTTTCTAAATTAATGATATTTAGATATATACGAGTATGCATCCTTTAGTGAAGATTTACATAATTTTGGGTGCCACGCCCACATATTTTGTGTTTTGTTTGTGCTTCATTAATATCCACAGTTAATTGTCGATGTCTATGAAACTTTCACGGTCTCTGTAACTTCATAGGTAGTTCGTTGGGCACGACGAATGCCATATATAGTTTTTGGAAAAGCCTCCAGGTTATATAAAGTTACAATTCGGTATAGCTTCGAATTAATTTCAAAGTTAATGATATTTTATATATAGATATGTATTCTATATATCAAAAAAACCTTGGGAAAAGTAAGCGGTACCAAGACCAAATAAAAAGTTAAACCGCTATAACCGCCCGCAGAGGAAAAGAGGGAAGAAGGCGAGTAGGAAGAATTAGGATAAAATAAAATAACGGGATAGGGTGGTGGGTGAAGAACAAAAGTGCAAAGAAAAATTGCGAGAAAACGCCAATTTGTTAAAAGTAGGCAACTCAAATTTAATAGCTGTATTTTGTAAGTTTGTCTCATCTCAAGTCACTAAATTTGACAATTTTTATGACTTCAGATGATTTCGGTATTCTGTTAGAGAAAAATCACAAAAAGTTCACCAAAGATATGTGGTGAAAATACACTTGCTTACATCTCATGTACAGCATTTGACAGTACTTATATAAATATCGCGATAACTCAGACAGTAAACGTCTGGAGTACAACGCGTTGTGGGACTCAGGTTCGAACCCAGCATCGCGCACAGTTAATTTTTTTAAATTTTATTTCATTTTTTGTTAATTAAATATTATTTTTTTAAATATGTAAATGTTTCTACACTAAAAATTTATTATTTTTTTAATTTCTTAAATTTTTAACCCATTGTTTTATTGTTTGTGACCTGCCTAGAACCAGCTGACAAATTAGTGATTTTTTTTTTGAGACTAGAGATGTGAGACAGCTTACCGATTACCGAATTGTATAAAAATTGAAATTGACCACAAAATGTCTCCATAAGTGGCTAGATACTGCTTACAGAATTCACCTATTAGGCAGGACAACATCTGCCACGTCTTCTAGTAATCAATATTTATATTTACAAGTTGATTTTACTATTAACCTAATACATATGAAATATAAAAGTGCTGCGTAAAATGGATTTTTTCTATAAAAATAAATAGCGTATTTGTAAAATAATAGCGGGACTTTGAGTCGTCCGCAGAATTATCAACAGAAAAGCACGCAAACGAAAATATATAAATAACTAAAAAGGTAACAATTAAATATAAAAGCATGCTTGTATCAAATAAGTAAAGTCTTAAATAAAGCAACAAATGTTGAACATGCAATTAAAACAACAACAAATTACTATTACATTTAAATTGCTGCATAGCGATTGTGTATGAATGAAAATAAAACAAACAAATTGCACTCATCAAAATGTCAAAGGTTTGACGAATAAGTGGGTGAATGGATTAGTGCACATAGAAGTAGATATACATACGAGTACGAGTACTTACTTAGGTGCTTGTCGTATGTGCGCTAAAACCATGTAGCTATGAATTAAGTATATGTAGAAGGCAGTAAATGTCGAAATCATAATGTGTATGTTATTTGATTTGATTGTAGTTTCGAAACACTTTATATTTTAAATTTTTTATTTTTTCAAGTGATCAACTTAGTCTCAATTCAACCTTTGTATTATTCTATTTTTTACCATACATACATAGATAGTATTATTATGTATACTTGTAAGTGGACACAAGTTTTGTAGATTCATATTTATAACAAGTAAGGAAGTCTAAGCTGGGGTGTAACTAAATATTATATACTCAGCTGTGTGAGTTAGCAACAAAGTTGGAGTTATCTTTCATTTGATAAAAGCCAATGCGTCTATAAAATTTGTTAGTCAACACTCAAAACATTGAATTTTACTTTGATTGACTTCAACTGCGTTTGAGAGCCTTATCAATAAAGCGTGGGCATGGTTATTAACTGATTGACTTAATTTTTGGCAGTTTAATATCAGCACGTACGGGAAACGCGTTCACCAATTTTCATGAAAGTTATATATCATTTAAGGGAATATAGGAATTGCTAGTTTAAAGATGCGCAGCACGAAGCCAACTTAAAATTTATTTTAGCATGGTTAAATTTGGCTATTCCTTCTGCAAAATTTCAATCCTGCAACTCTTTTGGTATCAGACGTATGTTTTTCCAAAATCACCTAGGCACTTGCTTGACACTATTATCATTATCTTATATATAAATAGACAAGATGAATGCAATGTAGAACCGTTTTCTGCTAAACTATAATTCTAAGGTATACAAATTATATATATATAGATAGGAAATTTTGAGGTGTACTTTTATCCGTAAATAAAAAAAAATTTTAAAAATCATTTTAATATAAAAAATTTAACATAAAAGTCACACCACTACACATTTACTTATTCACACTATAGACACGCTGTGTGGGTGTGTACTTGCTTTTTGTGTACTATGCTGAATCGTGAGCATGGCCGAGGAGTTGCTTTGTAGGAAAAAATTAAGAGCCGTAGTAGTGTGAGTAGACTTGCCATGCATGTTTTTGTGTTATTCGTGTGGTCGGCTCTCACTGTGAGTGCGAAGAGTTGGTAGTGGACAAATGAAAAATAAGTATTCGCACTATAGATACTCTGTTGTGTCATGCATTTTTGCTTTAGTTGTTGTTATTGTATTGATTACTGGCTACGATGCCCAGTGTCAGCTGCTCTCCTGAGAGCACGAAAAGTTGCTTTGTTGGATACATTAAACAAGCAATGTAAAATATGAGCAAATATGTAAAATTCATTGCTGATACCTACAAACAGGGTTTACAAATATAAAATAAATGATTACTCATGAAGAGTATTAAACACCGAAGAAAATTAAAGGAAAATAGAGGAAAGGAAAAGAATTGAAAGGAAGGAAAATTAAAGGAAAGAAAGGAAAGAAAAGGAAAAGGAAAGGAAAGGAAGGAAAGGGAAGGGAATGGAAAGGATAGGAAAGGAAGGAAAATTAAAGGGTATGGAATGGTAAGGAAATGAAAGGAAGGGAAGGGAAAGGGAATTAAAGGAAAGGTAAGAAAACGAAGGGGGAAGCAAGAAAACAAAAGGAAGGGAAGGGAAAGGAAAAGAAGTTTGAGGAAAGTACAAAATAAAATAAGAGAGTAAAAAAAGAAATCAAGGAAAATAAAAATATGTTAGAGGAAAGGAACGACATAGAAAGGAAGAAAAAAAGGCGGATAAAACATACCTACAGCAAAAAAATAAAATAAAGTAAAGTTTATTGGTTGAATTTCAACCACTGGGCGAACTCTAGTAAATGGAAAAGTGTACCAAATTTTGTTTGGACAATTCCAACTTACGTTCCAGCTATGGATAAAGAAACGTTAAAATAGGCTTAGTAAAATAAAAAGGGCGACACTTTGGCTACTCTTATTATGTATGAATCATTTAAGAAATTATAAAAGTGGGTGTGGTCCTCAACCGATACCGTAAATGTTTCTTCGGCACATTTGTTTGTAATAATAGTTATCTATGCGGATATTTCTGTCAAATTTTCATATAAGAATGAAATTTTGTGGGGAGTCTTCTTTTATCATAAAATGAAATTTTGCCAAATAAAAAATATTAAAATTGCAGTTATGCAAATTAAAAATTTCGCTCTTTTCACTTATTTCTCCTGTTTTTTAAAGTTTATTTTTTTAGTATTTCGGAAATTACCGCATTGAGAAAAATAAACTGTGGCACTTTCGAAGCGGGTATACGCATGAAAATTTCTAATTAAAAAATTTCCACTAGTAAGAAAAAAATGGTTTAGTAATAAAAATTTAGGAATTTTGTGTTTAACTAATTAAACTCGACTAGAAAGTTAAAAAAAAAAAGAAAAATTTGTTGGCCAAAAATTTCAAAATATTTTTAGATAAATGCTAAATAATAATTTGATATATATAAGTCTATATAGTTATAAGTTCGGAGAATAAAATTATTATTAATATAATCTGTGAGCTCAGCTGAGTATAAAAATAGAACTAAGTAACGCAGAGCTTGTCAACAAATGAACGAATGAATAGTCAAAGTGATAAGGCTCATATTTGGCGGCCGCTTGTGTACGCTGATTATACGCTCATCCGATTGCTAGGAAGTGTCATTGACCACACACAGCCATAAACATACAAATGTGGTGGTTTTAATGGATGACTGTAGTAAAATTGCTGACCAGTCTCCAAAAGTGACAATCTTAGCGCTACATATATCGTGTCTGGTTCTGTACCGCCTACAAAAGGCATAGTGAAACGCCATTTATCACTCATCTACAGCCAAAACTACCAGATCTAGGCAAAACCAACCTACCTTAGAACTGTACACGGAAACGAGATATGGGTTATACAGTCGAAAAATTTCGATTTGGTGATGAAATATTTCTCAAGAGGGATCTGCGTCAGATCTTAAAGCACTCAACGCCTCTGTTCGAGATGCAAGGTGCATAAGGGAACCTAGAATATATCCGCTGTAAAGGGAGGAAAATAAAATGACCCGAAGGTTAAGTTTTTAATTTATTCATTCCCGCATGATGGGCTAGTGGCACAGGGTGCGAGTATCAGAGCATAGCGGATTAATTTCAGCAAAGCCCTGCCATATCCGTGGCACTGCTCAAAACTTCGGGTATCATTTCTGCGGCAAAACAACAGTAGCCACTGTCCGGATAAAAAATTTTGCCTTGAAGCACCTGCCCGACCTATTGATATAGCCGAGTAGTGGGTGCATATTTCTTACTCAGAACGTACTGCCATAGAGCTCAGAGAAGATACCGACTGACTAAAAATGTCCAAAAATCCTACCAGAAAATCAGGCGAATGGTAGAAGATTTCAAGACAATAACGACTTCCTGAAAACGTAGTCTCTGGAACTTTTTTTAATGTGATGGATCCCGGAAGGTTTAAAGACCAAGGCGGGTTCCTGTAGGGACCATAACGGTGACCTCGTAACCGACATACACAGTTCACTTTAGTTATGGAGGGAACCCGGTACTCTAAACCATGACGATGAATACTAAAAGGTATGGAAAGGACCAAATTCCATCCGAACTGCTCAAATCTGGAGGAGAAGAGTTGTTGCGAAGCAGAATATGGAAAGAGGAGCGCATGGTCTCCAGATTGAAACTTAAATAGGCTCTTCGAAGGGCGATGTCGCTAAAGACTGCAGCCCATCACGACAAGCTGATTACACCTTATTTTGTCTCTCTAAACCATGACGATGAATACTAAAAGGTATGGAAAGGACCAAATTCCATCCGAACTGCTCAAATCTGGAGGAGAAGAGTTGTTGCGAAGCAGAATATGGAAAGAGGAGCGCATGGTCTCCAGATTGAAACTTAAATAGGCTCTTCGAAGGGCGATGTCGCTAAAGACTGCAGCCCATCACGACAAGCTGATTACACCTTATCAGCGCATCATACATACTTAGTCTTCCATCGACTAGATCTTCATGATGTACCAAATATGTCCGTGTTATAAATTTGGAACTGTAAGAACTTCGTATATTTGGGAAACCGCGTTAACACCGAGATGTCACTCGAGACGCAGAATCACCCTTTGAACTAAAAAGGCAACTGAGAAGTAAAGGTTTCACGTTCAATAAATCTCTCATCACACCTGTCCTGATACCGCCCAGAATGGTAAACAGTGTCAAAAGGAGATGATAGAAAAGTTATTCGGAAGATTTATGCTACTTCGCGTGATGCCAACGGAGAGTACGGAATTAAATTAAACCAAGAGCTGTACGAGCTGCATGCATATATGAGCATAGTGGAGCCAGTAAAAGCTTAAGGATCCAGTAGCTGGGTCATGTTATGTGGATGAACAAGGAACTTGGAAACAGAGGGATTCTCGACTGCGATAAAAAAAGCAGGTAGCAGGCTTGTTTTTGAGCTGCATTTCTTGGTTGACAGACGCTGCAAAAACCTCTTGCAGCTAGGCTATTAACTTTGCTTAGAGTGCGTTTAACTAAATGCAAATATAGAGTCAGATGTAGTGAGGAGCTATAAACAAGCAAAAGTGCATAAGACCTTGGCTTCTCATGGCGTTTCCTACTGATGTTTCTTAACGCATAGCAGAGATGATTATCATCCAGACGTTTACATATTGATTGAATGTTTAACACCATATTCTGCGCCAAGTTTTTATTATTCACGAATTTATCGCATATCTCTTTTGCTGCCCCCAAAAGTATGCAAAGAAATCATTCATTAACTACACGATGTCATATTCCCCTTGCATTCACTAAGTATTTGTTTGCATTGCGGAAATTGAACCCGAATCATCTATGAGTATTGTAAAATTCAGTTATAACAACAACAAAAGCAAGCAATAATACAACTTTCAAAAAGATTCCACAGCGATTTGCTGAAAAATTAATTGAATCTCGCGCTGTTTTGACCAACTTTACAACACCCTTCACTATTACTAATACCCACCACTTCAATCGAGATGGGTTCCATGCGCCAACCACTTCGATTTATAATTATTTTTCAGCTTTTCCAAGCGCTTTTATTCGTTATATTTTCTTGCTGCTTTAACCAACAATTTTATATATTTTCATTCATTGGTTTTTGTTGTTTTTCTTGTTTTCTTTTTTGCAGTACAGCTGCATCGACACCGGCTACATCAGCGTCTATGTTATGCATCCTTTTTGGAATTGGTGTGTTCAGGTGAGTTGAATGGGATAGATAGAGGGTGCATGGCTTTAGCGTAAAATTCTCTCTGACTGCTGTTATGTTTTATCTGTTGAGGGTTGCCCTGCAGACAAAATAACTATTCGTAAACTATATCACAACTAGTTAGGTGCAACTGGTCGTTTTAAATTACAGAGGTCCTACCAGATGTCAATTGCCAGATTTCGCACAGTAATATACCAGTCTTAAACTAGTTCAAAATATACCAAAAAAATCACAGTTCAAAGCTAGTGCTAATAATTCAGTCAAGGCTCTGGCAGCGTACTACACCGGTAAGAGAGCCTTTGGGAAGAATTGGGGACTACCACCTTACATAATCCACGGTATGCACAACACAACCATCCGATCGATACTAAAGTATAGAGCTCTAGTCTTGTGAATGGCTTTAGATAAAAAGAGAAATCAAGTGAAAGCTGGAAGAATAAAAAGACTGGCATGCCTGGGTATATTAGCCGCGGTAAGCATCGCACCTCAGGAAGAAGCTCTCAGACTAAGGGAATCTAACAAATGGAAGCCAGCCATCTATGAACATGGGACTAAAAGGTGTCAAAACTGATTTAAGAACCGTAACGGACTACACACGTCAGCGATTGACTTCGGAGTGCATATGGTCGAGTATCCCTCTATGAATGAATGGGAATAGGGTTTAATCACTGGTAGACAGATTACAAACTACAAAGACTACTCAAAAATGGAACGGGGGCTGGGCTATACTCTGAAGAGTAAAGCTATGCCATAGAAAAGGCAGCTGGTTTGCTGCCCGAGAATGTAGTACCAGCGACCAATGTAACGATTTTCAATGACAACCAATCTGCTTTAAAGCATACAAATCTAACGAGATAAAACCTGATATGGTTAGAAGGTGCAGAACCTAAGGCCCTGCTTCTTCTCAACATTTTTCATTGTTAATGAAATGACCAGGAAGGGCTCCGAGATGGACATACATGAAGCAAACGACTCCATGCTACCTCCATTGGGAAATCTGCAACAACGAACCAACAACGAGTTGACTATCGACCAACCAGGGTAATTGCGATGTCTCCAGGTCCATATGACCTTGTTTAGAAAGAAAAAGCACAAGCTGCCTTCTCAAAGTGTAGCACGAATGCTTCGACGATGGCTTATACTAACAAGTTCCCTATGCAGAAGCTTTCAGGATGAGGGGAAAGAGTAGTCGAGTCAGCGCGTCGCAGATATCTGAGGGTACGCTTTTTCGACGGTCTGGCAGAGATGAGGTCATATGGAAGAGTAAATGGTATGTAAAAGGACTAAGTGTGTGATACCTGATTGCACGAATGTGCACTCATACGGAAAGCAATAAGAGCATGCACAATGGATCTAAGTGAAAATTAAAATGCCTCTGGGCATGATGGATAAGTACTAAGCAAACATGAAAAAGGTGATAGTTATGAACTCGTTTGCGCGAAATAATCAGCAACCAGTTCTACTGAGTTTTTTTAACCTTTCCAGTATTTTCCTAACCTTTTAGTTTCCACTGATATAGATTTGGTATTTTCCGGACTAGTTTGATACTAGTCACAAAACACTAGTTGTGAATTAGTTTTCTTGTGACAAATTTGCTGTTTTTGTGATGCAGGGTATAAGCATGTATATAAATGTGTTAAAATGCATGAATGCATAGGCCTACAATTAAAAGTACGTTTGTATCGAGGTATGGGCTCATAAAAACTTAATAAGCATTTTTGTTTGAGGGAATGTGTATTTTTGAGCTAACTGTTCAGTGCCTTTACATTTCCACTTTTTGGTACCAGTCGCACAGCAATTGTGGTAATTCCCTGAGCAAAGTCCATTTTGAAGGATACTAGCGCTGTAAATGTAACATTAGGGTGGGTTAAAAAAAATAACTAAATTTTAAAAAAATGTTCACTCAATGTTTTCGATCTCAGGAATGGGCGTTTTCAAAAATTCCCAAAATTATCCCTAAAACTTTCCCGAAATCACCTTAAAAACCACGAACTAGTCTTAGTCTTATTTTGTTTAGCAATGATCCCGAAATTGAATCAAATAAACTCAGTGAATCTCAATTTATACAGAAATAACCGAAAAAATCTTTATAAATACACATTTGTCTATATGCACATACGGGTATAATTTTGCTGTATCTCGACGTGCTATTTTTCATTTTCAAAAGCTTGAATAAAAATTAAAATTTTATTTTTTATTCAAAATTTTTTGAATAACCAACAATATTTCACTCATCACTCAATTTTTTTTGAATAACAAATAAAATGAAATTTTTTTTTAAAGTTTTCTATACAGTAACCCAACCCTGTTCTATCTTTAAATAAAAAAATTATAGCTCCAAAGGAATTTGTTTTGGGTCAAAATTTAAAAAAACATAAAAACTGTCGATTGCGATTTTTTAATCCTCTTTTATTCTAACACAAAAGAAAGTGCATTTGTTAATTGATATTGGAGAAAAATTACATTAAATTTTATAAATACTTGAAGAATTACAACGATTTGCACATATATCGAAGTCACGCACTTTTCATCAGACCCCTTCTCGGACACTTTGATACGAACTCAAGTGCCTGCAACAAAGCATTTCATTTTTTGATTTGTTACTTAAATTAAAAATATAATATGAATTCTAGAATAAATACAAATTTTTTTTCCATGGAACGACCCCAATGGATCAGTTATTTATTTATAAAATACAAATTCGACCCCCATGCAAAAAATGTTTTTTTAACCCACCCTAGCGTACATTAGCGTGTGTAAATTTTTTTGTAACCTTTTGTTTTTTTGACTCCTTTTTGGTCTTGCTGGAGTTACTGCAAATTTTTCTCTTCATTTTTAACCTATGACCATCCCTGTAAGCTTTTCAGATTGTGTTCTAATCGGTCAATCCGTTGGGAAGCAACTTGACTTAAATATTTGATTTTCATCTACAAAGATAAAAAATACTTTGGTGGAAAGCAATAAGGAAATACTTTAAGCACGGAGTTCGCTTCGAAACTGTGGTGTACAGTACTTCTTTTTTTTTAGAATCTTATACCACTAACATCAGATCCTGCTACGAGTGGTGTATAGAAAAAGTGGCACACCCTAGGGCACATACAAAAGTATTTCCATATGTGTGTTCTCTTTTTAAATAATACCACAAATTCTCAAACAAAATTTGTTTTACTACATGCACTTTTACACATGTACATACATATATGCATACTCACGAATAATCCAAATTAAACATGTCCTCCGACTCCATGTATTAGTAATATGTTTTATTGCAGTTCTTACCAAAATGGCTTGCACCGAATCTCATCACATTCACCGGCTTCCTATTGACCGTGGTCAATTTCATTTTAATTGCATATTACGACTGGGATTTTCACGGTGCAAATATGGCAGAACATACCGTGCCGCGCTGGGTTTGGTCAGTGGCAGCCATTAATATTTTACTCTACTACAATTTAGGTAAGTTTCGTGACATTGGTGAGCCTTGTTGAATATGCCATGGCTTTAGGCAGCTTTACACACACACGCACACACTTACAGACATTTACAAAAATACGAATCGTTGCTTAAGCCATAAATTATTTGAATTTTTATGCTTGTTTTTGTTTTTTTGTTAATTTCGGTACAGGAACAAAGTTAATTGGCTATAATAGTAGCAAAAGTAGTACTTATACTACCTTTATACTATGATTTATATATGGGTCTTTCCATGTCAAATCGTCACATAGTTGGAGTCGACCTCATTAGATTTGAATAAAATTTGGTGAAGAGTTTCCTTCTGTCATATAACGGAGTTCTGCCAAAAAAATGAATTAAATTTTTTTTTCAGAAGTTATGCAATTTCACTTTTATTCCTGTTCTGGAAAGTTTATTTTTTCAATATTTGGAAAATACTGTAGTTAAAAAAAAACAAACTTTGGCACATTCAAAGGGAGTACTTACAGGTATAAAAAAATATTTAAAAAAAAAAAACAAAAATTAATTTTCTAATTTTAGAAAAATTTCGTTTATTCAAAATCGAAAAAATTTAATTTCGCTTTGGACCCAAATTTTTTGATATTATGCCTCTGGTATATTTCAAAATATCCTGAAATTTTCAAAACCTTGTTTCTTGTTTTTTTTTTTCAAAAATAGGAATTTTAGAATTAAAAAAAAAATTTTTTTTACATTTTTTTTTGACTTTTTAAAAAATTTTTTTTTTGGATCTTTTTAAAAATTTTTTTTGAAATATAAAAACAAAAATGTAAAAAAAAGTTTTTAAGCATATTGTTTTTTTAAATTCCAATACCACGAAAAAAATTTTTCAATGATCGAAATTTAGTAATTTTGTGTTTGAATAATTTTACTCGACAGGAAAGTTAAAAAAAATTTTTTTTAATTTTTGGGAAAAACTCAATATTCATATATTTGAAAAAAAACGCACCCTTCTGAAAATTTTCTTATGTCTTTGGATATATCAGAGGTATAAAACCAAAAAATTTGGGTCCAAAATTTAATTGCGAAGTTGAATTTTTTCGATTTTGAAGAATCTAGGTTTTCCAACTTTGTTCTTGAGACTTGGCCATCCGTACGTTGTACTGTACGTTGATGGTAATGCTTCCGATGCTTCTTTTACTACAGGCTGCTTTGAATCTGTTAGTAGGAAAAACGATCTTAGACTTTGTATAGAAGACCATCAAATGAAGTTACAAATTTTTCCAAACCGATGTAGCGATGCGAATCTTTCGCCCTACAACATAAAAACCTCGATTTAGCAGAAGCATCTTTATAACTACGTAAGTAATGGGAATAGTTTAATTAGTGAATTTTCGGCCAATGATTCTTATGCCAAATGGAGCAAGTCCCTCATGTGGCCCAACATCACACCGAATACTTTTCTTTTGGACACAAATGTACTCCCCTTGGTGTTTAAACAGCTGCACTTGCCAACGAAAATTCAGTTTTCGAACCACTGGTAATGGTTATACAGTTTAGGCGAGCTCTTCTAGAATTGATTATTTAATAGTACCCGTTACTCGATCCCTAAAATGTCCTAATATTGAGCAAGTAAAAAGTCTCGGTATCGAAACTCAACTTTCCTTGGAGCAAAAATTAACTTCATTTATCATCACTAATAACCAAGTTGTTTGCATATTACTCACTTAAATATGCCCGGTAATTTGGCTATGGCGAAAAGTTTCGAATTGAGTACACCGACCTTTCGGCCCTACACACATACAACTCTTTCATTGCATACTTTTCAGCGCAAACCACTTTTGCAGTTTTATTATTAAATTTTATTTCTTCCTTCTCTCAGATGGCATGGATGGAAAGCAAGCTCGACGTACTGGCACTAGTAGCCCACTCGGTGAGCTATTTGATCACGGTTTGGATTCCTATTCGGCTGTGCTGATACCAATTTATATGTTTTCACTGTTTGGCACAAATGAATTGCCGCCAATTCATATGTTTTTCGTTATATGGAATGTGTTGTTGAATTTTTATTTGACACACGTCGAAAAGTACAACACCGGTGTTATGTTCCTGCCTTGGGGCTACGATTGTACGATGTGGGTAAGTTGGACAGCAAAATAAATCGTATATGATTATTATTATAGATAACTACAGTAGACAGTGGTCATTGAGTATAGTAATAATAATTTGGCGCGATATACCTACTCGAAGATTAAGGACGAGATACTTTTGAAATTGTGTAGAGTACTGCCTCCAAACGACAGCAGATGAAATTTGGCTGAAAAGATTTTCATGGCAGAAATACATACGGAGTGGTTGCCGATCACTGCCGAGTGGCTTAGCCGTTTGGGAAAAAATAAAAATAAATAAAAAATTTACCGTAGATCTTTTTTCTGTTACTTGTCCCTGTACTGGAACCTGGAACTTTTGGTATGGTAGGTCAGCACACTACGGTTGCCGTGAAAGTTATAATAAAAACCATTGATTTAGTTAAACCGCAACCATTCCACTACTAAAGGCATGGACTGTAGTTTTTCAGTAATTT
The DNA here is from genome assembly GCA_949987695.1 of Merzomyia westermanni. Classification (NCBI taxonomy): domain Eukaryota; kingdom Metazoa; phylum Arthropoda; class Insecta; order Diptera; family Tephritidae; genus Merzomyia; species Merzomyia westermanni. Next base: position 22,777,847 of record OX465289.1, read on the forward strand.
TTTGCAAACAAATTTCATGTGGATGCTAGCATCCATTTTAATATATATAACCCTATGGCCAGTATTATCTATACAGTCTTTGAAAATGTAGCTAGTTTAAAAAAAAAAAAATACTATTACATTTTCTCCCAACTAATTATATTTTATTTTCCTCTCTTTTTTGTTCTCCACCACAGGGTGTAACATTTCTACTATTCCTAACAACCCTGGTCGGTCCACAAATATGGCATGCGCGACCATTTTTAAATCTTCGCATGGCTACGTTTTTTGAAATTGTCCTAGGCGGGTCGCCAATAGTGAGCAGTCATCCAGTTATCATAAATAATATATATTTGTAAGTAAACTATTCATTGAATTGCATATATTGCAAAATAAAATAGAACTACACTTAATATGTATATTCTGTATGAGTTTCTTTTCAAATTGCATATAACTAGAATTTAACTGAAATTGCTTTTTTAACAACTTGCATACTTTCCTATTCATTTTGTATCCCCTTTATCCTTTTACAGATCATACAAAAATAAGACCGGCAAAATGCGTCCTTTCATGGAAGCGGCCCGACCTCTCTTCCCCTTTTTGTGGCTTTTTGCCATTACAACATTTTGGTGCTTTTTCTCGCGTAATGACATCATTGATCTGTCGCCGCGCATATTATTTGTACTCTTTGGAACGTTATTTTCCAATATTGCGGTAAGTGTAGTGTATAAGTGTGGAGTGAATGTGTATGCACGAGTAGTGCTTGTGAATGAATACTGAATATGGGTGCGCGAGGTAGTTGTAATATTTTTTGTTTTGCTGAGGTTTAAGGAAAGTACAGGGTCTCAATTCTTTCTCCGGATAAAGATATGCAATATTGGAAGTGTGAAGAAATGATTATAAATGAAACTCCAAAATTTTAACAAAAAAGCTACCCCATAACGTCACTTAATGAATACATTCCATAAGGTAAAAGTCGACACAGAGCTTTCATGATGTAAAAAACTTGAAATTTCGCGTTCACAAAGATTTAGGCCTTCCTTCAAGTTGAAGTTGTTTCCTACCTGAGGTCCATCTATATGTTTATGTCTTCAACTCTACCGAAAAAGTTTTTTTTTAAGGACTTCCAGACCAAAATTTCTGCGAAGGTTTTGCGAATATGAATATCAGAAAAAAAGTAATTTGAAGATAATACCAGGTTAATAAGATTAAAATCCATTTATTTCCAATGTTTTTTAATGCACGAAAAAGTAATTCAACTAATAATATGTATATGGTCAAACTAAAATTATATTATTCAACGATAAACTATAAATATATGTAATCTAAACAAGCAAACAAAAAATTGTAGACGCTTAAACAAAAATACTCTCTTAAAAAATTTTTTTTGAAGAAATTTTTTCAGTTAATAATTGAACTTCAGCCACTGCAATATAACAATAAATCGCAGGACAGCTTCAAAGTAAACCCCGTGACTGACAGGCTTTGACAGAATCTGCTCCCGTTCTCAATCACGGTTGCAATAACCGCAATCACGTATTGGCTTCGTCAATACTCGTATGAACCAATGAAATAATGAATCTGTGATTTGTGTTATTTAGATGATAGAGGAATGCAGATGCGATTTCAAATTTATAACACAAACAAATACTTGCTTACTAAAAAAATTGATGCTTTTTCCCCAATGCTTTTTAATGTTTATTGCAACAGGAATTATCATGGGCTTGCTTAAAGTTTCGAATGCTCAATTTAAATAAATGTGAATATTGTCGTTTGGTGTGTAAAAGGAAATTACTTTGGAAATGTCGTTTAACAACCAAAGCTTATAGTTATTTTTGGTAGTTTTTTGGAAAGATGGGTAATTATTTTGCTATTGCTATTGTTATAATTTGATTAAAAATTTCTTAAGTTTGCAATATTCGAACACTGCCAATAAAGGTGCATAACCCAAACAAAGACAACAATAGTCATTAGCTGTGTTCGGTAACAAAACTTGCAAAGAAGTGTTAGCAAAGTGAGAATGACGTAAAACTCTCTCGAAACGCCGAACAGGAAGCAGTAAAAACTTGCAGCAAAACATCTGTTGCCATTTTGATTGGCTAATAGTTCAAATTTTTTAATTCTTGTTGTTGCTTTCCCATGTCACGATCAGCTGTTATCACTTGCAAGTTTTATTGAGTGAAATTCCCTCAGCAGAAAGTCTCAACTCTCTCTCTCAATGAAATGTCAAAATGAGCTCTCTCGCTGCAAATGTTTAATCGAAAATTTTCCAGTAAAAATTTTATCTTCACCGTACACAGCTACTGCTCTTATTCTATGTCTATCACTGTGCAGTCACAGTCTCGGATCAAAATAGCTGCGACTGAGAAATCATAGTCACAAGACACAGTGTTCATAAAAAACTAACTCTAATTTCAACAGAGTGATGTGAACATACACATTTTTATACCACTTTGGTGCCACTCTTCGAAAAATTAGCGAGCTAGAACTGCTTTATTTTAAACTAGCTGACCCGCCGAACTTTGTTCCGCCTTAAAAGCACAAATCATACAGTCACCCTGGGTCCACATTTAGGTCAATAAATTGGAACCGGGTAAAATATCGAGGTGAAAGATATCTTAAATTTTAGGAGAGACGTCTTGAGAATGATTATTGAAAGTTTCGTTCATTTCTATGCAGTCGTTTTTGTGTGACGCGGGCGTTATGGTAAAAAAACCACATTTTTGGTCACATTTTTCCTACATTTTGGTCAATAACTCGGGAACTGGATGAGATATCCAAATTAAAGTTGTCCTAAATTTTAAGTTAGACGTTAAGTGATAGAACGGTGAAAGTTTCATGCAATTATATTCAGTAGTTTTTGTGTGATACGCGCACAATCATACAGACGGACAGACAGACAGACAGAGAAAAATTCTAAAAATTGGTGATTTGGGTTCCGCTGGTCCAATAACGACCTCTCCTATCAGTTTTTCTTGAATATCTTCAATCAATCAGTTTATTATATGTAAAGATGATTTTATTATATGTAAAGATGATTTGTGAATGGGTAAATATTATATTATTAAATATTATATTATTAAATTTGTTTGTTTTTATATTGAATGCAAACCACCCTGCGCTTCGGAGTAAGCTACGCTACTTTTAGACACATACTCTGGCCAGAAGGGCCAGAAACACGAGATTATTTATATTTATAAAAACTCTTCGTAGACAATTTCGTAGACGGTGCTATAAAAACTGTCGAGAGGGGGTTCGATTCGCAAAAGAACTAGTAGGAGTAAACAATGCCCAGTAGTCTTGGCAACATGTCGATTCGCGAACAAAATGCAAACGAAAGGCACGTCTATCGAACGAGACTGCATAGCCCTACACAATTATCGACAAATTTGAACAAAAACTGAATATTCGCATTCGCATTCGCGAATGTTCAAAAATTGGCATTCGTTACATCACTGTTCCAAACATTCCACTTTTTTTAATGCAGTAGTTTCTCTTTCTCTATTGATCTAAGACTCCGCACAAGTGCATTGCCTTGCCAGTTCCAGGCGAAAGTCCCTTTTAGCTGCTGTTAGTCATATGGATTTCGGTTGCTGAATAAACAACAGCGAAATGCAGGAAAGGCTTGATAATTGCTAACGGGGCTCTACTTAATTAGTTTCAATGGTTTCAAATCGGTTTACTCAGTTTAGTCATGGTACTAAGAGTACAAGTGTAGCCAAACAAAAGATTGTAACAGGGTATCCCATTCAAAGAAGTGTTTGGCGATGTTCAAAGGAAATTCCAATTAATTGTTGGGCTACCGTAGACATAACATGGTACTATCGCACCACGTTAGAAACCAAGGAGCAAATAACGTAGCTGGTTTCTCCAGTTGAAAGTGCGCCAAATAAAAGCAAAGTCGCTTTGTAGGCTAACAATTATTCAGAGCTTTGGGATAAATTCTATATTGATTAGCAGCCGAAGTGAAGTGGAAACCTTCAAAGGCTAAAAAGAACTTCGGTCCATTAAAGGAGATAGTGGCACCTCTCATACAAATGGGATTTTTCATACTGTATAACTTTGGCAGTATTAGTGCTACACGACTGAAATTCGGTAAGAAGCTCCATGAGGCTAATCTCAGGGAGATAAGGTAAAAGGCGGCGGGCACATACACAAATCATATTTTAAACTTTTTGGAAGTATTCATGCTAGAGCGCCTAAATCAGGCAAAGCGTTAAATGAAGAGAGTCTTCAACATCTGAAGAAAAGCGATAGGTAAGGAAAATGGTGGCCTTAGGGTAAAACCCACTGGTATAAGTCAATCCAGTATATTTTCCAAATTTAGCCTTCTCTTCCATTATTTCCTGTTTCCAAACCTGAAGAAATGGGTAGGAAGTAAGAGACTCGGGTCAAATGAAAGAAATGTCTATTTCGAGAGCCTTAACACATCCTGTTACTTGGAAGGAATATAAAACTTGGAAAAACGCTGGACCATGTTGGTAAAATGCTCAAGATCTTATTATATCAAGCAGATTACTGAACTCTTGCCAACATAACACCAGTCAAGATTATATTAAAGTATTTCTTGCGCCACCCTGTATTTATGAGATTGTACATGTCTACGTCGATAGACGCAACACAGCGAGTGCAAGATAAAGCAGTTAATCCTTTAAAATGGAAAATCAAAATTGTTCCTAGGCAAAAAGGGTACAACTTCTGTATTGAAGAAAGAACTTTTAAATCTTTCGTTGAGGTGTAATCAAAAATGCATGTATCGATAAAAAGTAAAGCACACACTTTTAACTTGCAATATCGACTATACAGGGTGGCGCAAAAGTAATCCTCCTATCAGAATATGCTATAAATTTTGCGATTGGCCCCTAAAGTCAGTTCTGTTTTGACATTTGTGTAGTAAACACATGCGAAATACACGTTAATAAACAATGTTCCGCTACACTGCTCCAGAACCCGGAATATTGCTGACTATTTATTTGACCAATAATCGGTCGGTGCCAAACGGTTACTGTGAATGGTGAGCGCTACAGAGCAATGATCAACGAGTTCTTTTTGCCGCAACTTGATGAATTGGGATTGGAAAACATGTGGTTCCAACAAGACGGTGCAACAGCACACACTGCACGTGCCACAACCGATATGCTGAACATCGGAAGCTTACTTTTGCGCCACCTTGTATTTTACTCACATTTACTAGCACTTATGCGCGAAGCCTTAATCACTTCGATTCGTTGTCGTTGATGACTGCGAATGCTACAATCTGGCGCGCTCTTGCGTCTCATCTTATTTAATGACTTTTTTGAAATGCATAGAAAGCGATTTGTTCTATCGAAATTTTGCTATTTTACTTGCAGAGTTGTCTGTGGCATTTAAATGTTATGACGAACTCGTTTCAGTTTATTGTCAACTGTATATTTTATACTCTAACATCAACATTTTTTCTTGTATTTTTTTTGCAAATTTTCCACTATCTAACGTTTATATATATTATTTGCTTTCTTTTGGCTCTTCGCGCTCCAGTGTCGTTTAATAGTTGCACAAATGTCCGATACACGCTGTGATGGCTTCAATTTACTTATGTGGCCGCTGTTGGCCACAGTGGCGGCTTGTTGCTTCCCATGGTATGAGCAATTAATGGGATTCGATATTAGCGCAGATATGGAATGTTGGATTGTGCAAGCGTTAACGATTTTTGTTACTGTGGCGCACCTACACTATGGACAAGGGGTGGTAAGTATCTATACCTAAGGGTGGGTGTTATGTGTTTTATTGGTTTAGTTTTAGTTGGTAACATATGAAATTTAAAATATGACAACCTTTTTCATATTGTAAAATATTTAAGTTTTGCTGCACACTTTTAAGCGTCAATTTTAATTTATCTTTCGAAGAATGTATGAAAATGGGAGATCGCATAATCCTTTTAAAAACATATAACGGTTTAAAACTAAGCTTGTGCACAGTTTTGAAAAGTAAACAGGCTTAAGTTTTGAAAAGTGAAACGGTTTGAAACCATTGCGGTTAGAGGGTTGTCCTTAAGATTTCAGCTTTAAAAAATTACTGTATGCTTAATGGTTTAATTTTAATTATGAAAAGTGAAATGGTTTAAGAGGTTACGATTTCAGTTTTGAAAACGAAAAGCTTGTCAAACGATTGCTATTTGAACTTTCAAAAGTAAACGGGTTAAAGCAGTTGCGATTTCAGCTTTGAAATATTAAAGGATGCTAAATGGTTTAATTTTAATTTTGAAAAGTGAAACGGTATAAGCGGTTACGATTTCAGCTTTGAAAAAAGAAAGGATGCTTAATGGTTCAATTTAAATTTTGTAAAGTGAAACGGTATAAGCGGTTACGATTTCAGCTTTAAAAGATTAAAGGATGCTAAATGGTTTCATTTTAATTTTGAAAAGTGAAACGGTTTAAGCGGTTACGATTTCAGCTTTAAACAAAGGAAGGATGCTAAATGGTTAAATTTTAATTTTTAAAAGTGAAACAGTTTAGAGGTTACGATTTCAGTTTTGTAAACGGAAAGTTTGTTAAACGATTGCTATTTCAACTTTCAGAAGTAAACCGTTCAAAGCGGTTCCGATTACAGCTTTGAAAGATTAAAGGATGCTAAATGTTAATTTGGAAAAGGAAAACGGTTTAAGCGGTTACGATTTCAGTTTTGTAAAAGAAAGTTTGTTAAACGATTGCTATTTCAATTTTTAAAAGCCAAACGGTTTATACAACTTCGGTTAAAGCGGTTAAGTTTTCAACTTTGAAAAGTGAAACGTTTTTTTGTAATGTTTTAAAACGGTAACGGTTAAAGTTTTGAAAATTGAAACCATTTCAATTTTAAAAATTAAACTAATTTTAATGCTTAAAGTTTTGCATAGTGAAACGGTTTTCTGTAGTTACGTATTGATTTTGAAAAATGAAACAACTGCGGCTAAAAAGGTTATTTATAATATTTCAGTTATGAGTAGTCGAACGGTTTTAAGCGGTAATGCTTTAAGTTTTGTACTATTTTAAACGGTTAAGGTTGCATTCCAGCTTGGAAATAAATATATAAATAATACTTTGATTAGGAAAGCACAGTGCTATTTTAGAAACCAACCGTTTTTGACGCTATCAAATTCAATTAGTAATTGCCACCCAGATCTCTAGAACTTAACTATACCATACTTTATGATAGATAAATTCTTTTCATAATCACCCTTTATCTTTTCTTCATTTTACAGGTTTGTGAAATGTGCGATCACTTCGGTATTCGTTGCTTCAAAGTAAGAGATAATTCTAACATGCAAGAAAACAATTTAAATAACTCACCAAAGCATTCACCTGCTATGGACAACCCTCATCCATCCACACCATTAACCGATTCATCATTGAGTAAACGTTTGATTAACAATAAAAGTGAGCCAACGCAAGATAAATTGGCATAACTTAAGACAAACAAATAACAATAATGGGGATAACATAATGTTAGGTATGCTAAACAATGTTAACACAAGTTATGAATATATTTTTATTAACGGTAAAATGTTAAGTAGCAACATTTTATGGTTTATAGTATATTAAGCATATTTACATACAGTGTTGTGCAATGAAATAGTATCGATATTATAGAAATAGCTTTTATTTTTTTAAATAATGCTGTGCAAGGTTTTCAGGTTCGTTCTGTGGGTGGAATGATTCGAACTCAGGACGAAAAACTAAATTCATATAAACACAGAGAATAAATAGTGATGACAGAAAATTGTTCAAAAACTATCTTGATATAAATGGTCAAAAAAAAAGCAGCAACTCCTTTCTTAAACAGAAAAAATAGACGGCAAATTTTAACTTTAAAATTTATTTATGATAAAATTTCTCAGGAATGCTGTTTTGTTGCTGCTATTTTTTAGTAGTTTTGTAAAATTTTTTACTAACAATTTCTTTTAAAATTTATCCTACTATTTTTTTCCAGACCACAAATACAAATTTTCTTCATTCAGCGTTCAGCGTGACATCTGGAGGATAATTTTTGCCTGCCTTGCCTTCAGATTTGTCATCGCGTACTGGACCATGTTTCTAGTTGCAAGATCAAGATTTGAGTTCGCCAGAAAATTCCAGAAATTTTAAATGTGGTTTTTTAATCAGACCTGTTAAGTTTGATTACTAATCGTACCAACCGCTCTGATTGATTATTTTTGAAAAAGCCTATTCATGAATGATCATCAATTGATTTCGGTTTATAATAATTACTTTAAAAAATATCAAGAAAAGAAAAAATAATTTTTTAATTGTTTTTGATTATTTTTTGCATTGTTTGATTAATATCAAATGTTTTTGATTAATTTTTGGTATAGTTGCCGACAAACATGAGCACAAATTTGAAAAAATTTAAAATTATAAATAAAAAATAATCAAAAACTATTAAAAATTTTTTGTTTTTGTTGTTGCCGACAAACATGACCACAAATTTGAAAAAATTGAAAATTATAAATAAAAAATAATCAAAAAATTTAATTAAAAATAATCAAAAACTATCAAAACATTTTTTTTTATTGTTTTTGCTAAATTTTTTTTTTTTCAATGATAATCAATTAGTAATCGCGGATTTTTGAAAACAATTAAAATAATCGTTAATAATTGAAATAACCATCAATTGATTACCCAATTCTAATGGGTATTTAACAGATCTGGTTTTAACTCGGCCCGTTCGCCACCTAGAAATCCTTTTTCATTAAACTACAATGCAATGTCTATAGCTCACAGCAAAGTCGTCTGAATATCTGAATTTTTCTCTCTTTCTAGGTAGATATTCCTCTTAAAATATTAAACCCTTTTCACTTATTCTTCAAATATGGCAAACAATTATAAATTTCAAATAGTTACACAAAGCTCAACTTAAGCTGTGAAGGCATACAAATTTTAGATTTTACCAAATGATTCTAGTTTTTGATACCGAGTTGAAAACATACCGTCCTCAAATATGTTGTTGAGCTGTGCAATATTAATGCAAGCTTTCACTCACTATAAAAACGATACAATTTTATCACACATCACTGTATTTGGGTTCAAAATCTTGTAAAATATTGAAAATGCTCTAAATTTAAATTTATCACAAGTTTGTGTAGATTAAAAATTTACAACATTTTCAAAAAAATTTTAATACATATTTTTTAAGCATAGTAGATACTCATTAATAAACATTTACGTAAAAATTCGGAATAACACTTTTAACTAAACACTAACAATGTAATTGTACGAAGGTTTCACTTTCGAAATGCACAAGTTATGAATCGAACTCAGTGGGTATAAGTAATAGTTGAAGTACAGGAAAAAATGGAGAAAAAAATATGGGCCAAGCAGGGTTAACAATGTGATAGAGGCAACGCGCTTGTCGTTAACTTAATTTGATGGGAAATTAAGTTATATACTTCGATCTTTCCATGTCAAATCGTCAAATAGTTGGAATCGACCCCTTCCGATACGAATGAAATTTGGTGGGGAGTTTCCTTTACATAGTTCTGCCAAAAAAAAACCAAAAATTATTTTTTTTTTCATAGGTTATCTAAGTTCAAAATTTAATTTTTTGTTTTTTTTTTGTTTTTTAAAGCTTATTGTTTCAATATTTTGGAAACTGTTGTAGCTAAAAAAATAAATTTGGCACATTCAAAGGGGTTACTTAAAGGTACAAAAAAACGTATTTTGAAAAAAAAAAATCTTGAATATCTAATTTTAGAAAATTTTAAATTTTTCGAAATCGGAAATTTAAGTTTCGCTATTAAATTTTGGACCCTAAGTTTTTTTTATTATACCTCTGGTATATATAAAGACATGCAAAACCTTTTTTGTTTCTTTTTTTTTTAAATATGAATTTTTGAATTTTGGCCCAACATTTTTTTTAAAATTTTTTTTAGAGTTCAATTAGCTTAACCTAAAATTACCCAATATTGATCACGGAAATTAGAAATACATTTTTTTGCAACCAAAATAATTTAAATATGCTATAGTTTAATTTTTCCGAAATATGGAAAAATTCAACTTTACAAAAGAAGAAAACAAGGAGAAAAGAGAAAGTTTTTATTTGCATAGCTTTTAAAAAAAAGCTTTTAATTTTTTTCTTTTGCAAAACTTTGTTTCTTGATAAGCTTTCCAAAATTAAAATCAAATCGGAAGGGGTCGATGCCAACTATCTGACCATTTGACATAGAAACACCCACATGATATATGGTTTAGTTTGTTATTTATCTGTATATAAACTCCTCATTTCTTACTCGATTTCAAATGATTGATTGTGTTTGTTTATTTGTCAGGAATATATGCAGTTGAACTGGAATTGAATGACAAGCGCGTTCTAAAGTCGCAAACATTAGTAACCACAATTCCTGTAAAATATTTCCAAAAAGGGTTCAATAATGAAAATGGCATTTTTGGTTTTGTAAAAGATGTATTGTGGAAACGTACTTGAGCTTGATTGAAAGTAATGCTTGGAAAAATATTACTCACCATATTTTTCCAGTACACCTTGTTTAATTTTCAGGTTTCAAAAAATATCCTATTGCATATAAATATGTGTACGTTATATATTAAATAAATATCGTCGGGAAATAAATCTATATCAGCTGATAGTTCAAAAACACTAACGTTCAGAAAAACTTTCGAGAACTAAGCTATCTCAGGATTTGTTTGAAGAAAGTTCTCTCAGAAATTTTATCTAAAACAGTTTATAGCATAATTTAATAGAAAATCCTTTTATTTATGTTCGTCCTTAACTGCTACGTGCATTGCCGTCGTTAATATCTTCCAATCGACGTTAACTCTCTAAATTCCGTTGAATAACACTATATTGCAGAACTTGTTTGTTTGAAATATCAATTCAATACGTTTTCAACTGAATAGGGAATTTGTGAGAAAATGTGAGATAGTCATATTCTGATATAGAGCGATTTTCAAATAAATTCCGGATTATAATGTGTAAAAAAAAAAACAAGCAGCCATGATATGAAGGTCCTATCGCACGCACTGTTTTTACCGCTAACACTTCCCTTTACAGTCGAGGAATATTTCTGTGTTCAAAAAAGATAACAACATTGGCTCGAGGATCAGTCGACGATATGAAATATATGTATGTATATGCTACATTATCTAAACAAATATTGCCAATATTAATTTATTGCACAATATATATTGTACAACATGAACGCAAATAGTTTGTAAGCGGTAAGTCAAAACTACAGACAAACGTAGGTATATTAATTTTAAACAAAAAAATTCAAATAAATTTTTGTAGTATTAAAGTTTAACTTCAAAGTATATATTAATAATAAAAAAATGTAGTAAAGTTGATTAATATAAATGCAGCAATTGAAATGATGGCTTCAAGAGTTAACACTGTAGTTAAAATTATAAAATTTAACGCATATCCGTCGTTTGTGTCAAATTGACGCAATTATAAAATTTTGAAAATATGTTACGGCACTATTATTTTTTTTTAAAGTATGTTATAAATTATGTATCACATGCCATCACATAAAAAGTATGTAATATACTTTACTAATTAGCTAAAAAAAAAACTAACAAAATAAAAATTTCAGAACAATTGAAATCAGCTCAATATATTTACATACATTTCAATTTAATTTACAATACCGAAAGATATATTGCTTTTAATAGTTATAACACCAGGTAGCAGTTATAACTGTGGTGGTGTAGCAGGTTTTTATCAAAGCATTAATAGACCTAGAAGACTTCAATTTATAAGTGCAGCAAAAGAAGATAGTTAAGCCTCTATAACATGACCTGACGAAAAACTAATATATCTTGACCCAGAATATATTGGCATTGCAAATTATCTTGGACAATCACTGCCAATTTTTTGGTCTTGAATTTTTCCTGAAATACAAAAAGGTTTCTTGGCTTCCTGAAAATATTGAAAGAAGGCCATGACAGCATGTGCAAACCATGGAATATCAGAGTACTCCCAAGAAATCCTTTTTCATATAAAAGCGGCGTTCCAATTTTTGTGGCGATGTCCTAGATGTCCATCTCGGCGTACTACATTTCTTTTCGTCTGAGTACTTCATGGAACACCTAAGTTAAAGTACTTTCAAAATTGCTCCCAAAAGATTACTCCATGGAGTAGTTAGCACCAAAGCTAGATATGGAGTAGGTGGTGCTTAGAAGTCCTTAAAAGTGTCCATGTTTGAAGACATTCGAAAAATATATAAATGATACTGCTAAATGCGTCCGAAGATAAGCACTGTGCTTTTGATTATTATCATTACAGTTGTGTTAATTATAATAGTAGTGAAATCAAATTGGATATTGTTTGAAAATGTTTGACTAAAATTAAAATTAAATTAAAATAAAAATTTGAAAAAAATTTTAAAAAAAGCTGTGTTTTTAATCATTTTATTTTAAAATATAGCGAATTCCATAACAGAAACCACATAAAAATAAATTTCAAAGCTTACAAAAACTTCAGGAAAGTTAATTAAACTTTTAAAAATGTATATCAAAATTTCAATATTTTTGGCCAGAATTTTTAGAGAGTTTTGAGTACGAAGTTTTATAGCTTATTTTATTATTTATTTATTTTATTTTTGAGCGAGTTCTAACTTGCACCATGTTGCACTAAAATTGGTTGCTCTTCAAAACTGCGTACTAAACAATTGTCTAAAAATTCAGGAAAAAATTTTTGAAATTTTGGTGTAAATTTTTAAAAGTTGAATTATTTATCCTGCACCTTGCGTAAACTTAGAAATTTCGTTTTATGTGGTTTCTGTTTTGGAATTCGCTATATTTTGAATGAAAATTATTAAAATTACAGCTTCTTGTTATTTTGTCCAACGATATTCATTTTGTTGTTGGTTTTATGGTCTGTTCATTCTTACACATGTATTTCTGTAAGTTTAACGAGCTCAAGACCAGTTGATAATAACTCTTGGTTAATTATTATTATTTTTGATTGAAGGAAAATTTGCAAGCAACCAACATATTCAGGCTATAGTTATAGTACTATTTCGAAAACAGCCACGATTTCTCGTCAGACTAATTCGTATAGTTTTTGCTATTTTCAGAGGATCTTGTGGAGAATCGATTCATTTTAATTTCACTACTATTATATCGAACACAGCTGTACATAATAAAATAGAGAAGTTATTGTGGAAAAAGGCCTCTTTAGCAGTTTTTATAGTCTGCTGAAAAATATCTTACCCATTTTAAAAATTCTCACATGGTAACTATTCAATACAGGAGGGAATATTTTCATAATGGCTGCACGCCCTAATATACATACATATATCTTATATACATATACATAGGTTATTGATTTCCTTTTTGCATATATTTTAATATTTAGTCAAATATAAGTATGTAGTTAGCTTTAAAGCTTGAATTTATGTTTGTATAATTGCTGTTTCCTTTAATGCAAAATTGTGATTGTAATGAATAAATAAATTTTTTTAAACAATATCAAAGATAAATATGTACATATATTAATTTATGTGATGACATGTTAGATGATACATATGATAATATATCACAAGGAAGTGAAGCGAAATGATAGTATTTTATTCTCATACAAAAAAGAGAGTTGCATAAAATGCAATTTTTAAGGGGGAAAATATTAAGAAATAAATTACTGGTTAATAAATGCTTGATTATTGAAACACGCTACGGAATATTTGGTGTATTTTCTTTATGCGAATTTTTTGGGTGAATGCGGATCTGTTTGAAGCTGGAACCTTTGTTTGAACTTGTCTGGATAAATATTTTTTCATATTTCATATAAATTTTTTTAAACAGAACGAGAGGGAGCGGAGTTAGAGGTAGGCGAAAAGAAAAGGGAAGAAAGAGTGAATTTTTATGAAACCAATGGCTTACGAAAGTTATTTTGCAAATGATCCCGAAGATCTCTGATTGATTTCTGAAATGTTTTCCTAAGTATAAGCTGGACCGGTAAAATCACCAAAAATACATGAAACTCAACCTTTTGAAAATATTTAAAAGGAATTTTTCAGTTAAACTAAATGTAAGACAGGAGTTTTTTTTTCATATAGTTATTTGTCTAAACCACTAACGTTATGTAACAAATTGAAAAAAAGGATAAAAAAAACTTTTTTTCGAAACTACCTATGCATATTAGGATATTTGTCCTTCAAAGAAGTGTACAATTTTCGAAAAGTATAATAGACTGCATTCGATTTAAATTATTATAATATCCAACCCCAGCTGAGATATGAAATTTAATCACATGGTTAATTGAATCATGCATTGGCACTTTTCGTTTGATATCCATATTGTATTAACATATTTTTGGTCACCCTTGTCCACATATTGGTCGCTAACTCTGAACTAACGGCTATCTTAAATCTTAAGTTAAACGACTAGTAAAACATCGGTTGTATTGAGTTCTATTCAGCAGTTTTTGAGTGATACTAAGCATGCAGACTGACAGACAGAAATTGTAAAAACTGTGGCTTTGGATTCTATTGGCTCAATAATGATCGCTCCTATCAATTAACCAGGATATGAAAAGGTAGGTATAGTGAAAGGGTAGGCAGAAGATGTTGTGGAAAAGCAGAAAAGTTAAAGAATAAAATTAGAGTAAGGAAAAGGGGCATAATAGGGAAAGAAATATAGAAGAGATGAGACAGAAAATTAGGAAGAAAATGAAGATGGAGAAGAAGACGAGGTGGAAGAAAACGAAAATGAAGGAAAGGAAAAGAAAGCGAGAACAGAAAAAGTATAATAAATATATTAGGAGCAGAGCAATTAATTTTTTTTGAGTGAGCTATCTATTTTTTTCCTTTTTATCAAATGAATTTGCAGCATTTCAATAACCATCACGTTATAAATCATTGCACTTTTTATTTATGCATTAAACTGTGACATTTCCATGTTTTTTATTTGTGTCTGCATGAGTTTGCATGTGAATTGTGCATTCAAATAAATTAGTGCATAGGAGATTTTATTTATTTATTATGTAACTAACACAGTCGCTAGCAATCATTTATTATTTAGCGCTTGGGTGATATTTCATTGAAAATTTAATTATATTCATTTAACATTTATTAAGCGTACATCAAATAAACAGGTACCAAGTTCAATATTTGAGAGCATTTTTTAACACGGACAGCATGTATTTTTATGTATTTTTATGTACTTTTTTGTATGCTGTGTTTAATTAATTTAATTATAGCGTTAGCAGAGATTTGTATAGATAAAAAAAAAAATATTACTGTCTAAGCTTTATTGAGGGCGAGTAGTTTTTTTAAGTTCATGTTTGTATATTATTTTATGATTTGTTCAGAGAGTAGAACGAGGGGTGCGGAGCACATGTTACATAGGGGGCAACCATTGAGTAAGGTATTATTTTAAATTATTAGGATTTTTTATTTAAGTTATTTGTTCTTGTTGTTGTTGTTGTTGTTGTAACGACAAAAACACTCCCCGAAGGTTTTGGGGGTTGCTGTCGAACTGAGAGTCCTTGGCCGGATATGAATCCGGTACGCTCCGGTACTCCCTTGCGGTACTGCCCGACTGTCGTGGTAGCGATTTGGTATGACCAGAGGAACCTTCTAGGTCATGTCACCCCTCCTTCCGTAAGGAAGGAGAGATGGGTAATGAGAGGTGAGAGGCATCATATCCGTAGATCAACCATCGAGTTGCACGTCATTACCTTTGTGCATATTAGTCGCCTCTTACGACCGGTATGCCTACCTCGGGCATATTCTAAACCCCTAACCCGCAGGGGGATATTTGTTCTTGTTGGTTAGCTTACCGTTTGTTGAGTCCGTAATAACCAAGAAACGATGGAAACACGTTTATGCTTTAGGTGATTTATTCGGACTAATATATCAGGATACACGAATATGAATATAGAGAAAGAGAATAGATATAACTGGGTTGCCAGATCTTAACAGTTCTTATTGAATGAGGGGTGCGTGGCACCTGTTACACCTTGTATTTATTAATTGGGGGCGAGCACTATTGGCTCTGAGGCATTGCGCGGGATTGCCTTCCTCATTTTCGCTGTGAAAAATTCCCGTTTTGTGATTGAAAAATATAAACTATATCTCTGGAATATTTTATAAGCTGATTGCGAATTGCATGCAATGCAAAAGAAATAAACGAAAGAAATGAGTACAGCTTATGTCGCTTAAACAACAACTTTATAAATAGTTTAGTATTTCAGCAACAATAATATTGTATTTATGTATTTTATGCAAAATTTTGTCTGCTTTAATTTATTGGGAAGGAGGAAGATTGGGATGAGGAGGTGAAAGAGTGCAATTTTTAAATTGTTGGCTAGAAAGTTAATAGGTCAAAGTATGCTGTTTCAACTAGTATTACATACATGGCATATTAACAGAATAATGTTCAGCAGGTCGACACGAAGAAAGCAATCCCATTGGGAAGATATTTCCGAAACAGCAAAAGGCGAAAAGTTGGAAGACTTAGAAACGTCAAAGACCAAATGCGCGAACTCAATATATTAAAGAGACGGATTACACTCTCTGGGCTCAAACTAGCAGCAAAGTAACAGAAACGGCAACCTCGAGAGTAAACTTTACTAAGCCGTCATAAAATTTTTGCGACTTTTGTCTAAAAGTAACTTGGTTTGAATAATATTTGGTAGCTACGCTGTAACGATTACCACCACTGATCACTGGACCAAGTTGCATTACCGCTTTTAAAGAAGACGTTATTACCTGTAGACCAACTTCACAAATTCCATGACTTTTTGTTGTTGTTGATAGCGGTGAGTTTAACATTGTGTCTATGCCACACTCTGCACACTGCAACGCATTGAGTATGGGTCTATTAAGTGCCCATGGGTAGAGGCAAACTACATATGCCAAGTCGCAAAACTGGTTCACTGACTCGAGTACCTGATGTGCCACTTTAAAGTTATTACATCTTTTAGGAGGTTTTTCCTAGTTTCTGCGTCGTTGTGGGGATCCGTTTTGTTCTTTTACAAGTAAATGTTATAGGATAGGCCCCACTACTTCAATGTGGAACTATGGTTACAACTCACTTCGCTGTTCATACTCAAGAGTACTCAATGCCAATAAAGCTGCAAAGTGAAGTGAAATGAAGTAAACATAAGCGTTGTTGTAAACCTTGTCGTTATTACCCAATTTGGCAGCTCTCATGTGAAAAACATTTCTCTATTAGGCACCCATTAGTAGTGACAATTTATTTTCAAGTCACAAAATTAGTCGAAGCTCCGTTTCAGCCACTAAATGTGCCAGTTAGAATGAGTTTTATGTGTCAACAATTATAGAAGAAAATTAAAGGTATACATTTTATATTTTTCTGTTTAAATTAATCCCACCTAAAGGCGGTCTTGCCGGTTGGAGGGTTAAAGCCTTTACAGAGTGGTAGTGCTGACATATTTTTGAACACGCATGATTGAGGTGCTTACTATGAAATATTTGTCTTTTTATATTTAAACTTTTTTGTAGAAGTATTCATGAAACGAGCTCCAGGCCAAGAATAATAATTTTTTACTTTTTGAATTTTTATGAAAATTATTCTTGTTTTTATTTATTAATAATCATTTTTGTAGAATATAAAACGGAAATATAAATTTTATTATAGCTGTGGCAATAAGCCAAACTCAAGATTGGTTGGAAATGAGATAGTCCCATCCAAATCTCTTATCATATAAATTTCCACGGCTTTTGCTCAAAAATGTGGATTTTATAGACAAAAACCATATCTCAACCCCAAACATTCACACTACAATTGCAAAGCGCTTTACTGAAAGATTCAAAAAAATTACTTTGCCCCCCCCCCTTTATTGCCACGTTTGTTATATTAAAATTGATTGGTGTGTAAATGTTAAATTATTCACTTAATATTTTTAGTTTAACATAGGAGTTTTTTATTTATATAAAATGATGACTTTTACAATTTTATGTGGATGTTATATTAACCGTTTTTTTATTATTTATTTAGATGCTAGAAACAATTTTTTCAGCTTGCCTACAAAATATTTGAATTGAAAACAACAAAAAAATAGGCAAGCAGGAAAACGGGAAATTTTGAAAAAAACAAAAATCCAGGTCGTCATTTTATTAGTAAGTCGCTATTTGCTTACGAAAAAAAATTGTCTATTTCAAATAGAAAATGTGGAAAAAATTAGAAACAAACACATTTGCTATTCGAATAGATTTATTTCGGAAGCTGCTAAGCTTTATTCATTAACAAACGCAGGTCAATCAGTTTAACATTGAGCGATGGTTCATTGGCTGCTAATGTCTCTTTTATTGTTTGGTGGTTTTATTATACCTTCACAGAAGTAAAAGCTCCAATCTTGTCTTATAAATAAAAATTAATCTGTGTCTCTTTGTTCTTTATAGGCGTCCAAAGCACTCAACCAATTTTTATGAAATTTTCAAAGTATATTCTTGGGATTACTAGTTAAAGCATAGGCTATACATAGTTTTGGAAAAGTGGGTGGTGCCACGCCCCCAGGCTATATGCAAAATTTCAATTCGTCATAACTCTGAACTTATTTGGTCTATGTGTGTCCTTTGGCTATATGTGTCCTTTAGTCAAAATTTACATAATTGTGGAAAAGTGAAAGGGGGCACTTTAAAATTTTTCATATTTTGTTTGTGCTTCATTAATGTCCAAAATTTATTGTCGATCTCTATGAAACGACACAGGCCATAATTTGTATTTGGCAAAGCCTCCAGGCTATTCAAAGTAGCAATTCGGAATAGCTAGGAATTTATTTGGTTCAAGTTAATGATATTTTATATATAAATATGTATTCGATATATCTACGAAAGTATGTACATATCAGTACACGCAGAGGAAATGGGAGAAGAATTTAAGTAGGAATAGAAATTTGAGATATAGAGGTGGTGTTAGAGGAAAACTAAGAGGGTAAAGAAGAGTAATATTATATTGGGTTGAAGCAAAAGTTGAAAGCAAAAGGAGGAGATAAGGATAAATGTAGAAGAAGCGAAAAGTAGGGAGGGAAAAGAGTAAAATTTGTTAAATGTAGGCCAGTAAAATTTTAGGTAGGACAAAGTCTGCTGGGTCTGCTAGTATTATATATACATAAATACATAGGTGAGAATTTATCTTGCTTAAACAGTTATATTAAAGTTTATTTGTCTGTTAATGGTAAAATGTTGTGAAAACCTTCTGGGCCGTAACGTCTTTGTTCATTCGAATAAATCCTGGGGATCTTCTTTCTATACTGCCCACGGCTAGGAGCCCTACATCAGTACAAGTATGATGAGAAACTTTTAGAGCGTAGTCTTTCTGCGTATAGAGAGGACTTTAGTCCAAAGTTGTACTTGTTGGCGCGAATGATTGTCCTTCATGAAGAAAATAGTACCTGGTCAAGAGAGCTTTTTTGCGGCAGGCTACCATCTAATTTAGTTTGTTGTAGTTATTCGTTAGAAAATACATTCTGGTCGTTTTTATATATATTTTTACTTATCAACCGTGTATATTAATTAATTTGTTCAATTAATTTTCAAAATAGTGGCAGATATGGCAAAAATATATACATAATCCTAGGTGATAGTGCCACCACTACGTCGTATACACATTGGCATATCTTTTTTAATTTTTTTTCAGATAGGTGGCAGCTCAGTAAAATCCACCTACTTGGCAACACTATGTTAGAGAGATAATAGGTTATATTCAAAAAAATAAATATAAGGAGATTAAGTGGTAACTCTACCTGTAAATATTTTTTGTTGAAGTAGGGCGTAAAATATTTTCGTTTTATTCCCATATTAGCATGTCTCACTCAGTTTTTAACAATTTTAAATAGGTGGCAACCTTGTAAAACCTTCTAGTGACAACGCCTAAGCAGGAGAGCTTAAAATGCAGCATATTACATATATTGAAGAGTGCAAACATATGGGTTAATCCCTTTTACCCATAAGAGGGGTTAAACCAAAAATAAATGTAATAGGATTAGGTGGCAACCCTATATAGTAGCGATGCCTACAAATATTTTTGTTGAAATATGACGTAAAACAACATTCATTTGATGCCCATACTGACTGAACTTATTTTAATGCAAAAAAAAATCAGATAAGTGGCAACCCATGAAAGCATATTTAGTGGCAACACCTAGACAGAAATGCTACAAACAAAAAACGGAAATATAATCGCTTGAGCAGTTACGAGGTAGTGTGTATGTACATCCATAAAAGCACATAAGAATAGCTCATTTAAAGTTATAAGATTTTGGGAAAAAGAGATTTACATTTTATTTTAAATTTTAATGAACATAAATAGAATATTAAATGCATGCAATTTCCCTTTAACTCAATAACAGTAAAAATATAAACTTGCATGAATACCAAATACGAACTAACTAACATACCTACACACATACACTGACACCACATACTAAAAGAGTAAAGTTTTGAGGAATAACTGAAAAATGGCAATTTGCTTTGCTTTTGCTTGCACATCCGATACACTTGAAAATGCCTTGCGAACTTTTGTAGATAACAAAACAAACGGAAGCAACAGGAAATGCAACAACAACAACAGCAACGCACGAAAATCAACAAGAAAATAACTCTACGCCAGTTTAGAAGCAACTGAGTTGATGTGCAGCCAGGATACCAAAGCACGTAAATACATACATACGATGTACAATGGTGTAAGAGAGACGAAGAGTTAGCCACCGACAACCAAACCAAATAACAAATAAATATCTACCAAATAAAGTTAAAGTTTACTAAATTTTTATGGAAACCGAAATGAAGTAAATTGAAATTGACACAAAATGCAACTTCAGTGCCATATCGAATGAACTCTGCATGGAATTATGCTTATCTTACAATACTTAAATAGTTTAAATATTAATTTTTAATATTTATAAAGAATTTTTAAAAAATTGTACATAGTTTTTAAGTAATGAAATTTATACAATAAAAATTTGAATGCCAAGAGTTTTTTAACATTTATTTGTATTAATTTCAACAACTCCGCAAAACAGGAGATGGATGACGCAAATAAGGACTCCTTCTAGAAAGAGAAGTCTTCTCAGCCACAATTTCAAACAGGGTAAGTTCGCAGCAAATCGAAATAATTTGATCTGTAGTACTAGCCTGAGGTATAATGAGATCCACCCATCTACATACCTGGCTGTGTCCTGACCAAAGACAGCAAATCCAATGTATGCACATAGCGGTCGATGACAATCAAAGCGTCCTGGATGTCTGGACTCTACAGCTTTCCCAAATTCACTAAAACCCCTTCCTACTTTATTCACCTATTTGAGTTAAAATGACTCAGAAGGTCCGCAGAGTCTCCATCCTCCAATTCTGGTAGACTCACCAATAAGTATTTGTCTTAAGTGACTTCATTCTACTTAGTCGTTGTGATAAAATTCCAATCGCATCCGTGCTGCTTAGGTACGAATAGACTTCGAATAAAGCGATCTTTTTAGGTGATGCTGGTTCCATATTTGTCGTGAAGGCGAATGTGGTGGTGTACAATAATTTAGTAGGAATTGAAAATTTCATTATAACCCTGCACTCTGAGCATCTTCGACGTACTAAGTTAATGAGGTTCCGGCTTCATAAGCTCACTTGCAGGCGACGAAGGACGTCTTCGGTAATAATGTAAAGTTCTGAGAGGCGAAACCCCTGTATACGACCGGGAAATAATGCTATAGTCCACTTGTTTAGGATCGTAGGTCGAGCGGTTTCCTGAGTTTTATGACATTCAATGCTTTGAGGCGATGTGTTGATGATCCTCTAGTGGCAGATTAGTAGTGTAGTAAGGGAGTAGGGATTTCTCAAGTAATCTTTGCTACTGGTTTTCCAGGCTTTAAAGCTAAACTCCACTTGACTACTTCCGTATCCGAATGATAACGGCGGTCATGGACAAGTTCAAGTGATATAGCTAACTTCTCACTCACACTGCATACCATTTTTGGATGGCTTCCTTAAACTCTATGTTGGCAACAGCAATTGGCGCTTTGGTGCGTCTGTGGTATGGCTCGTGGTTTGTCTTTGTCAAAGAAGCACGCAAGCTTGCCAACACTAGCAGAGAGGTTGCTTGACCTAAGTTGATCCTCCCATTTAGCACATTTGAAATCCCTTATTCGTAGCTATACAAGATCACGTTTTCTGGCCAAGGCTGCTGCTTCGGATGGAAAATTCAAGCGAATTTAATATATCAATGGACTCCCCTAACGCATAATAGTCAGGTTTGTAGATATGATGCTCCGAGGTTATGAAGCATGCTGAACGTATATCAACTTTGTGTTCATTGTTTTGGTTGAAAATCCTACATGAATCGAAAGATCGAACTTTTGAGGGCTACTATCAATGGATTTACTTTTCCACGAACAATTTTTCAACATCAAATAAAACTCTTCAAAAACAATTTTTATTTTAAACCTGCACGTGTACAAATACTTGGCCTAGAAATAAATTAAGAGCGATCGATTCTATTCAGCATCAGGCCACATACGTTCCACATCCTTAATCGGGAATGTGCGTAGCCAATAACAATTATCAACCACGGTAAATCCTAGCCTGTCGAACATGCCACAAGAAGCGCGATTATGTGCCCCCACCAATGCCATCACATCATCGCCCTGCTCGGCAATGCGATGCGATGTAGCTGCTGCAACCAAACTGCCCAAGCCACGGCGTTTATGATTTTCTTTCACTTGTAAAGCACCGAGGAATCCACCTTGTAGGCTGTAAAGTTTTAAAATTCATTTGAATATATTGACATTGGCTAAGATAGGTTTATTTACCGCAAGCACCATGCGACCAGTTCATTTGTATCATCAGTATAAACGCCAATATTCGCATTCCACTCGATGAGACGTTGTATGAGAAATCGCGAGCCCTGATGACGATTTGGCCATAATGTGTCGATGACCTCAGTGTCAGTTGTGGAATTTAACGGGCATGGTTTATAGCCTTTAGGACAGCTGTAGGTGCATAACAAAAATGAAATACCTCACATCACCTGACTTCTTATATTTACTTACTTTATTGGCAATTTCAGCACTTCTGCCCGGGCCATGTAGTACATAAGAGTGAGACTGTCATATTCGATTGGTAATTGCTTCTCGCGTACGGTGTTCAGTATTGATGGACGATGTCGTTCACGAAATGAGCTTACTTTAAATCCCGGCCATGACCAATTAAGCAAAGATACGGCTTTGGTGAGACGTGGACTAGCTTCACTGGCTAATAATGAGTTCACGAAGAGCTGATAACGATCCTGTGAAAAAGAAATATGTAAATGATTTTATTTATAACCTGAGTAATGTAGATGTAGATTACTTAGCTATTATTGCGGGGAGAAAATTTCTGCACACCGTGCGGTACATACTTCAGGGCTACCTGGGCATGGTGACTCGGTGGTTCAAATCCTGCTGGTTTTCAGTCAACCCTGGTAAAACAGAACTTGTCTTGTTTACAAGATGATACAAGGTACCCTACTTCAGGTCTCCGTCGATAGAGGGGGTACCGTTGGCGCTGTCTGACAGGGTCAAGTATCTCGGCATTATACTTGATATCATGGAAACTTAATGTTGAGAAAAGAGCTAAAAAGGTTCGAATGCCTTGTACTGCTGTCGTGAGGCCATTTCCTTTTCCTTGGGGCTGTGGTCTGGTGGAAGGCGGTAGATACGGCCTCTACAGTGAAATTGCTGGAAATTGGTCAGCGAATGACGCTGATGAGAATTAGTGGAGCCCTTCGTGGAACGCCTACACTGGTTTTGAAAGTAAGGCTAAACTTGCAACCGGTTGACAGCAAGCCTTTTGGCCAATTTTGACTTTGTCCCTGATAAGACACACTACTGTGCGCCGCCCATTTCTCCAGTAGCCACCTTTGACACTCTCATACCCTCTAGAGAGGTAAGGGATGGGGAAGCTATCTGGCGCAGGAGTCTGGTGAACCTGTTCACGGACGGGTCCAAGCTTGATGATAAGTTTGGGGGCGGGGTACTCTGTGAAGTGCTGGACATCAGCCATACATTTAGGCTGCCCGATTATGACAGTGTCTTCCAGCCGGAGGTGGCTTCTTTTAAGGATGCAGTGGATGAAATGCTATTCAGTGCCATTACTGTTAGGGAATTCAATGTTTACTCGGATAGCCAAGCGGCTATAAGAGGGCTGAGATGGACCACCGTGCGCTTGAGGGTTGTCAAGGGGTGCTTGAATTCGCTAGCTGTGGCATCGAAATATTGTAAGGTTAAAATTTTCTGGCTGGTGGGGTACGAGGACATCCCTGGTAACTACAGAGCAGATATCCTGGCCCGAGCGGGCACGTGCGAACAAGAGGTGGGTACCGGCAGGATTTATGGGATTCATTTGGCTACGTGCAGGCCGCTCCTGGCCAGGTAGGCCTCGGATAAGCTAAGAAAGCACTGGGCTGACACAACCTCTTGTCAAGTGTCAAGATCTTTCTGGGCAGTAATAGACTCCAAGCGGTCGACGGAACTGTTACGATTTACCAAGACACCTCTGTCTATGAAGATTGGTGTGCTGGTTTTGTTGAACCTTAAAGCTAGTGGCTGCTGACTGGTTGGCCGATGATATTGTAAGATTGAGCAGATGCCATATACAAGATCCCTGCTTTTTAGATTAAACTAGATGGGAGACGAAACTTTCACAATTACACTTGTGAGGCAGCTGCCTTGGAAATAAAATGTAGAAGGTTTCGGTAGCCCTGTACTGATACAAAGCCGAACTCCCATCGTCAATAGCTGGGACCTATCGCCAAGGCCTTTCATGGAGTGCTTGTCTGGTGCAGCGGACTTCTCGCGTAGGTATCAGCGGTGCTCGTAGAACAACCCTCATCATGGCTTGGTGATATGGGTAATAGGTTTGTAAACTAGGAGCACTAAAGAGTTTTTGCCAGCTTTGAGTCTATCTCTGTTCGTACAGATTACTGTAGGTCGCTGACTGTCCCGCTATATAGTTTTATTACCGTAATCCCTGTGAGAGAAAAACTGTGGACTCATTCGTGGCGGTGACGACTAGCAAGATCAATTGACTTTATGTCGAATAGCAAATAAAAGATTTGCGGGCCCTTACTCTTCCGGAAAGCGATTACCGAAGAATATTTATTAGCTGTATGCAGACACCGACATAGTTCAACGAATTAAAACCCAGCGGCTTCGATAGCTAGGCCATTTCGTGCAATTTAATAAAGGTGCTTCGGCCCAGAATTTATTCTTATCGGCACCTGACGGTGGTAGTAGAGGAAGCCGGAGAGCACCACCCCGATATAAGTGGAGACTGATTTGCTATCCCTTGGTGTTTCCAGTTGGCGTCAGTTTGCAGAAAGAAGAAATGACTTGCAAGCTATGTTGGACGGTCAAAATCGTTTAGACGGTTAAGCCTCAATTAAAGAAAAAGGAGATTGTTTTTTCTTTTTCAAATGCTTTGTGTGTAGTAAACAGATCTGTTAAATAATGATCATTAATCGTAATTTTTACCGGTTTGATTAATTATTTTCTTGAGAATCAATTTAATTATTGATTACCAGTACTTAAAATTTTAGTGATTATTTTCCAATTAATTGAAAAAATAATCAAAAATAATTAAGAAAAGTTGTTTTGATTACTTTTGATTTTTTTTCGATTATATTAGATTTTTTTTAGTACAACAACAAGACTGAAAAAAATCAAAAACAAGTAAGGAAGCCTAAGTTCGGGTGGAACCGAACATTATATACCTAGTAGGGATCTGTTATGTCATCCCAATTTACGCAGGTCTATTTTAATACTTTCAGTTCGTTATTGCGTTCAAATAGACAGACGGACAGACAGATAGACGGACGGAGAGACGAGACATAGCTAAATCGACTCCGCTCATTATGTTGATAATTTTAGTGCACTTTTCTCTTCTTCTTCTCATACTTACATACATTTAATGTTTATGAAAGGTATGAAAATCAAAAAAGATATATAACTTCGCTATTGCAGTGGGCTATTACCTACGTCCCGAATATTTTGCTTGTGTGTTTTCCGATTTGGCGGGAGTATAATACATACTACTGAGAAGCAGCTGACCAATTTTCATTGAAATATCAATATTGAATTGTAAGCGATTGCCTTTGAAAATAGCAGAAATTTTATGCTGGAAAGTAGGCGGCGCCACGCTTACTTCTTCAAAATTGACAAAATTCTTTTGCGGTCGAGTTTTTCTTAAAAAGCTTGTTATGTGTGCAAAATCTGATTGATATAACTTGCTTAGTTCTAGAAGTATCGCTTTTTAAATTTAAAAAAAAAATTTCAGAACCATCTTTAAAAACTGGGCGCGGACATTAACCGACTTCGCCCACTTTTACAGCAAGTAGTTACCTTTATACATAGAACATTATCACCAAATTTCGTTTCGACAAATTCATTTGAGGAGGAGTTATCGCATAAAAAGTTTTGTGGAATAATCCACCATAAAAGGGGAGCGGCCACGCCCATTTTCGAAAATTTATACAGGGTGGCTAATGAAAGCCGCTACCAAAAAAAAATTAAATCACTTTTTTTCTATTTAATGAGTCTGGTAAATTTTTTTTTTATTTTGCAGATTGACTTTTACATTTAACAAAAATGGACTGAAACAAGAATTTGGATTGTCCGCCGCTATCACGCACTGGAGTCCGTAGTTTCGGTTCAAAGAGAGTATAGGCGCACGTTTGGCGGCAATCCTCCGAGCAGATGGACCATAATAAGACTTGTAAACAATTTTGCCGAGCATGGGACAGTCAACAGAAGACCTTACCATCGAAACCCTTCAGTTCGAATGGAGGAAACAATCGCTGCTGTAGCTGCTGCCATACAAAACAATCCACGTGTTTCGACAAGAAGCTTATCTGCTCAAATGGGTGTAAGCAGACAGTCATTACAGTCAATTATGCACAAAGATTTGGACTTATTCCCATATAAAATTCAAATGGCCAACAAACTGAACGCTGCAGACTTGCCGATTCGCTTGGAATTTTGCCAGAAGATGCTTCAAATGGTGGAAGAGGATGGAAACATGTTGAACTGTCTTTTCATGTCTGACGAGGCCCATTTCGATTTAAACGGCAACATAAACAAACAAAATTGTCGAATATGGAGTGCTTCCAACCCACAGATACTCCATGAGACGGAATTGCATCCACTTCGTGTCACAGTGTGGTGTGCAGTTTCATCACGCTGCATTGTCGGGCCCTACTTCTTCGAAGAAAACGGTCACACCGTTACGGTTACTGGAGACCGTTACTTGAGCATGTTGAGAGAGTTTTTCTATCCAGAATTACGCCGAATGAGAATTTCTTTCAACTCTGTGTGGTTTCAGCAAGATGGTGCAGCTCCTCATATAGCCCAACCTGTTATGACAGAATTGCGACGAAAATTTCCCAATAAGCTGATATCCAGAAACTCCACATTCCGTTGGCCACCCAGGTCGAATGACCTTACTGCACCTGACTTTTTCTTGTGGGGTTATTGCAAACAGGAAGTCTTCAAAGCAAAACCAACAAATTTGAATGAACTAAGGAAATCCATTCGAGAAACAATTGCGGCTATTCCTGTCTCAACTCTCCAAGCAGTAATGAACAACTTTTTGGTAAGATGCCGCACATGCATCGACGAGCAGGGGGGGCATTTAAATTCCATTATTTTTAAAACTAATTAAGCTATATTTAATAAAATTTAATGAGCTTTAACATGAATAAAAGAAAAATGAATTCCATACACTGAAAAAAAAAATTATTTGAGTTTCTTAATGTAGCAAAATTCATCAGCATTTGGATTTCTTAGTTTACGGAAACTTTAAAAATGAAATATAAAGTTATTGCCTATTTAATATATCTACGATCCTATTCAAAATCTTTCATATAAAAGTGGGCGTAGACCTTATCCGATCCCGGAAACCTGCGTGCTGATATGCGTTTCTATATCTTGAACGGTGTTTGATTTATGATTAATAACATTTTTAATGCCCATTTTCAAAAATTTCTTGAAAAATTTATTTTATGCCTCAATCTTAATGTACTCGTATATATTTGAATTATAGCTTTAATACTACTTTGGTTTTTTCTTGTTTTTGTAAAATTGTTTTGTTGAAATCACAGTTTTTTGTTTAAATAATATTAAATTAAAATTTAAATAACCCCCTCCGAAAAATTCCTTGCTTTGGCTCTCCAGTTGAGTATATAATGTTATCTAAGCTTTATGGAGGGCGAGTATCTTATTTAAATAAATTTTTGTATTATAACATTTGGTTTGGCTCAGGACGACCGTTTTGCGCAAAAGTTTTATAAATTATTTGTTCTAAATAGAACGGGGGGTGAGGGCCACCTGTTTTATGTATTAGTTAATTGTAGGGCTAGCACTTGTGGCTCTTAGGTATTAGTGCGGGATTGGCTTCCTCATTTTCGCTGTGGAAAACCCCGATTTGGGATTGCAAAACATTAACTATATCTTTGGAATATTTCATAAGCTGGTTACGAATTACAATAGCATGCAATGCAAATTAAATAAACTAAAGAAATAATTACAGCTTCCTTCCTCTTTGTTCTTGCCATACATTTTTTGCATTTTGAAAAAGTCATGTATGTGCAGCTAATTGCTTCTATCAGAAAGTCAGGTGCATGTAATATACTCAGCTGCATATGTATGTAAATATTTACATTCCCGTGACGCATACCCACACACACACACACACACACACACACACATATTTATGTGGGTATGTAAGTTTTCGCTGTTAGCTATTAACTTACCACAATCAAAAAAAGACCATCGCTATGCCAATCGTTGTCCAATGTGAAAATCTGCAAATTTTTCATATCCTTAACTGAACTCAACTGCTGACGCTTTTCCATCCAGTCAATAAAATTGCTCAGACAATAGTAGCCAACACAGTGGGCTGGCCAATCACGACGGTATAAATCACGCAATTGATGCAGTTCGCTGATTTTGTTGATAGCAGTGAGTTGTGAATTGGCTAGTGATGACGCCGTTGGAGTGGCAATGAGTGTAGGCGAGGATGATAAAAAGGACGTGGAAGAGGATGCAGTAGTAGGGGATGTAAAGGATGTGGTGGATGCACTGATAGCGGTAGACATATTCGATGTTGATGGAATTCTAATACCAAGTCTCAAATAAAGTACGTAGTGAAGTATTGAATTGATACTTTGTTGTTGTACTCGTTTTAGTTGTTGTTAGAATAAACGCACAGCTGTCATACTAAAGTCAAAACGCATATACAACCATCAATAATATATATACGTCCAGATTTCGTTGAATGTGAGCAACAGCGATTTGCAATGCTACAATGTTGTTGTTATACTTGCTGTTCTTGTTCGATAGTTGCATGTTGTAAAGAAAAGAAAAAAAATTCCGGAAAAAAAAGATCAGAAAAATCCTTTAAAAAATGCAGTAAGTCTACAATGAATCAGGTATGAGTCGCAAAGGAGCATGCGACTACTGCCAGCTTTAAGCTTTTTATGTGGGCTGAACTGCTAGTTTTTGCTTGAGCATGTGCTCTGCTCAAAGGGTACTATCGGACACGGCAGCAAAGTGGCCTAATGTACGATCGCGACGGTCCACTTTCCACCCCTGTGAGTATGCTACACAAATGCAATATTACTTAACCCAACTATGCCATTAAGGGACTAGTTGGGATCACTCCTAGCCCACTGCAAACGATAGAGCTTAGCTGGAAGATTGCGGTTAAGCTTCGTAGAAACTATGTTAATATAAATGGACCAGACGTAAACTGTCACTTTTTCAAAGCCGTGTAGCAGCTAGGACACTGACAATATCTGATAAAGCAGTTTTGATGAAGAGAGTGCCCATCGACTTGAGATATGGTGGCGTTTCCAATTCACGTGGTTTGTTACTAGGCGAATCGTAAGGAGACCTTAACCTTACAGTGCTATGTAAGCCTTTCTTGATTACTGAAAGAAGACGATGTATCTTGGGCCACTTTACTACCTTCAACGATGTCCCAGCTTTTGCGCTGTCTTCTTATGTCAGTATTTATATACCTCTCTACCTATTATTAAGATACTAAAGAAATTTAAAAGATAAAGGCGATAAGCACCACTCACTGCACCAAGAAGATTGCCTAGTCCATGGTTCCTTTTGAACTCATCTCAGTAGAGTGCGATGGCTCTTTTCTTGGAAAATCTGTCACCTTTCTAGAACTTCTTGTTGCGTGACTCACTTTATAGGTCTTTTCCAAGTTCTGAGGTCGCATTGCTTGTTTTGTTGCAGCACACAGACGCCTTTCGCGCTGGTACTAACTTCTTCCATCACCACTGCATAGGCCATTGTATGATATTCAATTTCTAAATATCTCAATACGCTCGGCACCTAGCGAATTTGTTTTCTTCGTCTAGAATTATTATTGAAAGTTTCTAGTTTCTTGTTAACAGGAAAGTTTTAGATAAGTTGATCGTTGTACTCTACATGAGAGTTGGGCGATTTCGTTCAATTTAAAGATCGAAGGAACAATTTATGTTTTAAAAAGTGAACTTGGTCGTTCACTTAGTTTAGTTGTTCAGCCGTTCAATACTACGTTCTCTTTTCAATCAGTTCGTATATCCATGAACACAGGAAATAAAACGAAAAGCGTGGACCCAAAGCGACGTTTTGGAACTCGGGTAATAAGCGGCAATGTCGACTAACTCAAGTTGTTCTTTCAAACCAATATTGAGTTGGGTTGACAAAGCAAAATTTTAGTTCGCCTTTGCTTGTTGTTGCTCGCTGCCACATGAGCATTTGAACTTCTTAAGTTAGTGTCATACATAAAAATGGTGCAACATTGCCAATCACTGAACGAGGAGGAAAACATTTGAACGATGTAGTTGAGTCGTTCAGGTGAACTAGTTCGTTTGCGAACTACACAACTCTACTCTACATCATTGCTTGTTTCAGTTCACAGTGAAGTTACTACTTCAAAACCGATGGTTTGCAGTGTTAACTTGGAGTTTTATAAATATGCCTTCAAAAGCATATTTTAAGTTTTAAGGTTTTCGCTCTCGATAACTTACTTAATCCTAAGTGCGAAACTGCAGGTTGAGTGTTTTAATTCCAAGTAAAAAGGAGTCAAAATCATAACCAAAGAAACATAATAAACACCCAGCTTAAAAATTAATCTTTTAATAAAACCAAAAGGTTTTCCGATTTTGTAACTTCAAAGGTTTTATAATCCAAATTAGGATTATGACAATTCCTTTGCAATTTCAACTTCGGTTTTGGTACTTGCGATTATGTCATGGCCTTAAAAATAGAACGAGACATTTCCCCATTTCGCATTGAAACCTAAACAAGAAAGCGATCTTATATAAAGGTAGTAGTAAGAAAAGTTTACAAAAAATTGTCAATAGAAAATGCAAACAGAAAAAGACCAATAGGCAAGCAAATCAAATCGAAAAGCAATTAAAAAAAGCCATTTAGGATATGGAAAAAGCAAATGTTGGGAGCAGTTGCAATTGCAAAATACAAACCGCTTGGGTTAGTTATCAATATACAGGGTGGCTAATGAAAGCCGCTACCAAAAAAAAATTAAATAACTTTTTTTCTATTTAATGAATCTGGTTAATTTTTTTTTTATTTTGCAGATTGACTTTTACGTTTAACAAAAATGGATAACTGGGACACTGAAACAAGAATTTGGATTGTCCGCCGCTATCACGCACTGGAGTCCGTAGTTTCGGTTCAAAGAGAGTATAGGCGCACGTTTGGCGGCAATCCTCCGAGCAGATGGACCATAATAAGACTTGTAAACAATTTTGCGGAGCATGGGACAGTCAACAGAAGACCTTACCATCGAAACCCTTCAGTTCGAAAGGAGGAAACAATCGCTGCTGTAGCTGCTGCCATACAAAACAATCCACGTGTTTCGACAAGAAGCTTATCTGCTCAAATGGGTGTAAGCAGACAGTCATTACAGTCAATTATGCACAAAGATTTGGACTTATTCCCATATAAAATTCAAATGGCCAACAAACTGAACGCTGCAGACTTGCCGATTCGCTTGGAATTTTGCCAGAAGATGCTTCAAATGGTGGAAGAGGATGGAAACATGTTGAACTGTCTTTTCATGACTGACGAGGCCCATTTCGATTTAAACGGCAACATAAACAAACAAAATTGTCGAATATGGAGTGCTTCCAACCCACAGATACTCCATGAGACGGAATTGCATCCACTTTGTGTCACAGTGTGGTGTGCAGTTTCATCACGCTGCATTGTCGGGCCCTACTTCTTCGAAGAACACCCCTGTAAAAAACGTTGGAGCATCAGAGTACTCCAACACTTATCCTCATTCATATAAAAAAGGTGGTCCAATTTACATAGCGATGTCCGGTGATTGGATCACCTAATCCTATTCGGAGTACCATTTACTTTGCTTCTGAATAGTCTATAGAGCACCTACGTTGGAGTACTTTGAAAATGCTGCCAAAAGATTACTCTATAGAGTACTCTAGACAAAAGCGAGAATGGGAGTATGTGTTCTTCTGAGGACCACCTACTCCCGCTCTCGCTTTGCTGTTGAATACTCTATAGAGTAATCCCATGGGAGTATTTTGAGAGTACTCTCACGTAGGTGGTCTATAGAGTATTCAAAAGCAAAGAAACGGAGTACTCCGAGATGGATTAGGTGATCCAATCACCGGACATTGCCATGTAAATTGGACCACCTTTTTTATATGAATGAGGATATGTGTTGGAGTACTCTGATACTCCTATAGGAGTATTCTATGGAGTATGAAACGGAGTATTTCCGTTTTTTGCAGGGACGGTCACACCGTTACGGTTACTGGAGACCGTTACTTGAGCATGTTGAGAGAGTTTTTCTATCCAGAATTACGCCGAATGAGAATTTCTTTCAACTCTGTGTGGTTTCAGCAAGATGGTGCAGCTCCTCATATAGCCCAACCTGTTATGACAGAATTGCGACGAAAATTTCCCAAAAAGCTGATATCCAGAAACTCCACATTCCGTTGGCCACCCAGGTCGCCTGACCTTACTGCACCTGACTTTTTCTTGTGGGGTTTAAAAAACAAAAAATAAAAATTAATCTGAATTGTAATCTGTTATGTATCTTTTCATAAAACTTATTTCTTGGTATACGTATTTACTTTTTAAAACACACCAGCTTGAAAATTTTCACAGATAAGTGGAAATTTAAACTTGTTTATGGTTGTGTGAGCATTGCGCTCTTGTAAAGTAAAGAGATTGAGTGGCATAGCAGCACTTATGTACCTATGTATATTAGACTGTGCCCAATTTATTATTTTTTTTTCTTCAAATTATATTTATCAGACCTCAAAGTTCATTTTTACAGGCCTTTCAATTATAGTTTAGTCAAAGTTCGGCCTTAACCCCCGTAAGCCGTGAGCCAGTACTTTCGTTTATGGAGGTTAGGGACGAACCGCGACCCACATATTTGGACTCATCCTGTCAAAATAAATGGAAATGCATGCATGGAGTTCCCAGACCCGTTAATTTTTTTATTTTAGTTTTCTGTACTATGGATAAAATAATGTTTGTAGACTATGTATTTACGATATAGATGCAATCCATTAAGTAGTAACTTTTGATAAACAACTTTATAAAAAATATTTTAGACAGCTGTTTATTTTTGAAATACAATTTTTTTTAAGTTTTTGGGGGTATGGTTTTTCTACATTGATTTTGGATTTTTCGAAAAATATCGAAAATAAAAAGTGAAGTCAAAAAACCATGCCAAAGCTGAAGGGTTGATTAGTCTAAAAAGTCCCACTACTAAAGCTTTTATGGAGATCGTTTTGTAGAGACCTTCATTTCCCACAAAACTATATGCAGCTCAATTTTTTTATTTGATTCCACAGTTTGACAGTTTTACGCCAAAAATTACATATGTTGTAAATAAGCTATTTGAGTCTAACACCCATATGCATAAAAAATAAAAAAAGGCTTATAGAGCTCTTATAATTCGAAATTTGTATGTTAATGTCATTTTAACAAATCTTTATAAAACAATTTTTTTTTCAGGAATAAGGGGGTAAAACTTTAACACCTTTTTTATTGTTTGCCGTTCTGAAAAAAAAAAATTTCAATATAATTAAAACAAAATTTTTTGGGCACAGTCGAATGTAAATGCGTGTGCATTATACTCTTTGAGGCTGTCTGGTTTCTTAATCGTCTTTGTTATCATTCTCTGAATGCATTCTGACTGTAAGCACTAATACATTCGCTAGATGTTAGGTATGGTAAGAATTGAGGCAATGTTATCGATATCGATAATTATGACAGTATACAGCTATCGAAACTATATATGATGGCTACATAGAAAAGTTATTGCCAGGAACTAATGTTATAACTTTTTTCGATATAACTGTATATCGATTATGGCTCAAAGTGTTAACATATCAATATTTCAAGACAGTTTTTGATTTTATGAAAGAGGTTCTATTACGTAGGCTAAACAAAATATATTTTTTGAATGCAATTCATAGTTTCACCAAAAATTAAGAATCTAAAATGCTCTTGATGCTAGAAGAAACAGGAAATAATTTTTTATTTATTTATTGGTTTTCAA
The DNA here is from genome assembly GCA_949987695.1 of Merzomyia westermanni. NCBI lineage: Eukaryota > Metazoa > Arthropoda > Insecta > Diptera > Tephritidae > Merzomyia > Merzomyia westermanni. The sequence goes on from OX465289.1 coordinate 22,812,348, forward strand.
CTATTTTTATGAGAAAATTATAATTACCACTGTTATACGCATGAATATTATCAATTTTTTTGTTTAACAAATGCATCTGCTTATAAACAAAATAAATAAAATTAAATTGAAATTCTTTATCATATATTGAGAAGAAATTAAAGGCACAGAAATTTTAATTATGGATATATCGAGAAAAAATCGAAATATCGATGATCATGATTATTGAGTTTTCCCACCACTACTTTGTAATCTGAGCACAACTTACATGCTTGCATTATTTCAAACAAATATGTACATAATTATTTACAACTTTTTGATTACTTTTTTTCTAATATCACTTTTTATTCGGATTAAGTGTAAATAGATCTGGTAAGTAAATGAAAAACTTAGAGAATAGCAAATGTAAGCACTTTTCCAAAAGATAAAAGCAGATATACAACCTTTAACGCTGCTTGCATGAGACTGACTTTACATTGATTTGTACAGTTACTTAGTAGTAGCTCTCTCTCTCCTACTTAAACGTATGTGCATATGAGTGCATTTTAAATGTAATGAAAAATCATTGTAATCAGTGTTCGGACTTCTACCACTAAAGTATTATAGCTTCCTATTTTATTGAAATTGATTGAGCCATGCCCAAAATAAAAAAAAATTTCACAAAAAAAATTCATGCGGTTTAGTTTTTATACAAATTTTAAGTATGCAATTTTATAGATTATAATTTTTTTTTTGGCGGTTTTATGGTCTGTACATTTATATATATTTTTGCAAGTTTAACGAGCTCATAACCAGTTGATAAGAATTCTTATTATTATTGTTTTTGATTAGAGGAAAAATTTAAAGCAACAAACATATACAGGCTATAGTTATAGTACTTTATCGAAAACAGCCACGATTTCTCGACAGACTAATTCGTATAGATTTTGCTATTTTAGAGGATCTGGTGGAGAATCGAACCCACTCACTCTGATTGCAAGCGCAGCCGCCTGACCCATAGGCTATGCTGCGTGTAGTTTTGCAAGCTGCTTAATTCAAGTTTTCCTCTATTTGTTTTTTGTTATCTGATAACGGTTTTATTATAATAAGGTGCAAGTCTTAGGTCCATATACATTCTCGTTGATCTTTAATGATTTTTTTCTGCAATGACTGTTTGTAAAAAGAATAAAAATAATAAGTTCAACCTAATAGGTAAAGTAGCTTTAAAGATAATATCGGATACGCAAAATAAATGCAAGAGGATTAGGGCTTAACTTTAGCTGGTAGCCCTACCCAGAAAAATTGTTATTAAATACGAAGTGAACAGCCTTCCGTTTATACCCATTATCCGCTGAACAAATTTTGGTTAACATTTTTTTTTTTGGTTTTTTATGCTTCTAGAACAGTGCTGCGCAATCCATATACCCTTATAGCACCCTTTGTTTTTGTTTTGTCGTCAAATATAGGCACAAATACAAAATTACACTTTGAATAAGCAAAAATTCATAGCACTTCCTATGCCTTCACACATAAATTCAATTCACATGAAAGTGCCTGAGTTTCATATGAAACGGTAAAGCAAAAGCCCTTGGGAATGAAGCTCGGGCACTTTAGTATGAAAAAGAAATTTACACTGACAAAGAAATTTTTGTAAAAAATTGTATAGCACTAAGAAAAATTCATAGTAAGAATTGGTTCCTCAATATAAATATAAGTGCATTCGAGCTTAATTGGACCAAAAACAAAGACCAACTTATGGGTGCGTAGTTTTGAAGACGATGATGTATGGAGCCGAATTCCAGATCTTATAAGATATACGAAAGGGTTTAACTCAACAGATTGGTTTGAAAGGGTCCTAAATATGTGAGCAAAAATCCGTAGAACGGTTCTAATAGAAATGAAATCTTTATTGTAGAAACATAGACAATCTGAGAAAAATCGAAAAACAATACCATGGAACTTAAAACCGAAAATAAGAACAAGATATGAATAATTTTTATAGACATCCTCCGGGATGTCTTCTTATGTCATCTGAGTCCCACCTTGATCAAATTCTAATGAACGACGAAGAAGGCAACCCTTCTTTTTTGGGGAAACTAGAGTCACGGTAAACTCCTTCTAAGTCCCACCATTCCCAATATTTTCCCTGTATGTGGTGCACTGGTCCAACCTTTTTGAAACTGCCACTTTCTTCGACTTCTGTTAGAAACATAACGATTCTCAGACTGATCGTGCTTATTAGGCAGGGCGAAAAACTGTTAACAAAAACATCAACAAATAATTTTTATAAATGAAAATTTGATAAAAACTATCTTAACTTAAATCGCAAACGGAACTTTAAACATAATTTATTCAAATTTTTGAGGTATACACTTGCATGAAATTTAGTTGATTGATTACCGAAACCATCTTCAAGAGAATCCACCCATTCATATTTCGAAAATTATGTACAAGGTGGCGCAAAAGTAAGCTTCCGATGTTCAGCATATCGGTTGTGGCACGTGCAGTGTGTGCTGTTGCACCGTCTTGTTGGAACCACATGTTTTCCAATCCCAATTCATCAAGTTGCGGCAAAAAGAACTCGTTGATCATTGCTCTGTAGCGCTCACCATTCACAGTAACCGTTTGGCCCCGACCGATTATTGGTCAAATAAATAGGAGCAGTGTAGCGTAACATTGTTTATTAACGTGTATTTCGCATGTGTTTACTACACAAATGTCAAAACAGAACTGACTTTAGGGGCCAATCGCAAAATTTATAGCATTTTCTGATAGGAGGATTACTTTTGCGCAGTAACCGTTTTTCACCGACCGATTATTGGTCAAATAAATAGTCAGCAATATTCCGCGTTCTGGAGCAGTGTACCGTAACATTGTTTATTAACGTGTATTTCGCATGTGTTTACTACACAAATGTCAAAACATAACTGACTTTAGGGGCCAATCGCAAAATTTATAGCATTTTCTGATAGGAGGATTACTTTTGCGCAGTAACCGATTTTCACCGACCGATTATTGGTCAAATAAATAGTCGGCAATATTCCGCGTTCTGGAGCAGTTTAGCGTAACATTGTTTATTAACGTGTATTTCGCATGTGTTAACTACACAAATGTCAAAACAGAACTGACTTTAGGGGCCAATCGCAAAATGTATAGCATTTTCTGATAGGAGGATTACTTTTGCGCCACCCTGTACATATCGATACCTAGAGCTGCTGTTACTTAAATCAGCAAGAAGAATCCCCACCACTAGAAAAAGTAACCAAACCTTGCCTGAACCCATCTCGCTTTGAATCGGCCAAGGTAGGATATAAAATTAATTTTCTTTTAATTATAATTTTTTGTTGAGGATTTTTTGTCAACAAAACACGTCTAGATAGTTAATTTTAGAGGTTTCCAATTCGAGGCGTAATGTGATCTGTGTTTTGTGATGCCTCCAAACAGTTTCAAAAATAATTTTTTTCATTTCCTCAACTAAACAAAACAATCTCAGAGTAGATATAATGTTTGTAACTTCAATATAAAAACATTTGAGTACCAATGTTCCAGAAGCATAACACATACTTACAAAATAAAAATTTTTATTTTTTTAATTTAATTAAAAAAGTACCAACAAAATATTGTACTTTGTGCTACCTTGTGATATAGACTTAACTTAGTTAGCTATAGAAAGTATTTGTTGTACTAGAATTTGCCACAAGATGCCACTATTAGTTCAAAATTTGAATAAAATTGAGATGCACGAATTTATCTCAGTGCTTCAAAATAGCAAAAAAATTATAAACAATTTCATTATCAATTTCTGTATCGTACTGTGGAGCACCTCATAATCCCGACTTTCAAACTGCCGACACGACATATTCCCGACAATTTTCAGAAATCCCGACAAGACAAAATCCCGACAAACTTATTATATTTTCGGCCTGGCAACTTTTACTTTAAATTTTACTTTAATTTATTAATTAAATGGTCGGGATTTTGTCGTGTCGGGATTATGTGTTTCGGGATTTTGTGTGTCGGGATTATGTTATACACCCATCGTACTGAAGTGCTTGAGCTTGATACCGAAGAGATTTTGATTTGCTCCTTCATATGAAGTGTAAAATTTTATATGTGAATATGCTGTAGGGTAAAACAAAAAGTAGTACAAGTGTATATGGATTGCGCTGCGCTGACTTTGAGCATGCATTTAATCTACAACAATTCAAACATAAGCAGCTGTTACACCATATCAATCTGGTTGCTAGAACTGTGCTCAATTCTAATGTGATATACTAGCTGTAAAGTCTTTGAGAATTTAGGAATGTTATCTACAACAAATATGAATATTCCAAAGTAAATTTAGGACAAAAATAAACAAGTAAAGAAACTGCTGAATAATTTTACTATACCATTTCGCGTTCATGAAAGGTATTAAAATTGTCCGCACACCATGACGGCGATTAAATCAAAGAGTTTATTTGTGACGTTAAAGAGAAACGAAACTTCAATTTGTGTTGCTTCCTTTGGCAGTATAACGGTCATTTAACGGAACTATCGCACCTATGAAAAGTTGTTTAGCTATAAATAAGCGGGAGGAAAACTGTAATAATAAGAGGTGAGGATGAAATAGAACTTTATATACCTACTTTTTATATTCCAAAGTTGACTACTATAAAAAATAGCGAACTGGCCTTATATTAGGGTTTTATGAAATCGGCATTGATAGCTGAAGTAGCGTCTATATCTATTTAATTGAAGGAGGTTGTCGAATAATATCATGGCTTATCTAGTGAAATCTGAATCTTGAGGACTCCGAAGGGCAGCTGTAAAGCAGATGAATTTTTGCTTCTAGGGCAAAAATACACTCCGAGCGTTTACTAAGCCACTTTTGATGTTAACTGTCCCGGTGTTCGAGCCTGGGACCTTCATTGTGTTAGCCAAGCAACACTGCCGCTACATTAATGGGCTGCTTTTGTGAACCGCAATGAGTCACTTCTGCTCGTTTAAAGAAAAATTTTATTACATAAAGGCGTCCACCCCCTTCAATGACTCAGTAAATGGGAGTGAAGGTGAATGTGCGTGACTGCGTTGAAAATTGTCACTGTGACTTACATAATCATCCCCTTATTTGCGAGAAGGTGACATTATATTCATCACATAACTATTAAAAAATACGAATTTATTACCTACTTATCGACTTACACAGGGGTTTTGTTAAGAAGGTTGCCACTTATATAATATTGTTAAAAATCAATTGAGGTTTTGCCTAAATGGTTATCAAGCGAAAGCTATTATTAGGTTGTATTTTAATAAAAAATATTTCTATGTAGTATATATTTTCAACTCTCCTATTTAAGTGTTGCCACTCAGGATGTTTTTAAGAAGTTGCCACCCATCCGAAATTAGAAAAAAAACCAAAAAGGTTTTATGTAAATACCAGCATCAGACAAAAAGCATTTCACCTTTACTTCATGTGCTTAGCACAACTAGGTATAAAAACTACATAATAACAATGTATAAAACTCATTAGACATGTTTCGCTACTATTTGCTGCGGTGAAAACAGTAAAAATTCTTGTTTTTACCGTTTGCAATTTTGTGTAACTCAAACCCCAATTGCACCCACCATAAATTGGTAATTCCCCACAGCATTAATGTGGCGTTCTTTATTTCCGTTGTAAAATGCACACTGACATACGCACACACATTCTTATTTATAATTTTTTACATTTCATTTCCATAAAAAAACTCAATCTTCATTCTTTACTCATTATTCGAATTTTTTTGCGGGTAAATTTTATTTTGCAACATTGTCAACAACATTCATAACAAGTCAATATGCGCGTAAAAGTAAAGGAAGTGGGAGTGGGGGAGAGGGCGCGCGGTTTGATTGCAAATAAAAAAAATTCACGTTTGCATGAAATGGCAAAATAGCGCAAGGAAAGTTCTTACCCAGGAAACTACTGGCAAATCAGGCAAGCGTTCAACTTCAGCGAAGCAAACGAAATTGTGGAGGTGACAATGGCAACATCAACAATGCCATTAATGGTTGACGACGAACGTTGCGAGTGATGTGGCGAAATGTTAGTAGTGTTGTTGTTTTCATGTAATGCAGAGAAGTATAAAATAATGAGCCGTGTATGACCGTCTATCATGGTATGCGCGTTTGTTTTGGTGGCTTCACTTGGAGGGGTCTAACGAAAGTTCACTTAGCTGACCACACAAAAAAAAAAACCGGCATCTTATAAATGTTCTTAAATCATTTTTTTCAGATTCTGCTGTTTCGTTTATATTGGTTTTGTTTTGATTTAAAGAAAAGTCGATTTCTGTACATCAGAGAGCTCAGGTGTCACTCTCCTAAAACATTACTGCCAAAAGTATTATTCATACACGAGTAAAGCGCGTTCGCTTCGCTGCGTCTCAGAACTAATAATAGGCTAAGCCCGATTTTAATCATTATATCCCATACCAAATAATACAAGGTGGCGCAAAAGTAATCCTCCTATCAGAAAATGCTATAAATTTTGCGATTGGCCCCTAAAGTCAGTTCTTTTTTGACATTTGTGTAGTAAACACATGCGAAATACACGTTAATAAACAATGTTACGCTACACTGCTCCAGAACGCGGAATATTGCTGACTATTTATTTGACCAATAATCGGTCGGTGAAAAACGGTTACTGCGCAAAAGTAATCCTCCTATCAGAAAATGCTATAAATTTTGCGATTGGCCCCTAAAGTCAGTTCTGTTTTGACATTTGTGTAGTAAACACATGCGAAATACACGTTAATAAACAATGTTACGCTACACTGCTCCAGAACGCGGAATATTGCTGACTATTTATTTGACCAATAATCGGTCGGGGCCAAACGGTTACTGTGAATGGTGAGCGCTACAGAGCAATGATCAACGAGTTCTTTTTGCCGCAACTTGATGAATTGGGATTGGAAAACATGTGGTTCCAACAAGACGGTGCAACAGCACACACTGCACGTGCCACAACCGATATGCTGAACATCGGAAGCTTACTTTTGCGCCACCTTGTATATGGAACTTAATTACATCGTTTATTGCAGCACTCATTATTACCTGTCGTTTGATACCCATATTGTGCTACAAACACATTTTTGGTCACCTTGGTCCATATATCGGTCGATATCTCTTAAACTGGTAGAGCTATCACAACAAGTTATATCTTAGCTTTTAAGTCAAATGTCTAGTAATGCAACGGTAAAAGCTCCGTTAAATTCCATTTAGCAGTTTTTGAGTGATGCTCGCCCAAACATACAGACAGACAGACAAAAATTCTAAAAACAGTTGATTTGGCTTCTATTGGCCTAATAATGATCCCTGCCATCGATTTTTCTTAAATATCTGCAATATACAGACATCGGCCTGTAACAATTTTATTAGAGATGTTCATAGTGAAGACGGTTAATAATGTTCAAAGCAAGATGGGCTCACTGATGTCATATATTCTGGCAACTCGATATCTGACCTACCTATGTGGGCACCTCTTACCTCTCTCTATCAATCTCTTGCTTGACTTCAAGTTAGATGTCACTATTGAATCCAATCATATTTTGGGAAAGAGTTAAGCACGGTGGGAAGAGCCACAGGTAAGCCGGGTTGGTACTAGTGCGAAGTAGATCTATACCCCCAAAGTACTTCTAACATGGCTAACATAAATTTTAATTTTGGTAAGTAATTTTAGTTTCATTACAAAAACAATAACCTGCTCAGATTGATGGCATCAAAGTACGTCCCTTGATAACTCCAGCATTGAATGGACAAAATATTCAAAAACATTCTGGTTTCGATATTAGAAATTCGTTGCTGCTCGCTGCCGTGCCTAGGGCCTTTGTTGGCCAATTGGGCAGCAGCCTTATACACAGGACCGTCTTTGTGATCCCGCACACAAGAAGTAAACACTTTGAGACTTGCACGGTCTTCAAGTTGGAGACTACAGCTTTCTAGTTAAGTCCGCCAGCTTTGCCTCCAACGAACACACCGAAACTGGCACGTGTCTTAGTGTCGAAGCCGTCAGGAAAGATTCTGTAATTGTAAGAATAGCAGACTGCAATTGGGGTACAACTCAATATAGAACCTTATAGTCGGCTATAGGCTATTCCGCCCATATCCGTATCCATAACCATAACCGTTACCTAAATTAAGTAATTGTAAGAGTAACTGCACCTTTACACGCATCCGCAACATAACCGTAACTGGAACTCGGATTTTAACCGGCCTTAACCATATCCCTAATGTCACCATATGCATATTGGCAACTATAACAACAACCATAACGGTAACTATAACTGGAAATTAACCTGCCATTGCCTTAACCGTAGGTGTAACCGCAACTACAACAGTAAACACACTTATAACCGTTACAGTAACCGAAAACGTAGCAATAACATTCAACTTAATAAACGTAAGCGAACATTGGTTAGTGACCCCGCATATATGTGTGAGTATGTTCTTACTAATATTCACGAATATAGTTTGCTATGAAAAAATTACCAACATTATCGGCGCCATAATCAACATCGCTATTGCCATCATAAAAGGATTTTACGAATAATAGCTTAATTCGCCCTTATATTTCTTTCAAATGTCGGCATGTTGTGTTGTTGTTGTTTTTGGCAGCATCCAGCTGTATTTGCAATATGAATTGAGTACATGAAACAGCTGTCACCGTTGGGTGGGCTGCATCTTTGAGACCGTTACGCTAATGCATCATTTAAAGTTGTAAAGGGGAAAAACAAGGGTTGGTTGCGTATACGCCATGTCACTCAAGTGCTACTTTAGAGATGCAGGGTAACAGCTTTCATATTGCACGAAAATAAGATAATATCATAAAGATGCGTGATGTCCACAAAATACGACGTTAAACGAAGTGAAATTGCTTTTAAATTAAGACACTTTAAGTAACACAGAATAAGGTTCAAGTTGTAAAAAAAATGTCATGTTAAAAATTATGTGAGATTTTATTATAGATTAAGTTTATAAAAGAATAAGTTTTATGAAAATTTATCTACTTTTGGAGTGATAAAGCGAAAAATTAAATTTTGCTTTGTTGATTTTCTGACAGGGCGGAAAGTTGATGTATATTGGAACGATTTTCCGTCATCCCTTGTCAAATTTGGTTTTGTAACAAACCGGTTTCGGCGTTCTGCCATCCTCAGTGTTTACTTTCATGAGCACGAAGTTTTCATCTCTCTTATACATATTTACTAGGAAAGCTTCAAATCTTGTGAATTTTTAATTTGTCTGCTCATTTTCACTTAAAATTTTGGAATCACGCAAAGTCTCCCTAGTTGGCGAACGGATCGATTTAAAATTTGAAATGCCTAAGTTCATTTTCAACTGAAACTTGTATGCAAGTCAAAAACTAGATGAGGCACTAATGGAGGTAATCTAAAAAATGAAAAATAAAAAGAAGATACACAAATTTTAAGGATTGGCTCTAAATAAGTGTCCTATTTTTCCTTAAAAGCAGCCATAGTCTTGTTGACCTTTGAATAAAAAATAAAATTAAACAAGTAAGGAAGTCTAAGTTCGGGTGAAACCGAACATTATATACCTAGTATTGATCTATTATGTCATCCCAATTTACGCAGGTCTATTTTAATAGTTTCAGTTCGTATTTTCGGTCAAGTAGACAGACGCACAGACAGATAGACGTATCGAGAGACGAGCATGGCTACATCGACTCAGGTCATCCTCCTGAACATTTCAGTAAACTTTTTGATGGGACTATTTTTTTTTTTCTTCTCAAACGTACAAACCTTTCATGTTCACGAAAGGTATAAAAATCAAAAAAGATATACAACTTCGCTTTTGCAGTGGGGTATTAACAACTTGCCCGGATATTTTGCATGTGTTGTCCGATTTGCTTAATTTTTGGCAGAAGTATGCTAAATACTATTGAGAAGCACCTGACCAATTTTGATTGAAATACCTAGTTCAAATTACAAGCAATCGCCTTTGAAAATATCAGAACTGTTATGCTAAAAAGTGGGCGGCGCCACGCCTACTTCCCCAAAATCCACAAAATTTTTTTACAGTCGAGTTTTTCTTAAAAAGCTTATTATGTACTCAATATCTTATTGATATGTCTTGCATGGTTATAAAAGTATCGCGTTTTACATTTTACAAACAAATTTATCAGAACTATGGTAAGAAACTGGGTGTGGCCGTTTGCGATTTCGTCTAATTTTACAACAACCATTTACTTTCATATGTACAACATTTTCGCCAAATATCGTTTCCATAAATCAATTTTTGCCGCAGTTATGGCATAAAAAGTTTTGTGGAATAATGCACTAGAAAAAAGGCGGGGCCACGCCCATTTAAAAAAATTTATATTTTTCGACTTTCCTCGCTCACGCACACTTTGAAAGTGAAATAGAAATGATATTAAGCTTTTTTTTAGGAAAATGTTTGGCTTGTAAATATATCTATGATCCTTTTCAAAATCTTTCGTATAAAAGTGGGCGTGGACCTTAACCGATTTCGCCCATTTTTTCCGGAAGTATGTTCGAACAGCATTATATCGCTTAGTAGAATTTCGAAAATTCGAGACTAGATCTTACTCTAAGCTTAGTTTTAGATTTTACCTAAACAAAAGTATTTTACTTACTGAGTTCAGACATCGGGGTCTATCAGCAGTTCCTACGGAACACTTGACAGCTAGCCTTTGGTAGAATGCTATCACTAGTTCCGTTACAAAATCGTAACTCTTGCGACTTATGGGAATACCATTTTGCCGACAGCTAGCCGCCAAGTGTCCGTAAGGTTTTCCAACAGCTAAGCTTTCCACTTTTTGTACTCGACGGGCAGACCCGATGGAACTTGTCCTTCTCGGTTATATTTCTTTCTGCTACTCATTTACTTGCTCAAGAAATTGTAAAACTGTAAACAAGTGCGAATGTGTCTTCCGCTCTTTCTCTCACTCCCTCTCAGGTCTCCACCCATTCATTATACCTTTCCATAACACTCACCGTTTTACCGTCTTTTCATCTTACACGTTTTCTGGCCCACCTTCTCACTCTAACTCCCTCTCCCGTTAACCCGGTCTTTCACTTACTCGCACTCTCACTTTCTCTTTCGTCTCCCTCACCCTCTCATTCTCAAACCCGTTCTCAATTTATTTTACTCTTCTTCTTTATATATATAGACATATATGTTTTGAGGGACAATACATACAACTAAAATTTGTTCTATAAAGTAGAGCCGTAAAAAATAATATTAAAGTTTGAAGCTTTTACATTGTTTTTTCATTCAATTTGAAACTAGTGCCAATATATTTATAAAAATGTATTTCTGCCCTGTGTACCATTTCTACACAGGTCAGTAAAATTTAAATGCAATCTTAGATTTAATAAACTTTCAAGAAACATACACTGCCTGCTGTACATCACTTGCTGCCCTGCTGCCAGATGCAACATAAATACACCAAATATTCTGAAAATCTTCATAGTTTATACAGTTTGGTATCTAGGCAACGATCTAGCCAACACTATTCTCTTTGTGTCTGTGTACCTTGTTGGTATGATAGCAGATAACTTGGGCTGCGTGTTTGTGCGTGCAAAAAAAAATCTTTGTAAGAAATCCGGTCGCCTAGCTTCGTTTCCGTCGAAGGCTTCCTTCTAACGGAAGTGGAAGGCAATGCAGCAGCTGCGGATGTGCTCGCTTTCATTTGCGTATGCAATGATTCATTTTACACCCGCACTGCACCTCGTTTTAGAATTATTGTTACTAAGCAACTCTAGCACAATTTCTGCATGATCTGTTTGCTTCACCAACAGTACGTTGATTTGTTGTTTTGGCATTTTGCTGTAATAGAAGTACACAAAGTTGCTTCATTTCGTTTGTTGGCTTTTGAGTGTTACCGTTAGCCGCAAAAAAAAAAAATACTGCAGCATTGCCCAGTGTTCGGTGCTCGCTGCACTCGCTGGTTCACTCTTCTGACCTGTTTGCTTTTGTTAATTTGTTTTCATTTTAGCTGTTAGAATATTTGCGGTCTTTTACTGCGCAATTTCTTAATATTTTCTTTACTACCACTAATTTTCTTTTTATGTATGTATTGTTTAGGTATGCCAATTTTTTGGATATTTAAAATTCCGGAATTTCGGGATCTTAATTTAAACATTACTTTGAAAAAGTTGAAAATTTGATTTCAAAATTTTGAAGAATTGTAGAAAGTTTCTTGAGTTAGTAAACCTTTAAAATAGATCACCTATGTGTTTATCATGTATGATGAGTATGTGTTTATCATAATGAGTAACACATTTTTAGAATTTAGTAACTTATTTCCAATCCGCAAAATATTGAGATTTCCTTGATACGGCAACGGGATTTTCAGTAAACACAAAAACACGGATTCCCGGGGTGGCATCCCTAGTATATAAATATATATATTTGAATATGAATTGCATGCAACCAGTACTTATTTAATAGGTTCTGTTTTACTTTGTGTGCTGTGATATTCTTCTTATTTCCTGCTTGAAAAACTCTATCCGCTGTCTGTCCGTGCGAAGGTATTTCAATATAAGTTTGTAATTTGGAATATCATTTTAATCAAAACATTGCAAAAAAAAAAAAATATAATAAAATAAAATAAAATAATATAGAATAAAATAAAATTAAAAAAAAATAAAAGTAAATAAGATTAAATAAAAAAAAAAAATAAATAAAATGAAACAAAATAAAACAAATATTGTTCGTATAAAAAAGGCAAAAAAAAAATAAAAAATAAAAGAAAAAATGTTAATAAACTAAAATAAAATAAAAAAAATAAAGGTAAATAAAAAAAAATAAAAAAAAAAAAATAGATAAATAAAATAAAATAAAATAAAATAATATAAATATTGTTCGTATAAAAGAGGCAAAAATAAAATAAAGAAATAAAAAAAGTGTTAATAAAATTAAATAAAATAAAAAAAATAAAGGTAAATAAAATAAAACAAAAAAAAAATTAAAAAAAAATAAATAAAATAAAATAAAATAAAATAAACTAAAATAAAATAAAATAAAATAAAATAAAATAAAACAAAATAAAATAAAATAAAATCAAATTGAATAAAAAAAAATTAAATAAAATAAAATAAAATACTATAGAATAAAATAAAATAAAATTAAAAAAAATAAAAGTGAACAAAATTAAATAAAAAAAAATAAAAAAAATAAATAAAATGAAACAAAATAAAAAAAATATTGTTCGTATAAAAAAGGCAAAAAAAAAAAATAAAAAATAAAAAAAAAGTTAATAAAATTAAATAAAATAAAAAAAAAAATAAGGGTGAATAAAATAAAATAAAAAAAAATTAAAAAAATAATATAGAATAAAATAAAATAAAATAAACCAAAATAAAATAAAATAAAATAAAATATAATAAAATAAAAGACAAAAAAATAAAAAAAAAATAATAAAATAAAATAAAATTAAATAAAATAAAATAAACTAAACTAAAATAAAATAAAATACAACACTTCACAATATAAATACTTTTAAATCTTTTTCCGCCACGAGTAAACAAAATGTTCATGCAAGTTGCACATAATTTTCAAAAGAGGGAATTTCACATCAGCTTGCCAGTTGCAATGGCAACACTTAAATGCATTTTTCGCTGCAGCAACTAATAGTTTCGTTCATGCATTTCTTGTTTTTACATGCTTTAATTGCTAGAGCTTCAGTTTTGCTTTGATTCGTAATCAATTTTCGCACACAAGAGCGTCAGTCAGTTATCGCTGTGAGAAGACATGACACATTCTTTAGTAGAAATTCCACAAGCTGAATGGCCTGCATTGCGTGATATTTACATAGAAAAAAAGAAATTTTCCAATGCTTATAGTACGATTGAGTGTTTAATTGCATGGAAAACAGCAGACGATAAAATTGATATAAAAATATATTCTTTGGATGGTGATTGGCGTCGAGATGGTACATATTTAGCAGTTGTAAGTGTGACAAGATAAATTTGCGAATTCATACAAATGAAATTGTTTTCGAAATGTATTCTGAATGCAAAGATTTGTTTAAAGAGTTGAGCTCAATTGAAGTTAAAAAGTAATTTAAGTGTGATGCCTACAATATTTAAATTCGTCAAACAAAGGGATTGAAAACCAGCGTTAGATAGTAATCGTGGCCATACCGATAATACAGTCGAGGGTTTTCCACCTCTACTTTGAACTTTCTGTGATAAACTATTCTCAATTCAATATACCTACTTGTGATTATATATAGAATTTTTGTATATTTGAGTTTCCATGCATCATACCAACTATTAAGTGCTGATACGACTAAGCGTAAAGAGATCGGATAAAAAAAGTTTGATGATTTTGCCCGTCATATCTCTTTTGTTTTTATGTGAGACAGCTTCGAAAACAATTTCTTTAATTAAAGGGAATTTGCCACTTACATGCTATGCAGCATATATGCGGCAATTAAATGGCGTGAATATAGAGCTTGAGAATCGATCAACCGATTACGCTAATTAATGGACTTTTTATTGTGTTCTCGCTTTTCGTAGCAAAACAAAAGAGTTCGCGTGTTATTACTAAATGTGCATTTGTTTTTCCCCCGCACTGAATATAGTGTTTTTCATAACTCTAGCACACTCGGAATCGACATATTTTGATGATTTATATGCTATCCTTTGAATTTTTGTATTTCTCTAATAGCACTCCTAACTTTGCCGGGATCTTAAAAAGATTAGTTTTGAAAATGTTATAGTTATAAAACGTGATATATTTCGTTATAAGGGTCATTCTTACTTGAGGTGAAAAACTATGGACGATACCATGGATATTTCGATGATTTTTATGTATGCTACTACTCATAGTATCGGTTAGTACTATTTTTTACGTGTTACTTAAATCAGGCAAAGTTTTATTGTAAATTATTATAAAACAAAACTCCCCTTACAAAGTAAGTAAAGGCAAAGTATGTATGAGTGAGAAACTTTATGAAAACCCTTGCTAGAGTCTGTGTAGATGAAGTCTGTCGGTAAGTATGCTGATATGGGTCACAGACGCGATGACGCGATATACAACCGGTACACCATCACAAGCCTCCGAAGACATTTTTTGATTTTTTTTCCTACAAATTGGCGAGACCTACAGTTTTTGGCCGACTCTGAACGTCATCTAAAAAGAAAAAAAGTTTTTGCTGAGAAGTTTTCTATGGCAGAAAACCCACTATCGAGGGGCGACCCAGTTTTTGAAAAAAAAAAAGCTTTTTCAAACCACTTTTGACGTTACCTGCCTCAGGACCCGAACCTTAAACCTTCGGTGTGGTAGGCCGCCAACACTATCACCACACCACTGCAGACGCTTCTCGGCCTAAAGGCTTAGATCAAAAGTATAGCGAAAACGTTAATTGCTTTGTAATAAGCATGAGTATTACGGTATCCGACGTAAGCCTTCCGCAGGGAATGCGAATTGCAAAGATATGCTATTCTCATAACCGATCGGCAAAGCAGTTCGCGAATAAAAAATAAGTGTTAAAGACAGTGCGTGGACTCACTGCATTCCCATAACCGCAATCGAATCGCAAAAGCTGTCGTTTGTTCTAACTGCGATCCGCTAAATATTTGATGCGGATTTGACATACATTTTTCAAAATTCACAATTAAAATATGTAAATTAAGATGGTATTTAATAAGAGGAAAATTATTTGTTTTTGAATAAAATTATATGCACTAATTGTATTTTCCAACAGAAGTCGTCCCGGAAGCCGGGAGCAGTTA
Source organism: Merzomyia westermanni (assembly GCA_949987695.1). Classification (NCBI taxonomy): domain Eukaryota; kingdom Metazoa; phylum Arthropoda; class Insecta; order Diptera; family Tephritidae; genus Merzomyia; species Merzomyia westermanni. The sequence continues at coordinate 22,828,043 of OX465289.1, forward strand.
CTTTTGTTGGTTGAGCAAATGAAGCTCAACAAGAATATCACAAACATTTTTCCAAACAGCCATTAGACGTTGCATCAATTTATTGGACAAACGTGAGCACAGATTTGAATGCGTTGGGACCACCAACAAAATCATTATGTAGAATATAGATGAGAATTGGCTCTTGAAGGTTATTCTAATGAGCTTATTGAAAAAGCAACTACGAGCTTCCATTTGTTCAACGTCATTCATCTTTATATTTATCCATTTTTTACACACTTCACTTTACATCCGGAAGTTGTGAAAATACTTTCGAAACTGTTGGTTACCATTCCAAGCATGTAGTCTTTGCCAACTGCATTTTGGTAACTTATTTCAGCTAAGGCTCGAAGGCATAGATACAGGTTTGGTTGACTGTTCTCGATATAATCAATGGAGGGGGTTTCTGCAAATTATGCCTTAAATGTGCATCTATGCATTTATATTTAATCGAAACTGCCTAACGAAAATTTGTAGCAAAAAATGTGTGAATTTAAATTGTATTGTTACATTATTATTCATTCCACTTACTCGACATCGGCCAGCTCGAAAATTTTAAGTTATCTATCCCTTAAAAACCGTCTGACACATGCTGCAATATTTTCCGTTTCATTTAAGTTTAAATAAATTGCAATTAATTCCTTTTTTTCTCAAATAGATTTTTTCCATACATAAATGAATCATAACTGACAATGCAGTCAAACGTCAAAAAATCGTTGGACACAATCCGCTGCGTGTGTCGGTAATGTAGGTATCCGACGGTTATGGTAATAGGTAGGGTAGGATGGCATTGATATTCGTCGGTTACCGTAATAGGCATAACTATATTCAAAGAGCTTGGGTATGACACTAAAGTTTACGACGCACGATTTACTTTCATATTTTTAGAGAGATACAAGGTGGCGCAAAAGTAAGCTTCCGATGTTCAGCATATCGGTTGTGGCACGTGAAGTGTGTGCTGTTGCACCGTCTTGTTGGAACCACATGTTTTCCAATCCCAATTCATCAAGTTGCGGCAAAAAGAACTCGTTGATCATTGCTCTGTAGCGCTCACCATTCACAGTAACCGTTTGGCCCCGACCGATTATTGGTCAAATAAATAGTCAGCAATATTCCGCGTTCTGGAGCAGTGTAGAGTAACATTGTTTATTAACGTGTATTTCGCATGTGTTTACTACACAAATGTCAAAACAGAACTGACTTTAGGGGCCAATCGCAAAATTTATAGCATTTTCTGATAGGAGGATTACTTTTGCGCCACCTTGTATAATGTATGAATGCTTCCAAACTCTTTAACTTTTTCCAGATGTGCACATTATTGTCTATTTTGATGCTGGTTATCTATGAATTGCAATATGTCATAAGCCTAGCCTGTTTTTAATTTTCATGACAAAATTGTATGCCAAGTTTGGACATCAGAATCGGGAAAGAAAGATGTATAATAGAAAGAATCAATGAATTTCCATCATTTCGCCAATAATTTCGAAATCAGTGGCTATATTTCTTCTTGTGAAATTATTTTTTATCAATTTACATTTATCAACATACATACGTATTTCTTTCTTCATTACATTAGCTATATTTACAGTTGATAACGCTCCATAACAGTAAAGAAATGTCTACAAAAATCTATATTAAAGTTTATTTCCATACATATATGACCTATATTACAGATATAGTAAGCTTACAAGATCGCCCTGCAAAACAAATCGCATAACTAGTCTAAATGTAACCGCTTTCGACATAAGAAAATATAAGTTTCTAATTTATTTCTTGAGATGTTCCTCAGAGGATTACTAAAAAACCAAATCGAACTAGCTTATGATGCTAACAACAATAACAGCCAAAGTCGAGTTAACACGAAATCAATGCTATTCTAATAATGCAAGTAATAATACTATGATATGAAAAGAAAATAAATTAAGGGTCAATGGAAAAAAGCAAGTGTTTGAAAATTATCCAGGAACATAAATTCAAGCTATAGTCTACTAGGTTCCGAGACTAACCCCATAACTTGGAAGCGAATTGCGATCAGAGATAAAATGTAACCTCTAATAAGTATTACATTTATTGTTAACAGAAAAGCGAATTAAAGCACAAAGGTAACAGAGGAAAGCGAAGGCATTGTTTACCCGTACTAGTTTGGCATCTTCTTTTGCGAATCGGAGTGGGAGGTAGTGGATGAAGGTACTCCGAAAGAGTGGAGTGATGGAAATCGCGATCAGAGTTGTTTTAAAGTAAGCAACTTACTCCGAATCTGCACACACACACACAAACCACACAGGGTGCGTTGTATTCAATAATAAAACAATCAAATTTAAATACGGCAATATTAAGTGTGAAAACGTAAAATACCCAAAATATTAAATAAATATAAAGCAGTTATAACAACATATCAGTTCCTACAGAATGTAAATTTCAGTTTAAATTGATATTTTTAGTTGTAGTTTTTACTTTAAAACAACTCTGAACGCGATTTACTTCATTACACTTTCTCGGAGTACCTTCATCCACTACTTCGATTCGCAAAAGAAGATGCCACACTAGTAGACGTAAACAATGGCCTAGACTGAAATCGAAAAGCAGGAGGAAAACTTGGCCTCCCTTGGTGTTTCCGACTCTGAATCATATGAACGAACATGAAATGAGCTTGCAGACAAATGAAAACCTCCATTAAATCGACTCTATATACATTGATTTCTTCAATGAGGTAATTTTTGTTAAGTTTATATATCAATTTTGAACGATTACTTGTGCCCGCCCCCCTTTCAGGTTGCCATATAGTTCCGTTTGTTTTAGATACTCATCAGTAAAAACATTCTGGTCGCTTTTATATACTGTTTTAGTCATTAACTGTGCTTATTAATTAATTCTATAAATTAGTATTCGAGATAAAGGCGAATATCAAAAAATTGTATATAGATTACCCTATTTTTGTTAAAATAAGAGGTTAAATGCATATCGTTTGATACCCCATAGCAGAATCCTGAGCGACAACACGTACATAGGTAGAAATTCATCCAAATCCTCTAAGAGGTGTGTGCGGTAGAAGAATAGCTCGTTTAAATATATATAAGTAAGATATATACATTAGGGTGGGTCGATTTGTATGGACGAAAGTTAACCGATATCGCGCCATCGATTTTTCAATAGGTTCCGGGCTCAGGAAGAAAAAGTTCCACTACGCATACCCAAAAAAATGAGTTTCGAGCCTGCGAAATTTTATTTTTTTGACTTTTTTCAACTTTGATTTTTAAGGTTTTTTTCATGACCTACTAAAAAAGTTTTCGTTTGATTTTAAAATGTTCATGTACACCCTGTCCGACCCAAAAGTGTCCGCGAAAAACGTTGGCGATAACAGTTTTTAGAAAAAAAAATATTTTTGGGTTTTGGGGAGTGTTTTGATCAAAAAATTTACCCTTTCGCCGTTTTTTAAGGCGAAATATCGACTTTTCCAAAACCCGAAAATAAATTTTTTTTTTCAAAAAACTGTTATCGCCAACGTTTTTAGCGCATAATTTTAAGTGGGACAGGAAATATGAGACAAATTCTTTTTCATCGAAAACATTTTTGCATGTATGCTGAAAAAACCCTTAAAAAAGAAATGGGGGAATTGTACATTTTTTGACCAAAACACTCCCCAAAACCTAAAAAATATTTTTTTTTTTTTTCAAAAAACTGTTATCGCCAACCTTTTTAGCGGACATTTTTGGGTATACATGAAAATTTTGAAATCAAACGAAAATTTTTTAGTAAGTCCAAAAAAAACCTTAAAAAACAAAGTCGAAAAAAGTCAAAAAAATGCAATTTCGCATGCTCGAAAATTATTTTTTTGGTTGTGCGTAGTGGAACTTTTTTTTCCTCAGCCCAAAACTTTTCGAAAAATCGATGGCGCGATATCGGTTAATAAATCGACCCAGTCTAATATAAATACTAGGGATGAAGATTTTTTTGCATTTTCGCCATCCGGGGACGTTCACGATATGAATCCCGGGATGCAGGTTTCGCTCTTCTTTCAAAGATAGAATTGAAGAAATTGAAGATAGCGTTAAATTTTAAAACTATATTTTTGTGTTAAACCCAATTTTTGTGAAAAATTTGCTTATCTTGTCGATAAATTTCGATGGATTTGCGAAAATGACATTTTTTTTTAAGTTTAAGGTCAATGCTAACTCAGTTTTTGTTAGAGAATATGACACAATTAAACTAAAAAAAAATCGAATATTAAATAAATAAATGAATAATTTTGGATACTGGAATTGGTAGACCCACAGTTTTTTGTTAGTTGATAGAAAGTCTTACGTTACTTTAAGTGACACAATAAACAATGAAAATTAAAATTTTCAAAAATATCGCATACCAACAAAATCACACATATTTAGCTTTCAGTAATATTTTCTCCACTCCGAAAATCCCGGAATTGTAGAAATAACACTTCGGGATTTTCGGCAGGAATTGTAGAAAACAAATCACGGGATTTTCGGCACCCAAAAGCGCACTGAATATATTAACATTGCTTGATTTTAATTTGCAGAAAAAGAGGCCGGTAAACTACATATTTTTCAACACACTTAGCGACAATCATGAACGTCTAAGTATTGCACTCAATAAATTAAATAATGAACAGACTTTACTATTTGGATATCCTGAACGTTTGTTCTCAACAGTAGAAAAATATATTGCAAATGTGGGTGTGCTAATAGCTAAGAAAGATGAGACAACATGGTTTCATATCAATAAGGAGAAGGCGAAACAATTCGAAATAAAGTAAGTGTATGAATGTAAGTATGAAGTGGGAAATTTAAAGCGCTAAACTAATTCACTTTAAAAAATCCATTAGTCTTAATTTCATCATGAAGTTAGTATATAGATTACATTTAAAAATGCCAATAATTTAGCTTTCATTTTAAGCATTCCCGCAGGTTATACCACCCGTCGCTTGGAATTGAAACATGCCGAAGAGGTGGACAATGTTTGGCCTCACCATGGACCCGGCTCAATAATTTTTGTGGAACGCATGATCAAATACAATGACAGCATTGGACTTTTTGACCAGTCAGATAATTTAGTTGCCTGGAGTTTGAGGTATAGTGCTAGTGCTTTTAGTAACAAAATAGTTATTCAATTTTATTGTTTTTAGATTACCCATCGGCTCTTTGGGATTAGTGCAAGTATTGGATACCCATAAGCGTTTGGGTTTTGGTAGCTTAGTTGTGCGCTGCATATCAAAATTGCTTGCGTCTAAAGGCCACGAAATTACAGCACCGGTCCTCATACAGAATACACCGTCACAGAATATGTTTCGTAAATTGGGCTTTAAACCGATCGATAAGATTTATTGGTCCCTGCTACCGGAACGGAAGTGAAGTAAATTATTTCAATAATTTCAAATGTATTATTTTGATGGCATATAAATTTATGATAATATAGCTTATATAGTGTTTTAGTAATGTGAATTTACGATTATTTTAACCATTTTTTAACGTATTACTGGCTTATTAGTAGTGGGTCTATTTTCGTATAATATTCGAATAAATACTATTCGATTAAATAAATAAAAATATTCGTTTCAAAAAATTCGAATAGTAATTATTCGAATAATTTATCCGTTTATTCGAATAGAGGTATTCGAATAGTTGTATTGAAATACAAGAGATGTCGTAAGCGAAATTCATTGTCTTCATTGCTTGTACTATGAGCATGCATTCACGTTTTGTATGTATGTATGAATGTTTGCGTGTAAAAATGTGTGCATAAGCTATAGTGATATTTGTTTAACTATTCGAATGCTTGTCATTTATTCGAATAATACTATTATTCGTATAAAAGTATAAATTGTTCGAATAATTATTATTCGAATTTTTTATAGGCTTCAAATAAATGGATTTTTTATTCGAATAATTTTTATTCGAGTATTCCCATGCCTAATGGCTATAGATCAGTACAATGCCAGGAATAATAATTTTAATGAAACTCATTATTGTTTTTATTTTTGAATAATTTTTCTACAAATTAGTATAATAATTATAGACAAACAGTAGATTTTTTTATAGATACATTTTGAAAGCTGGACCGACTTCTTTCTGAATATGAATATTTGTTCTGAGGTGAGTTTCCCCTGTTCCCTGCCACTCCTGCTAACCTAGAGCTTCAACTGAAAAAAGAAAAGCTAACGCACGGCTTTATATATTTTATTTTTTTTTGGGTAATACAACTAAGAAAGCTCTATCAACTATTTGAAACCCAAGTTTTTTGAAAAGTGTAAGTGATGCCATATTATCAAACACGACTGGCGCTGTTACCTCAAGACCTTTTGCCGCAACTTGTTTTGACATGTAACGAATAGCAAGGCTACCCAAACCCAAACGTTTGTGGGTATCTAATACTTGTAAAAGTCCCAGAGAGCCCATTGGTGAACTAAAAAAAAAAAACAACATGAATTAAAGGTAACGGTAAAAATATGTAATATATAAAGCACGTACATCAGGCACCAAGCAACCAAATTGTCCATTTCATCAAAAACTCCAACGCTATCATTGTAGCTTATCAAAAGTTTTACGAATTCCACAGAACCAGGTTCACGATGAGGCCAAAGGCTATTCACTAGTTCCGCATGTTTCGTCTCCAAGCGACGTAGTGTGAAACCATCGGGAAGGCTGTTATAATGAAAAGGTATTATGATAGTGGTGTACATTAGGTTAGAATAACTGATATAAAATACTGTTCAACTAGACACTGTTGGCATTTCATACTCAACTCAAAATCGATAAAGCAGTGCATGTCGAAAACTGCCCTCAGTACAATTATTGACACCCTGTTTCGTTATGGTCAGCTGTTTGAAAACCTATTTCAATACCAGTTGAAGGGTTGCGAGTTACCGCTCCAAATTTTGTTAAATGTTTTTAAACTTTTAAATTTTTTTTTTAATATTTAATTGCAAATATTTTTTTTCTTATTTACATTTTTAACACCTACTGTATTGTTTTCCTTTGTCGTAAAATTAAAATTTGAGATATGAAGGCAAAGCAACCGACAAATAATATAGAATTTAAAAATAAAAATAATAAAACTAAAAAGTTGAAAAAATTTTTTACAAAATTTGGGGTGTGTACCTGGGCACCACCGCGACTACGTGTTGGCAAACGCGAACAATTTGACGTGTTGGAAAATGAATTTTACATCCTATTCATACTACCGATCAAAGTGATTTAATACCTGGAAGATTATCTAACCGAAAATCGTAACCGTTGCCAATGCAGTTCATGTAACCGCTATTCCAGGGTACATGATAACGCTGTCAAAAACAAACAATGAGCAATAGAGAATAAAATGCAAATGCGAACGAAACTTCGTGAAAAAAAGTGCTTATTTGTTTATTATTTCCTGTGAGCTAGTAGGTGTACAAATTTTGCGGAATTTTTTGTCCACAAAAATGTTTACAAAACACGCGAAATTTTTCACGGTTACGCGACGTTACCACCTATTTTGGTGGTTACGAAATAGAACTGCAACCTTAGTCGCCAGAATTCCAAAAGGGTGTAAAAGTTTCCAAACTATTTATTTAGCGGTAAAACGAATGTTGTTACCACACTTGAATTAGGGCGTTAGCAGTTGTCTAAAAGTTTTTATTTAAATGGAATCGGGCTGCAAGTCCAACTGTTTCGGTTGGCGGATAAATTTGGTGTAGTGTGAATGCTTCTAAATCGGTTTGCCGTGTAGTGTTAATAGGCTCTGAGATGTCAAATTTGACCACGCTGGCGAGTAAAATTAAATGTGTACATTTTCACTGACATGACATGGTCAACAATTGACGAAAATATAACTAACGGATAAGGTTTTAGGTCAAATTAGACACAATGAAACCAGACGATATCTATCTTATTAGCTGTGTGCACTGACAAAACTTGCAAAGAACTGTCAGTAAAGTGAGAATGAGGTGCATCTCTTTCGAAACGCATAAGGTAAAAAGTTTGTGCCGAACAGGAATCAGTAAAAACTTGCAAGCAAAACAGATGTTGCATTTTTCATTGTTTTAATAGATCAAATGTTTTAGTTTTTGTTGTTGCTTCCCTACGTCACGATCAGCTTTTTCACTTGCAAGTTTTACTGAGTGAAATTTCGCCAGCAGAAACTTGCAACTCTCTCCCAATGAAATGCCAAAATGAACTCTCTCCCTGCAAATGTTTGGTGTTATCGGTGTTAATTTTGAGTGAAAAGTTTTACAATTGTATCCTCGCCGAACACAGCTACTAATTGACACGATATGACAAGTTGTTTTCATTGAACTCATGATCCATGGTTGCACCATGATTGAACTGACAGTGTTTGATGGTGTGCTTGTTGTACTATATTACATGTTAACGGTATCATTTTGCACGCTTACTCAATTGTAAATTTCTGCGCTTTTGCTCTTTCAACGTGATGCCAGTAAACACCATTCGGCTTAAAGTGCTCTCTTTCAAAACCCATATCGACAAAATGTTGTTTGACAGTGGGCATTAAACGTTCCGGATAGGCTAGTATCATATAAGGTCTTTTTATTTTCATTGTATTGAGTGCCAGAAGTAAACGATCCTGGTTTTCGTTCAATGTATTTATAAATACGTAAGCAATTGGATTATTAATCTACAAAAGAGAAAATTGTGGTTGGAGTCAAGAACAGTGTTGTATTGAGAAGAATTTTTTCCAGGTTATTCTGGTCCACTTACAGTTCCTATGTATGTTCCATCTTTTTGCCATTCACCATCCAATGCAAATATTTTTACTTCAACATTTGTGTTGAAGACATGAGTCATAATCTCATCGAGTTCGATGATTAGATTCGTTTTAGACCAAAAAATCGTAAAAGAGAAACGAATATACTGGGAAATGAATTAATATGAAGTTTTAATACTTACCTTTTAATACCTTTTTATACTTACCCTTTTAATACTTAAGTACTATCTATACTTACCTATGATCATAATTACCTTTATATGCATATGAATTACTTACCTTAAAATACTTACCTTGCTTACCCTTTGAATTACCGTGTATACTTACCTGTTTTGAAGTACCCTGTAAATAAGGAAAAAATAATTACTGTTTACTGTTTACCTACAACTTATACATATATATATATGCTCTCTCTAAAAGAAGTGAACTGTCCAGTGGATTGTGCTGGACCGTTTTAAGTTTAGTTTTTCGCTTACCACCGTACTTACCGCATTTAAACTAATTCGCTGCTTGTGAAAATTAAATTTAATAAAGTTGAGTTTATATTTTTGTACCAAAATTTTATCGCGTCCGTTTATTTCTTCCGGAGTGAGTAGTGGCCGAAATCCCCCGATAAGTAGTGATTTTTATACATGGTCCTTTGGTACCAACAGTGAAATGTGACTAGTGACCTAAAAAAGAAAATAAGTAAAAAAAAAAAAAAAAAAAAAAAAAACACATAAAATTTAAACAATTACACAAAACCAATATACGCGACGCGCAAAAATTAAATTCTGTGCAAAGTGCTAAAAAGAACAAAAACACAATTATAAACATTACAAAAAAAAAATAAAAATATTCCTAAATTATATTCAAAACCATAAAATATAAATTGTATGTGAAAAATATAAAAATACATACATACATATATGTATACACAAAATACATACCCTAAAGTGAGTGCGGTGAAGTAAACAAATCAAACGGGATACCCAAGGCAAATTAACGAAGGCAAAGGTACAGTGGCTAAGTGCTGAAAAGAAACGGTGGAAAATAAAAGTGAACAAAACCAAAATATCAGTACAAGGAGAAAAAAAAAATCAAAGAATTTATATAAAAGGTTATTGGAAAGGAAAATCTATTTAAAAAATACAATTTGTAATAAAAATTATATAGAATAAAAGAAAATTGCAAAATATTAAAAATACATGCGAAAGTGCAGTGGAAAGAAAAGAACGGTAGAAAACAAAGTACAGTGACGCTCAAAAAAAGAGAAACAAATATAAATAAAAGATAAATATAGTGGTAAAAGGTTGCCGAAAAATTAAAGTGGGTTGGAAGGCGCAGCCACAAAGTTTTATATATTTTAACCACGAGCAGTAGACCTGCAAAAGTGGTACCCGGCAACATAACAACAACAAAGAAGAGAAGAAAAGTAGCAGCAGCAAACCAACGCATCAAAGGGCACCGGGCAGCAAAAATAACAATTCCAGTACAAAACAGGTGGTAGGAAAAAGATGCCAAAGTAAGTACACCTTGCACAAAAATACACGCATATATAAGTGCAGCGGAATTCCTCAAACCCAATAATTAGATAAACTCATCCAAGCTACGGTAAAATTGACAGGTTCTTGGAAAGAATCCGCACGAAACACCGTTCTCGCAAATCTCTCTCCCTTAATAAAATTCCGCTAAGCTCTGCTTATATATTGCTAATATTCTCAATTTGTGTATTTTATATAATATATCCTACATATGCACCACATACATAAATACCCACCCGTTATAAAATATTTGCCGGTACCATCCACGGAATTTTCCCCTTAACATAAAGTTACTACATAAAACCACAAAGGAAAGTCCACAATCTACATACGTACATATGTAAATGCATTCGCCCCAAATTCCAAGTCAATAACCGCATTATTGACTCCGCCTTTGTTAACTCTACTTATTATAGCTCCATTTAATTTGCGAATTTAACTCCACCCACCGCTACTTATTTCTCCTTACGCAAACAAAGCCACTAGCTCAAAAATTGTTGCCCATATTTATTGCTGCACTTTATAATTACTGTACTCTTATGCGCTGAGACAGTACAGTGCAGGGCAAAGAAATAACACTATCCCCAAATACAGTGTGCGAAAGAAAATTAGCTACGAAATTTTAAATTCACAATTCTCATAAAAAATCAAATCAAGGTAAACTTGTACCCACAATGGCTGAAGATAAGCAAGAGAAGATCCAATCCCTTCAAACTCAGCAAGGCCCAAGGACAAGGTCGAAATCCCAAGCCGAGGAAGAAGAGGGTACATATATGCAAAAAAAATTTATGTACGAAATCTCAAGGTTCGACAAATTCTGTGAGAAATGGTGGGGTATACCCGACACGGACCACACTGAAGCCGGACTCAAAACGTATATGGAACAACTGTCAAAGCACATATCTCTTATAGATGCAGCAAATGAAGCAGTGCAAATGAACGCCGACGAAAGAACGAAAGCAGCATGCAGCACAACCTATGAAGATGCCAGTGACAACGGGCTCAACACCAAACTTCGAATCAACGAGCTCCTCAGCAACCTCCAGCTAAGCTCGGAAGCCGCCAACAGTCACTCTTCCAGTATGAGGGTAACCGCAATCCATCCCGAATCAAATAACTATCTCAAGGTACCTGCTTGTGACACAGAGGTCTTCTATGGAGGATATGAAGACTGGCCATCATTTAGAGACATGTTCACAGCAGTGTACATCAGTCATCCCAAACTCTCCCCTGCCCAAAAACTTTACCATTTGAGGCAAAAAACCCGAGGAAAGGCAGCCCTTCTTATTAAAAATTACCCACTTAATGACCAAAGTTTTGAGCTCGCGTGGAATGCACTAAAGTGTCGATATGAAAATCGAAGAATTCTCGTCGATAACCAACTAAAGTCCCTTTTCAACATTCAACCCGTAACTAGTGAAAATGGTGAACGCATACAATATGTGCAAACCACGATAAATAATTGCCTCTCAACCCTTAAAGCTAACGGTGTTTCCACGGATAATTGGGACCCGATGCTAGTATACCTCTGCTCCTCCAAACTCCCAGACGAAACTCTAGCGTTATGGGAGCAATCACTCAACTCCCGCAAGGAACTTCCTCTGTGGTCCGAATTGGACCAGTTCCTGACTACTCGGTATGAGGTAGTGGAACGCCTTACCACATATAGGCCGAACAAACCCAAGCCTAATCAACCAAATTTCACCCCACGTTCTTCTACTCCTATTAATAGCTCATTCCACTCAAGGAACAAGACACAGTCATTGCACACTGACCCAAAAAGGCAGGCCTCGTGCAAATTATGCAACAGCAATCACTCGCTGATGAATTGCGTCAAATTTAAAGAGCTCTCAGTACAAGATAGAAATAAATTTGTAAGGGAAAATAAATATTGCCAGAACTGTTTGGCATACTCCCACTCAGAAAGACAATGCGGCAGCAGCTTTACTTGCGTTTACTGCCAAAAGCGACACCACTCCCTCCTACATTACTCAGCCAACAACCAAACGCAAAATAACTCGAAACCCAAAAAAAATTTCGCCTCATCTCACGTGACCATCGATGAAGAAAAGCCCTGTACCTCACACCAGGCTGCATTGATGAACTCGGCGAAAACAACTCAAGATAGCACGGAGAATGTACTCTCACACTTCTCTAGTAGCAGAGAGCGAACCTTGCTCCCAACAGCAAACATTCCCGTGTTACACAAAGGAGAAACCTTTAATATTCGTGCTCTTCTAGACCAAGGATCCCAAAAAACTTTTGTAACCTCTAGAATACAAAAGCTACTTGGTCTACCCGTTCAAAATACCAATTACGAAATATTGGGAATGGGCGGACGAACAGTCCAGAAGGCAGATAAGGTGTGCTCAATCACCATATGTTCTCCAGATCTCAAGATTAAAATCGCAACTAATGCGATCATACTCCCTCAACTGACGCAATTCTTGCCAACGTTTAAGGTAGCTTATATAGACCTCAAAGAGTACTCAACACTCTGTCTAGCAGACCCCAACTGCTTCGCACCTGCCAAAATAGATATGGTAATAGGTAGCGACATACTCCCTCAAATCCTGATTCCGGGCCTAAAAACCAATGTAGCAGGAAGTTTAATAGCCCAGAACACAATCTTCGGGTGGATATTAAGCGGGCCACTTAAGGAACAGATCTCAACATTCTCAACTCAAGTAGTTGAAATTCAAAAGGATTCCCTTGAAGACCTACTCAAAAGGTTTTGGGAACAAGAAGAAGTGCCATCGGCTTCCTCTCTCAAAGACGATGATCTAATATGCGAAGAGCTTTACAAAGGTACCACATTCCGAAGGAATGATGGCCGCTTCGTAGTAAAACTCCCATTTAAAGACTCTTTTCCCAACTCAATAGCTTTAGGGCACTCTAGACCCTCTGCTCAGCAACAATATCTCAGCATAGAACGAAGCATTGAGAAAAAACCAGAGCTCCGAACGACCTACTCTAACGTCTTAGCGGAATACTTAACCCTAGACCATATGGAGCCCACAACCCCTCGGGAAATTATACGTGATGGAAAGTATTTCTCGTTTTACTTACCACATCACGCCGTTCTCAAACCGGATAGTAAAACTACTAAAGTCCGAGTAGTTTTCAACGCATCAAAACGATCTCACTCCGGCATCTCACTCAACGACGTGCTTCATACAGGTCCCGTTTTACAAAATGATTTAATGGTCGTTATACTCAACTGGCGACTCTACAAATATGTATTTAACGGCGACATTGAAAAAATGTATCGGCAAATATACGTCCACAAGGAAGATCAAGACTTCCAACGAATACTCTTTCGTCGATCCCCTCAAGGCCAAGTAGAAGATTTTAAATTAAAAACGGTAACCTTCGGTGTTAACTGTGCACCCTACTTGGCAATTCGCACCCTGCAGCAGCTCGCAGACGACTGCAAAGCTGAACTCCCCCTCGCTACCAACGTTCTCCTGCGAGAAACCTACGTGGATGACATTCTCTCAGGCGGACATAACCTACAGTCCATTCGCGAAACCATGACTCAGCTGATCGAAGCACTAAAGTCAGCAGGCTTCCCACTCAAAAAAATGACAGCGAACCACTCAGAAATATTGGAATCAATCCCCAAGTCTGATCTTCTCGATGCTGACTTTCTAAAATTCCACGACTCAAGCTCCACAAAAACTCTTGGAGTACGCTGGAACGCAATCGAAGACTCCTTCTCCTATTCTTATGACCCCATACCAGACGCAAACTCGGCAACCAAGCGACATATTCTCTCGTCCGTCGCGAAACTTTTCGACCCGGCAGGATGGCTATCGCCTATAATGATAGTAGCAAAAACTCTTCTGCAACAGCTCTGGATGGAAGGAACGGATTGGGATGAGCACGTCAAACCCTGTTCACTTCTCAAATGGAAATCCTTTACGGAAAATCTCTCAACAATAGGAGACATAAAAATCCCACGTTGGGTTCAATTCACCCCCAACGAGCCCACTCAGATACATGGTTTCTCCGACGCCTCTGAAAAGGCATATTGTGCATGTGTCTATTTAAGAGTTCAACACAGCGATAACTCTGTTTCCTCGCACTTACTAGTAGCAAAGAGCAAAGTCGCACCCCTACAAACAGTAAGCCTTCCCCGATTAGAGCTCTGCGGAGCATTACTCCTCTCAAAATTAATAAAGCACATTCGAACTTCGCTTAAACTCACAGAGAGCAACTTGACTCTGTGGACAGACTCCTCCATAGTGCTGGCTTGGCTCGAAAAGCCACCACATACATGGAAAACATATGTAGCAAACCGCATATCCCAGATACTCGACAATGTCAGCAACGCAACGTGGCGACATGTACCCAGTGGCGAAAATCCAGCTGATATGGGCACTCGCGGATGTCGGCCACAAGACTTAGTTGACTGCCCTCTTTGGTGGAATGGCCCAAAGTGGCTCTCAAACTCTCCCAACTATTGGCCCAAAACCACCCCTCACAACAACTCACCTCCAGAACAAAGGCGTATCGAAGCCCTTCACATTCTCGAGAGCGAAGATGTCTTGGATCGTTTCTCTTCATTGTCGAAAGCACTTAGAGTTCTCTCTTATGTTCGCCGGTTCACCTCGAACTCAAGAAAACTCCCAATTCCCTCCACGCTTACCCTTACACACGAAGAGATACATCAAGCAAAGCTACAACTAATTGGAAAGGCTCAACAAAAATATTATGGAGAAGACATCGCGTCCCTCCAAGCGTCGAAACCACTCGATAAAAGAAGTCCGTTACTCCCACTCAACCCTTTCTTGGACGAAACGGGAATATTACGAGTAAATGGACGCCTCGGCTACGCAGACCTGAGTTACAACGAGCGTTACCCTATCATCATACCCGACAATTCACGATATTGCACTCTCTATTTAGACTTCCTCCATTCGACATTGCTTCATGCCGAGAAACAATTAATGATCCGCATGGTACAACAAGAGTATTATATTCCCCGGCTCACCTCGAACTCAAGAAAACTCCCAATTCCCTCCACGCTTACCCTTACACACGAAGAGATACATCAAGCAAAGCTACAACTAATTGGAAAGGCTCAACAAAAATATTATGGAGAAGACATCGCGTCCCTCCAAGCGTCGAAACCACTCGATAAAAGAAGTCCGTTACTCCCACTCAACCCTTTCTTGGACGAAACGGGAATATTACGAGTAAATGGACGCCTCGGCTACGCAGACCTGAGTTACAACGAGCGTTACCCTATCATCATACCCGACAATTCACGATATTGCACTCTCTATTTAGACTTCCTCCATTCGACATTGCTTCATGCCGAGAAACAATTAATGATCCGCATGGTACAACAAGAGTATTATATTCCCCGGCTGAAACAAAAGGTGAAAAAATGCATATTTAAGTGCAAGAAATGCACTATATACAAGCAACAAATGAGATCGCAAATGATGGCAGCTCTACCCCCCGAACGTGTAACGTACTCACTACCATTTCACACCACCGGAGTAGATTTTGCCGGGCCTTTCCTCGTAAAGACATCCACGCTCCGACGAGCATCCTATGCCAAAGCATATGTGTGCGTCTTCGTTTGCTTTTCCACCAAAGCCATACACTTAGAAGTCTGCTCAGATCTCACCACAGAATCTTTCAAAGCAGCATTTGCTCGTTTCGCTGGCCGCCGAGGCATACCCTCTAAAATTATGTCCGACAACGGCAAAACGTTCGTAGGAGCCCAACGAAGCCTACAAAGAGAATTCTCCATATTTCTCAAGGAAACCGCAGAAGACATCGGAAACAAATATGCAGTCCACGGTCTCTCATGGCAGTTCATCCCTCCATACGCCCCTCATATGGGAGGTCTCTGGGAAGCAGCAGTGAAGAGTTTCAAAATTCACTTCACCAAAGTTGCCGGAACGCAAAAATTCACCTTTGAGGAGTTCAACACCCTCCTCATTCGCATTGAGGCAGTCCTTAATTCCAGACCACTCTCCCCACTGTCTCAAGACCCCGATGATCTGCAAGCCCTAACACCAGGTCATTTTCTACGCGGCGCCCCTCTACTGTCAATTCCTGAAACAAACGCCGATAATCTCTCACTAGCAAATAAATGGCAACGCTTAAGGGTACTCCATCAACAATTCAGTAAACGATGGAAAACTGAATACCTGAAGGGACTCCATAAACGATGCAAATGGAAAACCCCAGAATCCAATCTACGGGAAGGAGATCTAGTCGTCATCAAAGACGATCTACTGCCTCCAAATGAATGGCGACTTGGACGCATCGTAGCCCTGCATCCATCTCCGGACGACAATGTTCGCGTGGTGGACATCCGCACTCAAGCCGGGACCATTACGCGTAACATAACAAAACTCTGCTTGCTACCACCTCAATAGGCCACCCCCACTTACAGTCCCATCTCTGCTCCTGACTCCATCTTGCATATCCATCACAACTCATAGCTAATAACGTTTTTCGTTTCGTTTCTTTCTCTTTCTTCTCTCTCTTTCATTCCAGCAATCACGGAAACCGAGCTTACAGCACGTGTCGTTTGTGCTGTCAGAGGCATTCGCTACGATACTGCAGAGCATTTTTGGCGATGACACCGGACGAAAGGTACGAGTCAGCGCGGGCTCATCGCTACTGCATTAATTGCCTTGCCACGTCTCACAACACTGGTGATTGCGATTCACCAGATGCCTGTAGGCGGTGTGGGCTGGCACACCACACTTTACTTCATCGCTCGTCATTTACATCCCCACGACCGGCGGATAACCACATTTCGAGGTCGTCTGGCCAGAGCAGTGCTCGCCAGCCGCAACTTGCTACTAATGTCCAATCCCGTTTGAGTAATCGATCGACGCAACACCGAGTCATACGCAGAAGTGTTCCTACCAACAATACGTTACAAAATCGCATCCGGGGTTTATTTGAGCAGGCGGTACTCAGCATACAAAGGCTGCAAGATCTGGTAGAGATCTCATCCCCGCAGGCCCGCCGGCATGTTGAAGACATGAGTCATAATCTCATCGAGTTCGATGATTAGATTCGTTTTAGACCAAAAAATCGTAAAAGAGAAACGAATATACTGGGAAATGAATTAATATGAAGTTTTAATACTTACCTTTTAATACCTTTTTATACTTACCCTTTTAATACTTAAGTACTATCTATACTTACCTATGATCATAATTACCTTTATATGCATATGAATTACTTACCTTAAAATACTTACCTTGCTTACCCTTTGAATTACCGTGTATACTTACCTGTTTTGAAGTACCCTGTAAATAAGGAAAAAATAATTACTGTTTACTGTTTACCTACAACTTATACATATATATATATGCTCTCTCTAAAAGAAGTGAACTGTCCAGTGGATTGTGCTGGACCGTTTTAAGTTTAGTTTTTCGCTTACCACCGTACTTACCGCATTTAAACTAATTCGCTGCTTGTGAAAATTAAATTTAATAAAGTTGAGTTTATATTTTTGTACCAAAATTTTATCGCGTCCGTTTATTTCTTCCGGAGTGAGTAGTGGCCGAAATCCCCCGATAAGTAGTGATTTTTATACAATTTGTATTTGGTTCTTTCCAATCAATAAAGCATTGTATAGTATTATAACAGCAGGACAAATTTCTGAGCTCCCCGTAGAGATTGCGTAGCGCGGGCCATTGCTGATGGGGAATTTCCACTAACGAATGTGACATTCTCTTTTGGTATGCGACAGCCGGTGAGACTGTGAGAGTGCTAGGCCAGATTTGAGAACCAAATGACTTGATTTTATGAATCACAACTGGCAAACCTAAATAGACAAATATAAAACTACATTTATTGTTTCTGACAAAAGTGTTACCATATCAAACAAAAAATTAACAGCATCATGAAGGGTTTAATAGGAATTTACACTTTGAGTATGTAATGATACTCTTAGAAAAATCTTCTCTTCTCTATCTTAAATATCATTCAACAGTCTTAGGTCCGCCTAATGTTATTAGGCTCCAAAACAGCATCTGCTTGTCAAAAAAAACAAAGCCAAATTCGGCCTACACCTATAACACTGCTTTTAAAAATTCCTGGAGCACAACTTGGGCCTGTGAAAATGTTTGGTGACGATGTGGGAAAAATTTCTTTGGTTTCCATGATCCTTAAAAGTCGATGATGATAGATTTTTCCCGGTTGTAATTTATTATGGATTTTTAAGGAGCACGTAAGTCTTCCATCAAATAATTAAGTGCTTACAGATTGGAACAGCCCTGAATCAATAATTTAAACTATTTCAAGGAATATTTTAATGCCAATTATTTCTATATTTAAAAGTGCTTTTGAAATAAAATCAATTATATGGATTCGACTAATAAACTAACCCCCTTATTTATAAAAAAAAAAATTGGTTTATAAAGCTTCTTAAAATGGCATTTCCATACAAATTCTTGAATTATAAGAATCTGGGGGTAAGTTTTGATAGATACAATTTATATAATTAAAAAAAAATTCTGTAACAAATGAATTCAGAAAGTGTAAGAGTGCCTTATTTCTCTTCTACTTTCAACTTAGCAATGAACTGAAGTGCAAAGTATGTCAGGTGAGGAAGAAGTGAAATAACTCGACCACGTCTCTAGCTACATACCTATCTGAAGAGTATTCACAAGAGGGATACATATCAGGAGCTAGATGAGTAAGCTTACGATAAAGTAGTATCGATTGGTATTTTTCACAATTGAACTTACCATAGGACAACCGTGGATGTGCCATATCAGGCATTTCATCACACAAAAATCTGCTACCGATTATAAAAATATGTAAAGGTGGCAACTCAGAATCGGTACAACGCCTAGAAATATGTGTATTTCGTGCTTGTGAAAAATTCATTGCTTTAGTTGTTTATTATAACTATTTGTATACCTTATCTTAGTTATGAGACAACATTATCACTTCAATAGTGTAATTACGGTAATCTGACAAATGCAAAATATTAGTAGCATTTCGACCGAACCTGTATTAGTTATGATATAAGCAGAATCATTTTTTCTTGATTGATTCACGAACGCTATTTACTACCATGGTATAATATTAGCCAGCTGGTGTAAAATTCCATTGTTATAATCAGTTGGAGCTGGCTAAGTACTCAAAATTATAACAAAAACTGTCAAGCAAAATAATTTTAAAGGTCACTGTGTACTTATTTTAAAGGAAATGGGGAATGGCCAATAAATTTTAAGTGACCTTTAAAATTAAAGTCTAGTTGAACAAACGGTCATTAAATTCCCAAAACTAATACGCAAACACTGAAAATATATTAACTCCGCACTGAACCCAAGCACAAATGTTTACTGGGTTTTAGATATTCTTAACGAGGAGACTATATAACATGTTTGGTGAGGGGAAAAATATTTACTATTTTTATGAATATTATAACACGTATTTTTCCCATAAAAAGCTTCAATAATTTAGTAATTTTTAAAAAAATGTACTAAAAATTAATTAAAAAAAGAAATTATTAGTGCTGCATCGGCCGGGAATCGAACCCGGGCCGCCCGCGTGGCAGGCGAGCATTCTACCACTGAACCACCGATGCTTTTGAAAGCTTCTGCTGCATTTCCTCTTTTGCCGTCATACAGTTGTTGTGGATTTCGTGCATACCAATTAGCAAGCAGACCTAGTGGAAAAAAGTGTGACCAGGTGATAGCAAAAAAGAAGCTAAATCAGCACAAAAAAAAAGGTTAGAAAAGGTTAAGAAAAAAAAGAAGTTAAAAAAGGTCAGAAATTAAAATTTTTTTATTTCAGCTTAAACTATTTGCATATAAAGCTGTAGACATAACTCATGGCACTAAAAATTCATTCAAACCCCGCATTACTGAAAGGTAATACCAAAAAGTCAAATACGGATTCGGCCAGTTCTAATAAAGGGGGTACGTTTAATGAATTTTTATGTTTTTGGACTTCCGCTCAAAATTTAATGGTAGAAGTCACACTTGTCCACTGTACGGTTATTAGCTTTCGCCACTGCAGCTCAATCCATGCTACTTGACTTGGAGGAGCCTAGACTTTTCTTTTTAAAATACATCAAAGAATTATCAACTGAAAAATAATGTATCTTTTGTAAAAAGTTCATATTATCAGGTAGTCGATGTAGCAATTGGAATATCAACTCTATAAAAATAGTTGCCAATTTTAAAGAATAATTTTCTGATTTCGTTGGGACCAGAAAAGGTTTGGAATAAAAGAGGCTAAAAAAAGCCACGAATCTATAACCAAAATTATAAGGCTAAAGGACAAAAAAAAGGCTAAATATAGCCTCGAAAAGGCTAACCTGGTCACACTAGGGGAAAACTGGATTGAAACATTAGCATTAGCGATGCATTAAGTTAATAAAGCTTCAAGCACAAATTCTCGATACATAAAAAAATATACTAAAAATGTATGTACATTAGAGTTACGGAAATTTATGATAAAAAAATAATTCCCTAAATTTTTTGACCCGATTCTTTGAGCCATACGCGTGCCACGAACATGAAACGAGTTGTGAACTGCCATTGAGAAGAATGTATGAAGAATGGATAATTATCTAAACATTTTTTCAAAAGCTTTCAGAGAAAAACGTTTATTGCAAATAGAGAAAGCAATGTACATTGCTTCGGAAAATGCTTAAAGTTTAATTCAAGAAACAAGCTCTTACAAATGTGCCTTCAAAACAATTAAAACAATTGTTTATTCCTGTGACCATAAGCCATAAAAGCCAGACTCAAGAGAGGATGCAAGTGAGCCAAAAACTTAAACTGTTCTT
Source organism: Merzomyia westermanni (assembly GCA_949987695.1). Taxonomy (NCBI): domain Eukaryota; kingdom Metazoa; phylum Arthropoda; class Insecta; order Diptera; family Tephritidae; genus Merzomyia; species Merzomyia westermanni. Next base: position 22,849,091 of record OX465289.1, read on the forward strand.
GCAATTATCTCGATTTGTGAATTTACAAAAACTAAAAATTTAAAGTAAACGTTTTTTTATTGATAATATACTATAAAATACTATAATAAAACTTGTTTAAAGTTTATAATTTCAAGAAGAAAACAAAACATTATTTTAACTTGAAATCTATTTTTTAATATATTTCATACTTTGGTGACTTTTGGTTGTGTCTTAGTTTTCATGAAACTTTCGGTCTCATTCGTTCATTTCTCTATCTCCCATTGTAAAAACACACTCGGCTTTTACACGTAATCTGCACCGAAATTCAAACCAAAGTAGCGTTGCCTGGGAAAGTTGTTATTTGCATGGATGCCTGTGGTTACCAAATTTAATTTTTGTTATGTTTCGGCAAATTTTGACTTGCTTACTTAATTAGTTTCTGCATTTTTCAAAGCAAATTTGTTGACATTTAGCAGAATCACCGACATGCTTCTGTGCATAACCTAGCGAAATTGTACATATGTACAGGGTGGCGCAAAAGTAATCCTCCTATCAGAAAATGCTATAAATTTTGCGATTGGCCCCTAAAATCAGTTCTGTTTTGACATTTGTGTAGTAAACACATGCGAAATACACGTTAATAAACAATGTTACGCTACACTGCTCCAGAACGCGGAATATTGCTGACTATTCATTTGACCAATAATGGGTGGGGGCCAAACGGTTACTGTGAATGGTGAGCGCTACAGAGCAATGATCAACGAGTTCTTTTTGGCGCAACTTGATGAATTGGGATTGGAAAACATGTGGTTCCAACAAGACGGTGCAACAGCACACACTGCACGTGCCACAACCGATATGCTGAACATCGGAAGCTTACTTTTGCGCCACCTTGTATATTTGCATGTATGTTAGGGTGCTTAAAATTTTGAGATCTTTAAATAGTTGGTGGACGTAGTGAAGATCAGTCTTAAGTCCAAAAATATGCAAATTTTTCAGAAAGCTGATATAAGTTAAAATTTATTTAAAAAGAGCTTTTAAAATTTTTATTCTTACTTTTTGAGCTAACTTTAATTAAAAAAAAAATTAATAAATGTTTGAATCTTATTAAAATCTCTCAATAAAGTACATTCTATTTACTAGATAGATATGGTTTGACGTTATCATATTTTTCCCTTGGTATTTCCATCTTAACCAGACTTTGCTATAAATTTTGCTTTTTGGCTAATTTGATAGAAAACAACATGTCAACTATCTACTGACTGACACAACGATACACATTTTTTCCATATATAGATGTAGATGCACCCTAATGCAAACGTAGCACATTGGGTATGTGTGTATGTAGAAGAAATTAATATCGTAGAGCGGCTTAACTAAAGGTTCAATTATACGAATGATTTAGAGAATTTTCTGTTGTTTTATTTTTCATTTTGTTAAGCAACAGCTGAAAAATGTATACGCTTGGCTGTAACGACATATTTAGTTATACAAATTATTTATAACATTATACTTTCACAATTATATAAATTGAACTATATATAAACCATTAAAAATATTGGTTTCTTCTGACAAATAAAAAACAGATATGATTCAAAAAAACATATAGAAATCTCAATAAAAGAGTCAGTAAAAGTCTTAAATATGACTCCAAAAATCATTAAAATGGAGGAAAAAATTTACCCAAAAATAGTCAGAAAATAGTCCAAAAGAGCTTCAGAAAACCACCAATAAAAGGCTCCAAAAAGAGTCCAAAAAGACTCCGAAGTTCATTAAAAAGAGTCATAAAAATCTCCAAATTCGTCGGATTCAGAGCTGCTTTGGATTCTTTTTTATGACTCCTTTTAGGGTGCTCACGTAGAACGAATTTTCGGTCTTCCGAGAAATGTGCTTTTAATGGATCCGAATGGAGTATTTTTACCTACTTTTGGTTAGCTGGGTATGCACTCGCACTCCAAATGTTGCTCAGCCAGTTTCTTTGGCACGCTTCGCCTCATTATGGAGATAACATTGTGCGAGAGTGAGATTGAGCTAAATTAAAAGAGATACCATTGGGAAGCTACAATAGCGAGTGAGGAAAATTTTGCAAACTTTTTATAGTGGCATTGTTGCTTTATGAGTGTTTTTGTACTAATGCAAACACACAGACGCATTTATGACTCAGCGACGTTGGTGTGTTTAAGCAACAAAGCTTTGGCGTTTTAGAAGATCAACAAGTTGTGAGCAGACAACAACACGTGAGTAGAAAAAGTGGGAGCGCATTTTCGTGAAAACCTTAATTTGGTGAGTAAACGAAAGTAAGCATCGGTGGTTCAGTGGTAGAATGCTCGCCTGCCACGCGGGCGGCCCGGGTTCGATTCCCGGCCGATGCATTAATAGATATTTTATACAAAAATAGTATAACAACAACAAATATTATCAAACTTGACGGATAATACCTATAGATAGTACACAATGAAAAATCGAGTCTAAATAATAAATACACTTCATAATTATGATCAAGCACTCTCAGTATACATTTCGAGAGTTGATCACTTAATTATTAATTTTACAGTTGCATATGTTATTAAAAAATTGGTTTGCTGTCTCATTTAGTTTGCTTAGGTTTTTTTATATTTTTACATTTAAATTAACTATAGTTTTAAAGAACTTTGGAAAATTCTAAATTAAATGCATCGGTGGTTCAATGGTAGAATGTTCGCCTCCCACGCGGACGACCCGGGTTCGATTCCCGGTCGATGCAATAAAACATTGATCAATTGATTTGATGTTTATGAATTATTTTGGAATTTAAAAATTGCAGTCGGTTGGAGAAACATAAATTCCAACACAGTAGATTTGGGCCTCTTCCGAATTTTTTTGTCCGATGACGGTCATTTAGCTTTCAAGCATTTTTTGGTTTAAACCTAATACAGGATCTGATCATGTTTCGGACGCCGACGTCACAAATTCTAACCTCTCAAGGATTTGATCTAGTGTAGGAAATACAATTAACCACACAAATAATGTCAGTCACAAAATCCAACTGAGAATCACTCTTACCAACAAATGATCTACATCTAAGTAGACAACCGTAATACCTTTTCATATAGACCAATTTCGGAAGCTGAAGGGCTTCTTCATAAGAGAAAATTTGGCACGTTTTCCAAAACTGTACGCTATCAGAACGATGGTTTTTTGTCAGCTAAACTTCTTTTCCTATTCATTTTCAGCCCCGACTGTAAAGGCGCGTAAACGTAGTAAATTATTTAGTTCCAAGTTGCATAACAGGCTTCTAAGTACTCCTTAAGTCTAGAGCTAATGTCAATGTGTATTCAACTCTACCTTCATTAAGCTGTATAGATTTTCTCAACTCTTCTTGTTTTGCAACAAAGGCACTAAAGTCGCTTTAACTTAGATACTATTGCTGGCTTCCACATTTTTATAAACTTTTTGTTTTATCAATAAACTAACTTAGTTTCTATCTTTAGTTTCAATCAAATTTAAATCGACTTTTAGTTGTTTCATCTTGAAAAGGAATGAATAGGAGAAACCTAGAAAAGTGCAATTGCTTTTGAATTCCTATAAATGCCACTATTGAGGGTTACATAAGTTCTTACATGTATGCGCAATTGTACGTGGCGAATTCCACGTAATATTTATCATTTTAGAAAAAAAAAATTTTAACTCTCAGACACTTCTTCCCAATTTTTTTAAGCAAATTTTTTAATCACATTGTAGGCCTTACTCGTTCGAATATTCCATACAAACTGGAGTTTGGTTTACAGTGGTGGTCGACAAAGATTGGCCAAATATTTATTATAACTAAAACCGATATCAAATAAATATTGTGCAAATACGCATATGGGGCCAAATCAATATTCTCTAACATATTTGCTTGTTTGTATATATGTTTGTACGCGCATCATTCAATAGCTACCTCATGGAATCGAATACAGTTTCCATATTATGTAGCTAAAAAAGTATCTAAAAATATAGGATCCTATTTTATTTGTAACTGTGTGTACTATTTTCATTTCCGTGTGTGGCAAACCATACCAGAACAAAGCGCCACTCCGCCGACGGACGAGGTATTGCAAGTAGTGTGCTTGCCCACCAAACCGAACATAACAAGTTAATATTTAAAGACAATGTAAATTTAAGATGATTTAAAAAAATTTTACAGAACATAACCTTTGAATCTTTTTGGAAGCTGAAATAAATTTCAATGCTTAAAATGCAAAAAGTGGTCAGCAAACTTTCCGAGTGCGTTTCTGCCACAAAAAGCTATAGTCCAGGCGACAGGGATTCAACACGGAAGTGGCGCGGACCATAGGTTTTCTTGGCTTATCTAATTCTCCTACCAGTGTACATGAAAGGGTAAAAAAATAATCCAAAAATATGCAGACCATACTTTCTAATAATAATAATCTAGAAATGTGCCAAAACAGTTCTGAAATAATCCTGAAAATAAATATGATAAAATTATTAATAATTCTGTAAACACGCATGAATTATAACGAGATAAGATGCAACCAATCATAAAATCGATCCACAATTAACTGAAAAAGTCTCCAAAAAATATAATACTGTATCGTAATAATCACTTAATCCAGAAAAAATTATTCAATGATCTCGAACCGATATATTCCCTTAATAGTAGCCAAACTAACTCCGATTTGAAGTGAAAACCTGCACCAAGATAGAACTATCAGAAAATATTTTTTAATCCCCTTTCAGACTTTTTTCAAAGACGCTCTATCTCAGAATTTGCTAGAATACCATTGAGATAGGACGTTCCTGAAAAATATTTTGATAAGGGTGATATAGGTGAGCTTCCAATCAGACGTCGATATGAAATGGGTAAAAAATGTGTATATCCTATTATAAAACTCAACTATTAATATACTATGAAAACTCTCATTAATAAAGTGAAGTATTTGCCGAAAAGTGCATATACCCTACCAACCATGGCTAACCGTGGTGAAACTCTGATTCCACAAACTTACAAATTTTTACTTACACCATCGCACTTTTTTGGAATTTGTATGAAAAACAGCAAGTGCCTAAAAGTATGCACTCACACCACGGAAATACATTTTCAACATGGTTAAAAAGTGAACCTCGCCGAAGAAAATTTCCCACTTTCTTATCCAGTTGTTTGGTAAGCGCGACTCGCTGTTTAACCAGATTTTTATCCACTGCTGGTTGGCAGGGTGTTGAGGTATTTCACTTTTCAAAGTGTTCCAGTAGTTGAATGTTTCGTGGAGTTGCTCATGTACATTTATCGCAGAAGAAATACTACAACTATAATGTGGTACATTTGCATATACTCGCAGGTACATATGTTTGTAAGAATGTGACTTAAAGTACTTTCAGTGAGTTGAAGAAATTTATTTTCTTTTCTATTTACATTGCAGAAAACCTGCTTAGACGTTGGCTGGCTTATAAAAAAGAAAACTTTTAAAGAAAACTTTGAAAGAAAAAGTTGTGATAAAAGAGTTTATAAATATTTAATAATGTTGTGTCTCATCAATATATATATGTATATATATGTACATATATTAGAGCTCTTGATAATCGACTAATCGAATAGTAGCCTGCTTTATAGTCTAAATACTTTTTCCTATTTCGACATATCAAAAATAAAATCGTGGTGAGACCTTTGAAGCATTTAAATTTCTTGGTTTGGAGGTACCACGCTTAGAGCGGAAAATCGTTTTAGAGATTAGTTCTATCAGAGGCAGATTGGTTTAGATCTTTAAGGCGAGTATTTTGAGAATCAAAGCTGTTTAATTAAAGTAATTTGTGTTTTGTTTCACATTTCCGGTGAACTTTTGTAGAGCCTCTCGTGCATCCATATGTATTTATGTTGCCTTTTACTTTCTCGCTCTATCAGGTCAAAGTCTTTGCTGATGTCGACTACCACCTATCGGATACAAAGTATAACTGCTCGTTCTTCCAACCGTAACAAAAATAGTACACTTCATTTGACTATATAATTAGTATAGTTTTTAGTTTCGAAAATCGAAAAAAACAAAATGAATTCTCCAACTTTATTAATCCAATCAGATTCGTATATACCATAGCTGGTAAATTTGATTAGTAATGAGTAATCAATTAATTAGACGGCTTTTTTAATTGCTAATGATTAGTTGAATTGTTTTTCAAGAAAAGGCAATTATTAATTTATTATGATTCGAAACAATCCAAACAATTAAATAAAAATCAGAAAAAGTCAAAAAATAATCAAAAAAAGTTGGTTTCATTACTTTTGATAATTTTAGATTTTTTTTTGATGCTTTTTGATTTTTTTAGTATTGTTGATGTGTATATTTATGTGCTTCTACAACAATACTGAAAAAATCGAAAATTATCAAAAAAAAAAAAATATCAAAAATAATTAAAAGTAATGACAACTTTTTTTTTGATTATTTCAAATTTTTTTTTTAATAATCGTAAAAAATCATGATTTTTTTAATAATTTTTTCAATTAATTGGAAAATAATTATTAAAAATTGAAAGTAATGGAAATAATTAATCAAACCGGTAATCATTATGAATAGTAATCATTATTTAACAGGTCTGGTATATACATATATATATATATTTTCCAGTAATTACTACCAATCTATAATCAATTCCTCCAACTGAAACATTATCTATCAACTATCCAGCGGAAGCATACTGTAAAAACCAATAGCACTGGATCACAAATTCCAACTTTTTTTCTGCACCAGAGACGCCATAGTGAAATTCCTATGTAAAATCACCTCCTAATTCCAAAAATCAAGGTTATTTTTACTTGAATGGTACCGTTTTTGAGATATTTACGATTTACCGTTATTTCAAAAAACAAAAAAGATGGCTCCACTTTGAAAGCTTATAAAATTTACTATAATCAGTACATACAACACTTTTTGCTAGGTCCTGCAGATTCAAACATATTGAACAATCATTACGGATTTTTTAAATTTTTTTTGTAAAAATATAAAAAAATTTGTACTTTGCGAGGAAGCATCTCGAAAACTTTTTGTTTTTTTGCAGATATTTTTTCCCCCCTCTAAGCTCTGTTTTATTACAAAAAAAATAAGCTATCAGTGAACAAAAGCGATGAACTAATACAAAAGTTATAAGCATTCAAGTAAATATATCCATTTAATACTTAAGTACCCTACAAATAATAGCATATGTACATATGATCGTATGGTTCTGTCTTAACTCTATGATCTTATTTTATAATTGAAAAAGTTATGTGTCTTGTTTTGACGCTTATTTAGATTAGGATCGGTTTCTCTTATGAGAAACCAATAGTAGTCGCCCATCATAGCGACATCCCAGAATCCTTGATACCGACTTTCAATCACTTTCATTTGCTGGTGAAACCTTTCGCCATGCTCGTCACTTTCGTCGCCAAGATTTTGCGGGAAAAAATTTAAGTGGGAGTGTAAGAAATGAATTTTTAAAGACATATTTACTCCTGAAAGAAAATAAAAAAGTAAATTAGATAAATACATAAGTGACACATTAGTATATAATTTTCTTAGGCTGGATTTATCTTTCAATTCAGAACAAATTTTTTGTTTATATTTTTCCCGTTCTTGTTTGTTCGGAACTGGACGATGAATTCAGATTTATGGCTATATATTCTCATGTAAATTTATGTAATATATAATTTATTATAATATGTTTTTTTATTTACCCATTTCCGCATAGTTTTTGATTAAGTCGTTCACTATCATCTCGTAGTTAGGACTTTTGTGTTTGCCTAAAAAAGAAGTAACGACCTTTTCAAAAGAATCCCACGCTGCTGCCTCCACTGGTGACAATAGTTCTTTGAAATGGTTATTGGTCATCATTTTTCTTATTTGCGGTCCCACAAAAATCCCTTCCTTTATTTTTGCTTCTGAAATCTCTGGGAAGACTGTCTTCAAATGATGAAAAGCTTCGCCTTCTTTGTCCAAAGCCTTCACAAAGTTTTTGATAAGGCCGAGCTTGATGTGGAGCGGAGGTAGAATTATTTTTTCCTTCTTTATAAGTGGAGAGTATTTTATGTTATCTACCCCAACTTGAAACTCGATTCGTTCTGGCCAATCCTTTATGATGTAGTGGTCTTGACGAGCTCGGCTATCCCATTTGCATAGAAAGCAACAGTATTTTGTGTATCCACTTTGTAGACCACATAGCATTCCAACGACTTTAAGATCGGCACATATTTTCCAATCATGTTCTTCGTATTTGATTAACTTGAGCAATTTTTGCATTATCTCATATGTTTCCTTCGTATTTACTGCATGCGCGATCGGGATAGATGGCTTTTGGTTGCCAATATGCAATAATACGGCCTTTAAACTTAATTTATTGCCATCTATGAACAATCGCCACTCTTTTGAATCATATGGTTCACCAAATTGTTTGAATAGACCAGCAATGTCTTTGCAGTAACAAACACTGTCCTCCTTCGTATAGTACTTGGAAAATTCTTCGTGACGAGTTCTATAATATGTTACCTTAACATCGGATGAAACAAATTTAAATTGTTGCATTCGAGAGGCGTGTAGTTCGGCCTTTTCCTTTGACAATTCCAAATCCCTTATCCAATCATTGAGTTGTGCTTGTGACAAAGAATTTCTTTCGTTTTCCGTTTGAAATTCAGTACAACATGATGCCGCGTAATCAGATACTACTGTTGACAATGAAACTGGAGCCGGAACTAAAGTTAAATTTGATTCTGGCAATGTCGCTTCTGTTGAAATTAGTTCTGGTAATGACACTGTAGATACGCTCGCATAGGTTACTTTTCTGGACTTTCCAACCCCAAGTACTTTTGTAGTACAAATATAGCTGTCCGTTGAATGGCAAGTTGGTTCCCTCCACTTCATTGGTGTAATAAATTTCACACGTCGCCTAAATAGATAGTTTCAGGAATTAGTCAGCTATGCATTAAAAGGGAACAAATTCATAATTTTTAAAACGTACCTTTTTGTTCCGGTTTCCGAAGAAATCAATTCGACTCGGCATGTGGTGCACACAGTGTTCGGTGTCCATGGTTTTTCATTGTTTTTAGGCTCAATTCCAAAACACTTATAGTATGTAACTTTCAAAGGATTTGAAAACACACGTCTCATACTTTTAACAATAAATTGACCGCAGATGAAACAGAACATATCTGCATCATTTGTACACTCAAACTCTCGCGCCCTTTTATTCATTTTTTATTTTAAGTAAATGACGGGTTATAAACTGCAATTATAAACTGAACAGTATCCGGCGAGCCTTGCAGATATTATGAAGGAACAAGGAATGTACTCTTATTTATACTTAGATCCAGTAAAAATTCAAGCCTACCTAAACAAAAAGGTTCCCTAGTTCTACAAAGAAAACACTACCTGCCTCAAAAATATGCTCTTGTTTAAAATGTACCTAGGTTTGAGAAAACGACACTAACAGCTTTTTGTATCTAATAACTTTTCGAAAATCTACCTGCTAACTAACTGATATACGAATACTAACACATATGTACCAGTAGGGTACTTAAGCATTAAATGGATATATTTACTTGAATGCTTATAACTTTTGTATTAGTTCATCGATTTTGTTCACTGATAGCTTATTTTTTTTGTAATAAAACAGAGCTTAGAGGGGGAAAAAATATCTGCAAAAAAACAAAAAGTTTTCGAGATGCTTCCTCGCAAAGTACAAATTTTTTTATATTTTTACAAAAAAAATTTAAAAAATCCGTAATGATTGTTCAATATGTTTGAATCTGCAGGACCTAGCATAAAGTGTTGTATGTACTGATTATAGTAAATTTTATAAGCTTTCAAATTTTTCAAACCGTTTTGGAAGAGCTCAGTTTGTTCTTGAGATATACACGATTAAGTGCAGCCATCTTTTTTGTTTTTTGAAATAACGGTAAATCGTAAATATCTCAAAAACGGTACCATTCAAGTAAAAATAACCTTGATTTTCGGAATTAGGAGGTGATTTTACATAGGAATTTTACTATGGCGTCTCTGGTGCATTTTGGCTGTAAACCAGTGTAGTTTAAGTTCATCGCTTGAATTTCCAATTTTTTAAAAGCTTAATCGATGGTGTGTTCTCAACTAGGATATGGGCGTTAACATCGAAACTTTACTCAGACAATGCACGACACATTAGATGCACCAATGGTTCGGCTAGGCCGCTTCGTCGATATTTATCTTTTACATATGGTAATCCTAATGTGCCCAATGCGCACCTAAAGTTTTGTTAAAAAGAGGCAAATGGAAGAATAAAAAGACAATATTTACAAAAACAAATTTTTTCGTAATAAATAAAAAAATATGAAAATTAAAATAGTTTTAAAGCATTTAAGTTCACTTAATGCATGGCCGAAGCAGTCAATTTACCACTCACAGGATGATAAGCTGCAAATGAGATCAGAAGCATAATCTGCACGCATGTACGTGAAATTTCCATTAAATTCAGCGACATCGTCCAATGACAGTTTCATGACAAAATCTGTGAGTGAACTGTACGAAAAGGATTATAACACTCATTTGTCCTGAAAATATTTAAAAAAAAAAAAATATAAAATTGGTTTTAAATTTTTGGAAGATATTTTTTGGAAGATTTTAATTATGATACATAGCTTTCCTTTTTAATCAGCACGATGTGTAACGAGTTTATTATGTAGAACGCGATGCGACTCAACGACTCTCTTAGCTTTTCTATTTTTCACTCACTTCAGTGCCTGGCAGTAAATTGGCGTGGATATATGAATTTTTTGATATAATAAAGTCAATGTAGATGCTCGCGATTGCGGCCACGCATTTTACATAATCAGCCCCTAAGGTAGGATGAAATAAAAGCAAAAACCTGTACTATCTCTTTTCATATTCAAGCACCCAAGTTAGTAGTTGTTGTTGTTGTTAATAGTCTTCATTGCGAATTGGATTCCCAAAATGCATTGTACTTGTATATTTTATTAATACATCATAAATATTTAGTGGAGGAGATCAGCAGTGGGTCTAAGTAAGTTTCCTGACGAGTCGAAGGTTGAATCGATAATCTTACGGAGTTATCATTCCCTTTAAAGGTTATCCGAGGAAGTTATCGTGTTTTCTCAGAGTTTATAAGTGCTTAGGTGTTCTTTCGATTTAGTCCATTTGTGTTGGTCGCCCAAACGTCTGATTTTTCTGGGAAGAGACATATTTGAGGTTTTTCTGAGAGCTGCTGTCCCGCATGTGAAATAGGGACCAATTGCCGGTATGCCACCGGCCGCTGTACCTGTGACACTAACCACAAAAGCCCTTAAAATAGTTATACTTGTTGTCGCGCTAATTGTAATAACAGCATTTCCACCATTTTATGGTATGGTCAATGAACTATAATGTTTTCTGAGTAGTTTGGCTTTTGATTGCAGTGATTATCAATACTAATGATGAATTTCTTCAACGTTTCGTTTTCGCTTTCGAAGTAACACATTTTTTAAAATTTGTGTGACACCATCATTTCTTGACCAACCAATGTTTTAACATTTCGATAGCCATAACTCGACTAATTTAGCATATTTGGTTCAGATATTTTACAAATACCCAGAAAAATGTGTGGTAAAAATGAGCAAAATCGGTCCATAACCATGCCTACTTTTGAAATTAATGTAAAAAGGTCTCTAAGTTAATTTAAAAAATCTATATTTCTGAAACCCAAAGGGCTACACTTGTGACATTTTGCAGGTAAAATCTGATAATTTTAAAATAAAATTTAAGTGGGCATGGTATGGCCCCTGTTTTAACTTGGAATTCATAGTTCTCTCTATTATTATCGAAGGTTCTTTTCAAGTACTTGTACCCATTTAACTGCCAAAAAGGAGGTCAATGTGTGGATAGCCAATCCTTACAGCTATTGTAATAACCCTGTAAAAAACGATGGAGCATCAGAGTAGTCCTCATTCATATAAAAAAGGTGATCCAATTTACATAGCGATGTCCGGTGATTGGATCACCTAGTCCTACTCTGAGTACCATTTACTTTGCTTCCGAATAGTCTATAGAGCAACTACGTTGGGGTACTTTGAAATTGCTGCCAAAAGATTACTCTATAGAGTATTCTAGACGAAAGCGAGAAGGGAATTTCTGTTCTTTTGAGGACCACCTACTCCCGCTCTCGCTTTGCTGTTGAATACTCCATAGAGTAATCCCATGGGAGTATTTTGAGAGTACTCTCACGTAGGTGGTCTATAGAGTATTCAAAAGCAAAGAAACGGAGTACTCCGAGATGGATTAGGTGATCCAATCACTGGACATTGCCATGTAAATTGGACCACCTTTTTTAAATGTATGAGGATATGTGTTGGAGTACTCTGATACTCCTTTAGGAGTATTCTTTGGAGTATGAAACGGAGTATTTCCGTTTTTTGCAGGGAAGGCTCCGAAATACAGATGAACTCTATCAAAGTATGTCTCAAAGCTTAAAAAATAGATCATTCCAACTTTATTGCTAATGCTCTCTGCTGCGTCATATACAACTACACCTGTTCTTGGATTCCCTTACTTCTTGTTAGTTCCTTTTTCCCTTAAATTTCCTTAAATGAATATTTATTAAGTGCACACAACTAATAAGGTAACAGAAGCCATCTCAAGTCTCTGTTGAACCTACTAATTAACTCGTAACTTTTCAACAAAAATCCCAGTTACTTAGTGCGCATTTCTTATTTGAATCTAATTATGTGCTTACAAGCTTTCCACGTAGTTGCTTCGCGCTGCGCGGAAATGTTTGATTTTGCGAAAAATTTGGTGACCACAGAACGTGAGTCCAATATATCACTGCAGTGTGCCGTAAAGGCTGACGGCGACACACACACACAGTCACATGCTCAAAATCATAAATACGTGTTTATCACCGAGCAAGTAGAAGCGCTTACAAGGCGATTTCCACACTTCGCGTTGCCATGTCAAATTAGTTTAAAAAGCACTTGCATGCACTGCACTTCGATACGAATGTGTGTGTGTGTGCTGGGACAGTAATAAATTGACGCCATTGGGACGAGCCGACTACATATTTGTCGCAACGACCACTCTATGTCAGTTTTTACAATGTAAGTACAGGGTGGCGCAAAAGTAATCCTCCTATCAGAAAATGCTATAAATTTTGCGATTGGCCCCTAAAGTCAGTTCTGCTTTGACATTTGTGTAGTAAACACATGCGAAATACACGTTAATAAACAATGTTACGCTACACTGCTCCAGAACGCGGAATATTGCTGACTATTTATTTGACCAATAATCGGTCGGGGCCAAACGGTTACTGTGAATGGTGAGCGCTACAGAGCAATGATGAACGAGTTCTTTTTGCCGCAACTTGATGAATTGGGATTGGAAAACATGTGGTTCCAACAAGACGGTGCAACAGCATACACTGCACGTGCCAAAACCGATATGCTGAACATCGGAAGCTTACTTTTGCGCCACCTTGTACTTGCGTCTATCTACGCATGTGTGTATCTGGGTAACTCAATGTATGCAGCAACATGCTTGTTCTTCCGGATCAGGCACAAAGTGTGAGTTTTGTATCATGTACTATGCAGTCGAACCAAGTAGTTTCAAACTACGCCACTAGTGTTACTCTGCAGGCTAATTAAAATGTCAAAAAGGGCATATGAGCTATTGGAATGAAAGATAAAATGTGGGCTCATCTGCAATAAGCCTTGGGTTTGAATTTCTGGCACCGAAAACACCTCTGGGGCATCCTCTTCTTGAGGAGAGAAAGGCATTAGTGTCTGACAAGAAATGAACTAAGAATATTATCTTCGAGTTACCTAGGACAGATCATCGATCTTTAAGTCTAAACCAAGTTTCGAGAGCTCACCAACACTATATTCGAAGAATTTCCCGAAGCACTACATATTTCATTTTATTTGTCCCTACCATCGAACCTAGTTTAGCTGGCTTCTGAGTGTTTTGAGTACATTCTGTAGCCAACTAGTGCCGATGAACCAGTTTGTACAAAAAGTGGAAATGATATTATCCCCGGAATGGTGCTCCCGTTATAATATATTCATCCGGTTTTAATATTGGAAAATCTCTTTAAGCTCTGAAAGGCACTCTAAACTGTTTTCCAAGAACTTTCGGAGTAGCTGCTTACTAATTTTTTCCTGTCCTGGAAGACTTCAGCGACAACATGAAGTATTTTACTACAAACCGATCTATGTATTTAACGTCTTTTCACTCCTCAAGCTTTAAAGGCCAACGATTCATGCTGGAAATGACTGCCAATGTCAGTATAACCCAATTTGGTTCATTCCATTATTGCATGCATCGACTAAGCAGGCCGAAGTACTGATACTACTACAACAATCCTTGAACGAAGCACATCTCCTTTCTGAGCTTGAACAGCTCACCGGTCATCCTTGATACAAGAAACGCTATTCCGACTCGCCAGGTTCATGGACATATATCGACATTGTTACACCAGGATTCGTGTTATTAGCGTTGACCTACACTACACTACAATAAGTATGCTACAATATCTTAGAAAACTCCATCACGTTGTGCGATTAGACTCTCTGGCTAAGAAGGTCTTACCGATACCTGTGGTGGAAAGCTAAGGCCCTCACTGCTTAGGAAAAATCGTTTCGGGGAGACTTCGTTTACCTTGCTTTTCACAATTGCTCTACATTATCGGTAAGAAGAGATGATATAGGTGCTTAGGGAACTTGTTGGTATACGTTATCGTAGACTTCGCAATCATCCCTGTTAGTATTAGTGTTCTGCGTTGAATTTTTTCTTACAAGTTGATGGGTCCTACATAGCTTATGCAGACTATGAACAACATCTGAAAGGTAGATGAATAATTGCTGAACAGCTTTTGATGGCAGAAATACACTCGGAGGATTCCAATGCCAAGGGGCGAACCCGTGTAGAGTATGCGAAGCCTATGATAGGCGCAATTACCTACGTCTACACTTTCCTTTTGAGATTTTCCAGTGGTAGTCGAGCGGAGTTGTCCGTCACGTGTACATCTGTTTCGGAGCCTTTCCTTGTCATCTGATTAGGCTATTTCCATCAATATTTTTGTTTTCTGGGACACGGCGTAGAGAAATGTTGAGATGAGGTGTGCCTTTATAGAAGTTTGGCAACTTCGGACGATATCGTATTTTATCACTTCGGATTCTATTGCCTTTAATTAAGCTTGCCTTGATGAAGACTTTCTGACTTTGCAGATTCTGAACATATAGAAAGCGCCTGATATACCTATGCACGGTAGTCTTTGAAATTTCCTTGATTTTTCTTGGATGCTGTGTTGTTGTTGTTGTTATTAACAGTGCTGCGCTCTGCCTAATGGGACCGATCATTCTGAGAATCGTCATCAAACTCTTCTAACGCAAGTCCAAGGAAACGCCCAGTTTCAACAGGGTAGGACCAGAGTGATATTGGTGTAAGAAGAGTAGGTTCAATTGAACAGGTAAAGAGATGTTTAGTATCATGAGGGGACCTACCACATGCAGGCCAAATATTCTTGCAGTGTAACCCTGTAACCCGTGAGTGCTGTTGTTACTGTTCTGTACACAGTGTTCGTACTGTGGGGAGTGCTGTCGAACTAACAGTCCTTGGCCAGATATGAATCCAGTACGCTCTGCTACTCCCTTGCGGTACTGCCCGACTATCGTGGTAACGATTTGGTATGACCAGTGAAACATTCTAGGTCATGTCACCCCTTCTTCCGTAAAGTAGGAGAGATGGATAATGGACGCTGAGAGACATCATATCCGTAGATCAACCATCGAGTTGCACGTCATTACCCTTGTGCACATTAGTCGCCTCTTACGACCGGTATGCCTACCCTTAAATCCCTAACCCGCAGGGGTAACCCTTGAGTGCTCTCTTTGTCTAGCGCTTTTCAAATGACTGTAGCTCCAGACTAGGTTGTACATACCGTAGCTTTTATACGGTAATAGTTCCCAATGCTTCCCAAATGCTTTCCTGCAAATATAGTATGCTTCCAGGGATTTATTTGAGCCCTCCTCGACTACACCTTTTCCAAGTGTACTTTAGAAAGCTTAAAATGTTCTTTAGAAACCGTGAAATGTACTTCAGAATAGTCAATTGTACTTCAGAAATCTTGAAATGTATTTCAGAATAGTCAATTATACTTCAGAAATCTTAAAATGTATTTCAGAATAGTCATTTGTATTTCAGAAATTGTAAAATGTATTTCAGGATAGTCAGTTGTACTTCAGAAATCTTAAAATGTATTTCAGAATAGTCAATTGTACTTCAGAAATCTTAAAATGTATTTCAGAATAATCAATTGTACTTCAGAAATCTTAAAATGTATTTCAGAATAGTCATTTGTATTTCAGAAATTGTAAAATTTATTTCAGAACAGTCAATTGTACTTCAGAAATCTCAAAATGTATTTCACAATAGTTATTTGTATTTCAGAAATTGTAAAATTTATTTCAGAACAGTCAATTGTACTTCAGAAATCTTAAAATGTATTTCACAATAGTCATTTGTGTTTCAGCAATTGTAAAATGTATTTCAGAATAGTCAATTGTACTTAAAAAATCTTGAAATGTATTTCAGAATAGTCAATTGTACTTCAGAAATCTTAAAATGTATTTCAGAATAGTCAATTGTACTTCAGAATTCTTAAAAAGTATTTCAGAAATTGTGAAATGTACTTTTTATGGTTTCTGAAATGCAATTGATTATTCTTAAGTACAATCGATTATTCTGAAATACTTTTTACGATTCCTGAAGTACAATTGATTACTCTGTAGTACACTTTACGCTTTCTAAAGAACATTTTACGCTTTCTAAAGTACACTTGGAAAAGGCGTACTTCGAGACTATTATATTTCAGTCCAAAGCCTGACCAATGACATTTCATAGGACATTTCCATGTCAAGGATTCCAGTTGCTTGCATCGAAAAAATACAGTTGGCTAACGAGTTGAACTTGGTGTTCGTACTAGTTTAAAGTAGTTTGATGTGATTACAGAGTGTTTTCCCATCCCGGCCACTCTGCTATTCTCCAAATCCTTTTTATTAATTATTTAACTTCAGCAAGTTTTGGCTCACTCGGACTAGTTCGAAATTCTAGTTGTTTGCTGGTGTATTTCATGACGAGTTTGGACGCTGAAGTCAGAGACTTTGCACTGCAGCCCTTCAATGCAAGTGCGGTGCCGTTAATGCTATGCGTGCACGCGTCATCCTCTCGCATATGTGTGTGTGTGTGATGCCTTGTATTTGCATTTTAAAGTACACACTCGGCGCTGTCATTTATGCGCGCTGACTTGTAAAATGTGTCCCGATTGAGCAAGGCGTTAGGAAATGCTTGTTCATGTTATTTCGTAGTTGTTCTCATTGTTCTTGTAAAGCTGCTGCATCATTTTGAGTGTGTTAAAGTACGATGCTTCATTGGTGTTGGCTTCATTGGCGTCTGTGATTGTTGGTTTAACGCCTGGTGGTCACTGGCACTCACTCAATTCCGAATAAATTTATTATGCATATCGTAAATATGTTTGAAACTATGTAAAGCAGTACGAGTAGTATCAAATACAATTTTACTCTCTCTCTATCACCGAACCTAAGCAAACATTGATGTAAATTATACAACTCATGTTCTTTTACTTGTTGCTTTTTGCATTTTGCCAGCTTATTTGCGAAACATTTACATTCATCGGACTGGCGAGTGCCAAAGTCAAGCACTAAATGAATGGAGGCATGCAGGCTAATCCACTGCACTCTTAACGACAAAGTAAACAATGCACAATTGTTGGGTTGCTGTTGCTTTTGCTTTTGTGATTTCTTTTGTTGCCTTCATTTGCATTGCTGATCCTGTCATGAATGGCACAATTAAGTAGCTAATTTCGCTTCGACATTGAATGCTTGCGAGTTGACAAGGTGAGTGAGTGGGTTTGCTCGAAATTGGAAAAATATTGCATTGGATTGCATAGGGAGGAACGATGAGCAGTATTAGAAATTTAGCACGTGATTGACTGACTTTGTAAAAAATAAATAAGTTAATATTTGGCTCGATATACCTCCGAGGAGATTAAGGAATATCAGATACAAATGAATGCCTAAAAGAGGTATTTTTGAAAATTCAAATGTTGCAGTTATACCAACTTATATATGTGTTATGCTATGAATAGGAGGTTCTATGTACATAAGTTTTATAGAAGGGGTCGTAGCCTTGATTTATAATTTTTTAGAGCATGTATCAGTCAGGGTTCAGCATAATTCTTTTTCAAATAAAATTCATTCATTTCAATTTCTTATACTGGCTGCGAACAAATTTTAAACCAATAACTCATTTCACTGTGGTTGTGACAAATAATTGAAATTTTCAAACATTCGGAAAATCAAATTTTTGGCGTTTATTTATGCTCTTACAACCATCCAAGCAAGCAAAGTAAACTTAAAATAAATGTTTAAAAAGCTTTGCGCAATAAACATTAAGCTTACAAAATCCTGATTTTTCGTTTATAAAATGTTTGTTTGCAAACGTTTTATAATTGAAACGACACGTTGATAAAAAGCTTATTAATGTCAGCTTATAAAATAGTTTTAAAGAAAGCTTTTTATAAGTGTTTTTTTGAAACTTTATTCAAACCATATGTTGTATATTATTTAGCTAGTGCAATAAAATAACTAAATAAGTTGTAATCTTACATTAAATGCTGCAACTTAAACCAATTATAAAGAGGTAGCAGAAATGGTTTAGATGCAGCTTTTTTGTCCTCATTCTCATGTCAAATCTTTCATAAAAATAACTAAAAAATTTTTTAAGTTGAAAAGAAAAAAACTGACAAACAGTAAACATTTGTATTTCATTTTTAAAATAAAATGATTTATAACAGTTTGTTTTTGGAGTTTATGAAAAGTTTACTTTAAACTTTCAAATAAATTAAAACTGAAAAAGCTTACATATCGCTTTTGTAGCAAGTTTACTTGAAGGTATTTTGAAAAACATTTACAGTAATGCCTGTTGGGATTGAACGCAAATGTGTTTTTGCTTTGATTTGTTGATATAAATGAGTACATTTTTTTTTATTTATTCTACAAGTTAAACATTTGCGTCGAATCAATTTCTATTGTGCTGGTTATTTATAAGCGGCTATAATTTTATTTAAGACGCTATAATAACACAACCAGTCTCATCCTGGCTCTTTCGTCCTCCTTCTAAGATGCGATAAAGATACAAGTCCATGACTAGCTTCTTTCTAGACTTCAGTTCAGTTTTATTTACTTAACTCAAGTAGATAAGAAACGAGGTGAAGATAAGAACACTGAAGAGTCTATTAATGCAGTTCAACCTTTTTATGTGAAGCGTTGGGTCATGGCAGATACAGTCAGAGGATACATTCCGAAATATTTGGCTACGGTCAAGATCATATGCATACTAAGAGGCTGTGCGCAGGTGTCCAAAATTGAATTTCTAATGTAAGATTTTTGAGTTAATAGTAAGTATTGCCTTTTACTGCTGTAAGGATATGCAATAAGACGAAGTGTTTGACCATAGGCATTTTAGCACAAAATCGTATGTATCAAAAGTTGGTCTTGGTTAAAAACCGTGAGAAAAGAACTGAGATCTGCCTGTATACGATTATATTGTTTCGTTGTCTTTCTTGTTGTTGTAGTTAAAAGTGCCTAATAAGCACAATCATTCTGTGCATCGTCATCAGCAGTATTGGACCATAAAGAGATTGATATTATAAAGTAAGTTCTATAGAACAGTGATAGAGATACAGGCCATGTATTTGATACGGTGGGGATGAGTAGAGGAGTACCCTCTCCTCTTAAAATATTGCAAGTGGTTGGTTGTCTATTACTCAGTAAGGAGTACATTTGGAGCCTACCTGTGGTTTCGTGCATCTAATGGCTAAGTGATGTGATGCCGGATCTAATCACAGTGCTCACAGAGGGGTTCCCTTATGTCCCTAGGCGGCGGATCTTCGCCCTATAGATGTCTGTTTGTGTGTCTATATGTCTGGCATTTAAGTAAGTAAGTAATTGGTCTCATGTAAATCTTATGGATGCAAATTTTACTACATTAAGGGCACTGATACGATAAGTCAAACATTTCAGAAGATTAGTGGAAAAAAAATTCACCATTAAAATTCTATAAGTACTATGAAGAATGGAAACAAACTTATGGAGAATAAAAAAGAAAAGTTTGTTTTTAAATATATACTCGCATTTGCGAATGAAAAGAAAATTTAATGTAGTTCAAACGTTTGTAATTTTTCGAATTTTCATTTGAGATTCAAGATTTGAGTTTTTCAGGTGCTCAAATAATTCAGCAGGTTTTAGATATTTTTTAATGATAAGAGTGAAAAAATTCAAAACAAACATTTGCCACAAAGTATTATTTGGGAAAACAAATTATATTTCAAATATTTTCTACTAGCAGTAGTGCGCTGGCTGACTAAAATGAAGGATATAACATAATTTTATTTTTTTTTTCAAACCGCTTGTCAGATATCGTTCGGAGTCGGCATGAAACATCGTCCATATACATATTACGTTTTGTAGATATGCCACTCTCTTACTTACATGTGTTGACTATACGGTATCAGTTGGGACAGCATGTGGCGGGAAAATATCAAAGTGTGGTTTTAGCTGGAAAGTATCACCGTGTTTAGGCCGCAATGTGTTTTTCTGCTAATATTAATGGAATGCTCAGCAATATTAAATGCGATATTTAAAAAATTTTCCCAATAATTTTTGTAAAAAAATTAATATGCAAAAAGAAAGAAATGCGGCTTAGTGGCAGATAACAGCTTGTATAAATATGTCAAAAATGAGCCAATTCGGATTGGCCTTCTGTCTGGTCAGTGGCGAGATATTAAACAGAAACTTTAGAACTTAAAAAATATTGTAACGAATTCGATGATTCCTCGATTAAAAATCCTGAGTTCGATCACTATAAAGTCAAATAAACAAATGCACATATACTATAACAAATAGCTAATTTTATTTACTAGTATAAACGCAATACAAATTCCCGAGTTCGGTAATTCCAAAATACTTGAGTACAAACTAATCAACTTGCCTTGCTTGGTTACTGCCGTATGTAGTCAGACAGGGTGCTACCCTACGCACCCAAAAGTGTCTTGGTTGTTCCCTTTTCGTATTCTCGAAAGGTCGGTGTTATTTATTGATATCTCCTCTTTGCCTTGTATTCGCAAACACTAGCAAACACTCGCACAATCTCTAATTCTCTTGCTTGCATGCATAAGCGTACCCATCGTTATCTTTGTTGTTTTTAAATAGTGGTGGGAGTGTTATTGAGTTAGAGATGGTACATGCTTGAGAATATCCGCCACAAAATATTTATTCTAGGCGACTCACTTCACAAATTTTTACCGATTCTATCAACTTGTTCATATGAAATACAACAAAATAAATTATATATATGATTTAAACATTTTTTGACAGAATTACAGAAATATCGCGTTTTAAATTTTAGAAGCCATACACATTTTTAAGAACTACATCAACAAGTTGGTGTAACTATCCACCGACTTTGCCAATTTTCATAATGAACAATCATCATTTTCACATTTTATTTATTTATTTTTTGCTTTTTATAAAAAATATTAGTTAACATTTTACTGTTATTATTAAAGTCAAAAATAATGGCAAATAATGACTTTTATTATAAAAGCTAAAAATTAATTATCCATTACTATAAATGAGCTCAAGGCCAAGAATAAAAATTGTTATCTAAAAAAAATTTTCCTTTTCTATTCAATTAAAAACTTTTAATAATTTACAAATTTAAAAAAAAAAAATTATTTTCATAAAACTTATTATTCTTGGCCTTGAGCTCATTTATAGCCATGGCTAGTTTAATAATGTACAGGCCGGCCGTAAAAGCAACAATTCTATGTAATTGTTGGTACACAAAATTAAAAAAAAAAAACGGGAAAGAAATTTATGTTGTAACACACGATAACTTGGGAACGAAATAACATGAAACTTCAGCGCACACACGTCATAATGCTTTCTCACCTGCAAATGGAAATAATATAATAATAATGTGTTCTTTAGTATTTTCGAAAAATTGTCCTAAATATGGACCACACAAATATATTTGCTTAGTAAGGAAATCTAACGAAATGCGTGACTTCTGTGCTAAGTATGTTCTATGAGAAATATTTGTTTATCTAATAGATAGTGGCTGAAATTGAGATATTCAAAAAATAGTTTTTTGGGAACTGATAAACATTATAATAATAAATACCCTACAAACCAGATACTTGTTAGCAATGTAGCGTGGTTAGCAATGTATACTTGGCTTCATTGTTTATTGGGTATTTTTAAATAATAAAATAAACTGAGACGTCAAATCATCACAGGGCCGGTTCAAGCATGTAAGGGATCCAAGACCTTAATAAAAGAAATTTATGAAATAAGAGAAATATTTTAGAATGCAATTAGGGCAAATCTCGCTATTTTTTACCTTATTTGTTGCGACCGATTTACTATGAAAATTTGCAAAATCATCAAAAATTTGATTCGATTCGTACAAGCGAATAGCTTCCTGAATAAAGTAATACTAGTAGACATATCTAAATTAAGATATGTATGTTTTGTTCATGTGGAACCTAACTGTATAAAGCGGCTATACACAATATTTTCTCACCAAAATCCAAACTAATTCTGGGCGGTAGTGCAATTATCGGTGCTTTTTCTCATCTAGCATTTAATTTTAAAGTCCACTATAAAGTTACCAGCCACTTAATTTGAATTTAAGTTTAAAGGGACGTCGTTTTCAGCACTTAAGCTAGTTTTCAGTGATTTACCCTATAACTTGTCTGATGAGAGCTTAATGGCTATATTAATGGCCAAGTTGAATTCGAAAAAAATTCTTTAAGAAAATTTCAGATTTATGAGCGTTTTTATAGTATATGTATGTATACGTTTTTTAATTGAAATTTTTGGGTCAGTCTCTGACAATTTGGGTTGGCGTCAACCTTTTATCTTAATTTTTTTTTTTCAAAAAACCAATATAAATTAAAACCCAACACGAAACAACTTAATAACAAGTTTACAAGCATTGACTTACATAGTTTGAATACCTCGGAAAGCGGTACCGCAATGTAACGTTCGCAATATAGCGTCCGCTATGCTTACCGTCATTAGCGGCACCGCTTTGCTGTAAAGTTCGATGAGCGTTGCGGTTAATTTGACGGATTTTGTTTACGCTATTTAGCTGCCTATTACTGCATTTTTGGTTTTTTCTTTATTTTTAGTATTTTTTTTTTCAAAACAACAGGAATGTCACAACTGTTGGTTTGTGTAAAAATATTTGAAATATTTGATTTAATTCTCACCGTTTTTAATATGATGGTGGAAAAAAACGAAAGATTTTCCATCGTCATTACGGGCGTAATATTTTATGATTGCCGCTATATTACGTTACGGTGAACTTCAACGTCTTCTTAGTTTACACGTAATTACTTTTACATTGCAATGTTTTTGACAATCTACTCTACCGCTATGTGAAGGCCGCTCTATAGCGGCACCGCTTTCGAGGAAACCACGCCTTAGGACGGTCGCATTACTGCTTGTTTGAAAAATACCTTACTACCTTGCAATCATAAAAGTTCTTTGGGGAATGCTTTAAAATTACAAACACAAAGGTATTGTACCTTCGAGTAAAAAACTTTTCACTTCAAAACAAATTTAACATTTTTTTTGCAATACATTATAACTTTTTTATCTGTATCTGTATCTGTACTTTTATGAAATGCTGTAATAGCCAAACAAACAATTTCTGCTACTTCAATGAAGACGAACGAATCATAGTCGTTTTGAACGAAACAAAAAAAATTACCTTCTCTACAGGCAATTCGACAACCAAAAGTCATTATATGATCGTATTGTTCTTAATATTTTTTCGTATTTCGTAGACGTGCTGCATTGAGAGACAAATTACGCTTTCTTGCGCATTCGATTGCTTCCAGTTCCCTTCAATTTTTTATGCCACCTGCTTTTACTCGTCAACATCTT
Organism: Merzomyia westermanni; assembly: GCA_949987695.1. Lineage (NCBI taxonomy): Eukaryota > Metazoa > Arthropoda > Insecta > Diptera > Tephritidae > Merzomyia > Merzomyia westermanni. The sequence goes on from OX465289.1 coordinate 22,873,044, forward strand.
GTGGAATTTCTTACAATGAAACGCTGCCGATAAAAGCAAATTTCGATAAAAGCGAATTAAATAAAGAAATCAAAAAAGAAATGACAGCAAAAAAAAAAAAACACAGAAAAGCATTTACCCGCATTGTTGCGGTAACGAATCCTCTTTACAATGCATTTGCACTGCGCTAGGACCATTGAGGGCATTCGAGCGCATAATACGTTGCGTATGAGTAACCAAACAACGGAAATTTAACTGGCAACTTGAGCGGGCTAATGAGGTGTATGCCAAAGGGAATATTGCATGTAAATGCATTACAAAGAAAGCAAAGACGCTGCCGCTGCATGAATATTTATGCTAATTTTATTTTCTTTTATTTACCTACAGTTGATGCGAAAGATTCTTATGAACAAAAATACATTAATGTACAGGTATTATAATATAATAATTTGACCATGATTTTTGAAGTCGAAAACTGTTACGAAAATTTGACTTTTATTTAAAAATTAACATTAAAGGCCAGATTTTTTGAATTTAAAAAATTTGAATTTGAATTTTTAACTTTTTAAGTAATCTGGTAGAAGATACTAGAGAGATACACGAGCTCGTAAAAGGACGAGTCTGTTTCCGTCCCTAAAAGAAGATAACAGATAAATAGTGAGATCCATTTTAGAGTTTTAAAGAAGCTTCAAGAAGGAAAATGTTGCTAACTGGCATATTATAAAGGAGAGTGCGAGTGAGAAAGGTTATTCAATCGTAAGCATTATATTGGACGTATATAGACTAAAGGAATAGAGAATAAAAAAAGAAGAGGAAGAGGAGAATGAGGCCGGGGAAATTTGAAGATGAAGAAAGAAAGGAAGATGAAGATAAAAAGGAAGATGAAGATTAAAACATAGATAAGGGTGATAGTAAAAGTGTATATGAAAGTGAAAATGAATATGAAGATGGCGTGTATGATAATGGTAAAGATGTAGACAAAGATTAAGTTGATTATGAAGAAAAATACGAATATGTTGATAAAAATAACGGAGAAGATGACACCAACGATGGAAATGAAAATGAAGTTGAAGACCAAGATCACCACGAGAATGAAGATGAATATGAAAGTTACGATAAAGAAGAAGACAAGCACTAAGATGAACATGGAGACAGAGCTGAATATGAAAGTTAAGGTGATGGTGAATTGAAAGACGAAGGGAAGGCGGAGATGAAAATGAAGACAAAAAGGAGTACAAGCAGAAAAATAAAATGGAATAATAACATCATAAAAAAGTAGAAAAAGGAAAAACAAGGTTAAGATGAAGGAAAATGGCCGAAAAGAATGGAAAGGAAAAGTTGCGTCGGTCGCTGATTATTTATTACAATAACAACAAAAAATACATATACATCGTTCTACTTGATAAAGACTTATTTGGATTTAAAATAGAATACAGATAAGGCGGGAGCATTTAAGGGTTTCAAATGTAGGAAAGCTTATTTTTTGGATGGCAAAGAGGATGGTTTAACTAAGAGAATTTTTGTGATACCCTGTAGACGCCATTTAAAACCAATAATTCTTCCAATATGAGGGCTTACGTCTTTCGAGCTTCGTCTAATTATTGTAATTTGCAGCGATATGCCTTTGAGGAGAATCAGGCCTTGCTTCCCTTTCAATTTGTAAAGTGACAGGGTTTTTGGTTTTACTTATTTCCTACATATTAAGAGCTTGTTGTATGCCGAATATGAAAGAATAGGCCACTACTATAATTTTTAGAGCTCTATCTTTGCTCGTTTAAAATTTTTGGGACTAATATAATTTTTGCTGAGGGGACTACTATATTTTTTGACCATTTTGAAAAATACTATGCAGTTGAAAAACAAGAAAAATTCTATACGAGTGCATAGCAAATAACACGGAAATGTTGGTATGCAAAAAAAAAACCCCCTTCTGTATCTAAACTGTTCTATTCTATTCCACTTTCCTTGAGTTTATATATAAAATATATGTACCAAAGAATGTATAAAAGGAAAAAAGTAAAAATGGCACATTAGAGGAAAAATGCATCGTGACGCTACAGGGCTCCATAGCTTAGTTGTTATAGTACTCTAACAGCGGCTTTGGTGCAGACACTTGGGTTCGTACCCCAGTGTCCGAGAAGGGGACTGATGAGAAGTTGGCCACTTCGAAACATGTCATCCCATAACATCGCTGTGCAAATAGTTGTAATTATACCCAGCGTGTACTAGTACACGGGTTATTACAGTTTTGGTCATAAAACAGTGGTTTGGAACGGTACAAAATAATAGAGATAGATATGGAGTTCCATATATCAAAGTTTTTAGAATGAGCAGAGGAGTCTATTAAGACATGTTCGTCGGTCCGTCCGCGAACACGATAACTTTAGTAACAATTTAGATATTTGAATGAATTTTGGCACACAGGTTTCTTTCCGCATAAGGTAGGTTGCTATTTGAAATGGGCGAAAGCGAATATTAACCACGCCCTTTTTTCGATCTCGAAAATTTCGAAAAACGTATACAATTCAATAATAAAAGCAGCTACAAAGATGAAATTTGCTAGATTTGTAAATTTGGTTATCCCATTAACGATTTTATAAAATTTTTCCAAAATTATACATATATAGCCTATACTGTAACTAGTGAACCCAGGAATCTACTGTGAAAATTTGTCCGTCCGCCTGTGAACACGATAACTTAGGTAAATTTTGAGATATCTTAATGAAATTTGGTATGCGGGCTCCTTGGCACTCATCTCCGAGCGCTATTTAAAATGGGCGAAATCGGATGATAGCCACGCCCACTTTTTATATAAATTAATAGTTATCCTTTAATGTTTTAAAGGAATTGAATTCTCTATGAGAATTTTGAAAAATTAAAAGATCTTTCCGATCTGGTGTTGTTTTTATAAATCCAGATTTTATTCTCACTCTATTTTCAAAAATTTTAATTTTTCATTACATCAAAATCAAAAGAAATTTCTTAGATTATTTAATTTCAATACAGAACAGTGATCATGCAGATACAGTAGATTTTTTAATGCTTAAGGTTTCTCATTTGTTATTGAACATGATTTATATTTTTTTAAACTAATTATAATTATAATTAATAATAACAGTTATTAAAGACATAGCTTAACTACTCCCCCTTTTAAATCTGAAACGTCCCCGTTTAAGTTATTATAAATTGTAAATGACAAAAAAAATGTAGCAATATTAAAAAAAACTTAAAAGTAACATTTTCCACATTCATATTTAAATTTCAAATAAATGATTAAATAATATCTTAATCAATACAAATAAGATAACTGTAAAACAAAATCAAAATTGATATGATTTATAATTTAACATTACCAAAAAAAAAACTCATTAAAACGAAGAATATACATAGTTCACCTAAGGTTGCTTTTATGAATTTTTTTGCCTTCGATTAAAAACGTAGTTCCCAAGTCTTTTTCAACAACCTTTTCAACAAAAGCTTTATTAAATTTGTTCCCTAATCTTTTATTTCTTTTAATATAAACTTTTTCTCCTGGTTCATATAATTTAATTTTTTTATTTTTGTTAAATCTTTCTAATACTTTTTCCTGTGACTTAATTAATCTTTCTCTAATAACATTTAACTCCTCATCTGAACAATTTTGAAAAACGTGAATTGGTTTAGCATTTATTGTTGAATGAATACTATTATTGTATTTATGTGTTGCTAATAATACAAGATCTACAGTCTCATTCAGCTCTTGTTGAGCCTTAGTACACCTACATATTTCGATTAGCGTTGAATGAAATCGTTCAACTTGTCCATTAGTTTCACTATGTAGCGTAGGAATAAAAAATTGTTCTATTGAATAATTATCTCGTAAGAAAGAACTAATCACATTGGATTTAAATCCTTTTTCATTATCGGAAACACTTATTTTTGTATTTTGAAAGATTAATAATATCTCAAGCAGAGCAGCTTTAATATCCAATGTACATCGTGATGCAATAGGTTTGACAATGGCAAATTTTGAAAACTTATCTATGCATGTTAAAAAGTACTGTTTATCTGTAATGAAAATATCGAAGTGGAGAATTTCTCCTGGATAATTTGGAATTGGTGTTTTTTCCAATTTCTAAATTAGATGGCTTTCGCTGGTACTTATTCTCTAAGCATATTTTACAATTCGCGATAATCGATTTTTTTTTTTTTTTTTTTTTTTTTTTTATTTCTTTTTTCTTACAAATCGCATTTTTACAAAAGTACATAAGGGTAGAAGCCTAAAACAAAGAAATTGACGCTAGGATTAAAATGTAACGGCCGCTCAACACTCCTACTCCCCCCGGAATAGGTCAGATATGAGCATCGCCGAGCGTCAGTCCCCTCTGTCTCTGCCCCTAATGCCCCCCCCTGCTTCCAGCTTGCACGTGGGTCAGGAACACCACCTCCTAGTACCTTTCACTACGTGCACCGTTTGTCGGCAAAGATTGTATACGCCTGCGACATCGGTCAAGTGCAACAGTTGCCTTGGCCTGTGTCACACCCTTATGTGCTCTGGGCTCGCAAACGGCAACCTTTGGACGGATTCGTTCATAGCCCCCTGTTGCAGTACACAGCCGCCCTCCACGCCAGACAACATCGGCCATGGCGCTGTCAACTCTAGACTGCGACATAGTTTAGGCCTTAGCCTACCTCCACCTAGGCAAACGCATCCGTCCCTCACGCCTAGTCTGTCCCCCGCCTCCCCTCCTACACACTTCAAAATTCTGCAGCTGAACTGTAACGGATTAGCTGGAAAGATCGCGGAGATAACTGACTTTATGAAGACGCACAACATCAAAATCGCCGCGATACAAGAGACAAAACTGAACACGAGATCGGACTTACGAACTTGTGATGGGTATAATGTACATCGTAAAGACCGTCCCAGCGGTCTTGGGGGTGGCCTTGCGTTCATTACACATCACTCTGTACAATACAATCTATTTTCCCCAGACGTCGACCCCAGGGACTCTACCTTAGAATGCCAAGGCATAGCAGTCCGGTCAGGAGACGCCGACCTGCAAATCATAAACATCTATATTCCTCCTGTCACGTGTTGTCCTAGAGATTATCATCCCGACATTAGTGCGTTGCTAAGGGGCGATAACCGCCTAATCTTAGGCGACTTCAACGCACATCACGATCTCTGGCACTCCAACTTGCCAGCAGACAGTAGAGGACAGGCAATTGCAGACCAAATAGATAACTCAGCATTCTGTACAGTCAATGGAGATGCCCCCACCAGGGTGGCAGGTAACTGTCACAGCTCGCCAGACATCTCCATAACGAGCGCGGGCCTTATTAACTTTGTCATCTGGCGACCGATGCTTACATTAGCTTCAGACCACCTACCCATTTTACTCTCTGTTGAACGACCGACCGACTTCATAACGACTGATAAAATAACATACATCAACTTCACCAAAGCGGACTGGGACTGCTTTACTGAATATACAGAGCGCTCCTTCGCTGCCTTACCCACTCCAACGGACGTACGCAAAGGTGAACGAGAGTTTCGCAAGATCATTGATTCAGCCTCATGCCGCTTTATTCCTGCTGGCAGAATACCAGAAATTCGTCCGAATTTCCCGGCAGAAGCTGCGGCGATGGCAAGAGAACGTGACCAAGTGAGACTTATCAATCCCGCAGATCCCAGAATAAAAGATCTCAATGCTGAAATCCGTAGGATTGTCAACGAACACAAGCTGACCAAGTGGAAACAACACCTTGAGACATGCAACCTCTCCGGCGGAGTCGGCAAACTATGGTCGACTGTCAAGGCCCTATCCAATCCAACCAAACACAAAGACAAGGTCGCCATTGCTTTCGGCGACAGTATCAAATCGGACGCCAGGAAATGCGCGAGCTCCTTTTGCCGGCTGTTTATAATGCATCCACCTGCGGATAGGACTAAGAGAAGAGCCTTCCGACGTGCGCGCAAACACAAACACTCTACTGCGCCCATTGCCGTCTCAGCCGCAGAGGTTAAGGAAGCCATAATGAAGGCCAAACCCTCAAAATCCATCGGACCCGACGGAATTGCCATGAAGATGATCAAACACCTTGGCCATGAAGGACAGAATTATTTAGCGGCTCTCTTCAATCTCTCTCTAACTACCTTCGTTATTCCTGAGATATGGAAACAAGCGATTGTAGTTCCCCTATTAAAACCAGGGAAGCCGGCGAACCTAGGAGAGTCCTATCATCCGATATCCCTCCTTTCGCCGGTAGCGAAATTGCTAGAGTCCATTCTGCTTCCTTACTTCGTTACAAATCTAAAATTGGCCGATCATCAACATGGTTTTCGCAAAAATCACAGCACGACATCCGCTTTGAACGCCATAACAACGCAGATTAACAACGGTTTGAATCAAAATCCACCAAACCATAGGACGGTTCTCGTGGCACTTGATCTGTCAAATGCATTCGACACGGTCAATCACGCCACTCTCCTCCGAGACCTGGATGAGACAGCGCTCCCTGCCGGCCTTAAGAGGTGGACCGCTAATTACCTCAATGGTCGACAGGCAACAGTCAAATTTAGGAACAAGAAATCTAGACCACGAAGAATAAAACAAGGGGTGCCGCAAGGTGGTGTTCTCTCTCCCCTCTTGTTTAATTTCTATATTTCGAGACTTCCCCCCCCACCAGAGGGAGTCTCCATTGTTTCCTACGCTGACGACTGCACGATAATGGCCTCGGGCAAGGGTCCCTCCATTGATGAACTCTGTATTAGAATCAACAGTTACCTCCATGACCTTTCCAGCTTCTTCACCGAGCGTAATCTGACCCTGTCTCCGACTAAATCTACGGCGACCCTGTTTACCACATGGAATGCGCAGATGGGGCAAGAGTTAAATGTCCACGTAGATGGAGTACCTCTACCTACTGTCAACCACCCAAAAATCTTGGGCGTGACATTTGACAACGGCCTCACCTTCGCTGGTCATGCCACCGCAATAGCCTCAAAGGTACAGAGCCGCAATAAGATCCTCAAGTCACTGGCCGGCAGTACTTGGGGAAAAGACAAAGAAACATTGCTTGCTACATATAAGGCTATTGGCCGGCCGGTTATTGACTATGCTGCGCCTATATGGTCGCCCAACCTTTCTGACACCAATTGGAGGAAATTGCAAGTCTGCCAAAACACCGCCATCAGAACTGCTACGGGATGCCTGCTTATGTCATCTGAGTCTCACCTCCATCAAGAGGCGAAATTGCTCTATGTTCAAGAGCACGCGGAACTCTTGAGTAGACAGTTCCTTCTGAACTGTCACAAACCTAGTCATCCAAACCGACATCTTTTGGATGTAGCACCGCCCCCCAGAGACATAAGGAGACATCTCCGTAAGCATTACGATGAGATCCGGCATCATATCTCTTTGCCGTTTGATCTGCGGAACCATAGACGGGCTCTAAATGACCTCCACACTGAGTCGGTAGACAGATCCCTCAGATCTCGGCCTGTGAATCCCGTTATTAATACTCAACCACCTGAATTGGCTGAAGAGGAGCGTGTACTTCCGAGGGAGACTATAGTCATACTAGCACAACTTCGCTCTGGATATTGTAATAGGTTAAACTCTTACTTATGCAGACTGAGCCCCAACATACCAAATACATGCCCTGCATGTGGTATGACCCCTCATGATACCATACATCTCTTTTCCTGTTCAGTTGAACCCACTCTTCTAACACCCACATCACTCTGGTCCAACCCTGTGGAAACTGCGCATTTCCTCGGACTTCCGTTAGAAGAGCCTGATGACAATTTAGAGTGATCGAGCCCATTGGGCAGGGCGAAGCACTGTTAACAACAACAACAACAACAACAAAAAGTACAGCATTCTTTAAAATAGTAAAATACGTTTTTACATTTAAGTATTGAATGCCAACATAAAATAAAATTTATAGATATTACAATAGTGTGTGGGGTGCAGGAATTTTATAAAGAATTATGAAAATGCTATGAAATAGCTGTATCTACATATTTAGGCTTAAGAAGAATTAATTAAATGAATACTTTCTAAGTGATTGGGTTCAGCAAATTTTTAATATCATCGTGTGGTATCTCTAAAAGAAATAACTTAACTTTCGACAAGAATTTATGCAAGCTCCTAATAGTACGTATAGGCGCAGGTAAGGCGTTGAAAAGTTTACAAGAGACAATTGTATAATAATGATTAAAGCGCGTAGTACGAGAAGTGGGTACAGCAACCAGTCCTTGCAGGTTTCCTCTTAAGTTATAGTTATCAGAGACTAAACTTTGCATATACCCACAGCGAATGAAAAAAATCTTTAGACATTTGTAGTAGTACAAATGCTTAACAGGAAGAATTCCCAGGTTCACAAACAACTCCATGGTGTGGTGTAATCGACTTACGTTGCATATTTTCCTTATGATACATTTTTGTATGGTTAAAAGATACCGAACTTTATTGAAAGACGCACCACCCCAGCAGTTTATGCCATATTGGAGCTTTGAGTGGACCAAGGCATAGTATAGAGTCTTAAGTGTGGAATTGGAGCAAATCTTTCTTAGACTATAGAAATAACGAACAGTAGACCGCATGTAGGATTTCAGACGTGAAATGTGCGTAAGCCAATTTAAATTTTGATCAACAGAGACTCCAAGATATTGAAAATCCTTTACTCTTTCAATTGAGAAACACTTGTCACAGCAATCTGTGTCAGAGCTAAAAGATACACCAGAGTGCGGGAAACTATTTAGGGTGAAACGCTTGCAGTCGGCGGAATGAAATAAAATCGCTATGTCGGGAGATGTTTTTAAAAGTAGATTGAAATACATCATTTTTGTTTTCCTGCTGACAACAAGCTTATGGGCAGCAAACCAAACTCTTAATAAATGTACGTCGTTATTGATTCCTGAAACCAAATCCAAATAATTAGATGAACCATAGGCAATGGCAAGGTCGTCAGCGAACGCGGTAACTTTTCCAAAGAAAGGTAAGGAGAATATGGAATTTAAATATACCAAAAATAGTATCGGACCAAGAACAGAACCTTGGGGGACTCCTAAGTTAGTTATAGCAGGACTACTTAAACTGTTTCCAATTTTTACCATCTGCACTCTTCTAGATAAGTAGCATTTAAACCAGTCGTAGATAAAACCACGAAAGCCCGCACGATACAATTTTTCCAATAGAATCTGGTGGTCTACCATATCAAAAGCTTTCGTTATATCAACGAACAGACCAGCACAGTTCTTTTTATTGTCTAGTTCCTTGTATATAAATGAACAAAAGTTTAACAGGGCATCTTCCGTTGACCTTCCACATCTGAAGCCAAACTGCATCGAACTGAAAAAGTTATTATTTACAAGAAAAGGTAAAATTCTGCTCTTTATAAGTCTCTCAAATACTTTAGATACAGAAGAAAGTAAAGAGATTGGTCTGTAGTTAATCATTTTAGTACCTTTTTGATATCAGGAAAAAAATATTCACTTGAAATTTGTTTAAAATTTTCTAATAAGCAACGATGAGCGCGATTATGTTCAGTCATAGCAGTTTCAAGCTGGTCATTTCTGTTAACCAAATCAATTACTAAAAGTTCAGTATGTCTAAATTTTACGCCAGGAAAAGATAAAACTATAGGATTTTGAATTTCTGCTAAAGTCCTGAGATCACAATGTATCGCATTGGTTATATTCGGATTAAAAACATCTTTTAAACATCGTAATAAATTTTCAATGGAATCAAAAAATATTGTATGACGACAAAAATTTTGGAAAATATTTTTAGCGGTTTTGGATAATGATTGTCCTTTTGACAAAACAAGCTGATTTTTAAATTGATTTACAGGACATTTGACTGTCTTAATTACATCAGTATAGGATTCTTCACTGTGTAGTGTTTCTAATGAAGTGCTATGATTATTGATGAATTGCCGAGAGAGCGCATCAGCTACTTTATTCTCTTTTCCGGGCTTATAATAAAAAGTTGGCGAAAACTCTTCAATAAAAGCCCGCCATCTCTTCATTTTTGTATTTGGATTCTTTTCTGAAATACAGAATATTAGAGGCTGATGATCAGTAAAGATTTTAATATCCTTTATACCATATAGATAATGGCGAAGAGTTTTAAGCGCCCACACAATCGCAAGCATTTCACGTTCATTTGTAGCATAATTTTGCTCCGTCGAAGAAAGTGTGCGAGAAATCATGGTTATCGGTCGATTATTTTGAGATAACACAGCACCTAAAGCATTTGATGAAGCATCAGTTGTTAACTCAAATGGGCGATTGAAATCTGGGTATTGCAAAATCACATCTTCCGACGCAAGTATTTTTTTAATTTTTACAAAAGCTGACATTGCTTCTGAATCAAGCTTGATTTTAACATTTTTAGATCTTTTTGAGTCAACGTGGCCATTTTCACCACGCAGATATTTAGTTAATGGTTTCATGATTGCTGCATAATCCCTGACAAACCTACGGTAATAGCCAGCAAGGCCGAGAAAAAAACGCAAGCCTCGTAATGTAACTGGAGTTTTGTAATTAATAATGTCATTTACTTTACTCGGACAAGTTTGAATTCCATTTTGCGAAACTAAAAACCCTAGAAACTCAACATCTGTCTTGAAAAACCTTGACTTTTCAGAGGAAACCCTCATACCACTTTTTTCTAATAATTTTAAAATTTTGTCAACGTGTCTAACATGCGTTTCTTCATCCGGAGAGAAAATAATAATATCATCGATGTACACGTGACAAGTTTTGCCAATTTCTTCACGCAGAACATCATCTATTGCGCGTTGAAAAATACTTGGTGCGTTTTTCAAGCCAAAAGGTAAACGACAAAACTCATATTTTCCATTATTAATGTTAAAAGCTGTCTTTTGTCTATCTTTTTCACGTAAATTTATTTGGTGGAAACCAGATTTCAAATCTAAAGTTGAGAAGAAGAGCGATTTTCCTAAGTTTGCCAAAATTATGGAAATATCAGGTATAGGATACCTATCCGATATAGTTTTGTCATTGATTTTACGAAAATCAATCACCATATGTAACTTTTGCTTTCCATTTTCATCCAATCCCTTTTTAGTTACCACATGTATAGGTGAATTATAAGGAGAACACGACTTTCGAATTATACCATCTTTTAACAATTCATTTACTTCTTTGTTAATAAACTCTGCAGCTGACATTGGATAGGGGTAACTTTTACTAAAAATAGGTTCTTCGGTAGAAGTGCGAATAGCAGCTTCCACGTTTGTATTATACAGGGTGGCTGATGAATTTTGCTACATTAAGAAACTCAAATAATTTTTTTTTCAGTGTATGGAATTCATTTTTCTTTTATTCATGTTAAAGCTCATTAAATTTTATTAAATATAGCTTAATTCGTTTTAAAAATAATGGAATTTAAATGCCCCCCCTGCTCGTCGATGCATGTGCGGCATCTTACCAAAAAGTTGTTCATTACTGCTTGGAGAGTTGAGACAGGAATAGCCGCAATTGTTTCTCGAATGGATTGCCTTAGTTCATTCAAATTTGTTGGTTTTGCTTTGAAGACTTCCTGTTTGCAATAACCCCACAAGTAAAAGTCAGGTGCAGTAGGGTCAGGCGACCTGGGTGGCCAACGGAATGTGGAGTTTCTGGATATCAGCTTATTGGGAAATTTTCGTCGCAATTCTGTCATAACAGGTTGGGCTATATGAGGAGCTGCACCATCTTGCTGAAACCACACAGAGTTGAAAGAAATTCTCATTCGGCGTAATTCTGGATAGAAAAACTCTCTCAACATGCTCAAGTAGTCTCCAGTAACCGCAACGGTGTGACCGTTTTCTTCGAAGAAGTAGGGCCCGTCAATGCAGCGTGATGAAACTGCACACCACACTGTGACACGAAGTGGATGCAATTCCGTCTCATGGAGTATCTGTGGGTTGGAAGCACTCCATATTCGACAATTTTGTTTGTTTATGTTGCCGTTTAAATCGAAATGGGCCTCGTCAGACATGAAAAGACAGTTCAACATGTTTCCATCCTCTTCCACCATTTGAAGCATCTTCTGGCAAAACTCCAAGCGAATCGGCAAGTCTGCAGCGTTCAGTTTGTTGGCCATTTGAATTTTATATGGGAATAAGTCCAAATCTTTGTGCATAATTGACTGTAATGACTGTCTGCTTACACCCATTTGAGCAGATAAGCTTCTTGTCGAAACACGTGGATTGTTTTGTATGGCAGCAGCTACAGCAGCGATTGTTTCCTCCGTTCGAAGTGAAGGGTTTCGATGGTAAGGTCTTCTGTTGACTGTCCCATGCTCGGCAAAATTGTTTACAAGTCTTATTATGGTCCATCTGCTCGGAGGATTGCCGCCAAACGTGCGCCTATACTCTCTTTGAACCGAAACTACGGACTCCAGTGCGTGATAGCGGCGGACAATCCAAATTCTTGTTTCAGTGTCTCAGTTATCCATTTTTGTTAAATGTAAAAGTCAATCTGCAAAATAAAAAAAAAATTAACCAGATTCATTAAATAGAAAAAAAGTTATTTAAATTTTTTTTGGTAGCGGCTTTCATCAGCCACCGTGTATGTCAAAGCGCGATTCGGGTCCGCGAAGGCATTTATGTTATCATTAATCATTTCTCGGAATCGTCCAAGCATATGACCAGGAACCGAATCATCTGCAATAGTAATTGTGTTTACTTGATTACAATCTAGGTGTTGGAGTTCTATTTTACCATTACGATAATATAGAAATCCAGTTTCTGTGTCAATTTTTGCGCCGATTTCTTTAAGGAAATCATATCCAATTATTGCATCAAAAGTGAGTAAGCTTTTCAATAAATAAAAAGTTGATGTATTATTAAGTACATTAATTAAACAATATTTATTTATAAAATTAATTCCATTTATTGATTTCAACTTAAATGATTTTTTCATTAATTTTACTCCATGAAGAAAATAAAAGTCCTTTATATAATTGTTAGACGTGCCAGTGTCAATTAATATGCGTAGCTCCTGACCATTCGATGTTCTTTTTGTAATTAATGGCAGGAGCGATTTCAGTTTAAACAATTAACTTCATCCTCGAAATCATAAACTCCTCCTGAATGTTCCGTGTAGTAGTTATCATCATCAATATCACTACCATTATAGCCAACTTCATCACAAACTATATCCTTGTTTTCCGACATATGATTTACACGCTGAGCTTTCTGTTGTGGGCTCTGGAAAGAACCGGATTGCTCTCTGTGACGCTTAAAAGGCACTCCTCGTTGAGGTATCTCCTGTTGTCGATGAGCGAAATTAGCAGTGGGTTGAGCGATGTTTACATTTCGGCTACGTTGAAACTCCTTATTTTGAAAGGATGTCCTATTCCTATAAAATGATGAACCAGGATCGACTTCCATTGGAACTGGTTGATTATTGTAATTTGTCTTGAGAAACTGATTTTCTTTTAAAAGTTTGTATTGCACCGGTTCTAGGCGGGGTTTACTTGGCTTTATAAAATTACCAATAGCAAACGTGCTTGCAAAATCATATCGTTTATGATTAGTTTCTAATTCTTGTGCAATAGCCAAAGCCGTTGGGAGATCTTTCGGCTTTGAAGAGAACAGAATATCACATATAGGTCTACGAAGTCCCGAAATAAAAACACGCAACGCATTTTCCCTTGCTCTTTCATTGAGCGCATCTATTACCTCATCATTTCCCGTGTATGTCATTATCTGCTTATTTATTATCAAGGTTAATTGTTCTTCTACCCTGTCATAATACTCTGAAATTGAAAGCCTTCCCTGTCTAAGAATACTCATTTCATTTTCCAAAACATATACAGGACGCTTGTCTTCATAAGTTTGGTCAAGTCTGGATATAATAGCTTTGAAATTAGGGATAGTATTAAATGAAGACAATGTTGAATTGGCTGAACCTAAAATTTTATTTCTGAAAATTCCCATTGCTACATAGTACTTCTCTGATCCTTCCTTATAATATTTTATTGCAAAATTAGCAGCACAGCGCCAAGCCGGATAAGAAGAAGGGTCGCCACTAAACTCTGGTAAAGATTTAATTAAATCTAGGCTACAATTTCCCGATTCAACGGAAGGATTTATTGTAACTGGTAAAAAAAACTCTACATTTGGTACTTCCAAGCGATTAAGAGCTAAAGTAAGCCCTTCTACTTTAGAAGCTAAACCCTGCCTAGCGAGTTCGCTCGCTTCTAATTTTTCAGCAAGCTCTTGCTTAGCTTTATTATTTGCTAAATTAACAATTTGAATCACTTCTTCCCTAGATACACTCATTTTCCCTTCCTTTAATTGAACGTATAGGGAATAAACTATGTTTGTTTAATAAAACCACTATTAAAAAAAAAACCACAAAAATTTCAAACTAGTGCTTAAGTAAAGACAAAGATTAAGCAAAACGTAAATCGAAAACAAGGTTATTGAAAAAGAGCCTTGACAAACTTAACAATGTCAATATTCACACAAAAAAAAATCACAAAACAACTAAGAGGATACGGGTTAATGTCAAAATACAAATATCCTTTCACTTATTTAATACCGATGTTCACATGTCAAAAATTATCATATCAATTCAGATTACTTACAGTCGTGTTTTATTAATGCTATCCTGATTGATTATAATCGATATACTTAATTGTTGTTGTATCAGTTATTGTTGTTGTGGTATGTGAAAGTCCTGCATTGTTGGAATTTTCGTTCTTTGGATTCTTACAGGGTGTTTTTTTTACAGGTTTGTTTTTCGAATAGAGATAAAACTGGCATTTTGTGGTCAAATCTGGCAACTCTAATGTCATTTATGTTCAGTTTGGTTTGCCATTTCATCATGAACAGGTTGACAAAAGAACAACGCTTGCAAATCGTGCAAATTTATTTCGAAAATAATGGTTCAGTTCGCGAAGTTTACCGTGAGCTCCGTCCATTTTATGGTCGACATAATCGTCCATCAGAGCAATTAATTCGGTTAACCATGGATCGTTTTCGCACTACGTTTACTCTATGTGATAATACGCATCCGCAGAGACGTCGAACAGTGCGCACCGAAGAAACAATTGCCGCTGTAGAGCAAAGTGTTGAAGAGGACCCGAATGAATCGATTCGCCACCGTGCACAGCAATTGGAGCTTTGTCCATCAACTTTATGGAAGATTTTGCGCAAAGATCTTGGCTTGCGACCTTACAAGATCCAGCTTGTGCAAGAATTAAAGCCGCGAGACCATGCAATGCGTCGTGATTTTGGTGTATGGGCCGAAAATGAGATTGATTTCGATGCTGATTTTCATCGCAAAATTTTGTTCAGTGATGAGGCTCATTTTTGGTTGAATGGCTACGTCAACAAGCAAAATTGCCGCATTTGGAGTGAAGAGAATCCACATGAGACCCTTGAAACGCCATTACATCCACAAAAACTGACTGTTTGGTGTGCTCTATGGGCTGGTGGAGTCATTGGGCCATACTTCTTCCGCAATAATGCTGGAGAGGCAGCTACCGTTAATGGAGACCGGTATAGAGCCATGATAACCGACTATTTTGTTCCCGAATTGGATGGCATGAATGTGGATGAGTTGTGGTTCCAACAAGACGGCGCTACATGCCACACAGCGCACGTCACAATCGATTTATTGAAGGAAACATTCGATGAGCGCATAATTTCGCGGAATGGACCTGTCAATTGGCCACCAAGGTCGTGTGATTTGACACCATTGGATTATTTTCTTTGGGGATATGTGAAGTCGCTCGTCTACACCAACAAACCAGGAACGTTGGGGGAATTGGAAGCCAACATTCGTGGCGTTATTGCCGACATACGGCCCCATATGCTCGAAAAAGTGGTTGAAAATTGGACCTGTAGAATTGGCTTTATTCGAGCCAGCCGCGGCGGCCACATGCCCGAAATCATATTTAAACATTAATGGCATAAAATTATCCTTCCAATAAAGCCAAATTGATGGACCTTAAAACGATTTTCTTGTGTTTTATTTCAATTCAAAGTTCTATACCCCTAAAAAAACACCCTTTATAATTATTTCAGCTTTGATTGTAGATATCCTTTATTTGTTTCGTTTTATTTTTTCTCATTGGTTCAATAAATTGATTATTGCTGACAAAGATATCCTTTATCTGTTTTTTTTTATTTTTTTCATTGGTTCAATAAATTATCCTTCATTTGTTTTATTTTCTTTTTTTTGTTCAATTATTACTTTTATAATTATTTTTTCATAGGTTCAATTATTGCTGCCAATGATCCTTTTCTTTACAGGAATTATTCCTTGATGCATTTTTTTCGATAAAAAAATAAAAATATTTGATTCCTCTGCGAAATTGTTCTTCCTTATAAGATGGTTTTTCACTACGATCTGCCAATACTTATTTCACCTTCAAATTGGATATTATAGTCCTTTTAATGGAGGTTTATAAAATTTTCGACATGTCCCTGCTTGGGCGCCAATTAATAATTATCCTTTAATGTTTTAAAGGAATTGAATTCTCTATGAGAATTTTGAAAAATTAAAAGATCTTTTCGATCTGGTGTTGTTTTTATAAATCCAGATTTTATTCTCACTCTATTTTCAAAAATTTTAATTTTTCATTACATCAAAATCAAAAGAAATTTCTTAGATTACTTAATTTCAATACAGAACAGTGATCATGCAGATACAGTAGATTTTTTAATGCTTAAGGTTTCTCATTTGTTATTGAACATGATTTATATTTTTTTAAACTAATTATAATTATAATTAATAATAACAGTTATTAAAGACATAGCTTAACTTATATAGAATATTTTCGAAAACACAAAAAAAGTGATTACTCAGTAAATAATACACCTATAAAGATAAAATTTGGTGAATACATTGAGATTGAGGCATAAAATAAGTTTGTCAAAAAATTTTTGAAAACGGGAGTGGCACCGCCCACTTTTGATTAAGTCAAATTTAGAAATATAATTAATCATAAATCAAAAACCGTTCAAGATATCGAAACGAAATTCAGCACGCAGGTTTTCAGGTATGCAAGGAATGTTCCAGGAAAAAATTAGTGGGATCGGTTAAGGTCTACACCCACTTTTATATGAAAGATTTTGAAAAGGATCATAGATATATTAAATAGGCAATAACTTTGCGTAAAATACCTTTACATCATTTATATTTCAGTTTTAAAGTTTCTGTAAACAAAGAAATCCAAAAAATTAAAATTTTTGAAAATGGGCGTGGCTCCGCCCTTTTTTAAGTGGACTCTTCCACAAAACTTTTTATGCCATAACTCCGCCAAAAAGTGATTTGTGGAAACGAAATTTGGTGATAATGTTCTATATATAAAGGTAACTTTTTGCTGTAAAAATGGGCGAAATCGGTGAATGTCCACGCCCAGTTTTTTAACATAGTTCTGAAAATTTTTTTTTTTAAATTTGAAGAGCGATATTTCTACAACTAAACAAGTTATATCAATTAGATTTTGCACACATAATAAGCTTTTTAAGAGAAACTCGGGCGCGAAAAATTTTTTTCAATTTCAAAGAAGTAGGCGTGGCGTCGCCCACTTTTCAGCATAAAATTTCTGCTATTTTCAAAGGCAATCGCTTATAAGTCAATATTGATATTTCAATCAAAATTGGTCAGCTGCTTCTCAGTAGTATGTATTATAATCCTGCCAAAAATTAGCCAAATCAGAAAACACAAGCGAAATATTCGGGTACGTAGTTAATACCCCACTGCAATAGCGACGTTATATATCTTTTTTGATTTTCATACCTTTCGTAAACATTAAATGTTTGTAAGTATGAGAACAAGAAGAGAAAAAATCACTTAAATGATCAGCACGATGAGCGGAGTCGACTTAGCCATGCCCGTCTCTCCGTCCGTCTGTCTGTCTGTCCGTCTGTCTATTTGAACGAAAACTAGTCTCTCAGTTTAACAAAACAATGCTGAATGCAATTCGTGGTTTGCTTTGGCCGTTTTATAATATACTAGCAAACCCGATAGACGTGTTGATATATATAACACATGTATATATAAAATTTCATTAACTTGAACCAAATAAACTCCTATCTATACCGAACTGCAGCTTTATATGACCTGGGGGATTTTCCAAAAGCTATATACAGACTGCGTCGTGCCCAGCGAACTCCTGAACTTATCGTGAAAGTTCAAGAGCAAAAATATATCCAAATTCCATTAATTTAGACCAAAAAACTTCGGAATTATGACGAATTGAAACTTTATATAGCTTGGGGGCGTGGCTGCGCCTACTTTTCCAATACTATATATTCTCTATGCTGTACCCAGTGAACCCAAGTATATATTGTGAAAATTTCATAAAGATCGGTTGAGTTCTTTGGCGCCTATAACAGACACCCTTTTTTATATCTATTTTTGTTACGCACACAAGGTATATTACTTCATTTGGCATAAACGAATCGAGATATATATTTATTAATGTTAATCAAAACGTTCAGGATGAAAAGTAAAATATCCGGGCAAGTAGTTAATACCCTACTGCAAAAGCGAAGTTGTATATCTTTTTTGATTTTCATACCTTTCATGAACATGAAATGTTTGTACATTTGAGAAAAAAAGTCCAATCAAAAAGTATACTGAAATAATCAGGAGGATGAGCTGAGGCGATGCAGCCATGTCTTTCTCTCGATACGTCTATCTGTCTGTCCTTCTGTCTATTTGAACGCAAATACCAACTGAAAGGTATTAAAATAAACCTGCGTAAATTGGGATGCCATAACAGATCACTACTAGGTATATAATGTTCGGTTCCACCCGAACTTAGACTTCCTTACTTGTTTCTTACTTGAGTTTAATAATATATTCCTCAGAAATTAAAATTTTAGTATAAAAAGTTGGATTGAAATTAATTTAATGCCAGATAATTTCGCTGATTTTCTTCCAATTTTAAAATACGAAAGAAGAGAAAGATGACTTCTTTGATTTTAAGATTTTATTTTGTTATGCACATGTAGATATAAATTTGATTTCAATCCAGTATTCTTATCTTCCATCAGAGTGTGCATGTATATACCTTCTAAGTTATGCAAGTAGAGCACCAATGACCGTTACAGCGCGCTTGCTCCCTTTCGTAACAAAGCAATTAGCAAATTTCAACACTTAAATTAAATGCTCCCTTTTTGCATACAAACGTACGTATACACAGACATAGACATAGTTGTTACAAGTATTTGATTAAACAAAGACAGGCAGGCGACTTTTTAAATAACTTACATTGAAATCGCTACGAAAAGTTAAGATACTTGAAAAGCAGCAACATATAAAATGTGAGTCTTGCCACCGTTCAGGGGCAGCTCTCACCGCGATAGGGTTGCTCGTGGTGATTTCGTGGCCATGCCAATACAAACTTATGCAAGGCGTAGTGTGCGTCGGTATCCTTGTTGTTGGAACTTTCAAAGAGAATTCTAAAATATTTACTAGACTAAACGAACGGGTGACACGAATGGCGGGCGATAGCTTGAAAGCTTTGGCTTGCATTTCGTGAGAATTTGCACAGCACTTCAGTAGCACTGTGATTTAGCTTAAGTTTTTTGTTTTCTGTTTCGTCGCTCATTTACATTATGCGCTTTTTAAATTTTTAAAATATATTAAATTTTCTGTAAATTAAAAAAAAAATATTTTTAACAGTGTTGAGTGGAGAAGTATGTATGTATTGGAACGTTCCATGAGAAAGATAGCCTTGAACCCTCAATCCCATTTTTTATATAACTAACAAACATTTAGGTAAACAGTTTATCAGCAAAAATATAATAAATTAAAGCTTTGAACACATTTTTAATGATATTTTTTACGTTTTAAACACAACTTCTTACTTGCCGAATTATTGGAGTGAGGATAAAAAATTAGTTTTTCAGTTGGGGTCCTACCCGTTAAATTTGTTGTAAAAAATGTTTGAATTACAACAATAAAAACAAAGAAAGGAAATTTATTGTTTTTATTATGTATCTATCAAAAGCAGGAATAGTTAGTTGGTTTGATGGAAATCTTTCAGGAAGGGTAAAATTTCGTGTAAAACTGTCACACTAGTTTCGATTATTTTTTGCTTGCATTTTTAAAGCGTTAAATTAGTTTTTTATACTCAGCTGTTGGCTGCAATATGACCTATAGAGGTATGACTTATGTGCATTTATATTCTTTCGGTAAGTTTGTTTATTGAAGGTTTTCAAAATTTTACTATGGTATCGTATCGTCGTTATTACTATTAAAAGTTTTTGCTCAATTTTATTATCGTTATTGTAACATCAGACCAAAAATGTATACAATCTGTGCCCTGTACATAAGTAATAAAATTATTTTCAATATACCATCTATTAAAAACATGAAATTTGTCAAATCGTTTCTCCAAAGTGAGGGGTGCACAAGCAGGTGGTTATAGTTTTTAAAGTATAGGAAATATTTTACAAACAATTAAAATATTTTTTTTTAATAATTATTTTAATAACTAAATAATTAAAATAATTATTAAAAAAAAATAATTATTATAAAAAAAAATATTTGCTTAAAAAAAAATAGTCTTGATCGCATTTATTGTTATCAATAATTTTAATTTTATTTTTGTGTTTCTTGGATTTTAATATTTCACTAGTTTTTAGCATTCAACTCATGAAACAGTTGCTGTAAAAATAAATCACTTGCGCATATATACCTCCTGAGAAGATTTAGGTCGAGCTTCTCTACCAATTTGTGGTGTGCTGCTTCTAAAATGCCGGGCTAATGGCCGGAAACATCCCACTTGTAAGCTTCACCCTGACTTTATTGATAACTATTATAGTGCCTTTGTGGTGCGTGCCACGCCTACTTCCAAACATTTTTTTTAGTATTCGAGATTTCTTAGTAACAGAAATATCAAGTTTCAACTTAAACTTACACAATATATATCTGGAAAAAATTGAGAGTGTACAATCTTATCTCTACATATAATAAAATTGTAACCGGTCGATGTCTGTACATTGCAGATATTTGAGAAAAATTGATAGGTGGGATCTTTATTAAGCCCATAGAAGCCAAATCAACAGTTTTTTAGAAGTTTTGTCTGTCTGTCTGTATGTTTGGTCGCGCATCACTCAAAAACTGTTTAATGGAATTGAATTATACCATTGCATTACTAGACGTTTAACTTAAAATTTAAGATATAATTTGTTACGAAAGCTCGACCGGATTCGGAGATATCGACCGATATGTGGACCAAGGTCACGCAAAATGTGTTTAGTACAATATGGGCATCAAACGAAAGGTGATAATGAGTGCCGGAATAAGTGATGTAATTAAGTTCCATATTTGTCTGGTACGGGATATAATGATTAAAAGCGGAGTCAGTCTATTATTAGCGAAGCGAGCCGGGTTTACTAGTCCTATATAAATTCAACGACAACAAAATGTCCTGTTAAATTTTGTTTTAAGTTGTTTTCTCTGAAAAATTTAAGATTTACTTTTCCATAAGTTTATTGTGTCTTTGGAATAGATAACCGGTAGACGTGGTTATTTTCGAATGCGCCTATTTTAAATGCAAATCTATCCTACTCTTCTAGTAAATCGGTTGATGAAAGCTACATAGGCCCCAGTGGCGCAGCCAGGGGTGTGGATTGGGGGCATAGATCCTTCCCCCTTCGTCAATGAACTACTACTTTTTTAATTTCGATTAAATAACACATTACCATTTGATGCTACTTATTAATAATTTTCTTATTTTAGATTAATGACAAAGTGCATTTTTATGAATATATGAAATTATCGGTTATTGGAATATTAAGCCAATATACATATACTAGTCTTTTTAGATCTTCTACAAAATTCACTAGGCTTTCAAGATGATAAAACCGGTTTCGAGGTAAGCGTACAGATTGGTTCTGGTTGTAATAAAATAACAGATCGAAATAATACCGTAAATTTCGAGGTCTGATATTACTGAGCTAAAACTCTACTCCCTTATCTCTCTCGCCTTTAAAAATCCGAATTCAGGCGGTCTAAAAATATTAGAGTAGGCACACTCAATAATTTAATCAGAGCACACAACACCGGAAAAATAGATAGCGACGAGAATTGTTTACACGTTTTATATAAAAGTATAGCCCATTATCTAATAAAAACCATTCAAGAACAAATTTGAAACTTTGTTCAAAACCAAGGAAAATTTAACCAAGTTTTATCAAAACTCTATTGATAAATAAATAAGTTTTGTTATGCGAAAGGCTCAAAATTTAAAAAATTTCAACATTTTCTCTCTTGCTTAGTATTATAAAGTTCTTAGGTCACCATCAAAAACAACAGTCTATTATCACCTTTGTTAACACAATGCGTTCTGCCTTTGTGTAATAAACTTCAACCAATAAAGATAGACTTAGCGCTTGCAGTGGATTTCGCAAAAAACTTAGTACTAGAGTTACGTTGTTCAGAACTTGTGACATGGATATTGAAATCAAATAGAACCGATTAAAATTAAGCCAAAGTCTGCAAGCATGTAAACTAGATGTTTATTTCAAGATTACTGTATTTTATCCATTCATGTATTGATCATGTAATAATGGAAATAGATAGTCCCTTCACCCAGCATAAAACCACAGAGAAGAAAATGACAAAAATTAATTTAAGTTTGCCGAATTTTTTGAACCACTTGTTAAACACCAAAATATAGTGGCCGAAACCAATTTATGGCGAAAGTTTTTAAAATTGACATAATCTTCCCTCCAAAAACTGCGTTTTACGCACTTCAGTGCTGCGAAAAGACGTCATTCCATAATTTATATAAATTTTAAATCCTTCTTCTTCTTTAAATGCCCCTTAACCGTCTAAGCCGTTTTGGCCTTTTACCATAGCTCGCCCTTCGTTACGTCTTTCTGCCAATTGGAAACATCATGGGATTACAAATCGGTCTCCACTTTGTCCTTAAATCGGAATGGTGGTCTCCCTCTTCCTCTGAATGCCGATAAGAATACTTTATGGGCCGAAACACCTACATTCATTCGCATAACATGGCCTAGCCAATTAAGATGGTTGGTTTTAATTCGTTGGACTAAGTCGGTGTCTGCATATAGCTCATACAGCTCATCATTAAATCTTCTTCGGATACTCGTAAGTGTCCGTAAATCTTTCAAAGAATCTTTCTCTCGAATACTCCCACAGCCGCCTCATCAGATGTTGTCAGTGTTCAAGCTTCTGCACCATAAACCAGGAAGGGTTCGACAAGTGATTATTTATTTTCGTGCTTCGAGAGAGGACTTTACATCTCAATTGCCAACTCAGTCAGAAGCAGCACTTGTTTCCGCGAGTTATTCTTCGTTGGATTTCTATACTGGCATTATTGTTGGTGTTAATGCTGGTTCCCAGGTAAAAAACTCCAAAGAAGTTAAAAACTTATCTACGTAACACTACCGCAGAGGTGATTCAATTTTAAATTTGTACATCATGCTTTACATTTGTTGAATATCCTATCTTAAGTATAATTTTTCTTTATACAAAAATATTAAAACTCGCTTTATAAATAATAATATTTTCTTGGTGGCTTCTGTATTTTCCTCAACACAAGGTTATTAAAGCAATTTTTTTAGCTCTTCGGAAGAAAAAATTGCCTAAAATCAGCAAAATGTGTCACAACTTTAAGATTGACCAATTACTGTATTAAAACTTAATGTACATACTACAAAACTGCATTCTCCAAAAAATTCAAAAAATTTTGAAAAAAATGTAAGACTTTAATAAATTTTTGCGTACATTTTCAAAATAAAATTTATTGTGTTTCAAATTTCAGGTTTCGATAAAAAAAATTATTAATGCCCCCTCTTTCCAAAATCCTGGCCCCATATTTAAATGACATCCAGGGAGAGTTATTTACGCGTTTTCCTTACAAAATATGCTCAACTAAACATGTATTCCTTATTCAATTCCATCACGTTATTCCTCTCAAGGTTAAAGGAGCCAAAACGTCCTCGCTGAAATCGGAATAATACTAAAAGAAGTTATTAACGGCGCTCATATCCGTCATACTCCGAAAAGTTCGGTTGCAACAATAACAATTTGTTGATTGATATTAGAGGCAAATTACAATGATATGCACAGCGATGGTATGGGATGACATGTTTCGAAGTGGCCAACTTCTCATCAGTCCCCTTCTCGGACACTGGGGTACGAACCCAAGTGTCTCCACCAAAGCCGCTGTTAGAGTACTCTAAAAACTAAGCTATGATGCCCTGTAGCGTCACGATGCCTTTTTCCTCTTATGTGCCATTTGCTTATTCCTTTTATACATTCTTTGGTACATATATTTAATATGTCATCTCAAGGAAAGTGGAATATTTTTAGGCGTGTTCATTGAATAGTTTTAGATACAGAAGGGGTTTTTTTTGCATATCAACACTTCCGTGTTATTTGTTATGCACTCGCACTGTACTTGTATCAATTAGAAGATTAAAATTATCATAAAGAGAGGAGCCTGGAAAATCTCTGTTCATTTGAAAGATACGATTTTGTGCCTAGACTGAAGCCTAGCTGGTATCCGGTCTACGGCCAAATTTTACTTATCATCTTAGCAATAAACTTACCTCGCTATTTAGAATAGGTAAATCGGTTAAAAGCTATCGATTGATGCAACTGTCTGTGCAGTTAGTACAGAAAACGGAAAAAGACTTAAAATAAATCTACATATTTGGAGCAACTATTTTCTAACTCAACTTTGGCTGTTGCTCCTTTCTGGCAAAACCATAATGGGGTCTGATGAAGTATCAAACACGTCACTTGCGCTGTTTTGCCGAACCGCACAACTGAGTACATGTAGATTTCCTTATTTTTGTTTGAGGGTATGCAAAAACCGCTTCTTCTTCTCGCTGTTAATTATAAACAGGCGTAAAGCAAAGATTTTCTCCAAGTAAACAACGGGAAACAGCTTCAAACCAACAATACATTTTTTTATATATATTTTTTTACTTCCCGTACGGAAAAACTGGGCTGCTGCGCTTTTTCTGCCTTCGTCTTTAAACTCGTTTGCACTCAACCAAGAAGTGAATTTGTAGTGGACATTTTCAGCTGCATAGCATTTTTGGGTCCGAACTAGTTAAATATTATGCCCCAAAAAAGTAATCAAATAAAACGGCAATCTATATGATTAATGATTAATTATTTTTTGGAACCAGAAATATGTTTTACTAGTTATTTAGTATCCTGCAGAGTTTTTATTAAGGATAGCAATCTGGGGTGCCATGCTTTCTTCAGTGCAGAAAATCCAGGGATTTCTTTTTTTTTTAATTTTCAATAGCGTATTCGTGGAATCGACGAAGGTTACGTGTCTAGGGTTAAGCAGAACTCGTTTAAATAACTAGAATTGAATAAACGAAATTATTAACTTCATCATTACTCACCATTAGATTAATCGTAATCTGATTAATTTGGTTATTCCGAAAACTTATTAATCAAAAAGAAATAAATAAAAAAATAAATATATGTGTGTAAGAAAAATATATATTTGCTTTGATAATAATATAATTTTATTAATTGTTTTCGACTAAAGAATAATTAGTCAGGATTTGATTAATCACAATTTGATAAATATTTCTTTTTGATTAATCATTAATTAAAAATATGATTTAAAAATGTTAACTCTTTTAGGGCCGCTTTCATAAAAGCCGGTAACTGCTAACCGGAGTTTAATTGACGTATTTTGTACGGTTAGCTGTCAAATTAATCGCCGATTAGGCTTAACCTTAGGCTTATGAAGTGTATAACTTGCGTTTTAAATAAAAAAAAAAATATTTTTAAGTCCAGTTATTTTTTATACCAAAAAATTGTTCACCTTTTCAACCTAAACCGCTGCATAATGGCCGATTTAGCCTAAACATAGACATAACTTGACTAAGTTCAAATAGAGCCGTGAGAGAACTGTGCTACCACATAATTTTTTTCAATTTTTTTTATAAAATTCCTTCATATATTGTATAGCATAATACATTTTTTAATGGATAAAATTCATATGGCAATTAGAAAGCAATACGTTCAAAAAAGTTAAAAAAAAAAATTACATTCTTTCTTAAATTATTATTTTTAAATTTTGCTCAAGCCATAACGGATGATGCGCGGCTCATATCCCTCGTATCCCTTTGTCGCCCAGTTCACATTTATCGAGCGCCTGAATCTTCGCTGCCCGGAAATCTTGCACGCTTTGCACATATTAATTAAAAACATTACGCACAATTTTTTTTTTTTTTTGTGTTCATTTTTACAATATCAATGGACAAATTTAATTCAAAAATGTCACAATTGAAAAAAACAAACATAACTTAAATGACACATTGAATAATTGGCTCTCAGGTCTTTTGTAAACTAAGTCAATTCAAGTTATTCTAAGTCTAGGCTACTTCGGCCATAAGGGCGCTCCTACGGATTAGGGCTTAGAAAATGCCGGAGATAGGCATACCGATCGTAAGAAGCGTCTAAAATGCAAGAAGATAATGACGTGCGAATCGATGATTGATCTACGGATATGATGCCTCTCACCTCTCTTAACCCA
Organism: Merzomyia westermanni; assembly: GCA_949987695.1. NCBI lineage: Eukaryota > Metazoa > Arthropoda > Insecta > Diptera > Tephritidae > Merzomyia > Merzomyia westermanni. The sequence continues at coordinate 22,899,542 of OX465289.1, forward strand.
TCTTCTCCTTCTTTATGGAAGGAGGGGTGACATGACCGTGAAGGTTGCACTGGTCATACCAAGTCGCTACCACGACAATCAGGCATGTATCGCAAGGGAGTACCGGAGCGCACCTGGTCCATATCCGGCAAAGGACTACCACTTTCGACAACTCTCACCAAAAACTTCGTGAAGTGTTTTTGTCAAAACAAAACAAAAGCGAATTTCCCAATCCCAGGGCTATAAAATCAATACTCGAAAACCCCGAGATTATAAGAAAAAATTTACATGTACATACATATGCACGAATATATTATCCACTTTTTCATCGAGCTATATCACACTCCTCATTTTCCACTCATTGCACCCACATTCCTCTGACTACTGCTCATAGTTGCGGAAGGTTGGTTAAGCTTTGTCAGCGGCGAAGTCAGTAGGTCATGGTAGAATGTTAAAGTTATTGGCTTTAGTGGTATTCGGTTTGTTGATATTTGTCGGCGTTTTTTTTTTTGCTTTTGTTGTCATTTGCTTACCATACCTAGACAAACTCATTCACTAGTAAAATGTTCATTCAAACATTGACAAACACACATAAACAGGCAAAGGTGCAGCCGTGCGCCAGCAAGCCTTTCGATGTAAATTAAAGGTTAGCCGTGAGCTCAATGTTTACGGCTTTGTTGAATGGTTAAATGTGTTTTCTAGTAGGGAGGTAGCTATGACCTTCAGCGCACAGCAAATTTAAATACCCTACTTTTTTGGCTTGGTTTTGGAATATAAAGCAAAAGCGTGAAATATTTGGTAAATCGGAATGCTGGATATCTTTTGCTTTGTATCAAGAAGCTGATTATAAGTAAACATACATATATACCGGCTGCATGAGAGATTATTGCCCCATTATTAGCATAGTTTTCCAGCTGTTCAGCGGATGATAGGCGACTGGGACTATGGAAACAAATATATAAGACGACAATTAGGAGGATGGAGATGTAAGCAACCGAGTTTTTGGAATATCGAGCGATGCAAGCAATACTCTTTTCCATCGATCAGCTAGTCGAATTCATCACAGCGCCTACTATGCCAACTTTAAGGAATCTGACTGAGATGGCTTCTTTGAATTTACCGGGAGCTTCTTCGCTGCGCTTTTATCCAAGTAAGTCCACACATGATTTATTAAATATTGAAAGGATATCGCACGGACAACAGTGAAATACAAGTGCAAACTATTGGGAAAACAATATATTCCATAAGGGCGGACTGCAGACGAGACCTCTCCAATCGTTCACGCTCCCTTTAACTGCAAATCGAAAAAAAATTCAGACTTGGTGAGCTATAAGTTTGTTCAGATAAATTTACCTTTGGGTTGCTCCCTGTCCGAAAAATACACTGGTTCCTCGGGTGCCAAATCACTGCTGTACAGTATTATCAATCAAGACACTAAGAATTTGATTTTACATTTTATTTCATAAAACTTTTGCACTCGAAGCTTTTAATGGTAATGGTTGTGCATTAGTTGATGTCACATAAGGTTACGCTGGTAAATCTACATTTAAAGGGTATGTCGCCGTTATTTTAAACTTAATCTATTGTTACTTAGGTAAGATTACTTTTTGTAGAGACTTAGTCATACGAATCATTCTGTCTTATCAACTATAACAGAGTGTGTGATTTCAATATTAATACATATGAAGCACCCTGTAATGTAAAGTTCACCATTTTATGTACTGTTGTCTCCCTTTACTCCCGTTTTGGTTGTTGTTGTTAACATTGCTTCGCGCTGCCTAATGGGCACGATCGCTTTGAGAATCGTCATCAAGCTCTTCCAACCGAAGTTCAAGGAAACGAGCAGCTTCAAAAGGGTTTTAACAGTGTGATATTGGTGCTAGCCGAAATCTGAGGGTTCTGTTTAACGACTCGATGTGGAGGTCATTTAGAGCCCGGCTATGGTTACGCCTCTAGGAGGCAGAGCTTCATCCAATATATGTCGGGTTGGATGACTGGGTGTGTGGAAGTTCAGTAAATACTGTCTGCTCAACAGTTTCGCGTGGTCTGGAACATTGAGCATTTTAGTCTGTTGATGGATGTGAGACTCAGATGGCATACAAATACATCTCCGGGCAGTTCTGATGTTGTGGTGTTTTTTCAGACTAGGAACTTCCTTGAGTTGGTCTCAGCAAGATTGGGCGACCATATGGGCGCAGCGTAATCAAGATCCGATAGGCCGATAGCCGTATATGTAGTAAGCCAAGTTTCCTTATCTTTGCACTAAGTGCTGCGTGCATGTGGCCTGAGGACCTTGTTGCGGCTACGTACCTTTGAGGCTATTGCGGTGGCATAATTAACGAAGGCGAGGCCGTTGTCAAGCGTCACACCCAAGATTTTGGTGTGTTTGACAGTAGGTAGCGTTCTTTCTTCTGCGTGAACGTTAAACTCTTGCCTTATCTGCGCATTCCACGTCGTAAAAAGAGTCGCCGTCGGTTTAGTCGGCGATAGGATCAGATTTCGCTCGGTGAAGAAGCTGGAAAGGTCTTGGAGATAAAAATTTATCCTAGTACAAAGTTCGTCAATGGTGGGGCCCTTTTCCGAAGCCATAATCATACAGTCGTCAGCTTAATTGAGAAGGAATCCTCGAAATATATTTATAGAAATTAACAAAATTGGGGATGGGATATCTCCCTTGGCACCCCCCGTCTATTCCTTCTATATTTATATCTAGTGATCCTAAATTTTACTGACGCTTGCCTAACGCTTAGGTAGTCAGCGTTCCACCTTTTTAGACCTGTTACTTTCCGTGGTCGATAGCGAATTTTTGAATCACAACAGATCTAAACCCATAATTCGGAATGACGGCATACGCGAACAATTGGCTGGAAGTACCGGAGGGTTCAATTATGCATTATTACTCTTTTAAAAACTTGGAGAGTTTCAAAGTTACTGTGTCTTAAGAATGTCCGTCGTAATTCCACCCCAGGTCTTGAACATTTTCGACAGGTCAAGTGCCATAAGCACCCGCCTATGGTTTGGAGGATGTTGGTTCAAACCATAATTGATCCTTAACGATAGGGCATTCAAGGCAGTTGTTGTGCTAACCCTGTCTTATGCCCGTTTTGGCCTTTTCGAAAAGCCACAGTCAATTATTCTACAAATAAAATCCTAATAACAGAGGAATTCTCTAAACTAAATAGAATAATTTGATCTATCCACCAATTCATAGTAATTAACTATATAGTAATCATTTTTTTTATTCTGAGAGCGGGAGAGTCACATTAGATACAGCGGGAATGATTCCTCGTAAAAAATGTAACTTCTGTCAACTAAGTGCAAAATAAGTGTCGAAGTTTATTCACAAATCTCGGGGACTAAATCAAATCAAAATAGAATAAAAAAAAAAAATCATAAGTAAGACTGTATTGTTATATACGTTTCAATTTTCCAATAAGTAACAAGTAAGAACAGCTGATCGTTTGACACATTTACCAGAGTAGTCAGTCTAGTCTGACTAAAACTGGTAGCTGGAGAGAATGGTATGAGAGACTTTCTGTGCTCTCAGTAGTCATAGAATCGAGTACGTTATGAACTTCCAGTAACTTCTGACCCGTTGGGGAATCAAAACCACTCACAACATAGTAAAATGTTTTTTTCGCAAGTTTACAAAGAAAAATGTTCATATGTCTCACCCTGCACTTAGTTTCATAACACATATGAAGGTTGCGTAAATGGAAAATACATCAATCAAATACGGGTCAATATGACAGCAACATCAACAATAAGAACAACATAAACTCCAACAACAATGTACAGCAAAACAACAGCAACAACATCTAATGGCTACGAGTATCCACTGTCTTTCACATTTCAACTCAGCTGTCATTATAGTCGGGTTAATACAAAGTGATGCCAAGCGTGAGAAGAGACGATTTTTGTTTTCTAAAACTACTAGAACGAATAAAAGCTTTTAAACAATAGCTTTGGGAGTTACACATTGATGAGCGTCAAAGTAAGATTCCTACACTATGAACGCGATAGATTTATGAAGCACTAGCGATAGGTGACTGTGGAAAATCACTTTAATAAAGTTAGTGAGAGTATCGTCAAACTGATTTTAGGTGGAGTTCAAGTGTTGATGGATGTAAACTACAAGTTTTGAACATAATAAGAAAAATATTTGTTTACCAGGGAATGGAAGATAGGTGGATAAAGGGGAAAGTGTAAGCATTAATGCTGATGACATCCGTATCATCAAAACCCGCCCGTGATACCTTTCAACCGAGACCTTGCTATAATTTTAAATACCAAAAGAGGTTTTGTCAGCATCGAGCTATTCCTTTTAACCCAGTGAGCGCCTCGCCCTTTTGAGGCTGAAACCTTCCGTCAGGCGCTGCTTATTTTGCTGGAATTTTCAGAGCATATTTCTTTTAGTCAGTTCACGAGCCTCTCGCACTTTCGTCTTCCAGCACCACATTTCTCCTCTCTCTTCTTATTTTCAAAAATGGCCTGACATTCGTAAGCGTGCGACAAGGCATCTTTAGTGTGAAAGTTTTTCCCACAACCAGTAGTACGTACCGGAGTTTCTTGTGTTTTACACGACCAAGCTTGTTATAGGGCTGTTTAATCAGCAACCCTGAAAGTACGTGCTGACTAAGCTTTAACTACTGTTAAAGCGTGAGCAGAATTAAGCTGCGTTGGAGTTTCCAATAGTTGCTAGTTATAGGAAAACAGAGATGACCCGATTTATACTTGGTGAATTATTGACTTATCTTAAGATTCGCCATCTGCTTGGACCTGCCATGGAACTTCATCTCCAACAAAAGCAGTGTTTCACGCGGAAGCCGTCCAGGACGACCTAAAAATTTACTTGAAAAATACTGCGACTTTCCCGTTTAGGTGAAATTTTCATTTTTTAACTTAATGAAGTGCATTCATTTCCCATTTCTTCAGTCAACAAATGATTCCGTTTTTCTGATGAATGCTCCTTTAGGCTTCGCAATGCATTTGCCAGCCAAAAGAAACTTAATTTTCCACAAATACAAATGTACTCGTATGTTAAATACAAAGTTCTCCAAAACTCGCTTCGCTTGCGTTACGTGTGTGTGTGTGTATGTGTCACATTTACCACAATACAATCCAGGCGGAAATGTATTTAGGACTTTGTCGTGGTATGTCTCGCGCTTGCAACACAAAGATCACGAGGTCTTTTACGTGCTACACAGTGATTGTTTGATGTCTCTTTTTGCTGCCGCCGACATTTTTGTAATTGTCATTGTATTCGCTGACAGCAACATAATCTTGGGCATAGAACGTGTGGTACATACATGTGATGCTTTCATCAGGCGCTATTTTGCTTTGGTGAATGTGTCTCATAGTTGTTGAATGCCTTGGAAGCACCACCAAAAAATCTTTTGCCCAAAATGTGGAAAAAAATTCGCGCAGATTGAATTTGTTGTTGAGTGCATGTCACCTAAGGGTGAATTGCGACAATGCAATGAAGCGGGGACATGGATGGAGATGTTGTGGTGGTGTGGCGTGTTGCAATAAAAAAGGGTCTTTGTAGGACAGGAGCAACATCTAGGATCTAAGGATTTTAACAAAAACAACAAAGGAATTTTGCCAAAAAATGGGAATTATATATCTTATATAATTAAAATATGCCTTTTATGTCTAGGGACTTTTGGACATTTTTAACGCAAATGGCTGCACTGGAACGCAAAGCGCGGAGAAAGGAGATGTCTTTTGGAAAAATGAAGTGAGTAAGAGGCTAACGAGTTTTTGGATAAAGGTAACATTGTCCGAAAATGTTAAGCAGAAAGAGCCGCTGATGGCAGCGGCAGATGAGACTGATTCCCAGAAATTGTGGTAAGGCATATTTTTATGGCTATGGTTATGGTTACAGTGAGGATTAAGGTTATGTTTGCACCTATGATTAAGGTTATGGTTATGGTTATGGATATCGTTATGGTTATGGTTATGGCTATGGGAATGGTTATGGTTATGGTTATAGTTTTGGTTATGGTTATAATTTTGGTTATGGTTATAGTTATAGTTTTGGTTATGGTTACCGTTATGATTAAGCTTATGTTTATGGTTATGGTTATGATAATGGTTATGGTTATGGTAACAGTGAGAATTAAGGTTATGTTTACACTTATGATTAAGGTTATTGTTATGGATATCGTTATGGTTATGGCTATGAGAATGGTTATAGTTATGGTGATGGTTATAGTTTTGGTTATGGATATAGTTTGGTTATGGTTGAAGTTATGAGTAAGGTTATGTTTATGGTTATGGTTATGATAATGGTTATGGTTATGGTTACAGTGAGGATTAAGGTTATGTTTACACTTTTGGTTAAGGTTATGGTTATAAGTTTATGATTTAATGTAAATATATATTAATATGTTACCGTAAGACCTTAACCGTCACCGTTAAACTGTAAGCAACAGAAAAAAATACCACTCCCAACAATGGAGAGAAATAGTATCAAACAGTTTACAACGAACTATCTATACTCCCTTTTTGAAAAACGTTGAATAACATAGTAGATGCCCCTGGTTGTGCGAGGCTTCTCCATGAACCCAAAGTTGGGACATAATGCAGAATAAATTTCAAGCAGTGGATTTTAAGTGATGTGCGTAGAAAAAAAAAACTTAACAAAAACAAACAGTCCTATGAGCTAACAAAGATCTTCACTATATCTCCGGAAGTTGCCCGCAGAAGATTTTATGATTTCGAACTTTAATCACAGCATATAGGATGATTGGTTGTTTGTAGCGGTTTCTAAATAAATAACGCCAACCAAAGTAATGGTTTATTTCAATTATTTATGCTTATTGGTTTAAAAAACTATAAGAAAAGTAAAAGTACTTAAAAGTTATAACATTAGCAACATTTTGAGGTTTCATATTTCTTCTTTTTCTGAATCAAAGCGATTATAAAAAAAAAGGAATTATTTTACTCTTAATTAAATTTAGCCAGCAAGATTTACTAGCTAGCTCCGTTTTGAAGCTGCCATTTACAAAGTTTATGTTTATTCACAAATCTAGCACTACCACACATTTTATTTAAGATGCGTCATACATACATATGCTGCTGCATGGACATTAGATCATACCGGAAAGAAGTCGCGCTCCATCCACTTAAAACTAAATTGGCTCTATCCACAAGTGGATGCGATAATCTTGGTTTCACGGCTTTTTAGCTTAGTATAATATAAGATGAATACCTTTCAAATAAACTGTGGAGAATAGAGCTAGTGTCGGGGGATTTGGCAGGTGCTGAAATCTCTCTCCAAGTGTATGAAACAGTGACCATGATGATATTACTCTGAGTAGTATTGGTGTATTTTAAAGCACCAGATATTGTTTTTAATACCAAAAAGTTAGATTTACTGCAGCTGATGATTTCATGAAGGTACCGCTTCCTTGAGGACAGTTCAAAAGTAACTCGGCTTCATTACCTCCGCAAGATTTGTCCACATTGGAAATTAGGATTGTACGGATGAACTTGGTTTCATGTAGAGATGTAGGCTCGTGTCGAAAAATCAATTACTCAAAAATCGATAATTTTGTTTTTTAAATAAATCAATTTATGAAAAATTTGTTAACAAGAAAATAATGAATTTTGTTAAACTAAACCACAAATACATCTGTCACTAAAATTTAGCTTTAGAAAATAAATTTTCACTATCATCAATGATCAGTTGTTTAACATTTGACCAAATTAAAATTTAAATTAACTGAGGAATATTCAAATAAACAATTGTGAAATAATAAACTCAAAATAAATAATTGCACGAAAATGTTCAGTTAACCTAACTAGAATCCACTAGAAGTGTTTTAATTTAATCCGGTATGTGTTTTCAGCTGCAGTGTGAACATAGTTTTACCCATTTTTACAGTTACAGGTGATACTATTTACGAAAATCAATTTAAGATGTGTAAGTGTTATAAACGATTTATTAAAAAGCGATGTTTATCATTAATAAAATAGTTTGGGAAAAATCGATAGTTAAAAAGTGTGACTAATCGGAAACCAGTATTTTAGTGAGGTTCCTTTCTTTGAGTCAGCTCTCCCATAATGGGGAACTGATACCCTACCAAACTTAACTAAATACAGGTCGTCATACGCGCTTTTGGTTGGTAGACAATGAAGTTGAGTTTTAAGCCTCGCAAAACCATATGAAACTGTTTTCGGTGATTAAAGTCCTTTCGGTTTCGTTTTGCTACAATGGAACATTATTTGGTTGATCTGTTGTGTAACTGTAGTACCACGATCCAACAATAAAAAAATCCACTAGCTACCTTCCTGTCCCCAGATCTTAATACCTCCCTTTGTAGAACTCTAAACTCGGCTCAAGTGCTCTCTTTTTGAGCACCACTTTTGACCTAAAGATCCAAACGAGAATATATATTCAAATCACCCAGTGCCACCGCCGATACCCTCTTTTATTACACCAAATTGTGAAGAATACCTGTTAGGATGAGGCATGTCATATCACCTCGAAAAATAAAGACGCTTCTACGGTCACGCTGTGTTCGGGTTCAACGCTTGACGATAGTTTGCGTTACTGTGGTTCGTTAAGAGAAAAAAACCACTGGTAAGAATAAAAAAAATATGAGACAGAGAGGAGTGTGTGCGAGGAACTGAAGGTGCTGTCTGATTGTTCGGTGGATGAACTTTAATGACTGCCGTAATGGATAAACATACCGCACTGAGATATAATACGTTACACTTCCCCTGATACCTAATGGAAAAGAAAGATACAAACCCGATACCCAATCTCTGGTGATGAAAGTTAAATAGTAAAGAAATCATGCTTCAACTATTGGGAAAATAATTTTTATTAAAATTCATAGAAGAAACTTATAAATTATGGTGGGCCAAAAAAATATAAATTTTTTTTATATTGTTTAAATATTGTTAAGGACACCGTAAATTTGGCCAGTAGAAAGTCCAGCTCTTAATTACGAATTAAGCCCCAATATTGAATGAAGCAGTACTTATTAATTATTAATTTTTATTGAAATTTATGAAAGAGATATGTATGTCAACTGTAAAAGATCATTGAGTGTTATCTCAACACCTGTATCTTCTATGGCACTGCATCGTGCTCTACATAACATTCAGCTTTCGCTGCTAGGAAATTTTCTCAAGATGAATATACATCAGAACCGCAACGTTTGTTGTTGTTGTTGTATTAGCGACTACTTAACCTGCCTAAAGTATCACCCCTCATCCAACACTGTCATCAGGCTCTTCTAACGGGAGTCCCAAAAACCTAGCGACTCCAACAGGGGTGGACCGTTTAGCAGCCTTTCCGATTTACTAGATTTTGTATTAATAATCGACGACAGAGCTTCTTCTAGATTTATAAAACTCCACGTTTGGATAATTTTGTGGAGCTGTTTGCCATCTTTTATATTGTTTTGACAAATTTCGGGGAATTAGTAGCAGTAACTTTTTCAACAATTGTGGCTGCATTTCGTTGTCCTCTTTTTCGTAAGCTCGTTTGCACAGCCAAAGAAAGTTCTTCAGGGGTACAGGCTGAGGTGAGCGCTCTTTACTTTTTTTTGCTTCGTCCTAGTTCCACTCTCACTAAAACTTTTCGTAGGTCGTTCTTTGAAGACCCAGACTGAAACTCCTCACTTTCTACAGGAAATGAAATGTTAGACACTAACCAATCCTTATTAGTTTTGAGAAAACGTAATGAGCTTGTTTTTGCACTTTTTCACCGTTTCCCACACTTTTCCACCGTTTTCCACATTTTTACAAAATTCTCTAATATTTTCTCACAGTTATTTGGATTTATATTATGCTTTGTAGAAACAAAACATTGTAAGGCACTACAGCAGTATTTTCTAGTAAAATCTTTAACGTTCACCCACTCATCAAACAGTTCCATACGTCTGATTGCCTGAGAGGGCAAAATTAATTGTGAAAGTCAAAGTTCTCATTTATGATGAGTATAAATAAAAGGTTAAGCTATTCTTTTTAACATTTCCAACACGTGCAAGCACGTGCATTTTTTTATAACCTTAAAAATGTTCGGAAACTTACCTAAAAATTGATCGTTTATAAAGTAGGCCTTTTTAAGATGTAATATTTATTCTATAAACTAATTATTCATGTTATAAACTTATAAAACTAATATTTTAATGATTTTTTCATGAAGTACACTTCAAAAAAATACAGTATAGTTACACACGATTGCAAGCTATATATAATATATATATTAGGGTGGGTCGATTTGTATGGACGAAAGTTAACCGATATCGCGCCATCGGTTTTTCGATAGGTTTTGGGTTCAGGAAAAAAAGTTCCACTACTTCGCAGGCTCGAAATATATTTTTTTGACTTTTTTCGACTTTAATTTTTACCCTACTAAAAAAATTTTCGTTTGATTGTAAAATTTTCATGTATACCCTGTCCGACCCAAAAATGTCCGTTAAAAACGTTGGTGATAACAGTTTAAAAAAAAAATATATTTTTTGGGTTTTGGGGAGTGTTTTGGTCAAAAAATTGACCCTTTCGCCATTTTTTTTAAGGATTTTTTCAGCATACATGCAAAAATGTTTTCGATGAAAACGAATTTGTCTCATATATCCTGTCCCACTTAAAATTATGCGCTAAAAACGTTGGCGATAACAATTTTTTAAAAACATATTTTATTTTCGGGTTTTGGAAAAGTCGATTTTTCGACCAAAACAAGTCCCAAAACACAAAAAAATTTTTTTTTTTTTTTCAAAAAACTGTTATCGCCGGACAGGGTATACATGAACATTTTTTTAGTAGGTCATGAAAAAAACCGTAAAATCAAAGTCGAAAAAATAAAAAAATATCAAATTTCGCAGGCTCGAAAATTATTTTTTTGGGTATGCTTAGTGGAACTTTTTTTTCCTGAGCCCAAAACCTATCGAAAAATCGAAGGCGCGATATCGATTAATAAATCGACCCAGTCTATTCCATACCCTTTCGACTATACGTGTAAGTAAAGCTTGCAAAAAAATCAATATACTACTACTTGAATCACAATCTATAAGAAATCAGTATCTATCCATAATGTTTTATGTAAATTTACTTCTCGGGAATGGGTAAGTCCGTTAACCTGTTGAATAATACTCAAAGAGCCGTAACTAATATTTTCTACCCTCTAATGTACACACAAATACATACATACATATGTACTCTTGATTGTACGTCGCAGCACATGAGCTGCCAATACTAGAAGCTTTTGTACTCATCTAAATCTGACATAAACTTCTTTGACGTCTGTCCGTATGCGCTTTTAGCTGCCATTGAATTGAATAAATGCAGCAGCGTACAAAAAGTTTTCTCATCTTCGCCAGCTCGCAATTACTTAGTTGAGTTTAGAGTTTTCATATGCCAAAACTACAAAGCAACTAAATTAAATCGTACTTTGACTTCGGTCTGCGGGTGCAAAATAATAATCTTAGCTTGGTGAGTTCTTTCTAAATCCACTGAATATAAAATGCAACCACAAAAGAGTTTATGAAACTAATGAAACAATTTGTTTTTGTTAGTTTTCGTTTCGTTTATACAATTTAATTGAGCATTGAATAGACAATGATGTTGGGGAAATCCAAGTTAAATTAGTTATGAATAAGGTTTAAGGCGTCCTTTTAAGTAGCTCAAAAGTAAATATGTACATATGAGCTATGTATTGGTCAATTATAAGGAGTAATCATTGAGGGTTGAAGTGTAAATTTCATTAAAACTTAATTTAAATTTGTTCGCTGGTAAGATTATCGTTATTAGAAGGAATAGATAAGAAATCAACTGAGGACTTCTTTGTGGTAAAGTTAAATTATGTATTGTCCTATTGTTGTTGTTATTAAAGCTAAGCCCGTAATAGAAAGAGCAAAGTGTACTCGTGTTGTGAGTCGCAATAACGCCTGCCTTGGTATTCAGAAAATATTTCTCATTACCCAAAAGATGCCGCTTAGGAAAACTATTACTGTGATAAGATTCCATTTGTCATCATGTTGTTGTTGTAAGCGCAAAATCATGAAACGCACTTTCCTGATTGGTTTCGGAGTCGAGCGGACTCTGGAAGAATGCCTTGACAGCCTCTGGTGACAAAAAATTTTCGTAGTGCATAGGGGTGGGACCCGCCGTGGTGTGAAGGTAGTGTTGCCGGCCTACCACACCGAAGGTCCATGGTTCGAGCCCTGGTACAGGTAACATCAAAAGTGATTTGAAAAAAGTTTTTCAAAACGGGGTCGCCCCTCGGCAGTGGTTTGGCAAACTCTCCGAGTGTATTTCTGCCATGACAGGCTTCTCAGCAAAAAATTCGTCTCCTTTGTAGATGCCGTTCGGAGTCGGCAAAAAACTGTAGGTCCCACCAATTTGTAGGGAAAATTCAAATCGGCACACCACAAATTGGAAGAGAAGCTTGGCGCAAAAATCTCTTAGGAGGTTTATGATGATATACCTGTTGTATATCGCGCCATAGAGAGAGAGAGGGGTGGGACCCGGAGAAGGGTTTGCAAGTGTAAACCACATGGGGAAATTCTGCCCCCTCTACTCTGGGTTGTGGTAGTAAACGAAATCTGGTTGGACCTTGAATGCAGTGATGAGTCAAAGTAGCATAATGGACACCCAATGAGGCCCAATGCCAAGATGGTGCTCATGCTCTGCTGAGATTCACTGGAAACGAATAAAAGCGTTGAAAGTCTAGCTTTTGTATAGCGAACTACGCTGGTAGGTATTACCGGTGATCTAAGATAACACCCACATATTAAGGCTAATGTGGCAACAGCCCGAGTGATAATAAGGCTTCTCTTGATATAAGGTCATAGGCTCATGAACTACGGGTACTCCAGCATTCATCCCGGGTTGGTTAAACTACTGTGGGCCGATTTCTGCCCCTCTTGATTGTTTTAATACCGCGAGGGAGAGGTGGAGCCAGGGACTTAATTTAAGCGGTGGCCTGATGATATGCAACATACAAGGATGCTGTGGATGGAATGCATTCCAGTGCTACTACTTTTAGGGAATACAATATTTACTCGGACACCCAAGCGGCTGATAAGGCTGTGATCTCAACAGTGTTGTGGTTAAGCATAGCCTGGGAATGCCTGACCTCTCTCTCTATTGCCTCGAACTAATTCACAATAAGCACCATCTGGGCTCCGGGGCAAAGCACTGTCCCGGGTAACTGTAACGCGGATGTCCTAGCCCAATGTGTGCACCGGCCAAACAGGCTCGCTACGTGCCCTTTAAACCGAATACAGTCAGACTGCCTGGAAAGTGATATATATTGTACCAATTTTCTGTAAGTCCTAGTCAAATTTGATTTTGTGACAAACCGGTGAAGCCGTGCCGCTACCTTCAGTTCGTCGTTTCGTTCGGAGAATCAAAAATAAGAAAAAACAAGTAAGAAAAGGGCTGTCTTCGACTGTTCCGAAGACTTTATACCTCTCATGAATACGCAGCACGATTTTAAGTGCCCAATCCTTCCTCACAATTAGTACAAACTCTGCAAAACTGAAAATTTAAAGATACATAGCCCAAACCCCATTTATCGGAAAAATCGATTGTATGGGAACTATAAGTTATGTTGGTCCGATTTGGGTGATTTTCACTACACACATTACATACATAATATGTACTAAAACTGCAAAAGTTTACGTTCCTAGCTTTTTAATTGCAACTGTTATAGGCCAACACCATTTTATCGGAACAATCGATTGTATGGGAGCCATGCGTTGGTCCGATCATGCTGGTTCCGACAAAAGATTAATGTTTTACAAAACGGTGGTCTCTTACCAAATTTGATCGAGATATTTCAAAAAGTGAAGTACTAGTTTGCGTTCAAACAGACAGACAGACGGACGGACATGGCTAAATCGACTCAGTTCATCACCCTGATCTTTTCGGTATGCTTATTGGTGGGTCTATCTCTTAGTATTCTCATACTTACAAACATCGGAGTTCTCTTTGTGGTTCTGGATCTTTTTTTATTTCGCCAAAAACGCTGCTTCACAGCATAACAGGTAATTCCAACATCAACCCCTTGTCTCATGCTCCAATCTTTTGTCTTCTTTCATGCTCTTTTTCATTCGTTTTGTCCTCCTATATAAAGTTGATGAAAAATATCATAGAATGGTGAATTCCATATTAATATTATTTTTACGCTATTCCGAAACGTGTTAGCCCTTTAAGGTATATTCTTTGTGCAAATGGTTTGTGGTTGCGAATGCTCAAAGCTATTTTAGCAATTGTAATATTGACCCAGCGCACAACGATTGATATTGATCTTTGTTTTTTCCAATTCAAAAATTTAATTCAGTTTTTTAACGTTTGTTAGCATTGGAAGCCGCAATCGGTAGGCAGCAGCAAGATTTTTATTGCCAACTTCCATTTCACTGTGGTTACGTCTGCGCTGTGTTTGATTGTGTGAGGTACATATATGCTATCACCCGTAGAAAACGATGGAGTATCAGAGTACTCCAACACTTATCCTCATTCTTATAAAAAAGGTGGTCCAATTTACATGGCGATGTCCGATGATTGAATCACCTAATCCAACTCGGAGTACCCTTTGCTTTGTTTCTGAATACTCTATGGAGCACCTAGGTGAGAGTACTTTCAAAATACTGCCAAAAGATTACTCCATGGAGTAGATATTCTACACGAGGGAGGAATAGGTGTACTTTTGAGGACCACCTACTCCCTCTCTCGATTTGATGTGGAATATTCCATGGAGTAATCCTTTGGGAGCATTTTGAGAGTACTCTCAAGTATATACTCTATGGAGTATTCAAAAGCAAATAAATGGAATACTCCGAGATGGATTAGGTGATCCAATCATCGGACATCGCCATGTAAATTGGACCACCTTTTTTATAAGAATGAGGATAAGTGTTGGAGTACTCTGATAATCCTTAGGGAGTATTCCTTGGATGATGGAGTGAAGTATTTCCGTTTAATGCAGGGCAACAGCGAAACTAGTCCGCACCGGACTTTCAACTGATATGACTATATAAAGTTGCTTTTACGGATATGAGAGAGAACTCTTACTAGTTCGATTGTCTGTCCAAAACTAGTATTAAACTAGTATAAAGAATTGATAGAACTAATCGAAACTACCTACCAGCGCACAAATGCTGATACGCCTACGCAAGGTATGCACACAAATGATGGCAAAAATATGGCACTAAGCAAAAAAAAAATTGGGAGCAGCCAAGTTATTTGTTTTCCAACACCAAATTGATGCTCATTTTCGTTTTCGATTTAAGCTTGTTGCATGTGTGAGTGTATATATGTCTTGCAGTCAACTTCCAGACTAGCCTGTAAACATTCTAGTTCATTAACTTGACTTTCGGGGGTTTATTCATTGCAGTTTTTTCACTATGAGTAGCAACCAGTGTGACCAGGTTAGCCTTTCCAAGCCTCATAGTTTTGGTTTTAGCTTCGTCTATTTTTTTTTTAGCCTTTTTTACTCCAAACCTTTTCTGGTCCCAACACCACATCTTTCATATAAAATTCAAGTTAAATGAAGGTAGTATTGATGACGATTCGTAAAAATTGTCAACTATTTGAAATGGAGTTGATAACCCAATTGCGACATCGGCTACCTCATAATATGAACTCTTTACAAAAGATACATTATTTTTCAGTTAGTAATTCTTTGAAAGTTACAAAGCCGGATGTATTTTCTTACTTTCAAAAAGAAAAGTCTAGGTTCCTCCAAGTCAAGTAGCATTGATTGAGCTGCAGTGGCGAAAGCTAATAACCGTACAGTGGACAAGTGTGACCTCTACCATTGAATTTTGAGCGGAAGTCCAAAAACATAAAAATTCATTAAACGAACCTCCTTTATTAGAACTGGCCGAATTCGATGCTTAATATTAGATGTTCGTGAAAACGCTTATCCAAATGTTGCACTAGTTTGGAAATTATGATGCCGATGATCTCATCTCTACGATAAATAAACAAACTTTGTACGCAGACTCAAGCTCTTCTGATTCATCAGAGGAAGAAAATATAAAATGAATTGAGTTTTTCTGGAACGATTTTCCGGCATCCCTTGTCAATTTTGGTTTGGAGACAAACCGGTTTCGGCGTTGTGACATCATCAGTGTCCTTCTTCGTTGTGTTGCGTTTGTGTTTATTTGTCTGCTTTTGTAGTCTTTCGTTCGTTTTGTATGTGCGGCAGGTAGCTCGTAGTTTGTGTGTGGGTACAAATGCGCTCGTTAAGTTAGTGTTCGGTTTGTAGTCCTTCGTTGTGCTGTGTCGTATATTTAAGTACGTCTTGTATTTGTTGCAGGAAGCAACAGAACGAATAACCAAAATTGATAAAGGGTGACAGAAAATCGTTCCAGAAATACTCATATTCTTACCCTGTCGGAAACAGCAGCAATAAAAAGGAAGATAAAATAAATTATTTTGTAGTGATTTTTTATAGTATGAATTTCTTTAAAAAAATTCCTAGTCAAGGAAAATGTGCCTGATATGTGTTGAAACAAGAATAGTTCCTTTAAATTATGTCTACAGCTTTATATATAAAAGGTTTAAACTAAAATAAGAGATTTGAAATGGATTTCGTAAAAAAATTTTTGGCTTTTTTTAGCTTTTTTTTCTTAATATTAGCCTTTTCTTAACTTTTTTTTTGCAGATTTAGCCTCTTTTTTTCTATCACTTGGCCACACTGATCATAAGCAGCAACAACCCTCCAAAACTGTCGATACATACATACATACATGAGCGAAGAGAAAACAATTCAGTATTCAGAGAGCAATCGTTCAGTGAACAACGCCGTCGTACCTATTAATTTTCTGTTCAACTAATATTCTGAGTTTTTAAATATTCATTCAATTGAATTAAAGGTAAAACTTTCTGGTAAATAATAGTTTTATAATGAAGGTGTAAGTGGATTACACTATATAATTTAGTGCTTCAAATAGCGCATTTGGGTTGGAGATCATGTACGTACGTGCATGTTAACAAAATCGCCTTTATTTTTTACGACGTCGCTACTGCAGTAGCTGCGCAGCAGCGAAGCAACAACGAATAAGAAATGTTCAAATGAAACACCAAAAAAAGTGAAAAAGAAACGATCACTTGTCAAAGTCAGGGTGTTAGTAAAATAACAATTCTTTTTGGAATAATCAAAGTAACTTTTTCTCAAGAAAAAGTTTTAAACAAATGTTTAAAAGAAATATTGAATTGCTGTTATTTTTCCGGGTTGACTAATTGTGATTGTGAAATGCAGTTTTCATAAATAAAATAATGGAATCGTTTAGAGGCTAGGCTGTAACAGCGAAAATGGCGAGCACGAATTGTCAAAGATTTATGCCTCTGAAATCAATTATGTAACGTAGCAGGATATATATTTATAGCATACCATTTATTCCATAAAATATAGTAATGCTTGGTATGGCAATGCCGTGTATGACACTGCCCTACAAGGGAAACTTTGTATGGAAACTCCTTTTATTTTAAATATTCATTACCATAGTAACTAAAGAACTATGTTTGTCTCTTTTCCTCTTTTGTATATCAATTGTATAACATATTTCGAATAGGATTGCCTTTCATTGACATGCTCTGCTGCAGAGTAAAAAAGCCTGCGCACTCTGAATTTTTAATCATTTCGTTTTGCGATCAACGGTAATACCGAGTATGTGGTAAGCGCTAAGCTCGCCGTACATACTACAATTCCCAGAAGATGGAAATTTATACAAAGTTCACTGCGCTGTAATGTGGAAAGCGATGGTGGGCCGCTATAAAGCAGTTGACAATTTCCAAAGATCGCTAAACGAGTTCGTAATAATAATAGTTAAACTTCAGTTTTGAAATACATTAAAATTATTTCGACATTTTTTGTGAATTTCATAAAAAAAAGATAAAACGAACCCGCTGTATTTATTAATTGAATAAATAAAAAGAGTAAACAACAACTTTAACTCTACAATTATAAAATTCATTAAGAAAGGATTACTATTAAAAAAGAAGAAAATTAATTTTTATGAATCTTTTCCAAGCGTAAATATGCTATGAATAAAGACTATATTATTTATTTTATTGAAATTGAATTTTTATTGTTTAATATATTGAAGTAATATTTATTTCATATCTGATGACTTCATTTTCAATAAAGTGGTTTGTAATGTAATTTTGCAAAATTTTCGTGTATTTTTCCACCCAAATTGAACCAACCTACGATGAAGCGGTGCAGTAACTGGTATGATGCTGATGCATATACTGACTAGTATCTTAACTGTTATGATGCTGATGCAGTGGCTCACAATTGATATGCCGTAGGCCACCGCCATGGTCAATGCGTATAGTTGCTAATATGGAATAAGACTGAACTTCGAGTGGTTAGACTGTCTGTGACAACTAGTATACAACTAGTATGTTTGACTGCAGGGTGCTGTGTAGAATACCTGTGTGTGTGTTACAAAATGAAAGCGAAAATGAATTGATACAAAGAGCTCGGATAGAACGGCTGCATGCTGTAAAAATATGCGCAGACGACATACTTTTTAATGCTTATTTATGCATGTGTAAAAGAGGTGTGCGTATGAGTGTGTGTGTGCGTGAATTGTTGTCAGTTTGTGTAGCAGCACATTTTGTTATGCGATTTTCACAGCTTACAAAGTCCTACCGTTACGTCATGGCAACGCCGATGTTGCTGCCTTTGGCAACTGCATGTGGCAAGCTGGAATGTTGCTACCGCACACCACCATCATCACTTTCACCAACACCGCCTATTCACACAAACGACCTTAGCATATCCATACAAACATCGTTATACATACATAGTTACGTCGAACGTTGCGGCATGCCATCAACTGACGTTGCACATTTGAAATTCAATGAAATGAAAACGTGGCATCGACAAATAGCAGGTATCCACATACAATTCATACGCGCGTATCAACAGTGTAGTCGTTTCTACACATATCCACAAATATACATACATATATAAATATGGATGCGTTTGTTAGTTTTTTATCTGCAAATCAGTAAAAAAAAAAAATGTCTCTGCAGGCACACAGTGAATGGGATATGCGTGCAAATCTCTTGAAATATACTTGGATGTGGGTCGTTCCATATCAATGCGTCAATTAAATATATAGGGTGTAGAAAAAGAGTTACGAGAGAAAGTTTGAAAGCAAAAGAAGCGAAAATTAGAAGAGAGGTATCAAGATAGGAGAAAAGAGTGCATAATAGTCCAATTACCCACCGACGTGTGTAACGTACGTTTACGTATCCCGTACGTACGTACGTTTGAGGGAATCTTATGCCCGTGGCGCCAATAGATAAATCAGCCATTTTCTGTTGTTTACATTCAATACAATGTTGCCATTGATCAGTTTTCATGCATGCTAACTCTACCGTGTACTTTTGAAACAATTATTTTTCATTTTATGAGTGTCCGAAATTAATATTAAATACTTGTAGCCAGTCAATTTATTTAAAGGCAACAACTTAATATCGTAATTTCAGGTTATTTCAACATTATTACGAAAATTTAAAAGGTATTTTGAGATATTTTTGTAAAGCAACTGCAAACGATCCATAATCAGCATACACACGTATGAATAGTCAACACTGCATATGAGAGAGCATTCAGCTGATACGTTCTTACGGAAAAAATCAAAATTTCTTTGATTTCTACGCTACGTACTACGTATACGGAAAAATTGAACGTCGGTGAGTGTTCGTTTACATGGCACTCTCATAAGACATGTCGTGTCAGCTCACCGTACTACGTACGTGCGTCGGTGGGTAATTGGACCATAAGAGGTGAAGAGAATTATAGTCACGTTGTACTACAATTATGGTAAACACGCTTATCTAAGCCAACAAAACAAGGTAGCACCTTTTTTTGTCTTACGTTACACGACTGTGTAATTACAGACACGAAACAATGCGTGTACTTCTTCACCGAGCAATATATCGGTCATGCTTCCTTTGATAAAGTCAAATAACAACGCTTCCTTGCCATCAATTATAAAAAGTTGCTGAAGACTTTAAGGGGTTTACAATCATCGAATTGACAGGTTGAACCTTAAGGAGTGCGCTTACTAACTAGGGTCCTATATACGTTTGTGTCTATCTTTTATATTTACTAAATGTAGAAACAAGTAAGAGTGATATCCTTGAAATCTGTAAAAAAAAACAGCTGACAAGGGTGAGCCATACCAGCTGATATCTCTCTCTTTCACCCTTTCATAAGAAGCGAGTCACTGCAGACCAATGCGCATTAGCATGAATTCCAAAAAGTGAAGAGCACTACCACGCCGGTAAATGCCATTCAAATAAATTATGGTCCTCACGCAAAAAAGCAGGGCTTTACCTGTCGAGAGCATTCAGCATAAAAAGGTGAAGAGAGCGAGGAGAACAGCGATATTAAGATTGTGAGAACGATGCTGGCGATGTCCGTGAAGGAAGATTGATGACAGTGACGATGAATATGACAAAAGTAAATTTTTTTTCGCAAACACATTGGTCCGGTTTCACTAACGCCACTAAGACATAAACTAAGTCGTGACCTAAGACACAGATTCACCATTAACTTAATTTTGGGTTTCACCAACTGAGCGACTTAAATAATTTTGAAAACAACAACCCCATCAGCTGTTTTGTGCATAGTAGTATTTTTTCATACCAAACAACTCTCCGCATCCCAATACCCCAGTGCGAAATGGGCATGTATGGCCATACACGAAGGAATGTATTGATCTTACACCCATTTATCTTTAGTTGGAAGGTACTTAAATTAGCGCTTAATTGAAAACGATAGTTTCGTAATGTTTGCATGGTAGAAATCAAGCGTTCACATGCATCTACCAATACGCCGTTAAAGTCATGCTTGGCGAAATTTCCGGCTGGGACATTGTACAAAACAAATTAGGAGCATTACTGACATTTAGGTTTTGAACGACAGCAACACTGACTTAGTCGAGAATAAGTCAGCTGGCGGGCTGACTAAGTTGTTACTTAGTTAAGTTAGATGGTGAAACTGAAAAAGTGAGAAACTCGACTTAATATAGTTAAAACGGCCCATAGTGACTTAAGAATAAATTTCTTTTTTTTTACAAAATTTGTAATTTCCTTTGGAAGTCACATGTGAACTTGTCGCTTGTAAGATAGCAACCAAAATTGTGCGCGTTTGTGCTTTGCTTGCTTTTTTGTTGCTTTCAATTGTTTAAATTAAAAAAATTACAAGCAAAATCAGCTACAAAAACTAAAAAAAAAGAAAACACCGCAAGAATACAAAAATAACGGAAAGCATATTGACTGCTGAATGGGACATCCCCCTATTTCCAAATATTTCTCAAAACGCCCAATATCAGAATTTGTTTGAATAACACTATCTGAGAATTTGATTTAAAAACGAAATATCTTAGCTAAAATTGTATTGCATTTTCATTCAGATAGGGCATTTTTGAAACAAATTTTGAGGTGGGGCGTTCTTCAAAGAAATTCTGAGATAGGGTGATCTTCGACTCAGCCGTCGATATCGAAGACGTTAAAAATGAACACGTTAATACAAATCCAACATTAGTAGATTGCTGAAACTTTCGCAATGGTTTTGTAGAATGAATAGAAATAGTAGCTTAGCTGGCAAAGAAATAATCTTTCTGATAGTATAATGGTTAAAAGAAAGTGCCAAAATTTATCTGATGACGAGGTCTAGCATCTGTATATGTAACATAATCTTTGGAGTTGTATCTACATTTCTATGTTATATTCAAATAAAAAATAATTTAATAATTAAATAGAAATTATTAAAAAATAATGCAGTCGTTTTCATAATAAAGAAAAAAAATAGTATTTTTTTTATCGTTTGTAGTGATGAAAACTTAGAAGAAACACAAGTATAATGACAAAACCAAGCCGAGAATAAAACAAAGAATGTTCGCAAAAAAAAACATGAGCATCAACATAAATAAAAAGTACTAGCTAGAAATAGAAAAACGTGAACAACAAAAAACGACAAGATTAAGAGGAACAACAAGCAAGGAGGAGAATAAGGAGAGCACCAGCAATTACTAATATTTCGAGCCCTAACCGCAATTTTGGCGTAACCAACAAAATTCTGAAAATCCGTATTTTGACAGATATCGATAGTTCGGTTCATTTTAAACCATCTCACAAAATATTACAACTCTAATATGTGCCATTACAAAAATAAAGCAAAGGCAGTTATGATATACGAGTAAGGAGTGCGTTTAAAAAAAATATCACCTTTATTTTATTCAACAAGTTTTTTCTTAATTATTTGATTTGAATATTTTTTTCGTAGTATGATTAGAAGTAAATGTCAGAAAAATACTGTTTGAAAATATTTTCGCTAAATGCTGTAGTTCAATTAAAATGGGCAATCGAATTGGAAGTACGAAAAACTATTGTTAAAAGTATTCAAGACCAGCCTCAGTGGAATTTCAAAAAAATTGCTCGAGAACTTAAAGTAAGCCCGAAAACTGCTTCGAGGGTGTTAAAAAACTTTAAGGACAAATTGGATGTTACCCGTAAGCCAGGTTCGGGTAGAAAAAGAGACATCAGTGACCAAAACATGAAAAAGAAAATCCTCACCGTTTTTCAAAAGAACCCCAATATTTCAGGTAGAAAACTAGCGCAGAAGGTGGGATGTTCCGACTTTTTTGTCCGTAAAGCAAAAAATAAAGCTGGTCTCAAAACGTTCAAGGTTCAAAAAGTTCCAGACAGAAACTCTGTGAAGAATGTGGAAGTAAAAATTCGCGCAAAAAAACTAAAAATTTGTTTCTTTGAAAAATTCAATTGCTGCATCATGGACGACGAGACGTATCTTTTAGCCGACTTTTCGCAGCTTCCAGGCCAGGAGTTTTACACAGCGTACTCGCGCCGGAATGTGGACGAAAAGTTTAAGTCAAAAAGGCAGTAAAAATTTCCTCGTAAATTCCTGGTTTGGCAAGCAATCTGCAGGTGTGGAGAAAGCAGCAGTGCTTTTGTAACTACGGGAGCAATAAACTCCCAAATATACATTAAAGAATGCTTAGAAAAAAGATTAAAGACTTTCCTAAGACGACATAAGGTTTCCACTTTATTTGGCCTGGCCTAGCCTCTTGTCATTATAGCAAATTGGCTTCGGAATGGTATTCAAAAAATAATGTACTTTTGAAAGATACTAGTCTTGGTCAAAAAAGAAATTAAAGCAACAAAAAAAGTAGCAAGGAATGCCAAAGATTTTCGGGAAAAGTGCAGTTCAGCATCTCGAAAAGTGTCAAATACTACTATAAAATTATTAATGGAATGGGTGCCGGATAAGTTAAAACGATTTTTACAACAATAGCAGTGACAAAGTTGTTGATATATAATAGAACTTGTAATTAAAAGGATAAATAACAGCTAGTTTTATTTTCGAAATCGGACTGCTAGTTTACAAAATTTGTCATAATTAGTAAATGACAATTTTTTCAAACGCACTCCTTAAGTAACCCCCCTGCGGGTTAGGGGCTTAGAATATGCCCGAGGTAGGCATACCGGTCTTAAGAGGCGACTAATATGCACAAAGGTAATGACGTGCAACTCGATGGCTTATCAACGGATATGATGCCTCTCAGCTCCCTCACCTGCTTTAAAATTTTCTATATTTGTAAATTAAAAAACCCTCTCGTGTAAAATTGCATTTTTGTTGGTTACACTAAAATGTCTTTTAGGTCTCGATTTCTTTGGAATTTGATTTAAAACTGGAAGAAGTTTTTCCAGTCGAACCATTTTGCTCTCTTCAATTGAAGAAATTAATTCAAAGCAGCAAGGTAATTTAAATTCACCACGTAAGCTCAATCAAAATAGATTACAGCTTTTTTGGAAAACGTTGGTATTTATAAAAATATCTCAGAAAAATTTTCGAATGGTACGCTTGGGTTAGAATGACCCTTTTGTAGTCGCAGATAGTGTGTAAAAACACGAATACAAGTATTTTGAGCGTTAGCGTAACTGTTTGGGGAAAAAATTGCAACGAATAAAAAATTAGGAAACCAATAAAGCAGAAAATAAAATAAAAATAGAAAAAGAGAGGTAATATTTTTGGAAAATGAAAAAAAAAAAAAAAAACAATGTTGGCATCCTTGCAAATGGTAAATATTTTTTTATTCGAATTGCTTTAAATGCAATAACGGTACATATATGAAAGATATGTATGTACGTGTCTGCAGTTGATGTGATTTGTTTTGATAAACCTGCTCTTTTGATTTGAACTAAGCGAGAAATTGTATTACTGAAATATTGTGTTACCATAAGCTGGAAATACATACAGGACCGTAGTACATAGTTAAAAATAAAATGAGCATCAACCTACATCTAGAGACCATGTACTCATGTTAACTTTTAAATTTATCTGCCAGGTAAACACCTTTAATGTGAATAAAATCGAAATAATCAGGGACGAAGTCGAAGTTGACTGAAATGCTAGAATGTTAATAGCACCCCCATCCGTCCAGAGCCAGTGTAGGTGTGGCGCGATAGTTCAAATTATACCAATCCCTGTATTTCTCACCCGATTTTCTCTAAAGCTCTACATGGTGGCACATTTTTGAGCACAGATTCGTTCTCAGCGCAAAAAATCCCTAAGGAAGCATATAGTTTGGTTGTAGTTGCATAACATATACAGGATAGTGTGACTAGTGTCTGAAATATGAATAAATTATTTAGTTTAGTTATAGTCTTCCAAATTTTTTTTTTTAAATTGCCATTCTTAGAGATAAACGTCAGTAATAGAAACAGTATATACCAAAGAAACTGAAAAAAGTCTTTTTGAAAATGTTGTATGGTAAATCTCATCCTTTCACGGAACATCATAACGGTTAAAGCGAGATATTTCGCGGAAACGAGCAGGCACGATTTTACTTGAAACGGATTTTGGTACGCTGGACGGTCACTGACTATGACTCATTCACACTTTTTGTCGTTATTTTTGCTAAACCTATTTAGGCCAGGAGCACGCTATGGATATTGAAGATGTATAGTTCTAGTAAATTTAATAGTTTGTTTATTGGAGGAGAAAAGGTGGTAGTACCATGGTCAATTTTTGGTCGCCATGTTGACAATTAAAGAGATTATGACATTTTGTGCTACCAGTTCCAATAAAAAATCTTGTTTGGGTCGTTTTATTTGTTTACAAATCAAAAAATTCTTTTACAAATTATTAAACAGTTTTGTGTAGGCCAAGGCGAATTTATACCAGGTGATATCACGCCGAATTTATCGCTGCATACACACACATACTTCATGTGTTTTGTTTTTCCTTTGGCGGCTTCTCCTGTCAGATTGCATAGAATTTTTTTATTTTGACAGAAGAAGCCACTGCTCATATGTTCGTATGAGATCACCTGTAAGTGAATTCGCCTTGGTGCAGGCTGAAAATCTTTGCTTTTTGCAATGGAAAAAGAAGTATCAAATAGAAAATATGAGATGTTAATTTAATTACAAACTAAATATCTATGCAATACGGAAAAATTCATCGGGAAGGCCATTCTGATATTGATCTGGCCCTTAAGGAATACATTTCTGATATACTACCTATGATTCTTATGATACATGGAAATCGGAAGACCTGGGAAGGCCTGCTCAAGAAGTGGAATCATATAGACGACATCTTCCTTTGACATTGAGGCCCAGCTCATAATCAGCTTATTTAACGCTCCGATATTATTTGTTCGCAGCCAGCAGTGGCACAGCCAAAGGCCTCGCCGACATATAATCAAGCCGTCCCATTTCGTGGTGCCATGAGACTAAGCCGCGCTGACTTTTGTTACAACAAGAGAGTCAAAAAGGGGCCACAACATGTCCAGTAAATATTCTAAGGCTTGCACCCATAAATATTTTTAAATGAATAAAAAAAAATGTTTGAAACCCAGATATACAGTTCTATTAGTCTTGATCTTTCACAATTCTCTTTTAGAGGTTCAAATAAAAATTGTATATTTGTATCGTTAAATGAAATTTTATATTATATAAGCTTCCACAAACAACAATTTGGCAAAATCCTCAATATACGGTTAAAAATGTCACTTTATCGTATTTCCGGTTGGGCAACGCTATGCTGAATTTTGACACCAAAAGAACGTCAATAATCTCTTTTTTAATCAAAAACAAGTAAGGACGACGCTGTCTTCGGCTGTGCCGAAGGCTTTATACCTTTCATAAATACGTGCAAACTTAAATACGCATTGTTTAAAGTTCTCTAAAACTTTGTCAGCAATACATTTGGAGAAATGGCAATAATCCTCTTATCTGAACGATCGGTTGTATGGGATATATACTATGTATGTATAGCTCCGATCTTGGTGATTTTTTTACCAAATCTTTTACCATCTATAAGCAAATATCTCACCAAGTTTCAAGTTTTAATCTTCCAAAATGAGGGATAAATGGCCATAATCCTCTTATCTGAACGACTGGTTGTATGGGATATATGCTATATATAGCTCCGATCTTGGTGATTTTTTTACGAAATCTTTTGCTATCCATAAGAAAATATCTCACCAAGGGGGAGAAATGGTCATAATCCTCTTATTTGAACGATCGGTTGTATGGGATATATACTATATATAGCTCCGATCTTAGCGATTTTTTTATCAAATTTTTTATTATCTGTAAGCAAATATCCCACCAAGTTTCAAGTTTTAATCTTCCAAAATGAGGGATAAATGGCCATAATCCTCTTATTTGAACGATCCGTTGTATGGGAGATATATGCTATAGTGACCCGATTATACCGGATCCGACAAATGTCTAATATAATACAAAAATACATCCGTGTGCCAAATTTCATCGAGATATCTCAAAAATTGAGGGACTAGTTTGCGTTCAAACAGACGGACGGACGAACAGACGGACAGACGGACATGGCTGTATCAACTCAGTTCATCGTCCTGATCAATTTGGTATACTTAATGGTGGGTCTATCTCTTATATTTCTAAACGTTACAAACATCGGACCAAAGTTAATATACCATTTCATGTTCATGAAAGGTATAATGAAATAAGATTGACAACCGATTTCTGGCAATGGAACTACCTTCTTTTTTATACCCAGCGTGTACTAGTACACAAAGTATTATATATTATATTATTAGTATAACGGTACAAAATAATAGAGATATATATGGAGTTCCATACATCAAAGTTCCTAGAATGAACAGAGGAATTCATTAAGACATGGCCGTCCGTCCGTCCGTGGACACGATAACTTGAGTAAAAATTGAGATATTTGAATGAATTTTGGCACGCCCCTTTTTCCAATATCGAAAATTTAGAAAAACGTATAAAATTGGTCAATTCAATAATAAAAGCAGCTACAATGATGAAACTTGGTTGTCGATTTTATCAAATTTTTAGAAAAGGGGTGTGGAACCGCCCACATATGGGTGAAGAAATTTTCAAACTTTGACTCTTAATAACTTCAGAACCGTTTACGCTAGTATAGCGAAATTTTGTAGGAGGCATATCAGTTTCAGACCACGCCTACTTTTTCATAAAAGTTATATGGGAAATAGGTAGAAATATTGAACTGCCCATATCTAATTAACTGATACAGGTATAATAATGTAATTTGATAGTTACATCAATTTTCTTATCCTTTATATGATTTTTGTAAAATTTTGGAAGGTGGGCGTGGCACCGCCCACTTATGAGTCAAGCAAATTTCAAATTCGACTGTTAATAACTTCAGAGCGGTATAACATAGAATAACGAATTACGAAACTTAATACGGGATACTATAGACATGTAGAGTGCGCCCACGAAAAATAAGCAAAATCGGTTAACGACCACGGCCACTTTTGGACCAAACTTTTCTAAAGGAGAGGTGGGAAATCGGAACATGCCATATCTTATTCACTGATTCAGATAGAATGCTAGAATTTGGTAGTTACAATGAACTGATGATTTTATTAATAATTTTTGTAAAATTATGGAAAATGGGCGTCGTACCGCCCACATATAAATGAACAAAATATAAAATTTCAGCTATTATTAAATTCAGAACCGTGTTAAATAAAATTACGAAACATGATACGAGGTATACTATCTACGCTTTTCAAAATTATATATAGCATATGCTGGAACCAGTGAATCAATGAATCTACTGCGAAAGTTTCATAAGCATCGGTTAAGTACTTTGGACACACATTCGTTTATTTTTATTTTTATTTATAAGATTGCCCACATGGTAGTAGAAAAAGTTTAAAACCACTATGGGTCATAACTCCACAACAATTTACCATGACCACTTATACAGAGCTGGGTATTTAATATTCGGTTCCACCCGAACTAAGACTGCCTTACTTGTCATACTATGGTTTGTTTTATCAGATGAGCTTAATGTTCTGGATAACTTTAAAATCTTCACAAATTACCTCACAAACCAAACCATGAGTTCTTTGGAATTATAGCACGAAAACATTTTCAAACTTACTTATGGCAGAAACATACATCACCTTACAACAAAAGCAATTAAATCTGTCCCGAATTTTCTAATGATTTGTGTCAGCGTTTGCTCTCGATATTTGCATATGAGATAAATTCAAGAATAAACTATCACCGTCTTCAACAACTCCTTTCATACTGTCAGTGACACTTACACACACACACGCATATGTTATTGTCATGAGTATGTGTGTGTTTGTTTGTCCTGCAACTGAATGAAAACTAAATCCAAGTGCCAAGTTACGATAAGCATTTCGCACAAATTTCTTGCCATTTTGTGAGTGAATATGTTTTATTGTTGTTATTTTCTAGTTGATTGTCTTTTGTTTTAAGTCTTGAACAGTCTTTCAAAAACACGCACACACACATATATGACACCTATAAATACATGCGTATATACCATGAATAAAAAGCTTTTAATCTAGGATGTGTCGCAAAGGAGTATGTCATTAATGCCAGTTTTAAGCTCTTCAAATGAGTTGAAAAGGACCCTTTCGTTTGAGTAAGTCCTACCAGTAGCTTGAATTGTGGATTTTTATGCCTCATCGCGTATGGTGGCATAGATCTACTTAGTACTTGACCTATCCGAACTATGTTTGAACCAGCTGATTTCAAGTAAGGCTTACTATCAACGAAAGTGTTTAATCGAAGTCTACTCTCTTTTGAGATTAATTGCATGATTTGTGCAGGGTATAAAGTACATATGTAGATGTTCTTAGTCAAGCCTTTTTACTTGTGAGACATTTCATTAGCTACTGAGCTTGCGGGATTGCTTTCTGCCACTCGGGATATGCTTGTTTGTGCTTTTAAGCTGCCAAATGGCATTTGAACGCCTGAATGGCATGAAAAGGTGCAACTCTCATGTCAAATGGCAAGCTCAGCTGACAGTTGATGGACGCAATTGTTTACACATATACAAATATACATATATGTATATTAGACTGGACCGAATTTAAAAAATTTTTTTTTTTTTGATTTTATATTGCTTTATTACTTTTACGCATGGTGGATACCAAATTATTTTTTAGAGGTCTATCAATCTTACACCATTTCTAATGAGAAAATGGAACAATGTATTGAGAAAGTGTAAATTGAAATGAGAAATGTTAAATTTATATTGAAAAATGATAAATTTGAATTGAGAAGTGTAATTGAAGATGAGAAAACATTAATCAATTTGAGGAAGTATAATTTTTTACTGAGACGACATAAGCTGATATTGATAAGAAATAGTAAGTTAAAAATGAGGAATGTTAAATTCATTGGTATGTGTAATATTAATTTGAGATAATATATATTTAAAATGAATTATTTAGGGCGTTCTTACAAATTACATTCAAAATTTTTTTGTGGCGAATTTAATAATAAACAGTGTTGTATGTAGTTTAATGGTTTTATTTCAATGTTTTGGCAGTTTAAAGCAAAAATGAGATCCGTTAAAAACCAGTAAGGAGAGGGCTGTCTTCGACTGTGCCGAAGACTTTATACCTTTCATGAATCCGTATCACGGTTTTAAGTGTCCGATCCTTACTCACAATTAGGAAAAATTCTGCAAAACTGATAATTTAAAGATACAAACCCCATTTATCGGAACAATCCATTGTATGGGAGCTGTACGTTAAGTCACTACACACATTACATAAATAATAAGTACCAAATCTGCAAAAATTTTCAGTTCCTAGCTTTTTAATTGCAAAATTCATATCCCAAAACCCCTTTTATGGAACCTATCGATTGTATGGGACCTATGCGTTGTATTGCTCAGATCTTGCTGATTCCGACAAATGATTAATCTCATGCAAAATGGCGGCTTCATATAAAATTTCAACAAGATATCTCAAAAACTGAGGGACTAGTTTGCGTACAAACAGACAGAAGGACATGGCTAAATCGACTCAGCTCATCGCCCTGATCATTTCGGTATATTTATTGGTGGGTCCATCCCTCCTTCTTCTCATACTTACAAACATCGGACCAAAGTTATAATACCATTTCATGTTCATGAAAGCTATACAAAAATTTACTTAAACTTTCAAGTTTATGTTGAGAAATGTAAGTTCATATTCAGAAAATACACTTTCATAATGAGAAACATGTAAATTGATAGTGAGAATGTGTAAGTTTATTGTGAGAACGTTTGAAAGAGTTACCTAAGGAAAAGATGAGGGTGTTTCTCATTGTAATTTTCTACTTTGTCAATATCTGTTAGCATTTCTCATTTTCAATTTATATGTTCTCAATATAAACTGACTTATTTTATAATCAAATTCGATTTGCTCAATATGAACTTACTTCTTACTTCTTGCGGACTTGTGTTTTAACATTGAGGGAACTAATTTTACGTTATAAGGCATGTAAACGCATGATTTTTTCAAGTATATGTCACTTTCATACAAGTTTATGAGCTTTATATGGTTTATAAGCTTTACGGGGCTTTTTTAGGCTTATATGCATCGCCCTAATATAAACTTGCATTTTCTCATTGCCCAGAAAACCATTGGAGTTATAAACGAGTCAGAAAGGAGACCTAAATAGGAGCATTTGCGTCTTTATAACCTCATTTATGAATCCGAATTGACACCTTTGGACTCATTATTGGTACTTATTGGACACCAAAAAGACTCATACACCAAGCTTTTCGGAGTGATTTATATCTTGAGGAACACTAACGTATTGGTACGCCATATTGATAAAGCATAAGCCACGAAAGTGTATACATATGTATGATAGGAACAGCGAAACATTTAAAGAAGATGAATAATTCTTCCAAAGTTGATCTGTTATATGAACACTCTCGAAATACGGGTCATAATTTTAGTTACATCGGAATCATCGAAGACCGGAGACTTTAGTGGCTCATAGAAAATATTTGTGGGGTGTAAACTGGAAAATAAGAAAAATTAAACTTGCATTGAGATAGCTTAAGTTTGTTATGAGCAAATGAAAACTTATAATGAGAAAACATAAATTAATAATAAGAACTCTTAAAATGCTTTAAAGTGCCCTCCCTTCAATTTCGACTTGGCATAATCAGTAGCCCTTTGTGTATATTGTAGCTATATAATTTCTTTTATTTTAAGATACAAAGAAAAAATACAATACGAACCAATTTTCTATTGTTTAAGAGCTTTCTAGCTTACCATTTGTTAAAATTTAAATAATCTAAATTAGAAACTTCGTATTAAATCACATTACAAATTTATGTTTTCTTTAATAGGAATGAATACTGTAGCAGTAATTGACCTATAAAAGTTAATATTAAGGTTTGAAACTTTTAGAGTGTGTTTGGCATTCTGAAAAATACCATCAATACAATTTCGAAACAAAAACTTGAGTTCAGTCTAATTTGTACGTATATACTCGCCCTGTATATGGCAATTAGGAGTTTACCTTGTTGAATGAAAGGATTTATGGCTAATATTGTACCCATTATATAAACCTATTGTGGTTTGATTTTCAGTTTATCCTTTAAAGTTAACCAAAATGTTAGATATTTTATTGTGTTGTTGAACGCTTAAGGGAAATATTTTGGGTAAAATACTCATCTCTTGAGGCGCTTAGAATTATGGTGACGCCTAATTAAATGTTGATTTTGTCTCGGAATTGGACCGCAGAGCATGTAAACATCAACTATGCAAATTTCTGCAACATTCATGAAACATATTAAAAAATTAAAAGAATGCAAAAAGGGACTCCTTATGTGGCAAGCCACAAATGACAAAGGACCGCTGTCCCTGCCATGACATCAAAACTGCGCTCGGCTACTTTAAAGCCAGAGTGGAAATGACACTAGTTTTGGTTAGAAAATTCCGTCTGTAACATCGGTCAATGCCAAGAGGTTGATTGACTTCTTCCCAGCTCGGAATATGGGCTTTTGTATGCGTTACATCTATTCGTCTCAGAGAAGAAAGACGCTGCCTCCAAAATCACAATTTGTAAGTGCGATGCAAGTGAGTATTTATCGTAACATGATGGTTAAAAAGCAATAAAGAGCTAAACATACCTCGAATATACTGACTAAAACGCACTACCCGAAGGTTCAAGGGGTCAAGAAAATTGTTCTAGCAGCAGTCGGGAACGTATGATAAGATAATACGCCTGAAATGTATTGTATTTGTGGTGACGAAGAACACAAGAAGGTTGATTCGGCAAATCGAAATAACAACAGTGCATTGTGAGGAAGACTAAAGCACATTGTCGAAAAGCTGACTAATCTTTGTGGCTTTAGACTTTCAGCGCAGAGAGAAGCTTAAACGGCACGGAAAGGGTGAGTCTGCCACCGAGTTGAGCGAAAGCGTGCTTCGATCCGCGGCGGAACAAATAGCCTTTTCTTTTAACATACTTTGATTGATGATGTTGATTTTTAAGCTCCTCTGATTTTATTGTAGAAAGAAAGAAACAGTTTGCCGATCCTTCTCACACAGTTTTGAAAACATGGACAATACTTGTGAAATATTTTCGATCCTTTTTATTACCAGCTGTTAATAGTTGACTAAACGGAGCATAAATGAAACTAGAAAATTTAGACTTCCATGTATCAAAGTTTAAGGATATTGATTGATATTAATTCCATTCGTAAATTTGCTCTGTTCGTCAGACGACTTCTTGAGTAAAGATATAAATATTTGAATGAGATATCCGAAAACTAGGCCAAGGAGGGTTGCTATTAAAAAGGGGCGAAATCGGTTGAAAACCGCTCATTTACTCAGAATCGGACCTGTTAAATAATGATAACTCATCGTAATGATTGCCGGATTGCTTAATTATTTTCTGGAGAATCCATTGATTAGCATTACTTGAAATTTTTAATGATTATTTTCCACTTAATTAAAAAAATAATCAAAAAAAATTCATAATTTTTTTACGGTTATTAAAAAGAAGCAAAAATAATCAAAAAAGGTTGTTTTTATTACTTTTGATTCCTTTTTATTATTTTTGATTTTTTTCAGTATTTCTGTAAAAGCACATAAATATGCACATCAACAACACTGAAAATAATCAAAAATTAAAAAAAAAAATTTTAAAAAAAAATTTAAAAAATATAATCAAAATAATTAAAAGTAATCGAGACCACTTTTTTTGATTATTTTCGATTAGTTTTGATAATTTTTTATTTTTTCCAATCGTAATCAATCAATAATTGCCTTTTCTTGAAAAACAATTGAAATAGAAGCCGTCTAATTAATTGATTACTAATTACTAATCAAATTTAACAGGTCTGTTTTGAATATATGAAAATGAGACTGAGAATTAAATGAACAAAATCGCTTAACGACCACACCCACTTGCACCTACAACTACACCTGGCCATTTGATGTTAGTTGCCAACCTAACTTTGACCTTCTTAAGTGATGACTTTAAAATTGGTTTCCACATTTTTATGTCCTTGTTCTTGCAAAAAAATGTGTATACATGGAGAAGGTGATAAAGGAGCAGCAGGAGGGATAAGCAAAAACTAAAGAAGAAGACAAGTCTTAAGAAGAAGTAGACATGTAAAAAATATAGTTGTGGTAGTAGCAGAAAAAAATGAAGATAAAAACGGAAGGAAATAAATTATTACTATTAGATTATGAAAGTGATTACAATGATAATGAAGTCATTCAATGATTATGATGATGCTAATATTTGCGTTGATTTTGCTAATAGCCCTGCAAAAAATAGTGAGACTAATCTATAAAGAGAGCGATTGGCTATAATTCAATATACATAAGTAAAGTTTGTATTTGTGTAGCATACTCATAGGGGTGTAAAACAATTTTAGTTTTTGTAGCATACTTATAGGAGTTAAAAGTACCCGTTTGGGTGTAAATGGGTACAATTGGTCTCTCCAAAGGACATGCTCAAACAATTACGAACAGTTCAACCCATACAAAGTGATCAGCACTGGCATTAGTCGCATCCTCCTTGGCGACTCATCCCGGATGCATCCTGCACTAATCGCATTTTTTGCAGATAGTGATGATGTTGTAGAAACACAAGACTAATAAAAATCACAGTTTTGGATATGCTGACTCTTGATGATAGCAGGTTGGCGAAGTGGATGATTACGTTAATTAATTTAATTCTCTCGCGTATTTGGAACATAACTAACTTCGTATGAATTAATTTACTCATTTCGAAAACATCCTCTGGACTTTCCGTTCATCAATTCTCAAGTATTTCACAAAGTCAAGTAGTTATAAATAAAAATAATTAACATAACAATTGTAAATATTTAAAGGACGTAAAGGACTCAAACAAAGTCTTTTACAACAACATTCCTCAAGTGCTACACCTTAACGACTGCAAGTTCAATCCAAATGCACTTCTTTTATGTTTGGACAATTTTTGTGGACATTGCAGTTCGACAAAGCTTCCCCACTGCCGAATAGCTTAGACATGCGCAGTTCGAAAATAAATGTGGACTGCGAGTGGGGAAATGGGATTTTGATGTGCAACATGGGGGATGTTGCTTACGTGTTTATTATTAATTTAAACATATTTCTAATGAAAACAGCTCTTTTGTTTGCTGGTAGCCGCACATTTTTTAAGAATATCAGCACGCCTTAAACTGTCTTGTTCAGAATTAAAATAAAAATACCATTTTGTTGACAATGTCTAACCCTTTTTATTTTGTCCGCATTCTTTAAAGTCTGATTGACGGGTCATTGAAACGATTTGAGCTGAGTTTAATAAAGCTCAAAAGAGCTTCCATTTCTATTTTAACTTATTTTAACTTACATCAGCTGGTACTTACGTGCAATTCGAAACCTGGAAGACTAATAGTATTAGGCCTACCGGCATGATACTAATGAACTGTGTAGAGACTCTGTTGCCTCAATTGTCAACTCATTAATGAAATGTTCAAGTCATTCAAATTAGACCAAATTTCTTAAATTTCTGCTGCTTCTGCAGGTTTTTCGAAATTTTTGATATCAAAAGATGGAATTTTCAAAACACTATCCTGAAAGCTTGTAAATACGTCAAAGTCTATACATAGCAGACAACAAGTTAGGAAGTCTAAGTTCGGGTGGAACCGAACAATATACCTAGTAGTGATCTATTATGGCATCACAATTTACGCAGCTCTATTTTAATACTTTTTAGTTCGTATTATAAAGCCAGCTGATTGTTTTCAGTAAAAAAAACACTTCTGTTATAACCAATAACATTTTGAAATAAGTGCAAAAGCTGCACTTTATGTTCCTAGCTAGTTAATACCGTTATTTATAGCTCAAAACCTGTTGATCGATAGAGTCGTTTCTGTGGGGGCTATAAGTTATATTAGTCCGATCTTGTTGGTTCCGACGAATGATAAATACATTATAAAATGGCGACCGCAAACAACAAATTTCAGCATTCTATCTGTAAAACTGAGCGACTAGTTTGCGTTCAAATCGACTCAGCTCATCGTCCTGGTTATTTCAGTATACTTATTGATTGGCCCCTTTCTTCTTTTTCTCATACTTACAAACATTTCATGTTCATGAAATTTATGAAAATCAAAAAAGATATATAACTTACCTATTGCAGTGGGGTATTAACTACTTGCCCGGATATTTTGCTTGTGTGTTATCCGATTTGACTAATTTTTGGCAGGAGTATACTACATACTATTGAGAAGCAGCTAAGAAATTTTCATTGAAATATCTACTTGAAGTTACAAGCACTCGCCTTTGAAAATAGCAGAATTTTTATGCTTAAATCCACACAAATTTTTTTGCGGTCCAGTTTTGGGGATCCGTACGATTAGTCGAAAACAAAAATGTCGAATCTTAATAGACCGAATTAAAAAAAGCCTTATTATACCGAATACATTTTGGATCGAATTAAAAAATGTCGAAAAAAGGAAAATGACCGAAAAAGGCCGAAATTTGTATCCATCTATCTATGCCGCGATATACAACAGGTATATCATCATAAACCTCCTAAGAGATTTTTGCGCCAAGCTTCTCTTCCAATTTGTGGTGTTCCGATTTGAATTTTCCCTACAAATTGGTGGGACCTACAGTTTTTTGCCGACTCCGAACGGCATCTACAAAGGAGACGAATTTTTTGCTGAGAAGCCTGTCATGGCAGAAATACACTCGGAGAGTTTGCCAAACCACTGCCGAGGGGCGACCCCGTTTTGAAAAACTTTTTTCAAATCACTTTTGATGTTACCTATACCAGGGCTCGAACCATGGACCTTCGGTGTGGTAGGCCGGCAACACTACCTTCACACCACGGCGGCCGCCGAAATTTGTATACTTACGATAAAAATACGAAAATTTAACCCCCTTATTCATTAAAAATAAAATAGGTTTATTACCATTTAGCTTTGCTAAGTTTAAGAGAGTTACCGTTATTCATTGAGCTAATCTGTGTTAGAGATACTAGCTCATCGATGAATCGATATTTTTGATATATATCGGTGTGGAATTTGGCTAAACTTTATTATAATGCGATACACTCTGGAAAAACTTACTTCTAGGGAACTGTAGAGATGGCCGTACAGATCACATAATTGAAAGTACAAACGTGCTGACGTGCATAGTTTAATGGTTTATATTATATGTTACCTTTCGAAAATTAGATAAAAAAATTATCGAATGGGGCATCAAAAATCGCGTATTTATGCCTAGATTAATAATGTGCAGTATTTTTTGACCAAAAAAATCTTTTATGGTTTATATTTTGGTCGAGTTTAGGTTTGATTTTGTACTATTTTCAAAAAATAGCTGTTAAATGTACTGAACATGTAAATTTTCATAAACACACCGATATATCGATACATCGACCATTTATATACCTAAAAAAGTTATCTAAAATCGGTACTTTTCGCACATCTATAACCGAATATTATGTACGGAGGGTTTTGTTTTATTGAGAAGAGCAGTGAGATTTGTTGAAAATGTTATAAGTTTACCGTAAGCCCTTATATTTGCTTAGAATACGTACTCGAAACAGAAAGACAAATAATTTCCAACATCAACGTATAACATGTAGGAGGGGCGTAATTATTGATGTGTAAAATTCGGGCTTCCATAAGTTGGGCGATACTATTTTAGATATTTTTTAATGCTATATTAGAAATTTTTCCAAATTTTTACATGATTAAAATTTGAAAAAAAAAATCGAATTAATGATGTGTAAAATTTGTGCGCGAATTACATTAATTCGACATTTTTTGCTTCGACATTTTATCATTTGACATTTTTTTTCGCCATTTTCGGTTTCGACATTTTTTTTTCGATATTTTTTTTTCGGCATATTTAGATTCGACATTTAAATTTTCGACGTATGGTACCAGACCCCCAGTTTTGCTTAAAAAGCTTATTATGCGTGCAAGATCTTATTAATATAGTTCCCATAGTTATAGAAATATCGCGTTTTACATTTTACAAACATACTTTTTAGAACTATATTAATAAAGTGGGCGTGGCCCTGAACTGATTTATATATCCAACATTTTCGCCAAATTTCGTTTCGACAAATAAATGTTTGCCTGAGTTATTCCATAAAAAGTTTTGTGGAATAATCCAATCGAAAATTTTTATTTTTCTAATTTCTTCGCTTACGGACACTTTGAAAGTGAAATAGAAATGATATAAATCTATTTTACGCAAATTTATTGCCTATTAAATATATTTATGATTCTTTTCAAAATCTTTTATATAAAAGTGGGCATGGACCTTAACCTATTTCGCCCATTTTTTTGCGGGACATTCCTTATATTAATATAAGTGGGCTGAAGTTCGTTTCGGTATCTTGAACGGTTTTGATTTATGATTAATAATATTTCTAAATTTTCTGCCTTAATATTAATGTACACCCTAAATTTTATCCTTATATGTGTATTATGTAATGAACAGTCACTTTTTTTGTATTTTCGAAAATTTTGTATATATAAAAAGTGGTCGGGCTATCATCCGATTTGGCCTATTTTAAATACCTCTCGGAGATGAGTGTCAAGGAACCTGCATACCAAATTTCATTAAGATATCTCAAAATTTACTCAAGTTATCGTCTTAATCAATTTCTCTTTTCCTCCTCTTTGACGAAAGTTCACCCTGTTCAAGCAGAAGCTTTATTTAAATAATGAACCGAGGGCGGCAGCTCCTGAAATATAACTCTGCGCTTCTTGGATGATTATTAGTCATTGGATGTTATAAAATATGGAAATATAGTTTTCCAGTCTATAATTATGGGGATGGAGCAAAATCACAACTAGATGGCACCAACAATTTTTACTTACTAACCTTGCAAATTTGTGACCATTATTAAGTTGGGGGATTTTTTTTATAGCTCGAGCTGACAAGCATAATCAGAAAATTTAGACATAATAAAAAGGCGTAATTTTGGAATCCACAGAATGGGTTCCATTCCCGTCTAACTTTTTCTCGAATTTGCTGCGCTAAGACTTTCATCAAATTCACCACAAAATTTACTACAGAATTAATGCTTTCGTAAGCTTTTATTAAATAACATTTCTGTTAGCATAGCTTTTAAAGTTGTAAATTTATTCAAGAAATTACTAAAGGCGTGGTTTCCTCGAAAGCGGTGCCGCTATATACCCAATATACCAGAAACAGTACTCACCGTCGACGTATCCTCCATACGTCAAAATTTAGAGAAAAATCTACTTTGCCTTATCCGTCGAAGCTCTTATTACGCACATAAACACTCGCATTCTACTTATAGCTGTAAATTTTTTCAACGTACTGCCGTATCGTATTTGGTTGGCGCATAAGCAGCAAGAACCAGTGTGACCAGGTGATAGAAAAAAAGCGCCTAAGTCGACAAAAAAAAGTTAGAAAAGGCTAAAATTAAGAAAAAAAATAAACTAAAAAAAGTCGGAATTTTTTTTACGAAATCCATTTCAAATTTTTTATTTTAGTTTAAACTATTTGTATATAAAGCTGTAGACATAACTTAAAGGAACTATTCTTGTTTCAACACATATCAGGCACATTTTCCTTGACTAGGAATTTTTTCAAAGAAATACGTAAATCACTACAAACTAATTAAGTATCTAATATTTTGATTAATTTTGTTTTGTTGATTTTCCGAGATCGTGGAAAGCTGATGTATATTGGAACGATTTTCTGTCATCCCTTGTCAAATTTGGTTTGGAGACAAATGGCATTGAAAATAGCACATCACCGAAACCGGGTTGTCTCCAAACCAAATTTGACAAGGGATGACGAAAAATCGTTCCAACATACATCATATAATATTTTCTTCGACTGATGAATCAGAAGAACTTGAGTCTGCTTGTAAAGTTTGGGGATTTATCATAGAGATGGGATCATAGGTAATTTCAAAATCAGTGCAACATTTGGATACGCGTTTTAACGAACATCAAATATTAAGCAGCGAGTTAAACATTTTAATTTTTAATCTGTTCCTTAACTTAGTTTTTAAAATGTTCATGGATCTAAAAATTCTTTCAACCTCCCCATTACTGAAAGGTAATACCAAAAAGTTAAATACGAATTCGACAAGTTCTAAAAAAGGGGGTTCGTTTAATGAATTTTTAGGTTCTCGGGCTTCCGCCCAAAATTCAATGGTAGAGGTCACACTTGTCCACTGTACAGTTATTAGATTTCGCCACTGCAGCTCAATCAATGCTACCTAGACTTTTTTTCTTGAAAGTAAGAAAACACATCCGGCTTTGTAACTATCAAAGAATTATCCACTGAAAAATAATGTATCTTTTGTAAAGAGTTCATAATATTATCAGGTAGGTGATGTCGCAATTGGCTTATCAACGCCATTAAAAATAGTTGACAATTTTTACGAACAATTTTCGATATTTTGTCATCAATACTACCTTCATTCAACTTTAATTTCATATATCCTCGAAGTTTTATGAAAAATATGGTGTTGGGACCAGAAAGGGTTTGGAGTAAAAAAGGCTATAAAAAAGCCACGAAGCTAAAACCAAAATTATAAGGACAAAAAAAAGAAGAAGCCAAATCTAGCCTCGAAACGGCTAACCTGGTCACACTGGCAAGAACCCGCTAAAATTGTCGATACATGCATACACAAGCGAACGAGTAAGCAATTCAGTATTCGGCTCGTAATCGTTCAGTTAACAACGCCGTCGTACATTATATTTCCTATTCAACTAATATTCTGAGTTCTTAAATACTAGTTTAATTAAATTTAAAACGTAAACAATAGTTCTGATAGTAAAATCATAATCCTTTTGTGAATTGCATGTTTTTAATAGTACATTTAGGATGCAGATCAT
Organism: Merzomyia westermanni; assembly: GCA_949987695.1. Lineage (NCBI taxonomy): Eukaryota > Metazoa > Arthropoda > Insecta > Diptera > Tephritidae > Merzomyia > Merzomyia westermanni. The sequence goes on from OX465289.1 coordinate 22,940,181, forward strand.
GTACGTACGTGTATGTCAACAACATCACCCTTATTTTTGCCAAGTCGCTACTGCAATAACGGCGCGGCAGCGAATAAGAAATTTTCAAATGAAACCACGAAGAAAAGTGAAAACGAAACGACCATTTGTCAAATCAATTGTGTAAGTAAATAACATTTTTTTTTGGAATAATTTAAGTAACTTTTTCTAATAAAAAAGTTCCCAAAGGAAATATTGGATTGTTGTTATTTTTCAGGGTTGATTGATTGTGATTGTGAAATGCAGTTTTCATAAATAAAATAACAATGAATCACCAACGGAATCGTTCAAAAGCTGCAACAACGAAATTGGCGAGCAGAGGCACATACAATAATAAGGTGGTTAAAACAGCACTTTTTAAAAAATTTAGTTATTAAGAACTTTCACATTATGTACTAAAATTTCATAAGCGAATTATCTGCATGGTTATTTGCAAAGAACTCCGAAACTTAAAATTTTCAGCATAAAAAGTGAATCTTCCTTGAATTTCCTTAATGTTATGTAAAGATAATTTTACAAGTATGGATTAGATTCTATTTAAGATTAATATTTAAATTTAAAAATTTTCCATAAAATGTTTAAAGATTTATGCTTGTGAAATCAATTATAAAATTCAATCGAAAAAGGTCTACTATTAAAAAAGAAGAAAATTACTTTTTGTAAATGTTTTCCAAGGGTAAAATTGCTATGAATTGCGTTTTTATTTAAATTCGTTTCATTTGCCTAATATAGTGATGGATATATTTTTATGTCTGATGACATATATTTTATATCTGATGACTGAATTTTCAATGAAGTGGTTTGTAATGTAATTTTGCAATTTTTTTTTATTCCTCAAGCCAAAAAGAACTAAGCTACTGTGGAGTGGTACAGTAACTGGTTTGATACTGAGGCGTGGGCTGACTAGTATGACGGCTGGTATGATACTGTTGTATGTACTGATTAGCAGGTCAACTGGTATGCTTCTGGTGTATACAGGGTGGCTGATGAATTTTGCTACATTAAGAAACTCAAATAATTTTTTTTTTCAGTGTATGGAATTCATTTTTCTTTTATTCATGTTAAAGCTCATTAAATTTTATTAAATATAGCTTAATTAGTTTTAAAAATAATGGAATTTAAATGCCCCCCCTGCTCGTCGATGCATGTGCGGCATCTTACCAAAAAGTTGTTCATTACTGCTTGGAGAGTTGAGACAGGAATAGCCGCAATTGTTTCTCGAATGGATTGCCTTAGTTCATTCAAATTTGTTGGTTTTGCTTTGAAGACTTCCTGTTTGCAATAACCCCACAAGAAAAAGTCAGGTGCAGTAAGGTCAGGCGACCTGGGTGGCCAACGGAATGTGGAGTTTCTGGATATCAGCTTATTGAGAAATTTTCGTCGCAATTCTGTCATAACAGGTTGGGCTATATGAGGAGCTGCACCATCTTGCTGAAACCACACAGAGTTGAAAGAAATTCTCATTCGGCGTAATTCTGGATAGAAAAACTCTCTCAACATGCTCAAGTAACGGTCTCCAGTAACCGTAACGGTGTGACCGTTTTCTTCGAAGAAGTAGGGCCCGACAATGCAGCGTGATGAAACTGCACACCACACTGTGACACGAAGTGGATGCAATTCCGTCTCATGGAGTATCTGTGGCTTGGAAGCACTCCATATTCGACAATTTTGTTTGTTTAGGTTGCCGTTTAAATCGAAATGGGCCTCGTCAGACATGAAAAGACAGTTCAACATGTTTCCATCCTCTTCCACCATTTGAAACATCTTCTGGCAAAATTCCAAGCGAATCGGCAAGTCTGCAGCGTTCAGTTTGTTGGCCATTTGAATTTTATATGGGAATAAGTCCAAATCTTTGTGCATAATTGACTGTAATGACTGTCTGCTTACACCCATTTGAGCAGATAAGCTTCTTGTCGAAATACGTGGATTGTTTTGTATGGCAGCAGCTACAGCAGCGATTGTTTCCTCCGTTCGAACTGAAGGGTTTCGATGGTAAGGTCTTCTGTTGACTGTCCCATGCTCGGCAAAATTGTTTACAAGTCTTATTATGGTCCATCTGCTCGGAGGATTGCCGCCAAACGTGCGCCTATACTCTCTTTGAACCGAAACTACGGACTCCAGTGCGTGATAGCGGCGGACAATCCAAATTCTTGTTTCAGTGTCCCAGTTATCCATTTTTGTTAAATGTAAAAGTCAATCTGCAAAATAAAAAAAAAATTAACCAGATTCATTAAATAGAAAAAAAGTTATTTAATTTTTTTTTGGTAGCGGCTTTCATTAGCCACCCTGTACATCGACTAGTAAGTCAACTGGTATACTGCTGATGCAGAGACTGACTAGTATGCCAATTGGCATGGTGCTAATGCAGATGCGGACAATTGCCATCTTAAAAATACCAGTTGCTAATATGGAAAAATTACAGAACTCGAACTAGTAGAAGCGGTTTGGCAAACTAGTATTTGACTAGTATAAAACTAGTAGAATTGACTACAGGGATATTGCGGTCGTCATGACGGTGAAAACTAGTGCGTGAATTGAATCAAATAATTGAAATATTTTTACAAAGCAACAATTTAGACATTTCGATGTTTTGAAAATTATTGTTTTCACATTATAAATTCACAAAAAAAAAAACAAAAGACCGTCAAATATAGGAAATTAAATTGCCAGAATACGGAAAATACGTTCATGTAAGTTTACAAAAAAGCGGTGCCACGTATGGCGGTGACAATAGCTAGCGTTATTTGGCGGGCGTAATATAGCGGCACCGCTTTTCGAGGAAACCACGGCTTAAGAGCATTGGATAAGAAGAGGATTGAATGCTCTTTGGAAATTATTGAATTGAATGCTTTTTTCTCCTTTAATTTCTTGTGCAATTGTTTTTATTTTGTAAATTTGATTCATCTTTTTATTTAATATATTGGCGTTTCCAGCAATACGGACGTTCCATACTGACACACTATTTTCATACGAGTATATAGCCTTTGTACTCATCTATCTAACACGATCAAAAAAAATTTTCTAGAGATGACACGTGACAACTCTAGAAGGTTTTAAAGATGCCGTATCCTTTGAATTTTCGTGAAGTATATTAATTAATTTTAAGTAAATTTTTATTTATTTTTTTTATTCCAGTAAACGCCTTGTTTCGAATAGAAGCCGGAGCTAGGAGTAGTTTTACCATCAAAAGGGGTTTTTTTTTTTGATATTTTTCCGATATATCCTTTTTTTTGAAATCCTTCCATTTCTTTCACTAAGTTCAATATGCACCTCATGTCCCTTTTAATTGCATTTTCATCCTGAGTTGACTTCATTGTTAGATAAATTTTTAACGAAATGATAAACACACAATTATCTTAAGAATTATCTTTTACGGGGAAATTCTTCCGACTTTGGAAAAACATTGTATACGACCCGCAAGAGCACTAAAACTGTATTTTGTGAAAAAGAAATTTCAAAAAATCAAAAAGGTATGCATGCTTTTTTTTTTACTACAAAGTATCCGAACGCTTGAAAAAAAAAACATTTTGCATTCCCTTTATACAGGTTTTGAAGTATTTTCCAAATGTATTTTTTATAAGCCGCACAGGACTAAGTACTTGTGAAAGTCAATTCAAATTTGCAGATTTATTTCGAAAGTTATAACTAGTCGGCTAAACCAAAAATGTTATATGGTAGTCGGAAGCACGTAAGTTTTGTAAGAACCGGTGTTTCAATGTCTATCAAATTTGAGACGTGGTTGAAACATTTTCAGAAAAAATATTTGAAAAAATAAAATTTAAATTAAAAAAACTTGATTTATTTAATAGTGCTTTTAAAGTCCTCATGCTAATAGATGTTTGGTGTAGGTGTTAGACAATTGCTGTTTTTTTTTCAGGTTTGCGAGTTTGATCCCACCTCACGGCTCATGTTTTTTGTTTCTTCTTATTATTTTTCTTTGCGTTACATATCAATATCAATATCATAGATTACATCATTTTGCTTTGCACCTGATTAAAAAAAAAAGCACAATATAATCGGTTTCATATATCTAGGTTCGTGTGTGAAAAAAGAGAAAATAAATTAAAAATTATTTTCCAAACTCGCCAGCCATGTAATGGCGAATTCTCACACCATGTAATCAATGAAGATTACATTATTTCACCTGACACAACAAGTCTAGGCTCGTGTCATAAAGCTGAAATTAAAATAAAACTAAAAAATTAATAAAAGTTGTAAGAATTTAAATTCATATACTTATACATATAAGATAAAAAAAAACTTAAATAATGAATACAGTTTGTTTTAAATATATATATATTTACATAAACCTGGAAATAAAATTATTAGAAATATACGTGGTTTAAATGTGCTGTAAGAAAGAAAAAAAAATTATAAATAGATATTTATGTTAACCATGTATTCCAAACTAGCCAACTCACTATCCGATATCCCCCTTCGCATGTGCTGCTTTCAACATGTCATTGGCTATTACCCATGCGTCTTCAATCTTGAACATAAGAGCGTTGTTTAAAAATTTGTGTATTCCATAACATTTGTCTCCTCGAAGCCATCGTCAGAGGGGTTGACTAAAATTAATCTCTCTTTTCCTTTATACATTTTGGAGCGCATAAGGGTGTCCGAATCAGCTCTCAAATCGCCTTGAGTTTTCACCATGGATTCGGTACACATTTCGCAACTTAATTTAAATATAAATTTATTGAAAATTGAATATCCTGTGAAGTACCTTTGGACTTGGATTTCACTGGTTCTTTCATTTATTATATCCAACTCCAGTTCTATTCGGTCTTCGTCTAGAACTGCATATACCTCTTCGGTTTCTTCAGATACTCCCTCTTGACCTAAGTATTCTTCTATATCCCAGGCTGGCCGTAATACCCTACTCATCTCGTTTTCACATAGTAAGAATTGGTACTGGTTGATATCTAAATTACTAACATTAGAAAAAGTAGCAAAGTTGGAAAAAGCTAATAAAATTGTAAAATATAAAAGCTGTGAAACTTTCTTAGAGCAAAATGGTTTGATGGAAAAATAACTGTAGAACAGTTATTATGGAATACTTAAAAAACTTTCAAGACTGAGAACACATTTGAAGCTTCTAATAACACAAAAGCTTATAAAATGAGCTTTATGTCACACCAAGGCCCTGTTTGTTTGACAACTGTACGGCGAAGCTTTTAGTGGAGTTAAATAGGATATTTTAAACTGCTAAAGTGCCGACAGAGTACAATTTTCGCAGAGACTTGAGGTAACGCAGTATGAAAAAAATACCAAAAATCTTATTATTACCATATTGGTTGAAAGGTAAGATAAGGTTAAAGGTCACACAAAAGCCACTTTTTTTTAAAACATCCTACTTTCCAAAGCTTAGGGCCGTTTTGTCAACGCCCGGTTTATGCTAACTGGCACTTTCTTTCACAGATAACGGATGAACATCTGTCATAGTGGAAATATACTAGGAACATACTGGCCGTAAAATACCAGCTTCATAGTAGTTCAAAATGTAAGGCAATGTACTAATAAAATTGCAGTCAATCATACCACTATCATACTAGTTCGAAAAAGATAAAAGAATGCTAGTCCAAATATGGACCCAAAACCTCTAGCAGGTATTAAAATAAAAAAATGGATCCATCAATACATAATTTTAATTTTTCATCATTTTCGGTGCGAAAAACCCCGGTTTGGGATTGCAAAAAATATAAACTATATCTTTGGAATCTTTCGTAAACTGGTTGCGAATTACAATAGCATGCAATGCAAATAAAATAAACGAAAGAAATAATTACAGCTTATGTCGCTTAAACACATACTATGAAAATTGTTTCGCCTAGTATGATTTTAACCAGAAAATTATAGTTGGATACTAGTATGTTTACTGACTAGTTTGATATTTCACTGCAGGGAACCTACAGCTTGAAATAATTCAGCTGCGCTATAAGCTCGCTTCCAAAAAAATACATTTTCGTAATAACAAAAAAGTAAAAAGCTCCACAACAAAAGCCGCAATATAAATCTGCCCGAATGTATTTATTGTAGCCCACCACCTGTTATGACTACTAAGCTTTTTCATCCGAAGCTCACCAAGGTTCTCAAAATTTCCACAAGGTAGCTCGGGCAACTCATGAGTAAAAGCTTACAGACATAAAATTGTATAATTTAATAGCTTCAGTTTCAATGTAAAGCGTTAATTTGCTTTTCACTTTCGCTGATTCAAGTTAAATGGTTCGGAAAAGGATGCAGGAGTTGATTTAATTTTGTATTTTTTTGTTTCGCTTTCACCATAACTAAGTATTGCATTAACATTAAATGAACATTAGAAGAAAGTGTATAAATTGACATTGGTTGACAAGAGTGTTGAAAGTGAATTTGTCAAAGGGAATGCAAGTGAGCAGATTTTACTTTGAATTTTATTTAGTTGCAGTGGAAAGCGATTTAGTTAGAACATTTTATTAGAAAGCGATAACGTTTTTATCAGACTAGAACAAAAAAAGTTTCGAATCCATATGATCAAACCAGGGTTGTTGGGTCACTTTGAATAAAAAAACTTTTAAAGTAAAAAATTAAATTTTATTTGTTATTCAAAAAAGTTTGAATAAAAAATGAAATTGCTATTTTTATTGAAGCTTTTGAAAATGAAAAATAGCACATCGAGATACAAAAAAATTATACCCGTATGTGCATATAGACATAATGCGTATTTGTAAAGATTTTTTTGATTATTTCTGTATAAATTGGAGGCACTGAGTTTATGTGATTCAATTTCGGGATCATTGCTGCCAATAAGGGACTACTTGGTGGTTTTCAGGGTGATTTTGCAAAGGTTTTAGGGATAACTTTGGGGTTTTTCAGCACTATTTCGACTTTAAGACTTTTGGGTCCATATTTGAATTATTTTAGGGATCTTTGTGAAAATTTTTCAGAGAAATTGCTCTAAAAAAGTCTCGTAATGATTCCAAAATAGTCCTGAAAACAACACCGAAATGACCGGTAAAACCCACAACACAATTCAGCATATGTCCCGAAATTACCCCGAAAAAGTTACAAAATGGTTCCTAAAACTATCCCGAAAACATCGAAGGAATCCCGCCAAAAGCCTTATTTTGTCCAGCAATGGTCCCGAACTTGCACCCAATTAACTTAGTGAATCTCAATTTATACACAAATAACCGAAAAAATCTTTATAAATACACATTATGTCTATATGCACATACGGGTATAATTTTGCTGTATCCCGATGTGTTATTTTTCATTTTTAAAAGCTTGGATAAAAAAATTTTTTATTTTTTATTGAAAATTTTGAAAAAAATAAATTTTTATGTCTTGTTATTTTTTTGTCACTCGTCACTAAAATTTTTGAAAACGCCCATTCCTGGATCAATTGATTAGAATAACTAAATCGGAGCAGAAGGAAAATGAAAAATATAAAGAGAAAGACTTGAAAAAAGAGGTGAGGTAAAATAAAAAGAAAGGGAAATGGAAACCGCAAGGGAACCAGAAATGGAAAGGGTTAAGGAAATGAAAAAGAAGAGGAGCGTGAAATTGAAAGGCAAAGAAAAGGGAAATAAATATTAAAAAAGGAAAGGAAAAGTTAAAAAAAAAATGAATGCCAATGTCAAAGAGAAGCCGATTTATATTGAGGATAGGAAGATACTTTCATAGTTATGACTACTGAACTCGACCACGCTTCGCTGCGTCTCAGAACTTTTAGTAGACTGAGTCCGATTTGAATCATTATATCTCACATAAAGACAGACAAAATTCTAAAAACTGCTACTTTGGCTGAATTGGCTTTGTAATGATCCCTCCTTAGAATTTTCCTTGAATATCCGCAATGTACAGACGTCGACCTGTTACAATTTTATTATACGTAGATATTAAAATAATGGTAGTGATGATGATGAAGATGATAGTAACGGTGTTGATTAAAGTTATTAAAGCTAACCGAGCTTTAACTGACGTAAGTCTTTTGGTCAGCTGTCAAATTAACCGCCAATTAGCGCTAACCGGCTGTTATGCAAGTGATACTAAAACGAGCACTAAGGGCCGTTTACTCAATGTCTGGTTATGGTAAACTTTACCACATGATAACCTAATCATTGCTTGGCTCAGAATGACAATTTCGTTTACACAAAGTCTGATTAAGTTATCATGATAAAGTTAGTCATTGTGAATGTGTTTGGGAAAAAATTCACAAAAGTTGCATTGTGAACGCATGAAAAGTGACAGCTGCTCTTATATAAGCCTGAAGGTGTACAAGGCGGACGCCGAAGCCCTGGCTAATTTTTCATCTCTGGCGGAGGTGGAGCCTCCCCCCAGCGATAACGAGATGGAGGTTGATGAGAGTGGGTCGGATGTGCGGAGCGGCTATGCCTCGTCCAGCTTGGACGGTAGCGGGACTCTCAGGAGGCTTTACTCCGAGAGTCAGCTTCTGAGCGAGGACGACGCCGACGCGACGCTCACGGAGGAGAGTGCTAAAAAGCAAGATGATGAGGGTCCTCCAAATCAACCTTCATCACAGTAGAGCAGCGTCAGCTGCGCTTCTACTCCAACTTTCGGCAGGGGGAGTAGATATCGTTTTAGTTCAAGAACCGTGGATCACTGGAAATAGGATCTGTGGTTTGAGGACTACCACTTGCAAGCTCTACAGCGCTCAAGATAAGGGTAAGCCTCGTACGTGTATTTTAGCTAAGTCGAATATTAACGCTTTTCTTCTACCCCACTTTAGTGACGGAGATCTGACAGCGATTAGCGTCGAGGGGTTAGGTAGAAGTTGTAGATTTGTCTCTTTCTATCTGGCCCACGATCACGAAGGTTGACTACCGCCACATAACTTCAGAGAGCTCGTGAGTTCCACTAGGCCCCGAAATAATCTAATTGTGCTTGGAGGCGATGCGAATGCCCATCACACTCAATGGAGCAGCACCGACACAAACGACCGAAGTGAGTCACTATATAACTACTTATTAGGCACTAATCTAAGTTTATGCAACAGGGGAAGTGACCCCACATTCATAACAAGGAACCGCGAGGAAGTCCTTGATATTACACTGGTCAGCGACTCCTTCAGCGACCTCATAGAATCATGGAGGGTTCTAACAGAACACTCCTTCTCAGACCATAGATATATTAGTTTCTCAATAGCAGATACGCACACATGTCCAAAATTCATACAAAATATAAAAAGAACAAACTGGGGCTTCTACAGGAAGCTCATTGATAGAAATCTATCAAAACAAATGGTCACACCTAGAAATGATAAGGAACTAGACGAGCTAGTCAACACTTTTAATCAACAATGCAAGCTTGCTTTAGATAAGGCCTGCCCGATCAAAAAGGTAACGGAAACCCATAAGCCACCTTGGTGGTCGTCTGATCTAGATAGACTCAGGAAGGCTTGTAGGGTTGCCTTTAATAAAGCCAAACAGGACGGCCGCGAGCTATCCTGGGCTGTTTACAAAACTAAGCTAAGTACATATAAAAAAGAAATCCGCAAGGCCAAACGAGCCTCCTGGGTGGATTTCTGCAGTGAAATTGAATCCACATCTGCTGCCTCGCGCTTGAGAAGGGTGCTCTCAAAAGCGCCAGCAACACTGAGCCACGTCCAAATGCCAGATGGGCAGTGGACGGATTCGACTACGGATACCATGAATCTGCTCCTGGATACACATTTCCCGACATGCACAGACGTGTCTACCACTACCGGCGGAAAGGTGCCTTCCGATCAAATGATAAGGGAGATCACCGATGAGAAGAAGCTAGATTGGGCTTTATCTACCTTCAAGCCCCATAAGTCGCCTGGACCAGACGGAATATTCACGGCCCAGCTACAACATACATCCGGGCTTATCATGCCCTGGTTGAAAACTATGTTTATAGGCTGCCTAAGGCTCAACTACGTACCCACTTCATGGAGGGAGGTTAAGGTAGTCTTCATCCCCAAAGCCGGGAAGCCATCTCATACTAAACCTAATGACTTTAGGCCTATAAGCCTATCCTCATTTCTTCTTAAAACCCTAGAAAGACTTCTGGAGGACTATGTCAGAAGATCGATTGACCCAACTCAGCTCTCGCGGGCTCAGCATGCCTACAGTAAGGGTAGGTCAACAGATACTGCCTTGCACTCTCTTGTATCTGTTATAGACAAGTCACTTAACCTAAAGGAATAAACATTGGTGGCTTTCCTCGACATTGAAGGCGCTTTCAATAACGTCCTTCCGGAAGCTATCACCTCTGCGCTGACGGGTCTGCGGGTCGATACCTGTCTGGTGGAGTTCATTCGTAAACTGCTTACTAGCAGACGGATCACAACCGAGCTAGGTGGGAACTCGATTCACAGACTCGTTAACAGAGGTACCCCACAGGGAAGTGTTCTCTCACCGCTACTTTGGGTGGTTACTGTAAACCAGCTTCTACGCCTCATGGAAGCGGAAGGCCACCAAGTGATTGCGTACGCCGATGACATCTGCGTTATGATGCGGGGAAAATTCCCTCAAACTCTATGAACTTAATGGAATCAGCCTTATCTAAAATTTGTGACTGGGCAAAGTCAACAGGTCTGGGGGTCAACCCCGAGAAAACCGAGCTAGTCCTCTTTACTAGAAGGTACAAAATACCGAACCTTATACCACCAAAAATTGGTAACACGACTTTGGCATTCAGTGCCAAAGTCAAATATTTAGGAGTTACTCTAGACAGGAAACTACTCTGGGGTGACAATATAACAGAACGGGTTAAAAAAGCAACGTGCGCGTTGTTTACTTGCAAGAGAGCAATTGGTGTTTCGTGGGGGTTTTCTCCCAGGGTAGTGCACTGGATCTACACAGCCATTGTTCGCCCGATTCTACTCTACGGAGTGCTAGTCTGGTGGCCTGCACTAACTAAGAATACGTACCTCAAACAGATACAAAAAGTCCAAAGGAGTTCAGAACTCTGCATAACCGGGGCCCTTGGGTCCACCCTGAAAGAAGCACTCAACACTATGCTGCATCTACCACCGCTTGATTTGGTGGCGAAGGAAGTAGCCACGATCACAGCTTTGCGAATAAGGGAGACTGGCGTCTGGATAAATGGACAAAGTGGGCACGCCACAATCTTGGGCAACCACGCGCCTGTTAACATTCCACCACACACGGACTACTGCGCGTCAAATAACGTGTTTGTCAGGAACTACGAGGTTATAATACCGACAAGACAAGAATGGGACAACAGACCACATACGGTTCGGGGCGCCATCAACATCTTTACTGATGGCTCCAAGCTTGAGGGGAAGGTGGGGGGAGGAATCTTTTCACCGGACCTGGGACAAGAGATCTCCTTCCGTCTTCCCGACCACTGCAGCGTGTACCAAGCGGAAATGCTGGCAATACACGGCGCGGTGAAAAGCTTGGTATCCATGCCCCAAAATGGTAAACAGATCTATATCTTCTCAGACAGTCAGGCCGCACTTAAAGCCTTGAACTCATATGTCGACAATGCAAAGTCGTTAACTGAATGTCGCAGATCTCTCAACGAGATGGCTCAGCACTTCAGTATTAGCCTTATTTGGGTACCTGGGCACAGGGATATTGAAGGCAACTGCAGAGCGGATGAGCTGGCTAGACGGGGTACCACCACCCATCTCCTTCCAGGAAATAGCTCGGTAGGCATACCCATGGCCTCCTTTAAATTTAGTGTCAGCACAAAAACAATGGAAATAGCGAATATGCTCTGGTCAGGGCTCTCGACGTGTGAGATATCCAGACTAACCTGGCCTTCCTACAACAAAAGACGTACAAACTCCCTGCTGTCCCTCAATAAATCGGGCATTTCATCCCTGGTAAGGGTTCTAACAGGGCACTGTTTAATAGGCACTCACGGCGCCAGAATGGGCGCAATGACTAATGATTACTGTCGCAGCTGCAGATGTATTGAGGAGGAGGAAAGTGTTCAGCATCTGATGTGTCAATGCCCTGCACTCAGCAGGCGACGGTTAGCTATCTTGGGCCAACCGTTTCTCAATAACCTCGCTGAGGTATCACAAATAGAATTAAAAGCGTTATCTAAATTTATTGACTCCACGAAGTGGTTCGATCCCCTGCCTTGAACAGGGTGTGAGTTGGTTTTCCCTGGCGTCGACGGCAGCGCAACCGTGTGAGTCGACTGGTCCTTTTCAGCTTTCGGGAGACCTTTGAACTCGGATACTCGGAGGGTTGTTGGATCGGCTAACTGTTAAGCGGCTGAGCTGCTGTCGGCGTCGGGGATGACTTGCTCGCATCTCTGGGGCATAGAGGTGGGTAGAGACCGTATAGGGTATCACAATGGGCCTATTTAGTGGCCTAAGTGTCGGGCAGAGTCCAGGTACTCTGTCCTGCCCTTGCAACCTAACCTAACCTAAGAACATCGCAAGGAATGCCTCAAGCAAAAAGTTGTATATATTTGATAACAAATATATATGACCATACTTCTTTCTTACGAAAACCTGCTTTGGCAACTTAAATTTTCCATACAGTATGAGGCATTTTTTCTTATGATCTGCATTTTGCCTTAAAAAAAATTGACGGGGAAAAATTTCTTGAGTGTCATTATGGAGTTTTCTCATTTCTGGCGATGCCCGTAGTAAGCTTTAAAAAGACAAAGTTGCGCAAAATGTAATACCTAAATAATTTGTTTGTCAAAAACAATAATAGGCTTGATATGCAAAATTTTCGCTAAATTGGGTATGTTCACTTCATTGTCAATAAAACCAAAATTTCTTCATGTATTTTCACGAAATAAGGTTTCAATTATTTATAATTGTTACAGTTTTAAGACCGAGAAATAAAAATGGTAAGTTTTTAAAACCTTCAACTTTTTTATGAATTTTTGAAAAATAAAAAAATTTTCGCTTTTGCAAAAAATCAAGAATCCACTGGTGTTTCTATTAACGAATTTAGATAAGTAATTTCCAAGATATGATAAAGTAAATGGAAAGACCTCTATGAAAATTCGTGATTTTAGAAAAAGAAAAACAGAAAAAAATCGTATCCATAGAATTTTAAATTTTCGGTACTTAGAGGTCATAATACATCGAAATTAAATAGTTAGACTTCAAAGTAATTTATCTTGTTGACTAGTGTTATTATACATATATTTCGTTAATATTAACTTCAAACAATAATTAATTTAATAAGGCTATTTATATCGACAAAGACTTGTAATCACAAATTTAAAACACAAATAACTCTAAAACCAGCACCAAATAAGAAAATTACAACCCTGAACCATATTTAGAGCACCTGAAAGCTTTAAAAAGATCTTATTTCATTTTTGGCATTAAATCTTTTTAAAATTTTGTCGACCTGTGTGTGTTAGCAGCTGGAATAATTTATAATCTCTACTGCGACACGCAATTTAAATGTAATTAAAACGCGATAAACAAATTCATACACACACCCACACCTAAACCAAAAAATACTCACATCAAATTCATGTTTCAAAATTATATACCTCGGCAACAATGACTTCGTTTTAATTGTTTGTTTGTGGATATTTGGGGAAGGATTCTAAATGATTTGGCTTTTCGGCATTTTACACCCGCACACTTCATGGGCGCTTACCGAAGTAGCAACCCTTTTCCCTGTGCATGTACACAATTCTTTAAAATTTTCTTAAACTTGTGTCATTTAACTTTTCGCTGTCATGATAAATTTTAATAATTAATGCTAATTACGAGTATGTTTAAATCAAGGATTCTCATTGCTTTGTTGTTGCTTATGTTGTCAGCGATAGCAGTAAATATTATGTAATACGTATGTGAAGGAAGAGAAATGTTAAAATATTCATGAAGTTCATGTGATTTTGTCACATGGCATTGTTTTATGCAGAATTCAAGAATCGTAACAGAAAGAGAAATCGCTTCCAGAAAGGAACCGGTTACAAGCTTAAAAAGGAACTCGGTTTGTTTATAGTTAGGTTCATGGTTATGGATATGGTTATGGTTACGGTTATTGTTACAGTTATGGTTATTGTTACGGTTATGGGTTTGGCTATGGTTATGGGCACCGTTATTGTAGAGTATTCTATATTATAACATGTTACAATCTTTTTTGTACAATATTACATACACTACTTGAGTACTACTGTAATAATCTATTATCATTATACCATTCATGAACATGAAATGGTATTATAACCTTGGTCCGATGTTTGTAAGTATGAGAAGAAGAAGAGATAGACCCACCAATAAGCATGCCGAAATAATCAGGGCGATAAGCTGAGTCGATTTAGCCATGTCCGTCTTTCCGTCCGTCCGTCTACCCGTCTGTCTGTTTGTACGCAAACTAGTCCCTCAGTTTTAGAGATATCTTGTTGAAATTTGGTATGGAGCCGCCATTTTGTATGAGATTGATCATTTGTCGGAACCAGCAAGATCGGAGCAATACAATTCATAGCTCCCATACAATCGAGTTTCGATAAATGGGTCTTGGGCTATAAATTTTGCAATTAAAGAGGTAGGAACGTAAAATTTTGCAGATTTGGTACTTATTATATGTAATGTGTGTAGTGAAAATAAGCCAGATCGGAGCAACATAACATATAGCTCCCATACAATCGATTTTTCCGACAAATGGGGTTTGGGACATGTATCTTTAAATTAACAGTTTTGCAGAGTTTTTACTAATTGTGAGTAATGATCTAGGTCAAATAGTTCTCCACATGTAAACCATCGAGGTTCCTTGCGTTATGCTTATATCTGATAGTAAAGCTCATCGTTTAAATTCTTTCATTAGTCGTTGGCGTCATGGAAAGGACCATACATCTTCTGGAGTACTTTTCTCTCACATACTTTAAGGAAAATTTAATCTTCTTTCAGCACTGTTTATAGCTTCAAGTCGTAGATCAGGACAGGTATGATTGGAGACTTAAAGAGAGATGTATTTGTCAGTCGAGAGTGGATTTATTTCTCAGTTGTAAACTACAAACTCCAAAACATGAATTCTCTCTATGGAGAAGAATTGTTTGTAGACATGCTTGCTTGAGTTAATGTTTTTGTACTATTCGCTCGCTGATAGAAAATGGATCGTATAGGTGCACGAAGATTTGCTCTGTAAATACATATGAACATGATCTATTGCAGCTGCAAAAAATAGTCCGACTGATCTCTAAAAGTTAGTGGGATATAATTGATACCGTTATAGGCATAGTTGGAATAAGTCGAATATAATTTATGCAGCCTACCACAAATAAAATAAAGTAAATAAAATAAAATAAAATAAAATAAAACAAAATAAAATAAAATAAAACAAAAACAAAATAAAATAGAATAAGATAAAATAAAATAAAATAAGATAAAATAAAATAAAATAACATAACACAAAATAAAATAAAACAAAATAAAACAAAACAAAATAAAATAAGATAAAATAAAATAAAACAAAATAAAATAAAACAAAAAAAAAATAAATTAAATTAAAATAAAATAAAATAAAAAATAAAAATAAAATAAAGTAAAATAAAATAAAATAAAATAAAGTAAAATAAAACAAAACAAAATAAAAGAAAAGAAAATTGAATAAAATAAAATAAAATAAAATAAAATAAAATAAAATAAGATAAAATAAAATAAAATAACATAAAACAAAATAAAACAAAACAAAATAAAATAAAATAAAATAAAAGAAAAGAAAATTGAATAAAATATAATAAAATAAAATGAAATAAAATAAAATAAAATAAAATAAGTTAAAATAAAATAAAATAAAACAAAATAAAATAAAATAAATTAAAATAAAACAAAATAAATTAGAATAAAAACAAAATTTAAATAGAATAAAATAAAATGCTTACCTGGAACTGATCAAGATTATCTGCTCTAGTGCTCTTTTTGTTCACGTTAGTTATGTGTAAATATCCGTGAGAGCACATCCCATCTCGGGCCAAATATTTGTAGTACGTTTCAAAAACACCCAAACAATTATAAAACTTTATTTAAATATTTTATTTTTAAGTATACTAATTGAGTTTATTATTACCAATCAGACTAAACTAGAGTTAGGATTATGATTTTGATTGATTTACTACCGGTATAACTTGACAGTTGTACGTATACTATAATATATATATATGTATGTATATAAAAAGATTATGACTCAAAATAACGGTTAAAGCTTATTTTTCTTTTTGAATTGTGTTTCTCTTTCTTCATGTATCTGCAATGGCGTCAGTAACTCGCAAATATAGACCAAACAGCCTCGTTAACCAGTGTTTGCTACCAATTGTCCTAGTTTTTGAATTAACCTCTGCCACAATTTCTACTTAATTTACGCCACCTTTATTGGTATACGATTTGTTGTTGCAATCAAAGCAGCTTTAGTGCATACAGTATGCAATCAGCATAGTCGAAAGTGTAGAAATGCTGAAATGAGCGAATGTGTTTGCTGAGTTTTCATATGTACGGCTGGCACTCTCGCTCAACTCCAAATTGGATACTGAGCGGCGTGCGTAATAATTGCCCGGCAATTTCATAATATCCGGCTGCGTACCCGGGGTGAGGGGTGCCAATGCAACAGAACCCTCTGGTACCTCTATGGGTGGCAATGTATTGAGTGGGGCCAGTCGCACACCAATTTCCATATCGCTAATGTGTGTTGGTGCTACAGTTGAGGCAGCAGCTGTGGTTGTTGACGATGTGTCCGTTGACGAGGTGCTCGTACTGGTTGTCGATATGCCAGTAGCATCCGTTGCATTTGATTCGGTTGACGGTGCTGTTGTCAGCTCAGCCGGTGGTGGTGGTGCTGGATAGCAAGCGATTTTTTCCACTTCAATGGTTTTTGTGCTGTCAGCAGGATCTGGTTCGGGGACACGTACTGGCATGCAAATTATACCACCAGGTGCTGGTGGTTGTTCTGGTGCGGTAGGTATACCCGCAGCAGGAACTGCAGCAGGTGCGCCAGAAGCTGCGGGAACTGGTGCAGCATATGAGGGTGGAGCTGCATTGAGTGTGGGTGTAGCTGCAGCAGCTGTAATTGCTCCGCCTGCAGCTGCAGCGCCGATAACTGCCGTTGCTGCTGCTGCATTACCACCATTATTTGCAACAGGTGTATCGTATGGTGCAAGTTGGGCTGTGGATGGGGTCGCTGCAGCAGAAGGTTGCACCGCATTCGGTTGTGGGGCATAATTTTGGGGCGCGGCAGCAGCAGGTGCACCTTGATTGGTTGTGATTACTGTGGTACCGGAACCTGCATCCGTAGTTGTTACTGAACCTGGTGGTCCGTTATTGATAATGATAATGCGGTCTTCTCCATTGCTGGCGGGTGCAGCGGCGCCACCTCCACCATAGCCACCACCTCCACCGTAGCCACCACCGGATGAAACAACTCTGGTTTGTGATGGTGTGAGTGCATAGCCGAGAACAGCACCTCCTAAAGCACCAGCAGCCAAGCCGGAACCTGAAAGAGATCATGAGATGAAGCGTATTATTATAGGATAGAAACAGAAGAGTCAATAAAAATGATGAAATGAAATAGAAATATAATGAGGAAGGTACCGCAACGGCAAAAAAATAAGGAATGAAAATCTTATTGCAATTTACAGCGGATTGAATGAAAGCGGAATTGAAGCTTAATGGGAATGGAATGGAAAATAAATTGAATTGGGATTGTAACGGGAATGGGACGGACGTAGAAATGAAATGTGGAAATCACTGGAAGTAGTGTGAAAATTGAGCAGATATGAAATAGATGTTTATAGTGAAAAGAGTGAAAATAGAACAGAATGGAATGGACCAGGAATGTAAAGGGGATCGACTCAAGATATAGCTAAATGGAGATAAATTCATTAAAAAATCGAATACAAACGGGATGGATTGAAATAAAAATTTAAAGTGAATGGAGAGGAAAAAATATGAAATGAATGAATAAGATATGGACTATAAATTTAATGGATTGGTGTTGGAGTTGGAATGGAATAGAGGGGGTGTAAGAATGGAATACCGATTGAATCGGAAGAACAGAAATGAAATGGAATTGCATATTAATGTGAAAGGAATGAAAATTTTCAAATGGAATTAAAAGGATATCAAACAAACATAGGAATCGGATGGAAATATAGTAGGAATGGAGCACAAATGGAGTGGGAATGAAACAGGAATAGATTGGAAATTTAATAGAAAGGGAATTAGGATGGAATGAAAACGAAATTTGTATGAAATATAAAAGCATGAGGATAAAGAAATAAAATTAATTCAAAAAGCAAAAGAATCGGAATGGAAACATAGACGAAACTCATTTGGGAAAAAATTGATGTAGAATCTTAGTAAACTGGAAATAAAACCATTAAGGAAAATTTGAGTTAAATTAAATTGGGAAAAAGCTGTACTTAAATCAAATGGAACGGACTTGCATGAAAATGAAGCAAAGTGCCTTGATTTGGTAGTAATAAGTTCAGCAAAACGAGGTGAAATCGATTAAAGGGATACTAAGAAATTTTTGAATACTCACCGAAACCCAATCCCGAAGAAGACCTAGCCGGCGCCTGAGGATAATATGTCGCTCCAGCTGGCAACGATGAACCCGCTGGAAGGAAGGTAGCTCCTGCAGGTACCGCCGCTGCTGCTGGATAATAACTGGCGCCGCCTGGTGCTCCATGAGCTTGCGGATAATAGGTGGCGCCCGCTGGCACATGCCCGCCTGGATGATAGCTCGCACCGGCTGGTAAAGTATGCGAAGAAGGATAGTACGTGGCACCAGCAGGTACTGAACCTGGAGCATGATATGACGCACCAGCAGGCAATGAGCCGGATGGATGATAAGTAGCACCAGCTGGAAGCGAACTGGCTGAATGATATGTAGCACCGGCAGGCAAGTGTGATGGCGAATTATAATATGTGGCACCGGCTGGTAAACCTTGTGTCGGATAACTTGATTGCACACCTTGAACATTAGTACGTTGTATGGGCGAATATGAACCACTACCAAAGCTCCCGCCACCAAAACCGCCTGTCGAATTTGTACGACCACGGTATGTTTGTGCAGGTGTGAATGTACCACGATTGGCTGTATTAGACGATGATGGATTGTAAGTTTGCGCGGGTGTGAACGAATTGCGATTACCAGCCGTATTTGCAGTAGCCGTATAGCTTGGAGGTGGTGCATTTGGTTTGTAAGCCGACGAAGCAGAAGGTGCTGAAGCTACGGGTGCGCTAGCACGATACGATGGTGGTGGCTCATGTACGTTAGTGCGTGCACCACCTGCTGGATTTGATGCGGAGTAAGCTGGAGGTGGACCTTGTGCTTTAGGCACATTCCAACCGATAGGCGATGCGGTTGCAGCGGGGCGTGATTGTGTGTGCGTTGACTGTGAATGACTTGTTATGGAACTTTGCGGTTTTGGTGGTGCAGAATGATAACCGCCACCGTAACTTAGTTTTGTTGCATCGGAATGTGAATAGGATGGCCGTGATGCCGATTGCCATGAACTATGTGATGTCGATGGTGATGATGAGCGACGTGGTGAATATGAACCGCTGCTACTAGAGCTGCGTCGTCCGCTACTGCTGTAAATACGTTTAGCATCAGCAAAGAGGCAATTCGATAATAACAAGCAGATTGTGGCTAGGCAGAAGAACCGCAGACGTGTCGAATTCATTGTGATGTGCCAAGCACAATGGCGCTATGCTGATGCTGGAAATAGAAAAAATAGTTTATATTTAGTGATTGGAAACACGCACGGTCCATGATTGAACAATTAACTATAATGGAGGGGAAAAAACTTTTATCTAGATTTTATAAATATTTCGCTTTTGAATTCTCGACGCCTCGCACTAGGAAAATCAGAAAACTTTTATACTACAACAAACTGTTTTAGCAAATTTCATTAAACAAATGCTGCGTTTGTTTATATATTTTTTTGAATGAAGTATATATATTTAAAAAGTATCTTAGGTCACTTGCAGAACGGCAGGTTATCTTTTTAACTCAGAGTTAACCTCTCATGATTGTCCTGCACAGCAAAAGGTTAGCAGCTAAACCATGGTTAAATTGTAAAATTTTTATGCCAGCAATGTTCAAGCATTAATTTGTTAACTCTCTGTCAATCTGAACAAATAAATGTTTATTTAAATTCAAATTAATTGCGCTCTTCTCAATCTACGAGAAAAATGAGCACGCAGATGGCACCAAAAACCGCGGAAGGTCCTTGGCCGATTGCTTTTATCTTGCAGTCCTCAGTGTAGGAAACGATCGATAGGACTTCTTGTGGGGAAGGGATCTTCAATCGATACAAATTAAATAGTAGCAGAGGCTTGAGTGCTCGTTCCTGAATTTCTCCGATAATGGGCGCTCAGATTATAAGCGGCCCATCTTTTTCGACTGTAGGGAAGAGTTGTATTCTTAATATTATATGGGAGCGTCGCTTGACTGGTCGTATTTATGGCTTTTGATGGGAAATTCATTGGTGATTGGGCCTTATTAGCGCCGCTTCTAAGATTTTAGGTCTATTGCAGACCAGATGTTTACTATCCTATAGAACATACGCACCATCTTTTAGCCGGATTCAAAGCGGCTTTTGACAATGCAAAAAGCAACTAACGAGAACAAAACTAAACACTGAAGGTGGCGGAACGCCGAAACCGGTTTGTTACAAAACCAAGTTTAACAAGGGATTATGGAAAATCGTTCCAATATACATCAAATAGGAACCTTAATTAGGCTTCCCTGCAAAGGTTATTCTGCAATGCCGAATGGAGTTGAGTTACACCAACAGTTCTGGCTGGATTGTAGGAACTCTACATTCAAGATCAAAAGATGATTAGACAGTGGGAATTAGCAAAGAAACGAGCTTGGCATTAGAGTAAGAGGAAGCCCTGACCAAGATGAAAAAGAAACAGGTGGATGAGGGATTAATACGCAACGACGGACTCACCTAGACTGTTAAGCGCCAATGAATGTCGACGAGGCCACACTCATAAGTTCCAACCAGACGGGCCACTTTGGGTTACATATTGTAATTGATAGAACTGTATTGAAAAGTCTGCTTTCGCTTTATACAAAAACAAAAAAGTTGTATTAGCCTTGTTACCACTGACTGTTCACTTCAACCAAGCCTTGGAGCGCAAGATTCTGCCCAACAGAAATAACACTGGGAACGCGTTGTGTTCTCTCGTTGTCAAAAAGCTGTTCTGCAACACATTGCTAGAGTTCAAGCAACATTTTAACCCTGAGCTAATTAACTCTATACTTATAAATTTAGCTCTGGATCTTGTACAAGTGGGCCTTGAAATATTTAACTTAATTTTTAAATAAAAAAAAAAACAAAAACATCACTTGGCTTGCGGATTAAATTTTTTAGGCTAGACGTAACCTGACCAGTGTCTTGAACCTATCACCCTCGCTACACATACCCAGCATCTTACAGCGTTTGCCATATATTTATATATACCAATTTTATTTTTCAATTCAATAAGCTCTCAAAGCCCCCTTTCTCAAATTACGCACTCTTAAGCAAAGCACTACTTTTGTAAATTTACAGCTTATCTACGTATATATGTACTCATGTAAATGTATATTTATTTTTACATTATGTAGTTGATAGTTGTGGCACGTCAATCATAATTAAGAGGAATAAATTTGAAAACACCGAAAGCCTTTGTTGATTTTGTGCGCAAAAAAAGGCGCACTGGAAAATGTTCAAGCCATCCATTTACTAAATTACTACAAGTATTTGTTGTTTGTATTGTTGACTTAATTTTCTTTCGGTTTAAAAATGCTACTTTTACTTGTGCTTTTACGCTGGCAATCGTTTTCATTTGTGGAGAGTGAGTGAGTGGAGTGAGCAACTTATAGCTACTGCGTATATCAAAATATTTCAACTATTTAAATAGTGCTATAAATATTAAAGTTGTGATGGGTATTCGGTAGATAACCGGTTTTGCCTTTATGCACCTAAATCTACCGTCGTACAGCATTGCATGAAAACGAGCTTCGTTTCCTTTGGCTTTAACATTTGAGTTTTTATTTGTGATACTTTTCCTTTTCGATTTCTTTTTTTATTCCCTTTGTTTTTCCGTTTCCTCTAGGCTTTTTTCCCTATGTCTTCAACTTCGCTTCCACTTTAGCCGCAACTTTACCCTTTCCGTACGCTTTTATTGAAGCTTTTCTGACTTTAAAAGCCAATAATACTAATTTTTGTGAAAATTTGTATTGTTTTCTATTTTAATTTTAATTAATTAACTATTCAAAGTTTTTAATTGAATAGAAAATGAAAATTTTAGAGACAACCAAAGTATCTTTTTTTTATAGATCCAGTGAGATTTTGTCATGATCTGCTATCCATTAGGCTGTCAGAATGTTGGTTTTCTGTCAGCTAAACTCATATTAATATTCGTTTTACCATAACTTTTCGAGCGAGTCAGCATTTATCATTGCTCGTGATTAATGTTTATTTTTTTTTGTAACCTTTTGACACTCCGTCTGTGCTCTTAGGTTTGGTTTATTTTGTTTACCAATAATTCAATTGAATTCTTGTTTCTTGTTTTACGATGCTACGTAACCTAGTTTCACTGATCTAGCAATAATACTTTCGGAGATATCTCTCATGCAAAATCTAGGCCCCTTTAACTCTTCCCAATATTTTGGGAAAGATTTAGCTATTAACCTCACGTAACTTATCATCCAATTGCAGTGTTTTAACATGGTATGTAATCTTGAAGTCACATTAGATCTGAAGTTAAGAACTGATGTACTTTTCCAATCTCAGCGACAACACCAGCTCAAATTGAGAATAACAGCGGTCTCAACAAAAAAAGCTTTTCCTCAACTTATACTCGAATGTGATTCTTTAAGTGGACTCAAAATGTATGATTGCGCCCATACACAGTAAAATTTGAAGCTACTCATAGATCTTCCCTAACGATGAGTAAGAGATTACCCTTGTGGTACATCTCTTCATTTTCAAATAATTCACAATATACTCGTATGTATATCACTAAAGTATATCTTTATTCAATCATCTATATTCCGATTCACCCTTATTATTTTCTTCTTTTGAAGTCTAGCTTAGAATAATGTTTCTTTGAATTCATAATTTTTTACAACAAGTGTTAGAGCGTTAGAGTTACAGAGCTACTTCCTCTAGGAAGAATTATATGTTGCCGAATAATTTCTCAAAGATTCGAAGGGTATATTTTTGTTCGATTTTTGTTGGGAAGATTCAAGCAATCGTTATCTCTATATTTGAACTATATGTGCCCAGTGGTTGAAATCCAACCCCATAACTTTATTTTATTTTAATTATTTTCTGTTTCTTCCACTCGCCCTCTTCCTCACTTTTTCTTTGCTTGCCTCTTCTTTCTACAGTCTCTATTTTCAATTAAGTTTATTGTATTCTTTCTGATCCTTTGCTTCAATTTCATTGCCGTCCTTTGATACTACTTTTCTTACTTACTTTTATTTTTTTCCTTTCCTTTTTCTTCTTCCTTTTCCTCTCCTTTCCTTTCCTTCCCTTTACTTTCCTTTCATTTCCTTTCCGTTCCATTTAACAAATTTATTTTATTTTGTATTACTTAATTTTCTAGCATTTTATTCCATAAGTATAACCACAAAGCTTACACAAACAAAACTAATTAACTACCGTGTTGAGTATTCTGAGCTATAATTAATTGTACATGAATAATCAATTACTTTTTTTGTAAACACTGCGTACATTTATGGTAGCCGTAGTTACTTTTGTCTTTTTGCGATTGATAGCTTTCATCGTGTTTAGGCACGATTACCGAATAACACATACCCACATAAGCAGTGCGTAACACACATCTCAGCAAAGCAGTCAAACTACCCAGCTAACCAAAAGTAGGAAAAATTACTCACACATTTCTCGGAGCTTTACCTTCCGATATGAAATCTTTTCGGATCCCAAATGGAGCGAAAATCGTTTTACGCGTGCACTCCAAAAGGAGTCATAAAAAAGAGTCCAAAATTAGTCCGAATCCGATGAATTTGGAGCGTTTTATGACTCTTTTTAAATTAACTTCGGAGTCTTTTTGGACTCTTTTCGGAGCCATTTATTGATGCTTTTCTGAAGCTTTTTCGGAGCCTTTTTTTGAGTCTTTTTGGGCATATTTTTTCCTCAATTCTGATGGTTTTTGGAACCTTTTATTTAACCTTTTTGGGCACATATTTTCCTTTTTTTACTCTTTTTTTTAATACTCATATCTGTATTTAACTAATCAGACAAAAGTTCGCTTTTTAATGGTTTATACAGTATTATTTTTTTAATATTGAAAATATATGTAATTCTTTTAGTTCTTCATTGAAAACAAATTTTATGTAAAAATATTTGTATTGCTAAATATATATGTACAACTAAGCGTATACATTTTTCATTTGGAACTTATCACTGCATATAATCAAAAATTATATTTTTTTCATTAGTATGCTACATAGAATATACATACAGTGGTGGCAGGAATAATGGAAACAAAATTGGAAGTAGTTTTAATCGTAAAATATATTTATTTGTGTTTTTAAAAATTTTCATTTAAAATAAAGCAAACTCTTTTACAGAAACCACATAAATCAAATTTTCAAGGTTTACACAAAGTTTAGGAAATTTTATCAAAGTTTTAAAAATTGCCATCAAAACTTTGTGTTAACTTCAAAAGTTTTACTATGTGGTTTTTTTAATGGACTTGTGTTTTATTTTAAATTCACTTCACTTGGCTTCCAACTTCCGACTATTGATAAACATTCACACAAAAGTCTTTCTCTTTATGTTCTGTTAGGTAAAATAAAAAAACCTCAGAAAATGCTCTAAAAGATTCATATAATTGAGCGCTATCATGATCCAATAATTTATATGGTCGTCGCAATCGGCCAACAACACGAAATTACCGCTTGACGTCGTTTAATTCTTATGTCAAAATGCACATGTGAGAGGGAACGCGCAAAAACGATTCGCCAATTTTCTAAGCTTTTCACGTATAACACACACATAAAATGTTATCACAAATCACTCGTTAAATATCAATTCACAGCGAATTGTTATTAAAAATAAATAAAACACGAAGCGAACTCAATAGCTTTTCCAAGAACTGTAAACAAAAAACAAAGACATGATAGTTTGACATAAGGTGTGGATGAGGAAGAAGAAGACGCTATGTCATCTACGACGACCATATAAATTATTGGATCATCAACGATATTGCTCATCCGCTCTCCAACGTTTATTTTCTCATAATTCTCTTTAAGAGTACAACAAAAAGGATCAGAAAACACTCTAAATGGTTCATATAACTGAGCCTTGCCTTTTATCCGCTCTACAATATTAATTTCTTCTTCCAAGGCTTCGTGAATCTTCATAAATAATAGCTCAAATTACGAACTCTTTTTGGATCATTATTTTGGAGCGCTCCGACTTTGGTAAGCTGGGTAGTATTCTATACACATATACTAAATCAAATTTCACCTTCAACTCAGATATGCATAGAGCCAACATCAACACCGAGGCACAGGCAGAGACACAGTTACAAGCAGCGGCAGAGACAAGGTCACAAGCAACAACGCATAACTTTTCTGTATAACGCCTACCGAGCACAAAGTAGTTAACACATCAAAAATCGTCACGTGTTATTCAATTGCCTATTTTGAACATCATCGCTTCCCAGAATGTAAACAATGACTCATCTGCGATGGCTCAGTGATTATTATGTCGTCACTACCGCAATCGACTAACAATGAAGTAATTAATTGCAATTGTTCAAGGTTTGAATAACTTTAATGGAATAACTGAGAATTAACTGTAACAGTTGATTTGCAAATTTTGTGTTATTTTAATTGTTTTTTTTTTTTTAAATACGAATGTAGGTATTGTAGGGTAGCAGATTTGTTAATACAATATACAAATGAATTATAAATTAAATTTGTGCTGTTAAGTTGGAAAGAAAGAGCTTAGTTTACAAAATAATCAAACATTTTCAAATCCAACTCAAGTTTAACAAAATGAAAATAATTTTTGCACAAATTTATATAAATATTTCAACACTGGAACCGCTTTCGTTGAATGCAATTCCTAATATATGACTTTAGAATGCTTTATCTATAGCTTGTGCATGCATATTGCTACCTCAGAATACGACTGTTTAACTTGAGTTATCAGCAGGGACCCCCGATAATGATTATTTTTATATTTTTAATGCAAAAAATCAAAGGCTTCCCAGTACCAGAGGACAATTTAAAGTACATATATGAACGTTCATGTCCTGTCATGCTCCACGGAAATCTGCATTGATTGAAGAAAATTTGAGCGAAACCTATATAAATTACATCTAATCAATCATACTTTTTTGAGTTAAATTTTTTTTTTTGATAAAAGTAAAACTTATTCCTTGAGCGGTATTTTAACCTTAATTAAATTTTAGGAATATGTATTATTGTTGTCAAAACTATAAAATTCAAAAATAAACTTCATCATTAATCGAAAAAATTAAAAATACCTATTATGGTTGATTTTTATTAAAACAAATCTGAAAATATGATCAAATAGCGAGTTTTATAATAAAACTCATAACAGTTACGGTCCTTGGTTATCAGTAGATGTTTTAAATATATAGAGGTAAGTATTTTCAAAATTACCTTGTCTGATTCTCTTTTCTTTCATCGCCATTACGTAAATTTAGTGTTATGAACGTATTCAAGAGCTATAAACCTTTCTTTGCAAAAATCAAAATACACCCCCTAGATGATAGAATTTTACACAGGTCCATTCGGTTGCGAAGCCTACCACATGCATTATACGATTAAACAGTATGAATCGATCAAAAGTTCTATGAAATTTATCCAAATAATTGATGACTTTTAAAAATATATTTGAAATTTTGAGCATCAATTGCCTTATTTCGGAATATTTTTTTTTTCACAAAAGATATATCTTTATATTTCGAGCAATTGCGGTGCAGGAATGTTAGACGCCTAGAAAAAGTGTTCTGAAGCTGTCGGGACTCTGGGGCCGCCGTCAATTTAGTTATGACTCCTTTCGAGCCAGAAATTGCCAGAAATAGTTAAAAATCAACTTTACTCGTAAATCGTTGCGTTTCCCGTTGATCCCTTCATTATTTCTAAGGACCGGTTGGTAACAAAAATAATAGATTGAGTTAGTTCATTCCTCCCCTCGGATCGTTTGTGCCCTCATATGCCTATAGGACGTCAAGTACGACCTACCTTAACGTATGGTCTAGATGGGGTCTTTAGCCTGCGATTTTATGTTTTTCTGGATTTTTTTACGTCACATTGGTTTGATTCAACAATGAACAAGAAAATTTTGTTGTCACCTCAAAAGCAAGTAAGAAAAAAATCGCCAAAATTTCGTTTCTTACAGAAAACTTGAGCGACTTTATCAGTCTAGAAACGCATCTCACAATAAAATTACATTCTTGTTATTTTGTGCATTATCTTTTCGTTGATTTGCAAAAAGAAAACTCTTCAAGGGAATTTATTGTTTATAAAATATTCATTTGATTATTTAAAAACTCAAAACCAAAATATCACTTATTACTTTAATGGGATCAAATGTTAAACTTTGAATGGCGTAGAATTTTCTAATGAAGAAAAATAGCGAATCGGTTTTTGTTTACGAAAAAACAAAGAAAAAAATATATTATCTCCTTGGACATGAGCGTTTGTAAATTTAGTATATATGTATAAGTACATACTTACATATATGTATGTTGTGCGGAACTAACATATTTTAATTAATTATAAACTAACGTTTGAGTTATAATATTTGTTTCTAATAGTTCTAGTTCAAGGGACGTAAAAATCTATACGCTAAACGTCGTGCCCAGGTTAAGAGATTTCAAATGTGATTTTAAAATTTGTCAAAAGATTTCGAAATAATTTAAATGGGAAAACAGAATTTATAGTCTTTTTTATTTTTTTTTTAAACAATCAAATTCTAGGGTTGAGTTGTTGGTATTTATTTAAAAAATAATCTTGTTTTAACATTGTATGTGGTGAAAATCAGACCTGTTGAACTTGATTAGTAATTAGTAATCAATTAATTCGACGGCTTTTTTAATTACTAATGAAAAGGCAATTATAATTTGATTACGATTAGAAAAAAAAAGAGAATGAAAAATAATAAAAAAAAAATCGTTTTGAATACTTTTGATTTTTTTTAAATATTTTTTAATTTTTGCAGTATTGTTGATGTATACATATATTTATATGCTTCTACAACAATACTGAAAAAAATGAAAAAAAAATAAAAAAAATTGTTTTAACAATCTTTCAAAATCATGACTTTTTTTTAATAATTGTTCGGAAAATAATCATTAAAACTTGAAAGTAATTGGTAATCATTCATTAAATAGATTCTCAAGAAAATAATTAATCACACCGGTAATAAATACGATTAGAAATCATTAATTAACAGGTCTGGTAAACATATTCAAGGCGATTTTTAATCTTAAGTTCGTGACACATTTTGCTGATTTTTGGCAATTTTTTTCCGACGAGCTCAAGTGTTTTCCTTTATATAAAAAAAAGGGTAAGTTAACTTGTATAGAGGAAGTCCCCTGCGGGTTAGGGGTTTAGAATATGCCCGAGGTAGGCATACCGGTCGTAAGAGGCGACTAATATACACAAGGGTAATGACGTGCAACTCGATGGTTGATCTACGGATATGATGCCTCTCACCTCTCATTACCCATCTTATCCTTCCTTACGGAAGGAGGGGTGAAATCTGGCAGTACCGCAAGGGAGTACCGGAGCGTTCCGGGTTCAAATCCGGCCAAGGACTGTTAATTCGACAATACTCCCCAAAACCTTCGGGGAGTGTTTTTGTCGTAATAACAACAACAACAACAGGGCGATTTTTAAAAAAATTATAATCTATGCTAAAACTGAAGCTAGAAAAACTTTTGATTCTTAAATTTTTTTGTTTATTAACATTTTTTAAATTAATTATTGGAAGTATTTCTATGAATTAAAATTTCAAGACAACAGCCACGGTCTTTCTAATAGACCTTTTTTGGAAGCTGCTTGACTTCTTCATCATTTTTGAAAGCTTTTGGATTGATGGAATGAATTGCAAGAAACATATATATATATTCGAAAAGAATTAAATTCATAGAAGTATCATGAATTAGTACAACCATGGAATGGTAATCTCTTTATGCACTTGTTAATTTAATTCCCAATATTGTTGCTGTTAGTTAGTCCTCCTGCCAAGATAAATATTCAAAATCAGCTTAACAGAATTTTAAGTACCTACTTAATCTCAACTTTGTTTATGCTCTATTATGACCAATTTTTGGCTTTCTACGATTTACTTTATTATCACTGAAATTGATAGCAAATTTAGCTTGAAATTTTAAATTGGTAGTTTTTTTAACACAACACAATATCAACAAGTCTTAATATATTTAACCTCTAGCGAACTTTATAAGCAAAAGAAATCAACATTGCATTTAAAGATGTTGTAAGTATGTACAGCAGTATGTATATATGTATATACAGCTACGTTCAATATAATAGTAGTGAAATCAAAATGAATATCGTTCGGCGTAATAAGAAGCTGTGATCTTAATTATTTTTAAAATTAGTCCATAACAGAAACCACATACAAAGAAATTTCAACGGTTACACAAAGTTCAGGACAGGAATTTTTAAAAATGGACATCAAATTTTTTTGCACGCTATTTTGTAGACCAATCAATTTTAGTATAGCAACTTGGAACTCGTTTCAAAATTTCCCTGAATTTCTTTGGTCAGTGCAATTTAGCGATTTCTTCCATACGACGCATAGAGAAAAATTGATTTTGTATGGAAAAAAATACCCATTATCCTTAACAAAAAAAATTTAAAATTCATTGGAAACTTTTAGGTACTTCTAACTTGCACGTTATTATTAAATCTAAACGAGCTATAAAACTGCGTACTCAAAAATTTTCTAAAAATTCTTCCCAAAAATAGTGTAATGTTCATGTAATTTTTAAAACTTTAATTAACTTTCCTGAACTTTGTGTAAACTTTGGAAATTGCTTTTATGTGGTTTCTGTTATCGAATTCGCTATATTTTAAACGAAAATTATTAAAAACTTAGCTTCTTTTTAATTCCTCGAACCATATCCAATTTAATTTCACTACTATTATATTGAACACAACTGTACATTCATTTATGTATAAATTAAATAATTTCATAAGCACTACTTGAATTATTAAAAGTCATGCGTAAATTTCAAGCGAAACATAAATCTTCTCAAGAAATATAAAATCCACTACACAATCCACCACTTACTCAATTAAAAACACTTGTTTCTCTTGTTGTTATTGTACGCCTCAAATATTTATTTTATATGTTTATGTCCATAAAAATCAATGCTTTAGACAAGTTGTGGGTGTTTTGTTTTATTTGAAATATTTTTTCCGTTTTGTTGTTATTTGTTTTAGGTGCGCTCTGTTTAACGCTTCAAAGCAAACTAAACTTGAAATCTAAGCGCTGGCTGTAAGCTTTACCCATTGAATAAATGCTGGTTTTGTTTCATTTGTTGATTCTCTCTATTATCTGGCACATTTATTTATTAATAATATTATTTGGCGCATGTACTTGTTGTTGGACGACTTTATATCAGGTTGATGATTTCAATTGTTTAGGCTATGCTCTAGGTAGGCAAAAGTTGTATTGTTTGTATGTAACACGTTTTGAGTGTCAATCAACATTGTGCACCGGCTGGTACAGTTGTCAAAACAGAGACAAAACAAAATGAAAAATGCAAAATTTTATTAGGGTTGCAAGTGACAAGTTTGAAAAAAGGTAGTGGCGGCCATATGAAATGTTTATGTACAGGGTGGCTGATGAATTTTGCTACATTAAGAAACTCAAATATTTTTTTTTTCAGTGTATGGAATTCATTTTTCTTTTATTCATGTTAAAGCTCATTAAATTTTATTAAATATAGCTTAATTAGTTTTAAAAATAATGGAATTTAAATGCCCCCCCTGCTCGTCGATGCATGTGCGGCATCTTACCAAAAAGTAGTTCATTACTGCTTGGAGAGTTGAGACAGGAATAGCCGCAATTGTTTCTCGAATGGATTGCCTTAGTTCATTCAAATTTGTTAGTTTTGCTTTGAAGACTTCCTGTTTGCAATAACCCCACAAGAAAAAGTCAGGTGCAGTAAGGTCAGGCGACCTGGGTGGCCAACGGAATGTGGAGTTTCTGGATATCAGCTTATTGGGAAATTTTCGTCGCAATTCTGTCATAACAGGTTGGGCTATATGAGGAGCTGCACCATCTTGCTGAAACCACACAGAGTTGAAAGAAATTCTCATTCGGCGTAATTCTGGATAGAAAAACTCTCTCAACATGCTCAAGTAACGGTCTCCAGTAACCGTAACGGTGTGACCGTTTTCTTCGAAGAAGTAGGGCCCGACAATGCAGCGTGATGAAACTGCACACCACACTGTGACACGAAGTGGATGCAATTCCGTCTCATGGAGTATCTGTGGGTGGGAAGCACTCCATATTCGACAATTTTGTTTGTTTATGTTGCCGTTTAAATCGAAATGGGCCTCGTCAGACATGAAAAGACAGTTCAACATGTTTCCATCCTCTTCCACCATTTGAAGCATCTTCTGGCAAAATTCCCAGCGAATCGGCAAGTCTGCAGCGTTCAGTTTGTTGGCCATTTGAATTTTATATGGGAATAAGTCCAAATCTTTGTGCATAATTGACTGTAATGACTGTCTGCTTACACCCATTTGAGCAGATAAGCTTCTTGTCGAAACACGTGGATTGTTTTGTATGGCAGCAGCTACAGCAGCGATTGTTTCCTCCATTCGAACTGAAGGGTTTCGATGGTAAGGTCTTCTGTTGACTGTCCCATGCTCGGCAAAATTGTTTACAAGTCTTATTATGGTCCATCTGCTCGGAGGATTGCCGCCAAACGTGCGCCTATACTCTCTTTGAACCGAAACTAAGGACTCCAGTGCGTGATAGCGGCGGACAATCCAAATTCTTGTTTCAGTGTCCCAGTTATCCATTTTTGTTAAATGTAAAAGTCAATCTGCAAAATAAAAAAAAAATTAACCAGATTCATTAAATAGAAAAAAAGTTATTTAATTTTTTTTTGGTAGCGGCTTTCATTAGCCACCCTGTACTTTAATATCAAGTCATTGAATCGTCTTGACAAGTACCAAAGAATGCAGAACAACAGCGACATTTGTCTAATTACATTTATAGTAGAATTCAGCAGAAGATGTCAACGAGCTTGCTTCTAATTTCAAGGAGCATCCACAAGATTGAGACAATACCACAAATAAATTCGTTTAGTACTAAAAATTGTGAAATTCGTATTATGATAATTTAAATAGTATATATATATATATTCCAGTTCAAAATATCTAAATAAAAGAAATCAATTAATGTGTTTAGTATGAAATCCACACAATCTGAATGGCTCACTGCAACACACAACAAATGCTTGTGTGTCACCATAGCAACCGGTGGTTGTCTGAGGGTCGGGTGATTGTCGCTTGCCCGGCAATGCACAATCAGAAAGCGTCAATCGCCATTTGCATTGAAAACTCCTAGCAATAGGTTGTAAGAATTTCGCTATTTCTTAATTACTCGAAAATCTTTAATGTTAATTCATTTTAGGGGCATTAAGATAAGAACAAGGCTTATTTCATATTGCATTTCATGGCATACATTGAACCGTTTACATATTTTTATCCGTATATGTGTTCGTTATGAGAGTCGCGAGGCGACTGAGCTTGTTTGCTTGCCAACACTTCGGCCACTATTAAATAGACGAACTGTCAAACGGAAAAATCTAAAGTTTTTGATTTTCATCAACACGAGCCAACCATGATCCAATTATACAGGTCGTATCATTAGCAAGGCGAATTAAAACTTTTTTTATTTGAAAAAATGTGCTTAATGTCAAACTCATGGCGAATTCAATTGGGCTGGATTTGTTTACATTTTTGTGTTTACATTCTTTTTAGCAAGTTCTGTAATTGTGCATAAAAGTGTTATCGCGTTTATTTATTAATATCAAAAGTGCGATTTGATAAAAAGTGTTTATTCCGATTGTGTTTTTTCGTTAAAGCGACATGGGAAAGTGCGCAATTTGTTCCCTTCAACTTTATTTTAACAATAATTATAATGTATACATTAAAGCTAATGAAAGCTGAATTTAAACTTTATTTTAACAATATTTCTTTTCTTTAGCCGTTGTAATAAAATAAATTCTTTACACTGAAACATTTAATGCAGCTACTTAAGCCAATCGTTATTAAATTCAAGAACATATAGCAAATTTTTGACAATATGTTAATATTTATAATAGAAAAGTTTTACTTTAATGTTACTTAAATGTAGTAATAAATTTATATTTTAAACGCCTTTAAATCACTTATAGCACGTAATCCTGTAAGAAAAGAAAAGAAGTTTACTTAATTTGAATATATTTTAAATAAAAAACCACTGAAAATTGATTTACCATCCAAACTTTCATTTTGTTATATCTGTGCCTTCTTCTGACAAGGGATTATATTTTGACATTCACCATTGCAATATCACTTTTGTAATAACATATAAACTATATTGGATTTCAGCATTCATTACAGCCTCAACTTTATTTGCATCATGTGTGGTTGGCATTTGATATTATATGACATTTTCTTTGAGTAAACGTGTGCCAATAGCATTGCCCTTAATGATTTTTGATCATTAATTTAACAACTGGGTATTTGGATGGAAATGTGGTAATTGTTTACTTTAGGAGACAAGTGCCAAAACTCGTCCAAAAATGTCGGGAGGGGTACCAAAAGACGCGCTTTGACCTCGGTATCAATAATCCGGAAGCGAAAAATAAACATTTTGTTTCAGTAAAAAGTTATTCCCAAAAATTTACCCGGGGGAAGCGCCTTCGGACGCGCTTCAAAAAAATAACCCTTGGCCGGTCTAACACCGGCTACTCGATTCCCAGTATTTCTATGTCTACAACAACCACATGAAAATGAGAGAAAAATTTCAACTTTAATTGCAAATATTTCTTGACATAAACAAAACATCGGAAATCCGCTCTCGGGTTATTGATACTGCGGTCAAACCGCGTCTTTTGGTACCTGCCCCGACATTTTTGGACGAGTTTTGGCACTTGTCTCCTAAAGTAAACAATTACATTTCCATCCAAATACCTAGTTGTTAAATTAATGTTTCTTTTAATTTAGATCGGGTTCCAAACTACGGGATTTATGTCACCGAGGGCAGTATCACAGGTCTGGTACCAGTGAACGATAGTTCGAATTTGTTTGTGCTTAGTTTTATAATGTTGGGTAAGATCAATCTTGAAGAATGTATAAAATGAACATTGACAGCAAAAAAAATGTAGAATTTCTGAAAATAAACAAAAACAAATATTAATAAATACTCAGTTAAAAATTTTGTTACGTTCTTACCGTTGTGTGTTAACAATTAGGTCTTAAGTTTATCTTGTGCTTGAAAATGACTGGATATATCTTATATTACACTCGAAGAATCAATTTCTACTTCCTCAGTATCGCCACAAGTTGTGAGGCTTGCTATTTAGAAAGCAGAGTAAAATTCCGGAAATCAAATCCGGAGTCTATGCACCATCAAGTCATTCTTCTCAGTATCCAGAAACGTTTAAGTCTAGGAATTATTTGATTTGGGTCTGCCACCGGTGGCGCCACGTATATCAGAACTATTGCTGTTAATAAACACTTTATACCGATATTCAATTGAAAACTGCTTATTTTGATGCTTTTTATTAAAGAATCACACTCACCAATAAGCGCATACACTTTTATTAATTAGTTAACTTATAATTATATGTTTATACGAATTTTACCACATGCGCAAGCTTTTTATTTACAATTTTAAATGTCAAATTGTGTTAGAATTTGACATTACAGCCATAGCGAATTCAGATTTTGACCAGGGCGAATAATAACAGTATGCTCATGAATTTACACAAACAAAATACATGGAAATTCGCCTTTGCGACCACCTTTCAATTAATTCGCCTTGGAGCCAACAACAAGAACGTGTTAGCACGAGTACCACCACTTGTACCTATTGCTATCGTAACCACCGGTTGCTAGGGTTACACACAAGCATTTGTTGTGTGTTGCCGGGGCCAAAACACTCCGGCCTAAAAGTGAACAAATAGGACTTGTTTGGCCTTTTAAATGAACGAATTTATGCGGCGAATCTCTTGAATCTGTTTTATGACAATGCCACATGGCATCACTTATTGTCGATCAACTCAGATTTTTTCATAAGATGAAATGGTATATTAACTTTGGTCCGATGTTTGTAACGTTTAGAAATATAAGAGATAGACCCACCATTAAGTATACCAAATTGTCAGGACGATGAACTGAGTTGATACAGCCATGTCCGTCCGTCTGTCCGTCTGTCCCTCCGTCCGTCTGTTTGAACGCAAACTAGTCCCTCAATTTTTGAGATATCTCGATCAAATTTGGCACACGGATGTATTTTTGTATTATATTAGACATATGTCGGATCCGGTATAATCGGGTCACTATAGCATATCGTTCAGATAAGAGGATTATGACCATTTCTCCCTTATTTTCAGAGATTAAAACTTGAAACTTGTTGAGATATTTTCTTATGGATAGCAAAAGATTTCGTAAAAAAATCACCAAGATCGGAGCTATATATAGTATATATCCCATACACTTGAAACTTGGTGAGATATTTGCTTACAGATAATAAAAAATTTGGTAAGAAAATCGCTAAGATCGGAGCTATATATACATAGTATATATCCCATACAACCAATCGTTCAGATAAGAGGATTATGGCCATTTCTCCCTCATTTCAAAAGATTAAAACTTGAAACTTGGTGAGATATTTTCTTATGGATAGTAAAAGATTTCGTAAAAAGTCAGCAAGATCGGAGCTATATATAGTATATATCCCATACAACCGATCGTTCAGATAAGAGGATTATGGCAACTTCCCTTAAACAAATAAAGCTTATTAAAAAAGAAAATTAAATGTATTGCTGACAAAGTTTTAGAGAACTTTAAACAATGCGTACTTAAGTTTGCACGTATTCATGAAAGGTATAAAGCCTTCGGCTGTGCCGAAGACAGCGCGGTCCTTACTTGTTTTGTTTTTAAAAAAGTTTATGTATTAAGTATTTAAAAAAATAGGATGCTTAAACTAAATTTTAAAAGTCAAATTTGGCAAATTTCCTGACCGGGAATTGGGTGTTTCGGGGCTGCGCTTCTTGTCGGCCAAACACTTACCTTACAAGACTTAACTTGTTGCAATTAAGATATGAGAGTGTACCATACACACACCGCTCTGTTGACAAGAATAAGTTCAATAGAAATGAGCACAAAAAGTGTGAATGAAGTGTTAATAGCGGCATCTCGTTTTCGCGAAATATCTCTCATGTCTCGCTCTTGAGAAAAAAAGTTTTGAAACCCCAAAATTGGTATAACTTGAATAAGGCCCCAGTGCTCGGGGTGCACATCCATGATTTGTTCCTCAGCTAGTTTATAGAGCAAGGCTTAGAAAACATTATCTGACATAAGAAAAAAGTGTGGCGTGTCACAATTATTTTTTACAATTTTTAAAAGTTGGTCGAAATTAGAAAATTAGTTTTTTTTGCACATTTTTAAAACATTATGTAAATTAACGCGGCACAAACTTTTTACATACCACAAGATATTGTATAGTCCCTAGTCTTTTAATGGTAAGAAAATCTTTTTGTAACCACCTATCACATAAATAATATCTTCATGTATTATGGAATATTTTTAGTGTAAGGCCCTGTGCCAATCCGTTGAAAATTGTAAATTTTGACAGAACGGAAGTAAATTCTGACATTTATCGCGGTGAATATGAACGTCAGAATTTACGCTAGCTCATGAGGCTAGGTGCAATTTTGCCAACTACGAATGTGTACACATTTATACATTCGGTATTGCCAATCATTATATTGTAAATAAAAATAAAATAAATAAATACGTAAATTTGAAATTTATTCACAGACTATTTGCTTTCGCAAGTGGTTTTTTCATATGTCAAAATTTACAACTGTCAAAATGTACCATTTCATTTGGTGCAGTACATATTTTTTCACCATAGAAAATTTGTTCACCTCATTTTTCCTCTGAGTAAAATGTTTCCGATTAGCACACGGCTTAAGTATGAATGAATATATTTCGAGTAAAAATTCCACCTATCACGTTTCCTTTTATCCCTCATTACATTATTTATATGCCTTATTTTAATTTTCTTTCAATAATGGTAAGTTAAACCTAAACATTATATTATTTACCATGTCTTTTAGTCTATCTTCCGAAAAGCAACATATATTTATATTACGAAAATCAATGTCTTGTATAGTAGATGGACATATAGCATCTTGGCACTTGTCTTTTGGCTGTTGAGTTGAGTCCACCAAGTCCACCACATCAACACCGATATCACCAGCTACAGGTGCTGTTGATGGCGCAGGTGTTAATGGGGGTGGTGTTGTTGTAGGTGGCGCCGGCGGTGCTGGGAAACAAATCGTTTTCTCAACACTAACAATACGATCTGGATATGTGGGATCGGTTTCATTAAATGTCCACGGCATGCATATGATACCATTTGCGGGTGGTGTGTCTGGTGATGGGGCAGTTGCTTCGGGCAGTTCAAATGTTGAGTTATTGATTGAAATTTTTTGTGCGCTCAACTTTGGTGGACCTTTAAATATAGCTGCTTGATTAGTTTGAGTAACATCAAGTGGAAATAAAGTATTGTTCAAAGGTGCTAATGATACTTCGTTGTCTGTGGGCCAATAATGAGTAGGTGCGATGGTGCTACTATCTGTGTCTGTTGAGGCAGTTGTGTGTGTATTGTCTTCGGCGTATTCATTGTACGAGTGATGTGATGTGTCTTGCTGATCTTGATAAACGTAACTGTGATGATGATGGTGACCTGTGAAGCTGTTGCCGATAAGGTAACCCAAAGCAAAATCGTTTGCGTCTAAAAAAATTAAAAATTGTTATTTTAAATATTTTCATTAAACGTTTTTATAAACTGGCTACTACGCACTATCGGCAGAACTGCTTTGACGGGGTGGTTGTGCATAGTAAACTGCATGCGTTGGTATACTAGAAGGTTGCGTGATATGCACATGACCGGGGGGCAGCTGATGACCACCCCAATTTTGCGAGACATGTGGTGAGTTGTGATAAGAGTTTCTAGGACCCAGTAAGTTATAGTTGTGAGCATTGTAATGCGTATTCTGGTGATGCGGTTGTGCACCGAACAGGCTGTGCATATTGTGTGAGCTGCTATGGCTATTGTAGCTATCATGACTTCCATGACTACTTTGACCACTGTGACTAGTATGATGTGTGTGACTGCTTCGGTGACGTGATCTACTATGTTTACCAAGTTTTAAATCGATATTATCCGCTGAAATCAATGATTTGGTATAAGTCGTATGGACTGGTGAGCCGCTGACCACTTTGCGCCGTGAACTTCTGCTAGATGGATTGTTGTTGTTTTTCTTATAGGATCGTCTGTAAAAAGTTGAACCAAACGAGCCTCCACGTCCACGACCACCACGTGCCTCTGTAACGAGTATCAGGGTGGCGCATAGTAGAATTGTAAAAACTATAATAAATTTAAGTGACATTATTTGTATTGAAATCGGTGTAAAAATAATCAGTTTCTATAACTTTTTCTAAATTCGTATTTTGAAATTTGTATTCCTTTTGATAACCGATGTTTGCAACCATACTCAGCCGAATTTAAAGCTAAACTACATACATGTCTAGAGAAGAAAAATATATAACGTGAGATTGCATGCTTCAGGCGTTGAGCTACAATCGGTGTGTATGGTATATGTAAGTAGTTAAGATTTTCACCAGCTGGTTTGGATTTCCAAGCGGTTAGAATATATGCCAGCGATAAGGCTTGCCTTTCGCACACGGTGACAAAAATCCATTAGATGTAGGTTCGAATGGAAGTAACTAATTTCTTCCAAATACCATAGTGTGGAGCTTTTGTAACTACAACAACAAAGTCCCTTGTAAGGAAATATCGATTTTCGAGATATTGGTACTAAACATAAATGCTATTACCATTTGAAAATTATCCACAGACTGTGGAAATCTTCAGCAACATTATCATATGTATTAGTATTGCTAAGTTTTTTATAAAAATTACCATATTAAAATAAATAGCGATTAGCCTTACTATTGGCGTATTAAATGTAAATAGCCGTTACCGTTAATATAGCAAATGCAAATTACTATTGCAATTATTATAAGAAATATAAGTAAATTACCATTACTAATACCGGTAGAGTTAAAAATAACATTTGCACTACTATAATTATCATATAACAAATCATTACCATTACGACACTAAAATTAGTAACTATTATTGTTATCGTTATATAAATTGCCCTTTCCATTACTATAATAAACCAAAAATTATTACTACTTTTGCTATAATAAATATCAATTACAATGAGAAACATAAATTGCCATTACGACAATCACTTAAAACAAATAAATTTCTATTACTATGATAAATAACAGTTATTATGAGGAATATAAAAAATATAAACTACAATTAGCCTTACTAAATTATAATAATTGTAAATTACGATTGCCATTACTATAAAAAGTATTAATTAACACTACTATTGCTATTGCAATTAGAAATACCAGTAGCATAATTATATTAAATGACAATTACCATTAATGTAATATATAACCATTACTATTATTGTCATGTAAATTACTCTTTTTATTACTATAATAAATAAAAATTACTACTTTCATTGTTATAACGATTAACAATTACTTTGAAAAAATATAAACTACTATTACTTAAAAAAAATTATAAAGATTAGCTTAACTATAATTAATATAAATTACTAGTACCATCATTACCATTAATGTAATAAATATATATTATTATAACCACTACTATAAGAAATACTTAAGTACTTCAATTACTTAAAAAAATAAATTATCATTACCATTACTATTTATATAATAAATATAAATTATCATTACCATTACAAAAGTAAATAGCAATAACCAATACTATTATCGTCAGATATGTAAATTACTCTTTACTATTACTACAATAAGTAACAATTACTATGAATAATATAAGTATATATTGCCATCTTTACTTCAGAAAAGTGAGTTACCATTAGTATTACATTTAAAATAATTAAAAAAAATGTATTATTAAAATAATAAATAACCAGTAGGATTATTATAACGGAATTTATCATTACCATTAGTGCAATAAATACAAATTACTAGTGCCATTACCATTACTATGATAAATATAAGCTATCATTATCTACCAGTACAAAAGGAAATATTATTTTGCCATATGTATATTACTATTTACTGTTACTATATTAAATAATAAGTAATATGAGGTATATAAATTCCCATTACTTAAAAAAATAAATTACCATTAGTATAACTATTAACATAACTACAATAAATTAAATAATATATATAACCAGAGTCATTGTTGTAATATAACTATATAATGCATTACTATTCGAGTATTAAATATAAATAACCATTACGAATTATATAATATATATTAATTACCATTATAAATCCAAAATACCATTCGAATTTAAATATCTTTTAATCCTAACAGCTGACTATAGAGTATCAAAAAGTCTTATCTTCATTAGGTATCAACCAAGGATTGTTTTTGTTTTCGCTTAACAAGAGCAACAACTTATGTGACACATACAATCACATTTACTAATTTGATCCATACATTGATTGCATTGCACTCGTCAAAAAACCCAACAAAAAATTGTTGAAGAAATAAGGAATAGGGTGCTAGTAATTTACAACATCATGCTGTTGTTGTTGTTGTTGTAGGCGCAAAAATACGCCACGATCGTAAAGGGAAAAGTTGCAGATATCGACGTCATAAACATAATAATCATTAATAGACACTTAAAATCGAAGTCTTCAGCTATAACTAAGATCAACTGGAAACCATAATACACTCTCCACCAGCTACATATTTTCAACTTAGTGGAGTCCAACCATTCCACGCTTTTCGCCGGCTTATCCATGCCAGAAACTGATTTGTGAAATTTGATATAATTATTGCGGTGGTTCTCTATTATTTGGCTTTCTCACTTCGTGATAGCCGAGAGATAGAGATTGTTGTACAGGGTTTCTCATCTCGCGCAGTGTGTAGTAATGAGGAGAAGTGTTCTTGCGGGTAGAGGGTTGTCATTCTTCTTTTCATTATTATTTTATTATGAAGATCGTTACTCAATAATTTTAACTTTTAGTTATCCCACACTTTTGCTTTTAGAATTTTCCGGCATTATACCACTCAGCCTTTCTTGTTGGTTCTCAAATAGAGGTGGTATTGAGAAACAATTTTCAAGACTTATGTTAGTTCCCAACTTGAGATCTAATGTGACTACATTATTCATCGCACCTGGCGTTATTTTGAGGTTAGCTTGGACGCTTCAGTAGTCTCTGCGACTGTTCCTAGTTATTAAGAAATATGCTCCAACTGCTCAGTTACATCCTGTGATCTGTATAAGGTGAACGTTTTTTTTAATGGCAACCAAAACTTGAGGGTGGACACAATTTCTTCTTAGATCCATGTACTTGTACATATGTATACCTAAATGTAGTCAGCTTTAGCTCTTCTTCTTTGGAATTAAATGAGTGTCAGCTTGTAGTGGATAAACTACAATAATTTAATAGCTCAATTTAGTAAATTTTCCAATGAGAGCCAGGCACAAGTGTGACGAAATAGCAAAAATTCGAATGGGAACGCAAGTTATAGCAGGAAAGCGTTCTTCCGGAGCATGGGTACCATTTGTGTGATAGTGTCTTTGACCTACCGGTACGCTATACTAAATAATGAAATCTATTTAATCACACAAAGTCAATAATTTAATTTTCATCACAACAATTTAAATAATTTGCATTATGAAATAAAATAAATCATTTACATTTTTTGGTCCAAATAGAAATTTATGTGCTAGGCTTTCCCACAAGCTTAAGTTGTTTACATTTTATTTACTTGATTTAGAATTTGTTTATTCGAAAGTCAATACGAAAAAAAAAAATGTTTGTTCACATTTTGCAAATAGATTATTTTTGATTATTAAAATTTCTAAGGAATAAGAAAGCAAAATAATGTCTATTCAATCTTGGCTCTTGAGCTCATTAATAAAATGCGCAATACGGTACGAATTTTTTGTTTGTTTTCATCATGAATCATCAGTCTCCTACATCTACAAAATAATAATGAATACGATTAAATGAAATGTTAAGAACAAAAAAGTTCCCAGTACGAAAGCGAATTCATAATCCCGAGAATCTGTTCTCGCAGATTGCGTTCGGAATAAATTGTAAGAGAAGCTTAACATTAGTATTACCACTAGAGTATTTGCAATTATTTTACTTTTTTCTAACACATCTTCTGTTACTTTCCTTAGACTTTCCTTTTCTTTCTATGTCGTTTAATACTAAAGTTTTTGATCAAATATATATTTTATCGTTTCAATTCCTCCCTGATCCGCCTCTTTCGTATTTTCCTGTAATTTCCTATGTTTTATTTATCTTCCATTTCATTTCCTTTCCTTGCCCTTCCTTTCCATTCCTTTACCTTCCTTTTCTTCCTTTTCCTTTCATTACTTTCTTTTCTTTTCCTTTTCTTTCCTTTATTTTCCTTTCCTTCCCTTTCCTTTCCTTCCCTTTCTTTTTCCTTCCTTTCCTTTCTCTCTCTCTCTATGGCGCGATATACAACAGGTATATCATCATAAACCTCCTAAGAGATTTTTGCGCCAAGCTTCTCTTCCAATTTGTGGTGTGCCGATTTGAATTTTCCCTACAAATTGGTGGGACCTACAGTTTTTTGCCGACTCCGAACGGCATCTACAAAGGAGACGAATTTTTGCTGAGAAACCTGTCATGGCAGAAATACACTCGGAGAGTTTGCCAAACCACTGCCGAGGGGCGACCCCGTTTTGAAAAACTTTTTTCAAATCACTTTTGATGTTACCTGTACCAGGGCTCGAACCATGGACTTCGGTGTGGTAGGCCGGCAACACTACCTTCACACCACGGCGGCCGCCTTTCCTTTCCCTTCTTTTTATTTCCTTTCATTTCCTTTCCTTTCCCTTAATTTCCTCTCCTTTCATTTATTTTCCTTTCCTTCCGTTTCCTTTCGTTTCCTTTCCTTTCCTTTTCTTTTCTTTCCTTTCCTTTCCCGAAGAGATGTTCGGACTCACTTTGCGGGCAAATCATACTCAATATTGCAACATAAATATCTTTACCCAGCTCACTTTTCACCACATTTCTTATGCTATGCCATGAGTTTTCGAGATAGTGCATTGTGTATGAAAATTCGATTACAAAGGATTAATTTCACTGGTAGGTGTCATTCAGACTATCGATGAAACTGCCGGTGACTTTAACTCAAAATAAAGAGGTCACTTGGCTGAAGCTCTTCAGACGTGAAGTGACATAAAATTCTTCAGTATGTTTATGCCAAAAAGAAA
Organism: Merzomyia westermanni; assembly: GCA_949987695.1. Taxonomy (NCBI): domain Eukaryota; kingdom Metazoa; phylum Arthropoda; class Insecta; order Diptera; family Tephritidae; genus Merzomyia; species Merzomyia westermanni. The sequence continues at coordinate 22,983,745 of OX465289.1, forward strand.
ATGTATCTATGTACATGTTAATATTAAAAAAATTTCACTTTGCCGTCTTAACATTCATCATGAAAGTTCTAAGCTTATTCACCACTTGCTAAGGCCCTTTGCTGCTCAGCAATTTAATGCAATGCCCCACTTCCTGCACGAGTGATGACAAATTGCAGTTATCAGATTTATGACCAATTATGAGGGTGTTATATTTCACAACCAACTTAATGGCAAGCGAAATGAATAAGCAACAAAAACACGCACGTGAAAAAGGTGAAAAGAAAAGTAAGACCTGGCGCGCTAGTGCTGTCGAGGCGCTACTGCATATCGCCAACATTGAGTTGTTGTTGTTTACATTTACGATACACGTAGGCGTTGTGACTGTAAGTTAAGCTGTAATGAAAGTGAAGAAATTGTGGTCGTTCCCGGTCATAGCATGCTATTGTGACAGCGGGGCGTATGAGCAATAATGCGTACTGTGTGTTAATGGCTCAAGTTCATGCGGAATGTATTTATGTCCATTAGGATGGGGGAAAAAGATGATAACAAAGAGTACAACTAAACTCTTCAAAGAAAAGAGTCGACCAGCCAAATGTATATACAGTTGAGTTCAATAAAATAGTAGTGAAATTAAATTGGATATGCTGTTGTTGTTGTGGTTACGATAAAAACACTCCCCGAAGGTTTTGGGGAGTGTTGTCGAATTAACAGTCCTTGGCCGGATTTGAACCCGGTACGCTCCGGTACTCCCTTGCGGTACTACCCGACTGTCGTTGTAGCGATTTATAACCAGTGAAACCTTCTAGGCCATGTCACCCCTCCTTCCGTAAGGAACCTCGGGTATATTCTTAACCCCTAACCCGCAGGGGGTATTAAATTGGATATCTTTATTTTTTAAATTTTTTTTTTTTATTTCGACGTAATAAAAAGAAGCTGTGTTTTTAATAATTTTCATGTAAAATAAAGCGAAATCCATAATAGAAACCACATAAAAACAAACTTCAAAGTTTACACAAAGTTCAGGAAACTTTAAACAATTTACATCAAAGTTTCAATATTTTTGGGCAGAATTTGTTGCAAATTTTTGATCGCTGAAACACTTCGTCAATAAATCTTATAAATAAAAATGAATGTGTGTCTGTGTGTCTGTCTGTTCTTTATAGGCGTCCAAAGTACTCAACCGATTTTTATGAAATTTTTACAGTATATTCTTGGGATCATGGGTTAAATCATAGGCTATATATAATTTTGGAAGAGTGGGCGGTGCCACGCCCCCAGGCTATATAATATTTCAATTTGTTACAACTCTAAACTTATGTGTGCCCTTTAGTATAGATTTAAGTAATTTTGGAAAAGTGGGCGGGTCCACGCCCACAATTTTGGTGTTTTGTTTGTTCTTCATTAATGTCCAAAATTCGTAGTCGCTCTCTATGAAACTTTCACGATAAGTTCAGAAGTTCGCTGGGTAAGGCATATGCTGTATATTGTTTTGGAAAAGTGGGAGGTGCTACGGCCCCAGGCTATATACAATTTCATTGGTCATAACTCTGACCGTATTTGGGCAAATATAATGGTATTTGAATATATATGACCTTTAATCAAGATTTGCGTAATTTTGGAAAAGTGGACGGTGCCAGGCCCACATTTCATGTGTTTTGTTTGTTCTTCATTATTGTCCTAAGTTCATAGTCGATCTCTATGAAACTTTCACGATGGATTCAGAAGTTCGTAGGTACGATACAGGCTATATATAGTTTTGGAAAAGTGGGAAGTGCCACGCCCTTAGGCTATATAAAATTTCAATTCGTCATAACTCTGAACTTATTTGGTCTAAATTAATAATATTTTTATATAAATGTTCTTTAGTCAAGATTAACGTAATTTTGGAAAAGTGTGCGGTGACACACCCACATTTTTTGTGTTTTGTTTGTGCTTCATTATGGTCCATATTTATTGTCGATCTCTGTGAAACGACATAGTGGGTTCAGGAGTTCTCTGGGGACGACACAGGCCATACATTGTTTTTGGAAAAGCCCTAGGCTCTTTAAAGTAGAAGTTCGGCATAGCTAGGAATTTACTTGTTTCAAGTTAATGATATTTTATATATAATATGTGTTCTATAAATCAAAAAAACTTGGAAACAGTATGCGGTTCCAGGATCAAATAAAAGTTAATTCGATATATCTTCGAAGCTATGCGCATACCAGTACGCACAGAAGAAAAGGGAGAGGAAGGGGTGTAGGAATAGAAGAATTGAGAATTAGAAAAGGTGTTAGTGCAAAATGAGGATGGCAAAATAAACTAACAGGATATGGAGGGGGGGGAAAAGCAAAAGTAGAAAGAAAATTAAGATATAGAAATAAATTACCCCAAGTGGGGAGGAAAGAGAGTACAATTAGTTAAATGTAGGCAACTCAAATTTTAGGCAGTACAACGTCTGCCGGGTCTGCTCGTACTTGACAAAAAGCAATTCCAAATTGGGTTATTTGGATCAATATGATTGCAGCGAATTTAATTGATACAATGATTTTATCCAAAAGAAAAAATATGTAAATTTGTTTAAGCGCGGCAATTATATGACACTAATTGAATGCCAAAGTTGTTTATAAACCGCGTTTTTGCAAACCATGAAATAAAAAGTTGTAATATCTACCCTGTAGAGACCACCTCCTTATAGTGCATACGAAATCGACTATTCCTTTGTAGAGAAAATATGTGAATAAGTACAAAGAGTGCAAATTTAATTTGCGGTCTTTACTTATCGATTTAAAGATATATAGTTTAAGCCCCACTTATCGGAACAATCGATTGTATGAGAGCTATATGTTATGTTGGTCCCATCTTACTGATTTTCAGTAACCACATTATGTGTATAAGAAGAACTGAAGCTGCAAAATTTACTATGACATTGTAAGAGTTAAAGCCCAAATCCCGTCTATCGGAACAATCGATTGCTATTTCGGATTTGTTGCTTCCGATAAATGATTAATATATTACAAAATAACGGCTCAATACCAAATTGCAGACAGATATCTCTAAAACTGAGTTACTAGTTTGGGTTTATGAAAAATCGATTTTTAAAGAAATCGATTTCTTAGATAGAGGTTATAAAAAAAACACAAATTCTTTGTAATAGTAAAATAAGTTATCGATATTTAAAAAAAAAAAATCATTGAAGGGAATAAGTAAGTATAACTCCGACTCAAATTATCATACATAAATTTACAATATTTTCAAATATTTTATTGCAGTTAAGAAATAGAAAACAATCCATTTTTTAAAAATTGTTTGGTCTCAAAACTAAAGGAAAAACACAAAATTCGCCACAGTTTTAGTCTAGATTACGAAAAAAAATACGAATATGAAATGCTGCTCCTACAAATGATCAGTATACTTTTCAATAATGACAAATTAAATTAACTCATGAGAACTAAAAACTACTACAACGGAAATCGTTTGCTCGTGAAAATACATTTAGTTTATCTTTCAACTTTGAGTTTTAATCTGGAACTTCGATCAAATAATTGCCAAAACCCTTAAGGGTTGCGTAACATTTGACTAGAATGAAGACTAACTAGAAGTGATTTATGCGAAACTAAGTGTTTTCAGCTGTAGTATGTACATAGTTTTACAAATTTTTTCATCCGTCGCACAAATGGTTAGGTTAGGTTAGGTACGATTCAAAATGTGTAATCGATGTTTATCATTAATAAAACGGACCGAAAAATCAACAGTTAAAAAAAAATTACAGATTTAGGTGAAAATAGATTATTTGTTCACAACCCTAACGAACGTTAAATAGTATATCCCTGCAGGGTATTTGCTCAAAAAAAAAAGAAAAATATTGCTATCAAGTTTGTTATTTGTGGCTAAAAACTATTCCATGCATTCATTACATGGCTATGGAATTTGAAGAGCTTGCGAGTGCGGCTTTGCGGTAACCATGATCATTGCTATTTGAGTTTTAGTTTTCGTGGGTAGTAAATTTAGAAAAACCAAATACGTAGGTAGGTATGGTATTTGTGATAAATATATCATGCCATGTTAATTACAACAAATGTGAATGTGGCTAAACGTTTAAAGGGAAATTTCCTAGAATTTTAAATGTTTACACAGAATTGATTGAGTTCAATAAACAACGAAATATAGCTACTTTATGTACCGTTTTTGAGTAAAGCTGGAACAGTCTTTGGTCGGATTAGTCCAATGGTACTGCAAATTATTTCATTTTACTATATCGAACCTTCTAAGGAAGAAGAAGGCTGGAAATCAGAGGTGAGAGGTATCATATCCGTAGATCAACCATCGACTCACGTCATTACTCTTTGTGGATTTTAGTCATCTCTTACGACCGGCATACCTACCTCGGGCATATTCTAAGCCCCTAATCAAACTTTCCTTCCGTTACTGTACGTACTTCCTTCTCTGCACAGAGGCCTCAGCGTATATTGGCTGCCACAAGATGATGGGCCTAGTCGATCTCTGTGCGTAGGGTAAGGAAGTCAAGAACGGTAAAGCGATGTCTGCCGTTAATCACAACACATGTGCTTTGATCAGGGATAGCTTGGTGGATCTTTTTATGCAGGAACGTGGGTCTACAGATGTCCATATTACCAGCCGAGATTACTTCGGGACCTTTCTTGACTTTTGCGGAACCATTTGGGAATGTTTACATCGAAAATTAAATGTCCGAGGCAAGAACCAATTCAACTGATTTTATTACATTGTATTAAATTTTTTGGTTGCCATTTGAAAACCTAAACAAAAAATTTCACTTAAAATTTACTATATTATAAACACTGCTTAATCCAATTCGGGTTTTGAGGTGATAAACAGTAGTTCCTTATAAATCCTTTTCACGTTTTCATTTGATAAATACGTTTTTAGCTACTTTTACAGTCCTTTTTATTCAACATTTGAAGTTTTGTGAAATTTACTTTTGTTGTTTTTTCTTACATAAACGAGGGCAGCTTAAAAAGTTTGCGACTATTTTAATTTCGAAACATGTCGTTTTAAGTTGTTCACTAATAACTTTTAAAAGACTACTGAAAAAGTTTGAGCAAACTAAACCATTTTGTTTGATTAAGTTGGAAGCCTCATTTTATATATAGAATATTTTGGAAAACAGAAAACCGTCCACTTTGGTTAAGACAGTTTTACAAAAATCGGCTATCAGAAATCAAACCCTGTCTTAGATAGCATAAAGATATGTTGCTATCTGTAGGCAACATTTATCACAAGGAATTTGACGGAGAAAAATTTATAAAATCGTAAAAATAATAATAAGAATAATAATAATAATAATAAAGATGACAATGATAATAATAATAATAATAATAATAATAATAATAATAATAATAATAATAATAACAATAATAATAATAATAATAATAATAATATTAGTAATAATAATAATAACAATATGAATAATAATAATAATAATGATAATAATAAAATAAAAATAATTATATCAATAATAATAATAATAATAATAATAATAAGAATAATAATAATAATAATAATATTAATAACAATAATAATAATAATAATAGTAATAATATAATAATAATAATAATAATAATAATAATAATAATAATAATAATATAATAATAATAATAATAATAATAATAATAATAATAATGATAATGATGATAATGATAATAATAATAGTAAAAAAATGATAATAATAATAATAATAATAATATAATAAGCAAAATCGCTGATAATTTAAATTTATAGAAGTCTTTATCTTTTGTTGCCCTTCGTTCAGACCATTACAAGTTACAATTAGGTATACGAATGTTACAGCCCAACTACAAAAGCATTGACGTAATTAAATCAAGCAAAACAAACAAAAAAAAGCCAAATAAAATGACCTCAATTGAAACTCGTCAAAAGGATATGCGCGAAACATATTTCGCGTACAAATATGAATAACATTGCGTGGGTGAGCGAAGTGCTGTGACCATGTATTTGAAATCTCTGGTACTGAGCTGATGTACCTCTAGTATATTCGGGACTACTACTAGTTCATTTGAAATCTCTTTTATATGCAAGCAAAGAGTGAATTTAATATGGCTATGTTTTACATGGTTGAAATGGGCCCTGGTGCTTTAGTATTTCTATAAATACCTACAGGACTGCAAATAATTGTATTTTTTTTTTAACATAAAGGTAAAGGGAAAATGGCCTCATACTGTTATGGGAATTTCTAACCATTATTATAAGAAATAATTACTTTGTTTACCATAATCAATAGAAATGCGATTTTTTTTTTGCTAGGAATACCATTATTATCTAGATGTTTTTCTTGTTGGTCCTTTGTGGCTAGGTGGGCAGGATTTTTATTTGGTTACTTATGAACTGTTTATAGGAAGGTCGGTTGAGCACTTTATATGTTCATAACTTTGCAACAGGTTGACCGATTGAGATTGGGCTTTGAGTATGTAAACACTACAGCATAAAACACATAGTTTTGTGTAAACCACTTTACATAAAACAAGTGCCTTCATACCTGAAATTCTTAATTTTACTTGGAAACTATCTAACAATGCAGTGGAACTATTTAACTCAATTAAATGAGAGCCAAAATGTGAATTATTGTATGCTAGCTTATACCTGTGGGTTTCACCTCATATTTCTATCTATATATATAAAACTCAAATTATGTATGTATGTATCTATATACCGACTTGAACAATTCCATTTGTATGGGAGGTGTCCCGGTAAGGTATCCAGTTCGTGTTTCAAATTTGGTTACGATCGGTTTATACGTTTAGGACACAAGTCGGTCTATAGATACATACATCATTTTAATTTTATAAATATATATTTATAGATATAGATAATGTAATACTTCAGTGTTTCTGTTATATTTAATTTAATTTTGGAAAAGATAATGCATTCGCATCGGTGTAAGAAAACTACAAAGCGTAAGTTTCAATGCCTTATATTACTAAAAATATTTTGGAAATGAGAGTACAGTGATTTAACAGTTATGTGACAATACAATATTCGATTATTAATGTTAAAATTTAGAGCCGACCCTGATTGGAAGTGGTTTTCAATGTTGTTCTCATCTAGGGTTTAGCTAAAATTTTACAAAACTAAAATAGCGATTTTCAACATGTTTTTTCCCAAAACTTTGAATGATATTTGAACTAATCATAGCTAGAAAAAGAACGACAGTGATAACTACGAGCAAAGTAAAGTTTGGTGTCACTGCTACCAAACTTGGGGAATACTCAAACTCCAACTTATAATAATGAATCAATAGCTATACATAAAATGAACAAGAATACATTTTCTCACATTTACCAAACAACTCTAGTAAAATTTTAAAACTTCCACTGAAGAAACTTACAAAATTAACATAGTTTTAGGCGTACGTAATACCTAAACTAATAATTTTATTTTATTTCTTCAAACAGGATTTACTTTGTATGGTTCTACTTAAAAGGTATTTAATTTAAAATACGAAGTAAAATATAAAAACTTAAAATTAAAAACAAATGTTTCTCGTTGAATTGTATTGTAAGAAGAATCTATGTTTTCGAAAACACAACGCGAAATGCCAGAAATCAACCTGGAGTTATGCCAACTAGGCAATTTTTTAAATGAGTAGTGAAATATGGATAAGTACTCTGCCCACATGAGTGAGATATCATAAGTTAGAGCTCTGGTACTAGAAGCATTAACACTTAAAAATGCGTTCTACCGGAAGTTTTTTCAACTCTCAGTACTTCAGTATTTTATAAAAGTTAGAGATCGCCCGGTGATTGAAATTCAACCACAAAACCTTATTTTATTTTAATTATTTGCTATTCCTTGCATTCACCTTTTTGCCTTCGTTTCTCTACAGTTCCTTTCCTCTTGTATATATTTTCGTTTTCTTTGATTTCTCCTTCTATCTCTGCAGTCTCTATTTTTAATTTATTTTATTGTTTCCTTTTCTTTCCTTCCCTTTCCTTTCTTTTCCTTTCCTTTCCTTTTCTTTTCTTTCCTTTTTTTCTTTCCTTTCCTTTATTTTCTTTTCCTTTTCTTTTATTACCTTTCCTGTCCTTCCTTACTTTCTTTTAACAAATTTTATTTTATTTTAATTCACACAAACCCACCTTTAAATACAAAAACAAAACTAACTCTTACTCTAACTTATGAAAATCAATTATATTGTTTTTGTAAACACTGTATCATCAATGAAGTTTACATTTTTGCTCATATTTTATATTGCTTGTTTAATGTCTCCAACAAAATAACTCTTCGTGCTCTCAGGAAAACCGCTTACACTGGGCATCGTAGCCAGCGATCAATGCAATAAAAACAACTAAAGCAGAAATGCATGACTCGTTTACTCACACCACAGCGGCTCTATAGTTCGAATACTTGTTTGGCAATTGTAGTGGTGCCATTTTTAAACTGATTTTTCTATATTTAAATAATTTTTTTTTTAATTTTTTTTTATTGATTGCACTGCTGCTTGGATAACCCTATCCATACATGTATAAATGTTTATATCTTAGATGTATAGTTTGGTTGTAAGGCGGGGCAAACTTTCTCAACTCGCGCATTTATATTATAGATTTGAATTTTTGTAGGTACATATTTGATCTTTTTTGAAGTAGTTTGAGATGAATTTGAATATTCTAATTGTAAACTAGTATTTTATCTGACTAATTCAGTTTTTCATTGCAGGTTAGCTACGGATTTCACTGTAGGGTAGTTTCCAGACACAAATACATATACATTTTTGGTAGCAAACTTAAATACGGATAAGGCTTCCAACAAATTGTCTACATGGTTTGGTTGCCTTACATTTCTTCAATTTAATTGCGTGGCCAAGAGCAAAAAAGGTTCGACTTGTTTCATTTATTATTTGAAAGTTTTTCGCTTTGTTATTGTTTGATTATTTTTGGGTTTGAGCACGTTTTGGCTCTTGAATGGGGGGTACTTTGAAGAATACCTAAATATCCAAAAAATGCGTAGGACATTATCACGAGATACTGAAGTGTTTTTCTAAGCGCCAAATTCATTTGTGAACCTTGTTGCTACACATTTGTTAAGACAATGTTACAATTTCTTTAAAGTCGTCATTACTGAGGGGAAGGCTTAAGCAGCGAACTAAATTTATTTCTTTTGTTTTCCCGGCGTATATTTACCTTTTAAGCTTTAGTTGCTTTGGTCTTTATCAAGAAAGTAGATTTAATGATTTCCAAATGGATATTAGTTAATATAATAATATTACACCCGAAATAGAAAAGAAAAGTAGTGAGTGAGAGGAAAAAATTTATTTAATATATGCCAACAAATTGTCCAATGTGGGAAGGTTTCAAGTCCGTGCAGAAATCTTTTTAAGCACGAAAATTGTGATTTGGTGACCGATGCCCAGACAGTTGCTTGGTTGGCTGCTTTAGCTACATTCTTCTTAAACCATTTCTGGATAAGTTGTTGTGCCTTATTGCCGGTATTGCTCAAACCATTTAGCTCAGTCTATGGACCTGCTGATGTTCTTTAAGAAAATTTTACAATTTTACACCTTTCTAAGGCTTCTCTGACAAATAGAGTATCCGTTCCCTTGTAGCTCCTGAACTTCGCATTGAATGTGACTGGCATCCTCTATGCATGATGGTTCCAGTTAATGTCCAGTTAGCTCCAACACCACTGCCAAATTTTTACACCACTGTGTAGAGTGAGTCAGTTCACTATTTACGAACCCCTCCGCTATGGTTCTTAATCAGAAATGCACTAATTTAAACTATATAGATCTCACAATTTTTAGTACTGATGAAATGTTGAACGAGAATTAGTACGATGCTTGAAAGTATTAAAGGCAGAAGAAGTGAAAGATCCATCAATAACTATACTGGAAATAATGAGTACCTGAGACTCCCTGCGGGTTAGGGGCTTAGAATATGCCCGAGGCAGGCATACCGGTCGTAAGAGACGACTAAAATCCACAAAGGTAATGACGTGCAACTCGATGGTTGACCTACGGATATGATGCCTCTCACCTCTCATTACCCATGACCTAGAAGGTTTCACTGGTCATAAATCGCTACCACGACAGTCGGGCAGTACCGCAAGGGAGTACCTTAGCGTACCGGGTTCAAATTCGGCCAAGGACTGTTACCTCGACAACACTCCCCAAAACCTTCGGGGAGTGTTTTTGTCGTTACCACAACAACAACAACAGTACCTGAGATTAATCGATTTAGCCATGTACGTTTGCCCTTCCACCTGCTCGGCCGTCTTTCAGTTTGAACGCAAATTACACGCTCAGTTTCAGAGATATCTGGATAAAATTTAGTGTGGTAACTTCGGAAAAATGTAAAATATAGTCCCCAAAGAACAGACTTTTCCGATAACAAGGCACGGGCTATAGGGCCTTTAAATTGAAAATCGCCGGATAGTTGAAATCGACCCCATTCAATTTGTATGATTTTCGGTGGCCAGTTTCCTTTTATAATAAAACGAAGTTCTGGCCACGAATACAAATTATACATTTTTTTTTTTTCAAAACTTATTCAAATTCGAATTTTCTTTTTTTTTTTACCTGTTTTGTATTAAAAAAAAAAACTTTTACAATTTGAAAGGTATTCCCTTCGAAACTCACAAAACTCATCAAAGTAAAATTTTCATATATTTAAAATTTTCTAAGGTTAAAAATTAAAATTTTTTTTTCCAAAATTCAAAAAATCATTTTTTTGAAAAAAAAAAAAACTTCTGATAATTATAGGATATTTTTAAATAAATAAGAGGTATAAATTTAAAATAACATTCCAAAATTTAAAAAATCATATCTTTGAAGAAACACGTTTCTGAAAATTCTGGGATATTTTTAAATAAATCAGAGGTATAAATTTAAAATAACTTCCAAAATTCGTCATTAAAGTAAAATTTTTATATATTTAAAATTTTCTAAAATTAAAAATTAGAATTTTTTTATCCAAAATTCAAAAAATCATATTTTTAAAAAAAAAACGCTTCTGAAACTTTTAAGATATTTTTAAACAAATCAGAGGTATAAATTTAAAATAACATGTCCAAAATTCGTTAGCAAAATTAAATGTTTATATATTTAAAATTTTCTAAAATTAAAAACAAAATTTCTTTTTTCCAAATTAAAAAAATCATATTTTGGAAAAAATACGCTTCTGAAAATTTTAGGATATTTTTAAATAAATCAGAGGTATAAATATAAAATGACGTGTCCAAAATTCGTTAGTGAAATTAAATGTTCATATATTTAAAATTTCCTAAAATTAAAAATTACAATTTTTTTTCCAAAATTCAAAAAATTCAATATGGAAAAAAAAACACGCTTCTGAAAATTTTAGGATATTTTTAAATAAATCAGAGGTATAAATTTAAAATAACATGTCCAAAATTCGTTAGCAAAATTAAATGTTCATATATTTAAAATTTTCTAAAATTAAAAATTAAAATTTTTTTTTCCAAAATTCAAAAAATCATGTTTTTGAAAAAACACGCTTCTGAAAATTTTAGGATAGTTTTAAATAAATCAGAGGTATACACTTAAAATAACATGTCCAAAATTCGTTAGCAAAATTAAATGTACATATATTTAAAATTTTCTAAAATTAAAAATAAAATTTTTTTTTTCAAAATTGAAAAAATCATATTTTTGAAAAAAACAAGCTTTTGAAAATTTTAGGATATTTTTAAATAAATCAAAGGTATAAATTTAAAATAACATGTCCGAAATTCGTCATCAAAGTTAAATTTTCATGTATTTAAAATTTTCTAAAATTAAAAATTTATTTTTTTTTTAAATATTTTTTATACCTCTAACAGTGTCAAAGGTTTTTTTTTAAGACAAACAGGAAGAAAGTGAAATTTTGAATTTGCAAAACTTTTGAAAAAATTTGGTTTTATATTTTTCTGGGCCAGAACTTCGTTCTATGGTAAAAGGAAACTACCGAAGGAAGGCGAAAACCGTGATTCGTATTCACGAATATTATAACACCTACCGCGCAACCGAAGACAAGCACTCTGACTTAGTTTGTACTTTAATTTTATTTGGGAGCTAATGTCTACGCTTTTTCGTTTTGGTTCACAATGGTCAAAGGGTGTTTAAAATTTGTATTTCACACAAGCTTCTAATCTCTATATAAACTTCAATTTCCATACAAATAAACAGTTAAATTGAGATATTTCACTTGCAGCTGAGCCATATGATCAAAAGATTCAAATTGCTACCAACAACTGCATCTGACATGGTTCTGACTTTGCCTTTAACGCTTAAAAATACGAAGAAATATAATTTACAGCTGGTAGACGTACTACATGTAGGTGGATGCAGATAGCACAGTGAAACCTCCCTTGGACGGACACTCAACAGCAGTAAATTTTTGTCCCCCCAACAGAGGTGTGCGCATGAGGGAGTGGGTAGGTATTTTATAAATCTTTTAATGCTCACCATTTTTTCATTTAAATAAAATATACTTATATAGCATTGATCAAATAAGATATGTGTATATTTGTTACTTTCAAACTTTATATATGTACGTACGAGTTTGTACATATGCATATACATATACACATCTCATTTACGAACAGTAATAACAAAAATAAAAATTCCACTTCCGCGAATAAATTACATAAAACTAGAAATGTAAGATTAGTCACTTGAAAAACTGGGAAATTGTTTTTTTGTTTTTTTAAAAGAAAACTATTTTGCAACAATTCGAACGCAATAAGGTCTTCGCTGCAGAATCTTTTCAAATTAGAAACAGCCGTCAAATCAGTTTCATCTGATCAAATTTCGTCACCTTCTACGATGATACTCTCAGTATCAGTCGTCCTTTCTTCGTAAAAATTGTATTTTAAACTTGGTGAATAAGAAATTGTCTGCGCAAAGCAGGTGCCCGTCTAATAGAGGTGTCTGTCTAATAGAGGTATCCGTTAGGAGAGGTTTCTCTGTATACACATATGTCTATAGTTTTGACAAACAAAGAAGTATGAAATATTGCGCTTTCATTCTCGTATTTTAACAGTTAGTGACTTCCTTGTGATATTTCGCAAGTGCCTTTGTCTCCTACGAAAGTTCATGTAAAACAGTTGGTTTGATTCATTTGGGGATACGTGTGATTTCATTTTAACTTATACATTTTCTTCTACGCTTAAGTGGTAAAGGGTCTACCATTGGCAGAAAATCGGCCTTCAAACTGAAAAGCAAAACAATTATGACAGAAACGTAAATGCGTATTCAAACTTCAGTATACGAGGTGTGTTCAAAAAGTATCGCGAATTTTGTGTTTTTTTAAAAATTATTTATTTATTCATGAATATCTATTTTGTCCCCTTCAAAGTAATCCCCATGAGATATTATACAATTGTGCCAACGGTTTTTCCAATCTTCGAAGCACTTCAAAAAATCATTTTTTTGTATCTTGTTCAGCTCCTCCTTCGATGCCGGTCGGTCTTGGTTCGTGCGGCAGCTTCCATTGAGATGATTGAGCTTTGGTTTCCACGTCATAACCATAAACCCACGATTCGTCACCAGTTATGACCCTCTGGAGCAAATTTGGGTCGTCGCGGACAGAGTTTAACATCTCATTAGCAATGTTCATGCGATGCTGTTTTTGGTCACAATTGAGCAATTTTGGTAAAAAAATAGGTAAAAATCGAAGACGATCCAAACACGTGCAAGCAAAGCAGCTGTCAACAATTAACTGAACATTCAAAATGGCCGAGCTTGTCGGCATAAGTGAGAGACATGAGTACCAACATAACGCCACAAAAAATTCGAAATTCGAATATACGTAACCAGCGAAAATTCAAAATTCGCGATACTTTTTGAACACACCTCGTACGTCCATTAGAAGCTCGATTTCTTTCCAGCATACTAGCTAGTGTATGTAGATAAATTTTACTAGCAACCAGTACGAAGACGATCCAAAACACGTGCAAGCAAAGCAGCTGTCAACAATTAACTGAACATTCAAAATGGCCGAGCTTGTCGGCATAAGTGAGAGACATGAGTACCAACATAACGCCACAAAAAATTCGAAATTCGAATATACGTAACCAGCGAAAATTCAAAATTCGCGATACTTTTTGAACACACCTCGTACGTCCATTAGAAGCTCGATTTCTTTCCAGCATACTAGCTAGTGTATGTAGATAAATTTTACTAGCAACCAGTACCAGCACATTACATTTCAAGACGAACAAACTAATGAATCACCCTGAATTTTTTCAATCAAATCACCGCCATGCGGTTACACTTGTGTGGCGAGCGAGTGATGATGCATCGCCGCAAGTCCTGCCAATTTCTGGGCTTTCGTTTACAGGAACTGTGTGTGTGTACTATGTATGTGAGTACATATGTAAGGACCCTCTAAGAGAAATCTACAGTTCTTGGTTTTAATTTTGTTGGTTCCGAACCAGATACAGATGGTGGCAGCACTAACTGGAAATATTTTTTTAATAGATTTATTTGAATATCCCCATATTGGTTTTTTTAGTTCCTTTTTATAATTGCAGATAGGTGGCAACTCGTTAAGAATATCAGTAGTGGCAGCTCTATGCGAGAGATCTTGCATTTTAGCAGATATCCGATATACAAAATTACATACAAATGTGTTGAAACGTTTTCGAGAAAAAAGTAGATGTACAACAAAATAAATATAATACGATTAGGTGGCAACCTTTCTAACCTTATCTAAATATATTTGTTGTTTAAAAATACTAATCATTTGATACTCGTATTAGCATATTTAATTTCATCAAAAAAAAAAAAATCAGGTAGGTGGCAATCTGAAAAATCATTCCGAGTGGCAACACCTAGTTGGAAATCCTTAAAATGTAGGACCCTGTCTACGTAGCAGATTTCATATAAATCGGTTAAACCGTTTCCGTTTTGTAATGTTTTAAGGATTACGAGATAAAGGCATGTCTGGAATGTCTGCTCTCATAATGGGGAAGGTGCTCAACGCTAGAATGGATAAAGAGGGTGTGCTCGGTCCCAAAGTCGGAAATTGCACCATGAGACTCGGCAAATTGTGCAAACATGATCATATCCAGCACCAAGTTTGCGCACGAAAAGATCCATCAACGGAAAGAAAGGACGCTGAATACAGGGTCACGTTGAGAGCAAATGCAATGAGGAGTGTGTGTGAGCGCTACCGCGAGTTGAAGAGAGATGCGACGCGGCTTTTCCATACAAAACAAAAGGGTCATGAAAGCGTGAGTAAGAAGAGATTGAGATGCCAGCCAAAAGAAATAGCGTCCGTTTTAAACCCGGAGCGTGCTACTCTTAAACTGAAAACGGCTTCTTGGTAGCCGATGTTCCGAGTGCGGTATGCAGACACGGACATAGTTCAGCAAACTAAAACACAGCTACTTCGTTGGTTATTCTACCCAGAAGGTAATCGGCACCTGCCGGTGGTAGCAGAGCAGAAGCGAGACCAACACTCCAATGGAAGGACCAAGTGGATACAGATTTGCGATATCGTAGTATTTCCAATTAGCGCCAGTTGATAGAAAGAAGAAACGACTGAAAAGATTTGTTGGACGGCCAAAATCCTTTAGACGGTTAAGCACCATGAGAGGATAGTAATAATAATTTTTCGGGATCTATCTCAGAGAATATTAAGGCCGAGCTTCACCTATAATTTATTGTGGGAAAAAAATCCTTTCACTTTAGCTATCACTTGACGTTTCCCTTTCTTCACTTCACTGAGCTCCTAAAAGCGGATCTGATATGTGCGGTGAAAACTGTTTGCTGAAAAATATTTCGTATTGCGTTTACACAAGTTGTTCCTGTTAAATAATAAGTGTAAGAATAAGAGCAATTTCGATTACTTAAAACGTTTAAATTTGTAATAAATTTAATGTTTGAATTTTTGAAAATTTTGACGTTAACACCAAATTTATATTGGCGTTAACTTTTTTACTTCACCTCAAATCGAATGTTTTACGTAAAACGAGAATCAACAAGTCGTGGTGAATTGACGCATTTACTTCTCAAAACCAGACTGAAACCACACTACGGTGGCGCTTCGAAGAAATTTTAACCTGGCGAAGACTATCTTATTAGAGTAAAGGAAGCTTAACAGCACTTTTCACATTTTTTGTCTGCCCTTCGGTATGTTTGTTCGAGCATCACTAAGTTATTACTGTAGAGAAGTAATTGGGTTTTTCGTTAATGTATGGCTGGAGATCTGTGCTGAGATATAGAATACATTTTTCCGTTGCTACCTAATATATTGGCATAAGAGAATCCAGTAAAAACAATAAAAGCTTTATATACAATCAATATTTTCCGTCGAGCGATATTGTGAGAAGAATCAAAATTTTGTTGTAATTACTCAACAGCCCGGTTTTGAACCAGTACAAACCTTGTTACTATAGTCTAGTTGTTATTTTTCACCATTAAACTAGTTCAGAGCCAGAAAATCGTTATACTAGTTAGTAAGTTCCCTACAGGGTATGCAAGTGCTTTTATACAATTTCATTTTAATTGATATTTGCACAAAAATCAATGAGAAACAGTTGAAAGGCAAATGAATTCGTATTTGTTTTTAATTTGTTGGCGCCATTGGTGAATTGTCCACTCGGGGTTATTTGATTTAAATAAATGAGCGAAATGAGTGTCATTTATACAGAATTTTCTATAGTTCGTTAGCGCGCCATTTTATACAAAAACGATTAAAGAATGAGTTGCCACATCCAAATTACCAGACAACATTTGTCATTAAACCATACTGTAGTTATTATATAACGTTATTAATGAACGAGAATGGTTGGCCAATAATTTAAGTCGGATACGTTTTTTCATTTGTGTATCCATCTGGTTATGTAGAAATTACAAGTACTTGCAGATTTTAAAATACCAAAAGTTTGTAAAAGATTGAATCGAGTTTCTCCGGGAGAAAGTCCAAGGATACGAGCAATTTCAACAGGGTTGAACCAGAGCTATATTGGTGTCTCAAAAGAATGTTCAATTGAGCAGATAAAGGGATGTTTAGTATCATGAGTTCACATATCACAAGCAGAGCAGCTATTTGGTATGATGGAGTTGAGCCTGAATAAGTAAGAGTTTAACCTATGACAACATTCAGAGCAAAGTTGCGCTAGTCTCAATCGAAAAGACTCGCTACTCCTCAGCTGCTTCAGGTGGTTGGGTATCAATTACGTAGTTCACAGGAAGATATCTACGGTAACTGTCTACGGACTTGGTGTGGAGGTCGTTTAGAGCCCGCCTATTGTAACGCACATCAAATAGCAAGATAATGTGGTGCCGGATCTCATCATAGTGCTCACGTCTCTAGCACGGCAGAGCTTCATCAAATAGATGCCGGTTTGGATGACTAAGTTTGTGGCAGTTTATTAAGAACTGAACTAGTCTGCGTACTCTCGAACACTGAGCATTTTAGTCTCTTGATGAAGGTGAGACCAAAAGATGACATCCCGTGGTAGTTCTGGAAGCGATCTTTTAGCAGATTTGCAACCAGCTTGTGTCAGTTAGTTTTGGCAACCGTATCGACCAAGCTTATTCAATAACCGGTAGGTCAATATCCTTATATGCAAAAAATTTTTAATACTTAGCCAGAGTTCTGTCGCCAAGTGACTTAAGTATCTTGCTGCGGCTCTGTACCTTTGCGGTTATTGCTGTAGTGTGACTAGCGAAGGTGAGGCCGTTGTCAAACGTCACACCAAAGATTTTGGAGTGATTGACAGTAGGTCAACTTACTCCATCTACATGGACATTTAACTCTTGTCTCAGCGGCGCATGCCACGTCGTAAAGAGAGTCGCCGTCACTTTAGTAGGATAAAGTTCGGTGAAGAAACTGAATAGGTTTCGGAGGTAACAGTTTACCCTAGTACAGAGCTCCTCAAGGAAGAGCCTTGCTCCAAGCCATAATCGTACAGTCGTCAACGTAGGAGACTCCCTCTTTTGGAATAGAGAGCCTCAAAAATAGAAATTAAACAGAATGGGGGATAAGCCACCTTCCGGGGGCACCCCCTTTCTAATGTTACGACGGACCGTTGAGGTAGTTAGCGGTCCACGTTTTTAGGTGGCTAGCTAGAGGTTCTAAAATATTGGGAAACCCTTTTACCGATTTTTCTTCAAATAGATTAAATTTGTACCGTAAGTCCTAATGTGAGCCTCCAAGATCATCATGCGTGTATTAGTTATCTTATATATTATTAGTGATTGTGATTTTTGTGTTCGCTTCAAATTTTCTGCTCACATTTGGAAGAAATATTAAGAGAAAAGGTATCGTTTTAAAGGTACCCTGCTAAAAAAGCGATTAGCCTGCGAGGAGTCCGGGATGAGTTGCAAAGGAGTATGCTACCAATGCCAGTTTTGATTCCTTTGTTTGGGTTGAAGTGATCGCTTTTGTTTGAGCATGTCCTATGAAGAGACTAATTGGTCCCTTTCATGCCTAAAAGGGTAGTTTCGGACAGCTTCCTTTTGTTCCCTTACGAATATGGACGGACAAGTTTACTATCAACACCTAAAAGTAGGCTACAAAATTAAAGAAGTAATGTTGAGGGGGATCAAAGAAGGCTCTGGCAGCGTGTTACACCTGTACGGGAACGTTCTCCAAGAACTGTGACTTTCGCCGTATATAATTCACAGTATGTGCAACCCAGACAGCCGACTGATACTGACGTTTGACGTTCCAGTCAAAAAAATGTTCAAAGACTATCGTGAATACAAATTTCAGACGTGATAAAAAGGGCTAAACATCTTTTTCTAGCTGGTGGCGCAGCATGTATTTGATGAGCGTTTGGTTGCAGAAGAAGTTCTCAGAGTAAGAAGTTCAACAAGGGAAAATCAGAAAAACTAAACAGAGTCAAAAATGACTTAAAAACCGACAATTACTATATCAAGAGAGTAATTGACTTCTGGACATAGAAGCTAGAGTATTCTTAGCGGGGGGGATGGGAGTAGGGTGTAGTCATTGGTAGAGAAGTAATGTCTGCGAGAGAAAATATATTTCTGCAGTGTAGTCATACAACGATCTTGACAGTAAAACTGCTTAATCCAAAGTCATAAAGTCCGATATGGTACGAAATTGCCGAAACTCATAAGAGTCTCTGGATCATCTCAATATTTCTCTCAGCTCGGTCCCAGGTTACAGCAACATTTTAGGGAATGAAATCGCTAATAGCATGGGCGGTAAAGGTTCAGAGACAGACATACGCTAGGCGGACAGTTCTGTGTGATCACCATTTGGAAATAGGGTAAGGAAATCATAGAGCATATTTCTGAAATAACGAATTTACTATGGAACAACCTGGATTCTAACTATCAACGTCCCTATGGCCGTGCTTAGATATGAACAATCTACCGTGGGATCCAGTTCGAAATCTTCCTTCATACGGCAACCACCTAGAACTTCTGCAATTGCCTACAATACAAGGTCATCGGGGGGTGCTCCATGTTCTGTTTATGTTAAGGGTTTTGAGAGGTAGGCTGAAGCGTCCATTTTCGCTTGACGTTATTATATTTAACGTCCTCATTAAGCCATCAAGAGGTTTCAATACACTTTTTCTAGGTACTCGCATATCGAATTTTTGATTTCGTTGTTCGTTGTTTGTTTCAGCATGATACCTCTGACCCGCTTTTTCTAATTATAAGATCACTACTCACTGCTCTTCATGGGTTCCGCAAATGAATTAAGCAATTCATTACTTTTACTGAGAAGATCTGGTGTTTTGTCCTTAAATATCTTTGAGCAATCTAGGACCACCTTAGAAACTCTTGTGCAAAATTATTACTTACTTAACCAAGAGTTTCATAAATATCTTTTAACCTGGCGTATATGTAAACACTTAACTGGTTTTAAACTTCAGTACCTTCACATCTTCCACAGATATAACCCAAGCCGTTACTCATTTGCTCGTGTTAAAAAGCGATAAAAACATGGTACTCATTATATTCTGCCAACACGCCATATCAATACATTTTAATAAAATCTTGCAACGGCTGTCTATCCTGCACACACCCTTTATTGCATGCATGCAAAGAACTTATTAGTTCCATACTTTTGAATATCCTCACACACAAGGTAGCACATCATGTTTGCGGTAAAGCAGTTAAGCCAATATTCATTATAGCTTGCAACATAATTAACACAATACGAAGGAGTTGGGCGTGGTTTTTTTTTACAATTTGTTGATAACTGCTCACTGTTTGCTAGGTGCCAGTCTTGGGGGATTGGAAATCGGATTCATGAGTATTAGGTTGGCTCAAATGTGGATGGAACAAAATTTTTAATTTAATGCTTTAATGAAAACCAAAGAAGCCAAAAATTCGAATTAAACAACTGAGTGGACTTAATAACACGGTGTAAGTATATAGCTATTGTCATCTTCAACGCAAAGGTCAATCTTTTCAAAAATGCTTTTTATTTTATTTTATTTTTTTAAATTTACTTTAGTTCAATTTAATGTAATTTAATTTAATTTCATCCCATTTCATTTTATTCAATTTATTTTATTTGAAATTAGTTTATTTTATTTAATTAAATTAATTTTTGTTTATTTTAACTTATTTTTTTTATTTCATTTTATTTTATTTTATTTTATTTTGTTTAATTTTATTCTATTTTTTTTACCTTATTTTATTTTATTTTATTTTATTCTATTTCAATTTATTTTATTTTATTTTATTTTATTTTATCTTATTTTATTTTATTTCATCTTATTTTGTTTTCTTTTCTCTTATTTTATTTTATTTTATTTTATTTTATTTTATTTTATTTTATTTTATTTTATTTTATTTTATTTTATTTTATTTTATTTTATTTTATTTTATTTTAATTTATTTTATTTAATTTAATTTAATTTAATTTTATTTTATTTTATTTTATTTTATTTTATTTTATTTTATTTTATTTTATTTTATTTTATTTTATATTACTTTATTTTTATTTTATTTTATTTTATTTTATTTTATTTAAATTTACTTTAGTTCAATTTAATGTAATTTAATTTAATTTCATTACATTTCATTTTATTCAATTTATTTTATTTGAAATTAGTTTATTTTATTTAATTAAATTTATTTTTGTTTATTTTATCTTATTTTTTTTTTTATTTTATTTTATTTTATTTTGTTTTATTTTATTCTATTTTTTTTACTTTATTTTATTTTATTTTACTTTATTTTATTTTATTTTATTTTATTTGATTTTATTTTATTTTATTTTATTTTATTTTATTTTATTTTATTTTATTTCATTTTATTTTATTTTATTTTATTCTATTTCAAATTATTTTATTTTATTTTATTTTATCTTATTTTATTTTATTTCATCTTATTTTATTTTCTTTTATTTTATTTTATTTTATTTTGTTTTATTTTAATTTATTTAATTTAATTTAATTTAATTTAATTTAATTTAATTTTATTTTATTTTGTTTTATTTTATTTTATTTTATTTTATTTTACTTTACTTTATTTTTATTTTATTTTATTTTATTTTAATTTATTTTATTTTATTTTATTTTATTTTATTTTATTTTATTTTATGTTACTTTATTTGATTTTGTGTGATTTTGTTTTGTTTTATCTTATGTTATTTTATTTTATTTGTGTGATTTTACTTTATTTTATTTTATGTTATTTTATTTGATTTTGTTTGATTTTGTTTTGTTTTACTTTATGTTATTTTATTTTATTTTATTTTGTGTGATTTTAATTTATTTTATTTTATTTTATTTTGTTTGATTTGGTTTATTTTAGTTTATTTTATTTTATTATATTTTGTTTTATTTTATATTATTTTATTTTATTTTATTTTATTTTACTTTATTTTATATTATTTTATTTTATTTTGTTTATTTTATTTTATTTTGTTTTTTGTTATTTGATTGGTTTTGTGTGATTTTGCTTTATTTTATTTTGTTTGATTTTATTCTATTTTATTTTATTTTATTTTATTTTATTTTATTTTATTTTATTTTAATTTATTTTATTTTATTTTATTTTATTTTATTTTATTTTATTTTATTTTATTTTATTTTATTTTATTTTATTTTAATTTATTTTATTTTATTTTATTTTATTTTATTTTATTTTATTTTATTTTAATTATGTTATTTTGATTTTGTGTGATTTTGTTTTGTTTTATCTTATGTTATTTTATTTTATTTTGTGTGATTTTACTTTATTTTATTTTATGTTATTTTATTTGATTTTGTTTGATTTTGTTTTACTTTATGTTATTTTATTTTATTTTGTGTGATTTTAGTTTATTTTATTTGATTTTGTTTGATTTTGGTTTATTTTAGTTTATTTTATTTTATTATATTTTGTTTTATTTTACATAATTTTATTTTATTTTATTTTATTTTATTTTATTTTACTTTATTTTATATTATTTTATTTTATTTTGTTTATTTTATGTTATTTTGTTTTTTGTTATTTTATTTGATTTTGTGTGGTTTTGCTTTATTTTATTTTTTTTTTAATTTAATTTTATTTTGTTTATTTTATTTTATTTACTTTATTTTATTTTATTTTATTTTATTTCAATTTATTTTATTTTATTTTCTTTTATTTTATTTATATTCTAATAAAATTTTTTAATAATTAATTAAAAATAATTATTGAAGAAATAAAAACAATAATAATTTTCATAAATAAAAAGAAAAATTATTATTATTACCCTTGAGCTCTTTTATAGTCATGTTACTAATTTTATTTAATTTTTAAGTTTTTTTAGACAACCCTAATGCTGCTGAACTGTTAGTCATAAAGCCTACATATTGATTCGCATAAACACGAAATCATATTCCTTGAAATATTGCAATTTTTCCAACATCATTAATTAAAAAATCACAATCGCCATACTTTTTAAGGGTGAAATATGTATATTTAATGTTCTTACAGTGCTTCAAATAAGTATTTTGCATTCGATACTGTTTGATTCTGAATGTTTTCGAAACAGTATCAAAATCGCATTTTTTTACGTTATCGGTTTCGATTTCATGTGATATGTAAAACTTTATATCCTCCTCCTCATTTTTTTACTTCGTAGTTGTCATGGAACTCGTCTAATTTTTTGCGGCTGAATTAGTTCAAGCATTAGCGGCGTAGGAACATTCGGACTTTTGTCACGAATTATAGCACTAGAGGCTACGCTTACGCTTGCTTTCTCGCCTTTTTGTGTTCGGTTAAACGGCCTTTTATACAAAACCAATGTAGGCCCTTGCAATTATGTAAAAATACTTGCAATTAAAAATTTACGAAAAAAAATTTAAAAGTCAAATAAGATTTAACAAAAGTTGGGGGTCCAACTTGAAACATCATTATAAATTGTAGGGTTGCGAGTTCATTCCACGGGCATAGGAATATGTATGTGCTTTGAACTAGGCTCGACCGCTCAAACTTCGTTCAAAGGATACTGAAAAACTGGATGATCAGGGGTCGAATTTTTAAATCACAATAGCTCGAAGCCCACACTTCGGAATGACGGCATACGTGAGCAATTCCTTGGAAGTACTCTTTTAAAAAGTTGGAAAGCTTTAACTTTAATGTGACTTAAAAAACGGATTACAATCACGGAACGTATGTCGTAATTCCGCCCAAGGTTAAGCTTAGTTCAACGAAAAAAATAAGTTGAACTTGTTGAAAAACTGGGTCACAAATCTACTTAATATATAAGAAATTGGAAATTTGATCACACACGATGTGATAAAAATACTTTTGTGAGCCACTGTATGTATGTAGATACGCCTGTCAGTATGTTTAAGTGGTGTGACTGCATACAATGGCGTCTTTCAAAGGCTATTCGTGTTGGGCGTTAAAGATTGTTGGTGTTGTGCATTATTAATTCTACAAAGTGTGCTTATAAGCGCCATGTATGTGCTGCTAGATTCCTTCAAAAGTGTCTATCTGCTATTCCGGGGATAAAAGCTTTCGCTTGAAATGCTCCTTATTCTATGAGCTCAAGGATTCTTATTCAATGAACTTAAAAACCAATCCTTTCTACGCTTAAGGAAATTTAATATTTTTCTTTGCTGAAGCATGTCTTATAAATTACGCTTTTCGTGAACAATATGCCATCGCGTGATGACGCTAATGCCACACGACTTTTTATTATTCCGAGTTTTTCACTGCAACCAAGCTACTTTTGTGCAAGATTTTGGGTGTGTGAAAGATAATGTTATCGAGTAATTTGAGGCTTGTAGACGGTGAAGTTAATATCCCTCTGATTACTCATTTGAAAATGGTCATCCTTCTGACGCAATGAAAAAGGCTTGGTGCGAATGTTCACAGCCATTAGTTAAATATTAGTTAACCCAAATTAATAGGTCTTAGTTAGGCATCAGCTAAAAATGATAACTTTACAATAATTTATCTAAATAATGGTATATAGGAGTGTAATGTGGTGTCATGGAAAGGCATGAATTTAATCGGGTTTTGCGATGACTTTTACAGGGTAGGCGCAAAAACAATGAAAGGTGGAGTAGGTTTGAAAATAGCCTCTCAGCGATACTCGTCAAAGCGTGGATCTTAAGCATAACATTTAGTTGTATCTATGTACAAAAATGTCTATAGAGGAGACGGACGATGCGGCTAAGGACTCCTTCTATGACAAGCTAACTAGAACATGCACAATATATATATCTTGTGGCAGGCCAAACACCCACACGCCTATGTGTAGCGAAGAAACTGAGCTCAGTAGTGCATGCAATGTTTGACTCCGAGAAGCTTAGCACGACACATACAACTGATGATTCCTCATTCGATTCAAGTAATGTAGCAGTGAAAGCATATTTTTTACTAACGGTAAATTGCCGCTGAGGACACTTCAGAGCTCCAGCGTTTCTTGAAGAGTAAGTAGTACGATAAGGTATTCCACTCGGATTGGGAAGAGAATGATGCCTACAGGGCCACATTGTGTACGGTCGCAACTCGCTGTTGAAGAGAGAGCTCTTGTCAGGAGAAGAGGGAATAGAGATGCCTCTTCAAACTAAGGCATAGTTATGCAAAGGACTGATTCGCGTTTTAAACTACCATTTTATGTTAATTCAGTATAATCCGCCCGGTTTAATACACAGGATACTTTCAGCTCAATAGGGGGACATACTGTTACTAAAACAACGAAGGTCGAATATCGTTAGTTGGACCTTGGACAAAAAAATTCAGAGTATTCCCATTTCCCAAGACAGGCGAGTATACGCACTGACATGAAAGGGTGATTAGAGAAATCGATTAAGCCAAGTCCGCCCTCTTTCTTTAAAATAAGTAAAAAAATTATACAATAAAAATAACATAAAATAAAATAAAAGAAAATAAAATAATTTAAAAAAAATAAAATAAAATAAAATAAAATAATATAAAATAAAATGAAATAAAATAAAATAAAATAAAATAAAATAAAATAAAATAAAATAAAATACAGCAAAATAAAATAAAATAAAATAAAGTAAAATAAAATAAAATAAAATAAAGTAAAATAAAATAAAATAAAATAAAATAAAATAAAATAAAATAAAATAAAATAAAATAAAATAAAATAAAATAAAATAAAATAAAACAAAATAAAATAAAATAAAATAAAATAAAACAAAATAAAATAAAATAAAGTAAAATAAAATAAAATGAAATAAAATAAAATCAAATAAAATAAAATAAAATAAAATAAAATAAAATCAAATAAAATCAAATAAAACAAAATAAAATAAAATAAAATAAAATGAAATAAAATAAAATAAAATAAAATAAAATAAAATGAAATAAAATAAAATAAAATAGGTAATTAAGAAAAAAATAAAATAAATAAAAATAAAATAAAAAAATAAATTAAAATAATATTGATTTTTTTTATACCAACAAGTTTGTTGATTGGCGGAAGTGGTTCATGCATATGGTAAAAAGAAGAATGGAACTAGTAGTTTGGATGACATCAAAACCAGCGTATTGTTAGCTTAATGGTTAACAATGCGTGCCAAAATTTCTCTGATGAGTGAAGTCTAGCAGCTTCCGAAATGGATCTATAAGAAAAGCTATGGCAGTTGTCTCTTAACATTTTTCCTACTCTATTCAATCAAAAAACTTTTAATAATTAATTAAAATGATTATTAATAAGTAAAAACAATAATAATTTTCATAAAAATTCAAAAAAGTGAAAAATTATTATTCTTGGCCTTGAGCTCGTTTCATGAATAATTAAAATAATATAAAATAAAGTAAAATAATATAAGCTAAAATGAAATAAACACAAAATAAAATATGCGAATTAATCCGATCTAATTCTATTCCTTTTAATAAACAAGTGACGCTTTTACTTCAACAATCATATATGAAATCGTGACTGTAGCAGACAGAGTGATTGATCATAATTATATTTGCGAATGCTGTTGTGTGTTTCGTTCCTGTCACGCAAGCTTAAATACTCTGATTACACTTAACGTACCAAGTAAAGTGTACTTCTTGTTTCTAAGGCTTATACGTATTCAATTTCAAAAACACTTTCGCCATTACTTCAAAGGTCTTGTGAATGAAGTTGACTTGTACCAGCTTGGAGAATTTGCTAAGTAATTTGATTACTACTCAACCTCCTTAAGATAATAGCTATGTGTGTATATATATACAAATTTATTTTGCATTTTTACTTAATGAAAGCACGCATCAGTCAAAGGACATCAAAAGATGGAAACGTAACTGAAAGATTAGAATAACAAAACGCCTGACACGGCAATTAGTGTGCTGGATATGTCTGAACTTTACTTGATTGTAATTACTGAATCTAGTTAATAACATTATTTCTTGAAATATTCGAAGTATACATATTTTACTAGCGAAAACCTGATCAAAAGACCTGATGATAAGAAACTTTAGTTTAAATATGAGGTCCTAGATATGTTATCTTACAGCAATATTCCTGAAAATTTCATCAAAAAATCTGTTGCTTACAAAAACGAAAACGTATAAAAGCGGACTGTTTCCATGCATACAATGTACACAAATAAAGCGGGTTAAACCAAATGATCAAATTATTAAAGCGGATTGATACCGATATCTGTTTTATTAAAAAAGTTCTCAAGCGGGTTATGGCGAATGTAATCGTTGCGGATGTTTACAATGAACTGTCATTTTAGTTCTTCTTATTACTTCACTTCCATCATTCTTTGGAATTACATAGTAATTAAGAGTTGCCTTATGGGCGCAAACATACCGGCCGCCTTGAACGACCATGTTAAGTTCAAAATTAAATTCAAAATTCAAATTACATTACTAAAACTATAAGTATTACAAATCAAATTTCATTTCTTGTTGGCAAAAGCGTCAGCTTCGCTATAGGACGAACCAATTCGCCATCTGCTGTCTTCAGTCTGACTACGCGTACTTGTCCATCTGCGCCTGGGCAACACTGAATAACTCGTCCAAGTCGCCATTTAGTGGGTGGGACGTTCGCATCATGAATGACGACCACGTCATCTTCTCTTAAATTCTGAGACGGACGAAACCATTTAACTCGTCGCTGCAAGTTGACGAGATATTCGCTTCGCCAGCGAGACCAAAAATGTTGGCGCATTGCACTGATAATTTGCCACCTTTGATGTAATGCCCCTGAGAAATTATCTGTGTCAGGTTCAGGTAACGCCTTAATTGGTTCGCCAATCAAGAAATGGCCAGGTGTGAGAATTTCCAAATCATCTGCATTAGCTGAGTGCCAATATAGCGGTCGTGAATTCACGCATGCTTCCACTTCTGTCAATAGCGTAGAAAATTCTTCATAACTTAATAAATGATTACCGAGAGCGCGCTTTAAGTGGTACTTCACTCTCTTCACCCCAACTTCCCAATAGCCACCCATGTGTGGTGCGCTTGGTGGATTAAAGTGCCATGTTACTTGCATGTTCGCCAAATATGACGTCAGTCTTTCATCTCTCATACAACGTTGGTAAGCAGCATGTAACTCCCTTTCGGCGCCAACGAAATTAGTGCCGTTGTCCGAATATACGTGCTGACAATAACCTCTTCGATTTACGAATCTTGAAAAAGCTGCAATAAACGTAGGGGAAGAGAGATCTCCAACGAGCTCAAGATGCATCGCGCCCGTACTCATACAAATAAAACTGCAAACGTAAGCCTTGCATGATTTTGCTCCTCTACCTTGGGTAAACTTAATAAAATAGGGGCCCGCAAAGTCTACGGCACTGTGTAGAAAACATCGGGAACTAGTTAGGCGGCTGCTTGGCAAATCTGACATTATTTGACCAAGAGGTTGGCGGTTTATGCGTTTGCATTTGGCACATTTATGATAAATAGAACGAACGAGGTTGCGAGCACCCAACACCCAGAAACGACGTTGTAAAATTGTTTGCATGATTTGCGGGCCTGCGTGAAGTGTATTGTGATGAATGTCAAATATAATGATCTTTGCTAGTGATGATTTCTTCGGCAAAATTATAGGGTGTTTGACGTCGGCAGCGACCGAAGCTCTCTTTATTCGCCCGCCAACACGAAGAATCCCATCAGCATCCAAAAACGGTTGAAGCCGGATTAGTTGACTTCGCAACGGAATTTGTTTGTTTGACCCGAAAGAGACAATTTCCTTTGGGAAAGCGTTGGTTTGGACATACTTTACCAATGCTTGTTCAGCACGAAGAATTTCGTCGCCAGTGAGAGCGCCAGTGATGCGTTGCCCTCTGGCTGTCCGTAGGTTTTTGACCAGACGGAGAACGTAGGCCATAACTCTTTTGAGCTTGATAAATGAGCTATATCGTGACAAGAGTTCCCACTCATCTTCGGTTTGAGTGAGATGTGATGACTTTGTTGATCGCAGTTCAGAGCTAACGATTGGGTTGCGTTTTGTCAGCTGCTCTAAATCCTCTGCTGCTTGATGCTGCCACTGGTTTTCGTTTTCAGCCAACCAATGTGGCCCTTGCCACCACAGATGATGTGCGAGTAGGTTTGACGGAGTCATGCCTCTAGAAGCGCAGTCAGCTGGGTTGTGTTCCGAGCGGACGTGTCTCCAACAGTCAGGAGGTAGAACTTCCTGTACAGCAGCTACGCGATTCGCAACAAAGACAGACCATCGACTTGGGTGACTCTTCAGCCAAGCTAACGTAATAGTAGAGTCAGTCCATGCGTACATTCGTGGCATTTTGCAGCCGAAGCTTAACTGCACCTGTTTGACGAGTTTGGCGCCTAAATGCGCTGCGCATAATTCCAAACGTGGGAGCGTGGCGCTTTTTAAAGGTGCTACCTTGGCCCGAGCGGCGACTAAAACGACCTTAAATTTCCCATCGTATAGTTGCGTGCGACAATAGAGCACGGCGGCGTAAGCACGCTGCGATGCATCAGTAAAAACGTGGTACTCAGCATGATCGACGATGTCACTGGTCCCAATCCAACGATTTAGCTTGAGATCCGTGAGCTTAGGCAGCTGCTGACGATGACGGAGCCACTCTGCAGCGATATCGACAGGCACAGGTTCATCCCAATCAACATCCGCTCGCCAGATTCGTTGAAGCCAAATTTTAGAAAGAATAGTACAAGGTGCGATTAATCCGAGCGGGTCGAAGATTTTACTTGAGTCTGACAGAAACACTCTTTTCGTAAGAACTGCATTCAGCGGTGCCAGATTCACCGCAATCGATAAACAATCGTCACTCGTATTCCAAATTGTTCCAAGTGTTCGTACTTCATCGCCGTCAGCCAACAGATGCGTGATTTGTTTCGAAACGTGTGGTATCTTCTCCCTTAGTTCGTCGCAATTAGTTGCCCATTTTCGCAGCTCGAAACCGGCGCTAGACAGAACTACGGTTACATCATTTTGTAGCTTGATGAGCTGATCTATCGAATATGAGCCCGTGAGAAGATCATCCATGTAAAAGTCGCGTGTAATAACAGCGGACGCAACTTTATGCGTTTCAGCGGAATCTGACGCGATTTGATGCAGAGATCGTACGGCTAGATGCGAAGCCGAGGCGACCCCGTAGGTTACGCGAAGCATGCGGTAGTCCTGGATGCGTTCAGTTGATGTGTCACGCCAGACTATGCGTTGGTAGTCAGCATCTTGTTCAGCGACGTATACTTGCCGATACATCTTCTCGACGTCGGACATTATGGCGTAGCGATGCGTGCGGAATCGTACCATTATGGAGAACAGGTCCTCTTGTAATTGTGGACCCACCATTAGCGCATCATTTAAGGAAGATCCTGATGATGTTTTCGAGGACGCATTAAACACCACTCTAAGTTTAGTAGTGGAGCTGGTGTTCTTAACAACAGCATGGTGCGGCATGTAGTAACTTTTATGCGGGTGAGCGTCGCCTACGAGTTCCATGTGGCCCATAGTTACGAGTTCACGCATAAATTCGACGTATTGACGGCGTAACTCGTCATCAGCAGCGAAACGTTTTTCCATCCTCAGTAAACTTCTTACGGCAATATTTTTCGACTCTCCTAGAGTTACGGATTCCTTAAACGGAAGACGTACGATGTAACGCCCGTCGTCGGCGCGGCGGCAGTACTTGCGGAAATGATTTTCACAAGCCTCCTCTTCAGCGGTTAGGTATCGCTTAGGTGGAAACTCTTCAAGCTCCCAGAATTTACTCACCATTCTGACGAGCTGCACATCACAGTGGAGAGACAAGACTCCTGCACCGGGACTTGACGAACGCATAGCCTTTCCGAAAAGGACCCAACCAAAAACTGTGTTTTGTGCCATGGGTGTATTCGGTGGCCCCTTACAGAGGCCCGTTAGCAAGAATTGATCCATCTCGTCCATCCCTATTAGGATATCAATAGGACCAGGTTTAGCGAAATGCGGATCTGCAAGCGTAAGATTTCGTAGATGAGGCCAAGAAGACATCTGCACACAAACACTAGGAAGATCGTTTGTAATCTTTGATAGAATTAGCGAATTGATTGTGAAACTCTGATGGAGAGATCGAGGCGCAAGCGATAGGTTTGTCTCACCCTTAACCCTGCCGCCATCTGAGGCACCAATCCCCGTGACATGAGCGGTCGAAGGCTTCCTTGACAGACGAAGGCGTTGTATACAAGCCTCAGTCACGAAGGATGCATGTGAGCCGTTGTCAAACAACACTCGTGCGGGTTGCCATCGCCCTGCGTGGTCTTTCAAATATATTTCAGCGGTTGCCAACAAAATGGCTTTGTCAGCTTCAGCGACGTGAGATGCTACGCAACCAGATTGTGGTGCATCGGAGTTAGCAATAACCATCGGTGTTGTAGTAGTATTATCCGTCGAAGAAGACATACTAACTTTATGCGTGGAAAAATTTCCTTCCTGCTTTACGAATGGAGCAGCGTTGGTATTCAGCTCGGTACTAGTATTGTCTTCTTCGCGGCAGCCATGCAATAATGTGTGGTGTCGACGTTTGCAAATGTTACAGTTCGATGAACTGCGACATTTTGCTTGAAAGTGACCTTTACTTAGACAATTTATGCAAGCGTTATGTTTTTTGACTAATAAAAACCTTGTAGCAGAATTTAGTTTGCGAAATGTGGGACAAGCGTAGATTTTGTGATTGCTGTTGCAATTAAAGCATGAAGCTGCACTGGCTCCAGCATCAACTGAGTTGGATGACGATGAACGTTGCTCACCAATAGCATGAAGCACATTTGTTGTCTTTGTTGCAGATTTGGTTGACGCGCGTGATGCTTGCGTTGACGTTATACCACTCGTTGGTACCATTTCTAATGAACGTGCACGTGTTTCCAAAAACTCGACTAGTTGTTCAAAGGTAGGTAATATATCTCCTACCAATGACAACTCCCATTGCTTTCTGGTTTCATAAGCCAATTTTGAAACCGTTATGTGCACAAGCCAATCGTCCCAATATTCTACCGGCCGACCTAATGCTTTTAGCGAACCAACATGTTGCATAGTAACATTTAAAACCTGCTTAATTGCCTTGCCAGTATCTCGCGGTGCCTTTTCGATAGCGAAAATTGCTTTGAAATGGCTATCAACCATGACACGCACAACCTTATAACGCGTGGTGAGTAAATCCCACGCGGCATCGTAGTTGCCATCAGAAATTTGTAAACTACTTACAAGTTGTAGCGCCTCACCTTGCAGACAATTGCGTAAATAATGCAGTTTCTGACTAGCAGATAAACTGGCGTTGTTGTGTACGAGAGACTGGAATGCGTCGAAAAATGATAACCAATTTGTAGGGTCACCACTGAAATTTGGTAACTGCAATTTGGGTAGCTGAACTGGCGATGACGTGAAAGTTGTTGTTGTAGATAAGCGTGGTGTCTCAGGAACTCCAATGAGACGTCTGAAATTCGTCTTTGCTATTACGTACCATTCTTCTGCCTGTGTGCGCGATTGCTCTTCAACTGGCGCATTTTCTTCGCCACATGATAATTCGACTTCTTGTTGAGCTTCGCAGAATCTGAGCCACTGCTCCTCGAGAAGCTGCAGATAAGTTTCTGTTGACTCCCTATCTAATGCCAATTCATCTTTTTTGCTAGCCGTGAGATATCTTTTAATTGCATGTAAGGCTGAATCTCTTACCTTTACTTTCGACATGGATGTTGCTGGGGGGTAGTTGATTGTTTGCAAGTTGGGTTATGTTCACACACGTGTACGAATTTGTAGATATGCGCTTAAAAATTGCACATATGTACACAAAAGCGATTGTTTGCTGATTAAACCTATTTTGATGTAGGTTTTCAATGGTTTTAAAAACGATTTCAAAGTTTTTCAAATGTGTTTAGATCGTATTTTGCACTTTGTAAATTAACACGATCCGGCGGTCGAAGGACCAGTTGTTGCTTACAAAAACGAAAACGTATAAAAGCGGACTGTTTCCATGCATACAATGTACACAAATAAAGCGGGTTAAACCAAATGATCAAATTATTAAAGCGGATTGATACCGATATCTGTTTTATTAAAAAAGTTCTCAAGCGGGTTATGGCGAATGTAATCGTTGCGGATGTTTACAATGAACTGTCATTTTAGTTCTTCTTATTACTTCACTTCCATCATTCTTTGGAATTACATAGTAATTAAGAGTTGCCTTATGGGCGCAAACAAAATCTAACAGATGGCGGAGGGTTTCCAAACCACATTTCTGTAGAGAAACTAAGGGCTACCTCCTAACCGACGTACGGAACGCACTTAACTTATACAGTTAACACCTTTCCTCACTTATAGCATGCTCCAGAGATGACGAACCCGATACCAAAATCCCTGACGTTAGCAAAAAACAACCCTCCACCCGCTCATGATGAAGATATCTCTATGCAAAAATAAAAACCAAGGGTCGACAAGTTGCTGAAAAGCATGTGTACTATGTTTACATCCCTGCAAAACTTATAAAGTCCTGCTAAATGAGGTTGCGCTTTACACCAACTCCGTCAAAATTGGGTAGGACGTCTCCGACATTTTTGTAACTAAATGAGGCTTCAGTCAAAGCGAATCGCTATCGTACTAACGTCACTATTAATTGCACAATATTAAAACTGGGAGGGACTTTGTCTATTTTAGAACCAATGCCTCTCTTGCCGTCCAAAAGCTGCGCTCTTTTAGTCTCTCTTCATATCTGTCAGATGTACTGTTTGAAATTCCAGACAGTGTTCAAAGAAATTGACTAGTACATTGGACTATTCGGAAAAAAGAATTTTTTGTCCATTTACATTACATGACCCTAACAGCGGAGCTTTTCGGCTTTAATTCGCTGAACTATGGCCATATTTGAGTAAAAGGTCGTACAGCTCACCACTCAATTTTCCTCGGTACTCGCTTGGAAATATAAAACAGCAGTCTAATATGGACCCCAACAATAGCAGTCAGCTCAGATTCTAAAAGTATGCTATGAATAATTTTGCTATCGAGTACGGCAAGGATGCTTTATTGATGAAATACGACCAGTGCCATATATGCAGGATCTTCACTGACTTGTGGTGTGCTAGCTTTAATTTTTCCTTGAACCTGACATCTACAAGTACTACACTACCCCTAAACGAGGCTGTCTGCATCTATCACCCAAGACGTTTGCCAGTTGGTTGCGTGTCACCCAGTGATGTTGTTATAATCAACTTGGTCTGCCAAGTTTTACAAATGACATAATTGTAAGATACAACAACACACAATATAAAGGAAGTTTTACTACTCCTATTCAAAATGTAGGAATCACATGCGTAACTAAATATGAACAAGTAAATGTCTTAATTTCTGTTCGTTTTTTTATGCTAGATATGTTATTGCTACTAAGAATGTATACTAAACTGGGACAAAAAAAAAAAGAATATATATTTTCTTGTTTTTCAATAGAGTTTTCCTTGTTGAAAATATTCAGAAGTAACCCTGCAGTGAAACATAATAGTATCCAACTATGTTTTCTGGTTGAAATCATACTAGTCAGAAAAAGTTCAATCCATACTAGTATACGACTACAATTTTCATAGTTTGTGTTTAAGCGACATGAGCTGTAATTATTTCTTTCGTTGCATGCAATGCAAGCTATTGTAATTCGCAGCCATCTTATCAACTATTCCAAAGATATAGTTTATGTTTTGCAATCACAAATCGGGTTTTTTTACCGCGAAAATGACGGAAAATGGTAATGATTTATTGTAGAGTCCGTTTTCTAGTTTTAATCCCTGCTAAAGGTCCACATTTGGACTAGTATTCTTTTATCTTTTTCGAACTAGTATGTATGATACTGGTATGATTATACTGCAATTTCACTGGCACAGTTCCTTCCATTTTGAGCTACTATGAAACTGGTATTTGACTAATAGTATGATACCAGTATATTTCCACTATATAAAAACTAGTATTTCATGAATAGTAGATGACTAGTATATTCTGGTCGAAATCTGACAATTGACATTTGTTACCAGTTTACTTATATGACAGTTGTCTGACTAGTTGGGCTTGGTGCATATACTAGTTGTAAAGTTTTGCAACTAGTTGGTTTGACTGCAGAGAAATAAGTGAAATCAAAAACCCATACCAAGTTGGTATGGGACTATTCGAATAATAATATTCGAATAAACGGATATACTATTCGAACAAATACTATTCGAACTTTTTGAAACGAATATTTTGAAAGCGGTCGCCGTGGTGTGAAGGTAGTGTTGCCGGCCTACCACACCGAAGGTCCATGGTTCGAGCCCTGGTACAGGTAACATCAAAAGTGATTTGAAAAAAGTTTTTCAAAACGGGGTCGCCCCTCGGCAGTGGTTTGGCAAACTCTCCGAGTGTATTTCTGCCATGACAGGCTTCTCAGCAAAAATTCGTCTCCTTTGTAGATGCCGTTCGGAGTCGGCAAAAAACTGTAGGTCCCACCAATTTGTAGGGAAAATTCAAATCGGCACACCACAAATTGGAAGAGAAGCTTGGCGCAAAAATCTCTTAGGAGGTTTATGATGATATACCTGTTGTATGTCGCGCCATAGAGAGAGATTTTGAAAGCTTGATTTTCCGGGCCAGCCTCATGAAAATTTCATTTCAAACCTTTTTTGTGTATAATTTCATTTCTTCTAATTTTTTCACCTTAATGGTTTAGTAGTAATAAAGCTTAATCTCGAGCGCCTAAAATTTTTCTTCTGCTATTCCAGCGAATGACAATTTCCTAGAACCACCTTTTTATTGTTCGTTTTGTCTGTTTTTAAGTCAGCTGTTTTTGACAACTAATTTAGCGAAATTTGCGATCTTGGAATTTTATCCATTTAGTAAAATTTCTATATATGTAATTTATTGAAAGAATTTAAAATTTTACATGCAGCTAGGGATAACAGCAGTGAAATTAAAATTGATATCGTTCGACGAAGTAAGAAAAAACTGCGATTTTATTCATTTTTGTTAAAATATAGCGAATTCCATAACGAAACCACATAAAAAGAAATTTCAAAGTTTACAGAAAGTTCAGGAAAGTTAAAGTATTTCATTATTTTTCTCAAACAATATAACAATTTATTGGGAAGATATTCGCTCGCTTTTCTACATTTTTAGTTTCTCTCTTTACTTCTTCTGTCGCGTTCATTTCATACGATATTTTCAAATGGACTGAAATATGCAAGATTGGATCATATTTTGTCACAAGTGAGTCAATATTTTTTTTGTGTACACATAAAGACTTTTACTTTTTTTTAATATATATTTATTTATTTTTAATAGAAAAACATTAAAATAGCTTTTTCTTTTTATTACATAAGAATATTTTGTTTTATTTTGCAGTTATATTAAAAATTAAAAATTTCGACACCAGTTATTAAAAATAAGTCATAAACAATTATTTTTTCGAGCGTATTTCGGTGCGGGATTGAGGAGGTTAAACTTTAAAAAATGGCCATCAAAATCTCCAAATTTTTTGGCAGAATTTCCAAAAATTTTTGAGTATGCAGTTTTGTAGACCAATCAGTTCTAGTATAACTTTGTGCAATTTAGAACAGCCTCAAAAACTTCCCTGAATTTTCATAATTTTTTTCGTCAATGCTATTGAGTGATTTCTTCAATACAACGCACGAAATAAAACTAATTTTGAATGAAAAAAAAAAATACCCAACATCCTTGACAAAAAAAATTTGAAGTACTTCTAATTTGCACATTATTATGCTAAAATTAAATAAGCTAAAAAACTGCGTATTCAAAAGTTTTCTAGAAATTCTTCCCAAACATTATTAAATTTTGATGCAAATTTTTAAAAGTTTAATACATGAACTTTGTGTAAACTTTTAAATTCCTTTTGATTTTTTTTCGCTTATAGAATGCGCTAAATTTTAAAGGAAAATTATTAAAAATACAGCTCCTTCATATTTCGTCTACCGATATCTAATTTAATTTTTCTACTATTATATTAAACAAAATTGTATTTAAAAAATTGATATCTGTCCATAACGTTGGAAAATTTTTCAAAACATCTATTCACGCTACTTTGTGAAATCAGCAAAATTCCCAAACATTTTCTCCCAAGCTGCTGACTTCCAAGGGACGATATAGCTGAGATTATCAGCTTTAAAAAGAGAGAACAACAAAAAACTGCGTCACATGGTCTCTCGTAAGATGAAATGCAAACTAGGAAGTGTAAAACGCTGCAATAATCAGTATATCCAGCAATAATCTTAAGGTCCGGCCGCCGTGGTGTGGCGGTAGTGTTGCTGACCTACCACACCGAAGGTCCAAGGTTCGATTCCTGGGACAGGTAGTATCAAAATTGGTTTGAAAAAGTTTTTTCAAAACGGTGTCGCCCCTCGGCAGTGGTTTGGCAAGCTCTCCGAGTGTATTTCTGCTATGGAAGGCTTCTCAGCAAAAATCCATCTGCTTTGCAGATGCCGTTCGGAATCGGCTAAAAACTGTAGGTCCCGCCAATTTGTAGGAAAAATTAGAAGCAGCAGACCACAAATTGGAAGAGAAGGTCGGCCTTCATCTCCCCAGGAGGTATATATAGCGCCAATTATTTATTTATTTTAATCTTAAGATGTTCTCACAAGAAATTATAGGCGCAAGGCTCGTATGAACAAATGGAGCATTTTGTGTCGGGTCTGTGATAATTAAGAGAAAACTGTTGAGCACATCAGCACAAGATCCTTGAGCTTCCTAGATCAGAGTGCAAGAGTGTATGTTGAGCAAAGTCGTGGGGGTTTCTGAAAGTTGGCGGGTAGTAGTGCACTACCTCAATCTAATATTTTTATTATGGGCCGAGCCTTCGAAACAATAGAGAGATCAATGAAAAATGGCAGCGATTTAAGCCCATTGTGAAGGCGCTATTTTAAAACTATTTATAAATGAATTAAAACACGAGGAGCATATCTTCTGAGGCCACTTGTGACTTCTGTAAGCTTGCAATATGTCGCGTAATTTGTCAGTACTTCTATATCAGGCCTGTTAAGATATCATTAATAATCATAATGATTACCGGTTTGATTGATTATTTTTTGGAAAAGCATATTAATGGTTGATTACCCATTGTTTTCATAGCTTAATGATTATTTTAATGATTATTTTCAAAAACAATCAAAAAACAATCATGATTTTTTATGATTAAAAAAAAATCTAGAAAAATCAAAAACAATCAAAATAAATTTTTTTAATTACTTTTGATTGTTTTTGATTATTTGATTACTTTTAATTTTTTTATGAAGCTGTCTCACGACCGATAAAATCATCACAGAAAAAGATGTTTTCTAAAGAATATTGCTTATAATTGTACTCTTTATAAATCCAGGCTCCATATTTAAAGCCTTTTGTTATGAAAAAAGACCATATTTTAAAATTTTTTGCCGAGCAAATACGTAAGTAAACTTTCAACACTAACATTTCTCAAGTCTTTTATTATAAAGCATGCACACACATTAAGCTGAGCCGAAAAATCAATGTTCTGGCATCCGAATCGGTGGTAGAAACAGGCATCATATACAATTTACCTAGCGATGTGTTTTAACAGCAACCCTTATTCATGTTGTTTTTGAGTACTCCATGGAACACCTATAGTGGAGTACTTCTTAAGTTGTTACTCCATGGAGTATCTATAGGAAAGTTCTATGCAAACTGCTATCTATTCTACATAGAACTACTTGCGCAATTTCCTTATTTTTATAATTATTTTAGAACGTGGGATCTTCGGTGTGATAGGCTTGTACAAGGTGGCGCAAAAGTAAGCTTCCGATGTTCAGCATATCGGTTGTGGCACGTGCAGTGTGTGCTGTTGCACCATCTTGTTGGAACTACATGTTTTCCAATCCCAATTCATCAAGTTGCGGCAAAAAGAACTCGTTGATCATTGCTCTGTAGCGCTCACCATTCACAGTAACCGTTTGGCCCCGACCGATTATTGGTCAAATAAATAGTCAGCAATATTCCGCGTTCTGGAGCAGTGTAGCGTAACAATGTTTATTAACGTGTATTTCGCATGTGTTTACTACACAAATGTCAAAACAGAACTGACTTTAGGGGCCAATCGCAAAATTTATAGCATTTTTTCACAACCATAACATTACGATACGGTAAATCAAAAAAAAAAAAAAAAAAATTAAAAAAAAAAAATTAAAAAAAAAAAATCAAAAACAATCAAACTTTTTTTGTTTGTTTATTTGTGATTCCTTTTGATTTTTTTTGATCATTTTTGATTTTTTCCATTAGCAATCGTGAATTTCTGAAAACAATTAAAATAATCATTTATGAGTGAAAAAGCTATTTAATCAATTGATTACTCAATTCTAATGGGAATTTAACAGGTCTGAATATAATTAACAAAAAAAAAAAATGTTTTCGGTCTTGTCTAATACAGTCTACTAGAATTGGAAATTAGTTTAATAAATTTCAAGTACGTTCAATACTACACATCGCCGAAAATTACGCGAGCTCTATCGTGACATGAGGAAAAATGCTTTATAAGAAACCATAAACCTGATCACCCTGATGACTCGTTGGCCGATCTAAGATTAAGTTCGTTGAAAAGAATTTTTAGGTTACTCTTGTTAACTCTACCCTTAGTGAACTGTCTATAATAAAACTGTTTTTAACTATCTCATTTCAATTTCTTTTCAAAATAATCTAATTTAATTGTTAATGCCGACTGACGAATTTAATTTCAGCTCGAAT
This sequence comes from Merzomyia westermanni, assembly GCA_949987695.1. NCBI lineage: Eukaryota > Metazoa > Arthropoda > Insecta > Diptera > Tephritidae > Merzomyia > Merzomyia westermanni. The sequence continues at coordinate 23,023,257 of OX465289.1, forward strand.
AATAATATTTTGCACAATAAAATACATTCAAACAAGTGCGATGCGAATAAAAAACAATGCTGGCTTCGAATTTTAATAACACAAAATATTTCTTCTTCTCAATATTTATGGCAATAAAAATTAAATTTGACAATACATAAAACACAAGAAAATTTCATTTACTTTCTATGCGCCCGAATTGAGCGATATAATAAAAACCAACTTATAAAAGTTAAAAACAGACCCACACGCGTGGTTGGCCATTGTGTTGATTGTGGTTTGGTGTGACGCTGATCTACCTTTTCGGTGCAAAATGTTTCTGATCCCCTTTATGGCCATAAAATCAAGTTTTCGTACGCTTAAACTTTGCGGTCATAGGACTATTACAGGCAGTCAGCCACTTATTCATTGACTTATTTATATGTTGAGCCAAGCACTAACTCATTTCTGTCTTTGTGCCATCGCTTTGCCGTCGCCGTTGTTGCTTTTGCAGGTTTCAACACATTCCGACTATTGACAAGTGCCACATAGAAACCCCTTGAAAGCCATTACAAGATTTTTATTACAATCTATAAATTTTATTTACAATGTTTTCTTTTACAAAAAACAATTCATGCACGAATAAATATTCGTTCTTTGTTCTGACACAAAGCAACCCAGCAGTAAGCGGAACGACTTTAATTTAAAGTATAACCAATATTATTGGTAAGCCCAACGTGGCGGCCGTCACAGCGGATGTCCTCTCATACCTCTTTCGACTGTGTTTGAAGATGATTCTGGCAAATTAACGGTCCGAATGTATTTCTGCCTTGCAAGCTTTTAAAAAAGAAATCTATCTGCCTTAGAATATGCCGTTCGGGGTAGCCCTAAACATAAATCTAATAAAAAAAATATATATAGGCAAATTACAAGCTGCGCGCCAGCATTTCAATAGTCTCCCCTGTCTTAAAATCATATATATTATTTCTGTAACGTCTTTTTGTGTTATTTCCTAATTTTCTGCTCTCATTTGGAACCAATCTTAATAAATAAGGTACCGTTTTAAAGGTGGGGGTTAGCTCTACATGCAAAACCATGTTTTAATTAGTGGAGTGCTTTTGTATAAGCGTATTTTATTAAAATGAATTCTTTAAAATAAACGATTGTGGATGCACAAAAAAATCAATTTGTACTGCAACGCTGTTGTGACTGTGACATTCAGTGCCTCGCGACATCTACATTGGAATACTAAGACTGAACAATGCTAGACTAATTAAAGGCATTGCGAATATCACAGCGCTCAACCCACTGCGAGCGCACCATCTACACTTGAACATTGCTAAAATAAGTGAATAAGACTGCGTTCACATTGGGTCATAAACTCGAGTTAAAGGGACATTTTTTGAGTTAATTCATATTGATGTTGTCAATCAACTCAAGTGTATGGCTCTATGTGAATGTAATATAAGTGGTGGAATTTCAAATAGCTGTTGAGCATATTTGTATAATTTTTGGTGGTCTCACAACAAGTGTAGCTGAAAACCTTTTTTTATAATTTGAGAAAAAGGTTTGAAAAATCCTGGACCTGGACTAATAAAAGGTTTCAAACCATTTTTTTTTTTTTTTTTTTTTTGCGCAAGGAGCGCACGGGTCCAGCTAGTATTTATTAAAAGTGTTATTCCTGCGAACTTTTCCAACATCCAGAAGACAAAAGATAAGCCTAACCAATTCTATCGCAAGGTGTTTGAGCAAATTTTGTGCATCAAACCGAAACATAGAGAAAAGATGTCGCATTAGCCATCTTCACGACTGCTCTAAATGCCATTGGAGATAAGGTTTGCCCTACTACCCTTCTCTTACTGTTAAGGGTGGATACAATATTGCTCTACCTAAAAATTAATTATAAAATTATCTTAGAGAAAACCTAGGTAGCATTCTAATATGACATGTCAAGTAATATGAATTTAAGAATTCGAAAAGAATTGTAAGCCGTGCAAAAATTACAATAGTTTGAATAGCACTGGATAAACACTGCTGATGATGACAGTTTGAAATCAGGTATGAAGCCAATGGATACTGCTAGGATCAGGTGAATACAGTTTAGTAGTCGGTGGATAGTGGCATGTAAGCAGCTGAACCTGAAAAGAGCAAGAAAAACAATAAACAAGTAAATTAAAAAATTAAATAAAAGTTATCAAATTAACTAGCAGAAAAATACTAAAGTGCCCCCCCAAAAACAATGCAATATAAGCTTCAAATTCGCTTTACAGGTTGACAATGGGAAAAAGTAGGGCCCGCCTCCTAACTGTTAAACATCTATGATCACATCCAATATCAGCTAAGCTTTTGAACTTCGAAAAACGAGCACTGTGGGGTAAACGAGAGTTTTCTCTACAATGACTACATTACCTTAGGTATAAGTAAGCAAAAACCGTACTTTTCCGTTTTCATGTGTCAAGGGGCGCCCAAAATCCATCTCCAGGATTAAGTAAAGTGGATGGATGGAAACAAAAATGCTCTATCATCCGAAGATAGGATGGATTCAAAACAGATTTAAATGTTATGGATAGAGTCATTCAATAGGATGGTAAAACAAACGAGGCGCTTATTCTTACAGAAGGAAACACAGTACAGTGATATTTACCAACCCTCTTAATTATATTATGAGGGTATTTAGGGGTTATATACAAAGTTGGGTCTCGAAAAATCGAAAAAAAATTGTATTGCATATTCTGGAAGTAGATACATGCTTTCGCAAATATCTCCTCGAAATTTCATCCATATCGGAACACAGCAGCGGTTCGAAGCGTACTGGTTCCATCTTTAAGCGATTAACACATTTCTTTAATCGGAATTATCCCGGAATGAAGTTTTTTGCAAAGTCCCGTTGCGGTGAACGTGATATCTCACAAACTTTTCAACCGATGTACATAATTTTTTTTTAATTGTTCGTATTGACAATCTCGTGCCCTTGAACGATTCATTTTTCATTAAAAAATTATCGAATCTTTGCAATCAAGTCTTGTTTTGAAATTTTGAACAACTGAAAAATCGATTTTTTGGTCAACATGGTTTTTGTATTGGAAAACAAATTTGTTTAAGGAAACCAAATTTTTCAAGGACACCACAATAGATTTGTCTCCAATAATTGTTTCACTTTTTTCATTTATGTTGAGCGGTTTGCCTTGGAGAGTGTTCACCGCAAGCCTCAGCAAAAAAAAGAAAAAAACGCTCTCCGGGGAAAGGACCATAACTCCTACAATTTTTAATAGTTTTTTATTTATTATAATTAATTCAATATTACGACCAACAAATTGTCTTTCGCTTTTTCGAATAAAATTTGCGTAAAACCTTTAAAAACAATCACGAAATTAGCTCACATTTTCCCCTCAACATACAAACCCCTTCCAAAAAGCATATATTGGGGAAATGTGATTAAGGTATTCTATCGTTGTTCTACGAGTTTCTACATAAGCTAGCGGGTGGAAAGCAATAATAGTTGCGGATTCGTGGTTGAGACAAGTCACAAGACATTCCACTTGTGAACTAGTATCTTTTGTGACTTTAGTGTTGTTTTACTGCAGAGCTTGTACTTCTTTACACAAAAAAAATAAAAATAAACAAGTTCCTCCTTTATTGCTGTTGCTGATTTATTAACTTTAACCTTTCCCCCCTAAGGAAAACGTTCACATATCAATATTTACTGATTGGAATGCAAAAGCCGTACTGTAACATTAACTTTGTGCATGTATTTTATTGTCATGGCAGTCAGCTGGCGGTGATGTGATGACAGGTAATGAAAGAGCACTTCATCTTCGTGCTCATTGACCGGAAATGCATTTCCCTACTATCAGCAACGTTTTACTCGGTCAGCTGTATCAATCATACCATTAGCTACCCAGCAAAACAAATTAGGAAGTCGAAGCTCGATTGAAACTGAAAATGTATTACCTAGTAGTAAATCCATTATTATATCCCATCGCCTTTTTAGTCTGTATGTCCGTTCATGGAATTGTATTGAAGATTTTGCAACAAAAGTATAGGAGACTTGCAGTTTCAGCAGAGCTAAATAAGGCTTAGCATGAACCGAAATTGTAAGGATGTCTTTGACGGCCAACCATTACAACGGCTGTGTTATGAACAGACCTGTTAAGTAATGATTACTTTTCGTAATGATTACGGCTTTGATCAATTATTTTCTTGACAATCCATTTAATGATAGATTACCAATTACTTTACACTTTTAATGATTATTTTCCAATTAAAATAAAAAGATAATCAAAGAAAACATGATTTTTACGATTATTAAAATTATCAAAAATAATTAAAAAAAGTGTTTTGATTATTTTTGATTTTTTTCAGTTTTGTTGTCGAAGCACATAAATATACAAATCAACAATACTGAAAAAAGTGAAAAATAATCAAAAATAATTAAAGGTAATCAAAACACCTTTTTTTGATTATTTTAGATTTTTTTTGGATCTTTTTTTGATTTTTTCTAATAGTAATCAAATAATAACTGGCTTTTTTGGAAAGCTATTAAAATAATCATTCCCAATTAAAAAAACCTGCGAAATCATTGATTACTAATTACTAAACAAATTTAACAGGTCTGGTTAGGAATTGTCGAATCTTATCGAGGGAATTTGGGCAAAACCTCCTATATAATTTGGGGCCGACCAGCTTTACAAGTCACAAATTAACCCTGTGTGGCATTAGAGGTAAACTATTTTGGAGTCACTTTTGGCTACACCATGATAGTGAGACCTACTAAAACATATTCTTCAGCTTGGCCATGAACGGAAACTTGACACACAGTGATGCCTCACTCTCAAAACTGCAATTTTTGATATTGAAAACGCATTCAGTCGAACTGATCCTACTAAACATGGCAAAAGGAATTCATGTCATGCCGCAACATTAATAGACTGAGCGAAAGAATACAGTCTCAAAATCTGCAAGGAGGATACACTGAAACATATAGTTCTTGTGAAAATACTCAAAATAGAGATGTGAGAATAGTCCATTTAGAGGGTCACGATCGTAGATAGAGTACAGCGCCCATACACAATCGTACGATTTACTGATGACTAGCAAATACTGGAAATAATTGGTGGCGTGGTTTTCGGACCTTAAGCCAGAATAGCGGTACCACTTGGAATAAATCTGAAGATATCCTAAGAGCAATATGAGGATATCTAAAGCATAAGTAAGAGTTTAGAGTCTAACTAGGGTACTCCGTTGTTAATATCGCCATATTAACCAGTAGTCAAGCTACACTCAAGGGAATGACTAGCAGCAATATCCAGATAGAGTCAGTAAGTGCCTTGTTAAACTTCCATTCTGTGAATACCATTATTCAAGCAAATGTGCCAACCGTGGTTGTAGAACTTACGCGTTACTTAATGTGAACATCGATTTGAGGACTGACTCAAGTTAAACATTTAATTATAATGTATAGCTCGCATTCGACACAAATGCCATTTTGGCTGCTCCACTGAGCATAGTTATTGTGGTCCAATCAATTTGGATCTTCTAGTTTCTGAAGACTTTTGTTTACGATAGAGATGGGATTCCATAGAGCAAGACGTTGAATTTGCTGTGAAAACACTACAGCACCTACCGCACAGTCCATTTTGGACCCGTCGCGACACTGTAAAACGAAAGTGATTCGTCATCGCATACGGTGTCTGTATGCCTGTCCTTTCTTGAGGGAAACTTCACCTTAAGTTTTCTGTCGTTGATAAAACCACACCGAGTAGTTTGCGATAGATACCACTGTGATCACACTATTTCGAACGCCAGCAGCCTGACTCACGAAGTCTTACCGCCCAACAGGCTGCAGTTTCACGTATGTGAAGGTCCAGTGGTAACTCCGAGGGCCGCCCGCTGTAGTTTGTTAAGTTTTTTGATGTTAAATTTGTTTGTCAAAGGCTGGCCACCAACCTTATGCCCCGTAGGTTAGTATAGGTCGACCTACGTCAGTGTAGAGCAACATCATAAGTTTGGGTTTCTGCTCTCGTGCAGTAGGCTATGTGGGCTTTCTCTATCTTTCTTTCGCTATTGTTCTTTCAGCTTAGCTTACTGTCTATTGCAACTCACAAATATTTAACTCTCGTGAAGAGGGATAATACCGTATCATTTAGCATTGGGATCTGTGGTATCTTGGTTTTGTTGATGAACAGCATTAGATCCGTCTTGCTAGGGTTAACGTTTAGCCCGATTCCACTTAAACTAACAAAAAAATGCTTACAGTCCTCTTATTGGCCAAGCTAAAACAAAAGGGATTTGCTGGGTATAAACTCTCCTATTTCACTCCTGTTCACAACTTATTTTCTTTGTCATTTGTACTTTCGCTTTTTCTTGTCTGCGAAAACCCTGCAGCTACAATAAACATGGAAGAAAACACAGTTCAAGTTATTTCAGTCAATGTCTCTTTATGTTAGTGACATTTTACCCAAAATTGCAATATTGTTTATGGTCATAAAAATGTACGCTCTGAGCAATGGGTTGATTATTATTTTTTCTGTTTTAGCTATTGGCTATTCCTGTTTCCTTGCCATCTTGTGCTCATTCCTCTTCTCCACAGCATACACTTGATGTGAGAGGTTTGCGCTTTTGTATTTATAAGTGTCCTGTAAGTTAATGGCTGTTAGTTGATTTGTTTTATCAGAGCCAAAATATATAGCCAGTGCTATAAGGCAGTGTTCGGCAAATGCTTTCCGTAGATATAGAATTGTATTAGGTCTTCACACATACACAGTTCGCTGTTTACACTTGAGCAACCCGGATGGCAAAATAATTTAAAATTCTATTTAGTTTCAAGCAAACCTGCTAAGTAATGATTAATAATCAAAATGATTACCGGCTGGATTGATTATTTTTTGGGAAAGCATATTAATGATTGATTACCCATTGTTTTCGGGTTTTAATGATTATTAAAAAAAAAAATCAAATAACAATCATGATTCTTTATGATTTAAGAAAAAATCAAGAAAAATTAAGAATAATCAAAAACAATCAAAAAATATGTCTTTTATTACTTATTATATTATTAATATATTTATATACTTTGATTGTTTTGCTTACATATTAACATGCGCGTGCAATAAACTTTAATGTTTCTTACAAAAATCCAGCAAAATAAACCAAAAAATAAACAAAAAAAAAAAATAAAAAAAAAAATAATCCAAACAAATCAAAGAAATCAAAAATAATCAAAATAAAATTTTTTTGTTTGTTTTTAATTATTTTCGATATTTTTTTTTTCCATTTCTTATCAATTAGTAATTGAATATTTCTGAAAACAATTAAAAGAATCACTAATGATTGTTTAATTAATTGATTACTCAATTCTAATGGAAATTTAAAACGTCTGATTCAAAGCTAGCACCAAGCGAAGCTGACCCATGCCGCATTCACATATTCAGTCTCTTCTTTTTGCCCATCACTGCTCTAGACATACCAATTTTAATGCAATTTTAACTTTTCTGCTAGTTTTCCATTGCTGTAGGTTGTTTTATGTTCTGCTTGGTATGTATACGAGTATGTATTTACTTAGGTCTATAAAAATCTTTGCTTGCGGAAATCCATATACATATGTAGCCAAACAACTTATAGAGGAGGAAAATTATATTAAATTTGCGACAGACCTGAAATGATTTGGAGCAGAAAATGTAATCGATTTTATGTTGTTATATATTTTTTTGTAATTCCTTTCCTTTGGCATATTTATTGTTATTGCTTTTGTTTTCTAGCTTTATTGATCAGAGAATTTTTGTAGTATATTAAATCTACTTAAAAATTTATGATATGTAAAATTGTTGCTATTTTTTGATATGTTGACTAAATTAGCAGTAAATTGTTATTTAAGGTTTAGGCAAACATTTTTATTACAAGTTGTTCAGAAAGTGCAGACATAAATTAGGGTTTGTTTATATTCTTAATTTAGGCATTCAGAGCAGTGGGTGGAAAAAAGAATGGGATCACTGTGTGCATAATAAATAGTTCTAAAAAAGGTCAGTCACACAATTTTATGAATTTTATGATAATTAATAGTATTAAATTATCTAATTTCCATTGATATAAATGAGCTCAAGGCCAAGGATAATACATTTTTGACTGAATTACGTTTAAGCATACACGATTTTAAACAAAAATTTTTTTTATGGAAAATTAGCTATCGTTGTAAAGTTCAGTGATGTATGCATTGATGAAACGCTTTTCGAATTCAACGGAATTCAACCTGATATATTTATAAGGAAGGTGGCTTGACGGACTTTGTTGCTTTGAATATTGGTTGAAAATTTAAAAACTTTACTTAAATTAACTTTAATGAAATCAGTAAAGTCTTCTGTTAGTTTTGTCGAAATAATAATACACAAATAAGGAAAGCGCTGTCTTCGGCTGTGCGGAAGACTTTATACCTATCAAGAATACTCATCCCGGTTTTAAGTGTCCGATGCTTACTTACAATAAGTACAAACATTGCAAAATTTGATGGCCTTACCCTGTTAATTTAAGGGGTCCTCTACTCTCAAGGCCTGAAATCGAGTGGTTTTTTTGGAAATAAATTCCGAAGGATCTACTGAATTGATTTGAAATTTTTTTTATTTTATTTTAAAGGTACATGTTTTAACTTCAAAACTTTTGCATAGAATACCCAAAAAAAAAAATATTGTTGACCTTCAACCTTCATTAACTAAATTGATGTTGAAACTGCATGGGTCCCGCTCGAGTAAAATTCTGGCAAGCTGGTTAATCTGTAATCAAAAATTAAATATTCTCTATTCTCACAGTTACGTTGGCTATGTTTTCCCGAAACAGAATTCATTTATTTTGTAAATTGTAAAGTTTATGCAACAATTTGTTAAAATTTTTGATTTTCATGTTACTTTTTGACATACTAGAGACTCTAAAAATAGAACAAAATAAAATTTGGCAAACTCGTACTCGGGAAAATTTAGCGGTATGTTCACTGATTAATTTAATATAAAAAATTTCGAAATCGGAACAATACTTTTATGAAAAGTCTTACTTGGCAGCTAAAGAAACCCTACTTTCGGGAAAACGCGTTTAAAGATAAATTACGGTGACTGCAGTAACTCAATACAAGAATTTTGAAATCGAAACATATACCTTTAATAAAAAAAAAATTTTTTTTAATCCATTCAGTAGATCCCTCGGAATTTATTTCTAAAAAAACCGCTCGATTTCAGGTCTCAAGAGTAGAGGACCCACTTAAAGATAAATAGCCCAAACACTGTTTATCGGGGAAATGTCTTGTAGTGGGGGCATATGATATATTTGTCCAATCTTGATGATTTTCACTAAACACATTATATATATACTAAGTACTGTAGGTGCCAAATTTTATGTTCGTCGCTATTAAATTGCAATAGTTATAGCCAAACCCCCATTTATCGGAACAATCGATTGTGTGGGAGCTATTGTTATGTAGGTCCAATCTGGCTGATTTTCAATAGCCACATTACGTATGTAATATGTACCAAACCTGCAAACTTTTATGTTCCTACCTCTTTAATTGCAAGATATATGTTACAAAATGGCGGCCACATACCAAATTTCATCGAGATATCTTAAAAAATGAGGGACAGTTTGCGTTAAAACAGACAGACGGAAAGACAGACATAGCTGTATCGACTCCGCTCATCGCCCTGATCATTTCGGCATACTTATGATTTCACCTTTTTTTGTGGGGAATCGGAAATGGTAGTTATAATCGATATTAAACCACTAGAAGAATCTATCGGAGCCTCTCCATTTCCGATCTTTAGTAGTTCTTTTGAGAACACTTCTGAAGTTCTGCGCAAATATCTTAATATTCGATCGCGTGCTTTTAATGATGTGATCAATTTCCAACTTTTAGTTGATTGCTTTGAAATATTTGAAAGCAGGATATTTGTTGTTGTTTAAGGGCAACCTTATTACGGAATGTGCTGCTCATCCATCTTCCAACAGTGTTGTAGGTATTGATGAATAGGGAACATATGTTTGTACTTGTTGTTGCAAAGTTGGCGTGTCGTGCTGGCACAATATCTTCCAAATAAATAGAGATGTTGGAGTGAAAACCTTCCAATATTACTTATTACCCACTTCAGAAGTTTTTGTTTGATACTGTCGTGGATGCCGAATAAATAAATAAACTCTTATTTAATTTATGTACATAAGTATTCAATGAATATTAAATGCTATACGAATAATGAATATTGTAAAGTTATTGTATTTTAAAAGGAAAATCTACTTCGTAATGCGACTGTTAGATTCGGATGCTCGATTCAACTCCTGGTTCGTTAATTCTAATCTCTCTCTATTGCTTCGCCTGTCATTCCACGGTAGGGTTGCCAACTGTAGTTTTAAACACTCTATAATATCAGCCTGGCCTCCCTTTTTGAGATATACACTCTGATATGGTTTGAGACACCTAAAGCTATGACAATATCAAATGCACCAAGGATAAAAAGAATTATCTAAATCGGATCCGCCGTTCAGCGACCTCAACACTAGTTTAGGTAAAGAAGACTTTCGTCGGGTTCGAACAGCTACGTCAGCCAGCATATTCTTCATATTCAGCCTATTCAGATTATTTCCTGAACACATTTCTAGTTGCATGAGCGATTCCAGTCCAATAAAGAGGTTATTAATTATTTTTTAAGCAAAAAGTGAGCAAAATTTTTAAAATGCCCTGCATGTTGGGAAGTTTATTTGTATTTTTATCCACACAACCAATCGAACACAATAATTCGAGCATAGATACAATATTAACAAACAATAATGAGAGAATTTGCTTCATTTTTGGTTTGGTCAACAAAGTGATTTCATCTTATACCGCTTGTTCATACATCCGTTATAAACATACATAAAACCCTAATGACCAGTTTAATCTTATTTGCCATTTTACTTTAATATACCGATAAAGCTTTCTACTGCGGTCAATTAATTTTAATACAATTTTTAAACTGTCTGTTATATACTTAGCTATGTAAGTTGTTGATTATTTCATTTAAAATATCTTTGACAAAACTAATAATTCTACTGTAATTGAACTTTAATCAGATACTTTCCATTAAAATATATAATAATTACAAATTTTCAGAATCAATAATGTGCAAATTTGTAAATTTTAAGTTAATTAATCACTAAATATTTTGTTTCATACTAAAAGCTTACTTAAATTTTAAAACTAGTACATGGATGGAATTAACACTTATTTAGTACTACAAAATAACTCCAAATAGGGATAATGACATGCACGTAATAAAATACAAATATCTTGGGAGTTCTGTGTGACTTTAATAACCAAATTTTCTAATCAAGAGTTGAGATTTGTTTGCTAGATAGATGGGTAGGACTGTCCCACCGACCGGAAAGGGAACTCCACAATAGATGTCATGACAGAAGTCAGGCAGTGAAGAAAGCTGAGAAAGCAGAGACAGAAATCTTCCAAGCAAGCCTGATTGTATTATAAGGGGAGAAATAGCACAAAATAATGTAAGATAAAATAAAACTAAGCTAAATAATTTAAAAAAAAAATAAAATGAAATAATATAAAAAAAAATAAAAAAAATAAAATAAAGTAAAATAAAATAAAATGAAGTAAAATAAGTTAAAATAAAAAAAAAAAATAAAAAAACAATAAAATAAAATTAAATAAAGTTAACTAAAATAATATAAAAATAAATTAAAATAAAATGAAGTAAAATAAAGTAAAATAAAATAAAATAAAATAAAATAAAATAAAATAAAATAAAATAAAATAAAATAAAATAAAATAAAATAAATTAAAATAAATTAAAGTAAAATAAATTAAAATAAAGTAAAAAATTAAAAAATTTAATTAAATAAAGTAAAATAAAATAAATTAAAATAAAATAAATTAAAATAAAATAAGATAATTTAAAAACAATTAAAATAAAATATAATAAAACAAAGTAATAAAAAATCTAATAAAATAAAATAAAAAAAATAAAACAAAAAAAAAAAATAAAGTAAAGTAAAATAAGTTAAAATAAGTTAAAATAAAAAAAATAAAAAAACAATAAAATAAAATAAAATGAAATAAAGTGTACTAAAATAAAATAAAAATAAATTAAAATAAAATGAAGTAAAATAAAGTAAAATAAAATATAACAAAATAAAATAAAATAAAATAAAATAAATAAACTAAAATAAAATAAATTAAAATAAAATAAAGTAAAAAATAAAAAAATTTAATTAAATAAAGTAAAATAAAATAAATAAAAATAAAATAAACTAAAATAAAATAAGATAAATTAAAAACAGTTAAAATAAAATATAATAAAACAAAATAAAATAAAACAAAGTAATAAAAAATCAAATAAAATAAAATAAAATAAAACAAAATAAAATAATTTTGTTGTTGGTTTTACGGTCTGTTCATTTTACATATATTTGTAAGTATAACGAGCTCAAGACCAGTTGATAATAATTCTTAGATAATTATTATTATTTTTGATTAGAGGAAAAATTGAAAGCAACAAACATATAGAGGCTATAGTTATAGTACAGGGTTAGGCAGCTGCGCTGGCAATCAGAGTGAGTGGCTTCGATTCTCCACAAGATCCTCTGAAATAGCAAAACTATACGAATTAGTCTGACGAGAAATCGTGGCTGTTTTCGAAGTAGTACTATAACTATAGCCTGTATATGTTTGTTGCTTTAAATTTTTCCTCTAAACAAAAATAATAATAATTAACTAAGAATTATTATCAACTGGTCTTGAGCTCGTTATACTTACAAAAATATGCAAAATAAAATAAAATAAAATAAAATTAAAAAAATAAAATAAAGTAAAAAAATAAAATAAAATAAAGTAAAATAAAACAAATTAAAATAAAATAAAATAAAACAAAATAAAATAAAATGAAATCAAATAAAACAAAGTAAAATAAAATAAAACAAATTAAAATAAAATAAAATAAAATAAAATAAAATAAAACAAAATAAAATAAAATAAAATAAAAAAAATAAAATAAAGTAAAAAAATTAAACAAAATAAAGTAAAATAAAATAAAACAAATTAAAATAAAAAAAATAAAATAAAAAAAAAATAAAATGAAATAAAATAAAATAAAATAAAATAAAATAAAATAAAATAAAATAAAATAAAATAAAATAAAATAAAATAAAATAAAGTAAAATAAAATAAAATAAAATAAAATAAAATGAAATAAAATAAAATCATCTAAAAAAAAATAAAATTAAATTTAATTAAAAATAATAAAATAAAATTAAATAAATACGAAATGCAATTACTCACGGTTACTCCTAGTGCTCGTGCACTCCCTTTGGTTTGAAATGTGCTATCAGAGGGCAGGTGTGAGAGGCGAGCTGCGGAATCATCAACGGCCTGTTTAGATTGCAGATATTCCTTGTCCAGATTTCCTTGTATTTTGTTATGCGCCTTTATTGTGGAATGGATCCTAACTGCGTCTAAAATCAAGATAATGATCGAATTGTTTTTTCTTTCTGTATTTGTACGTGATATCGGTATTATGTATACTATATACATTTACACATATGTACACTCGACCCTCTTATAATTTTAAGCGAGCTTTATTTAAAATTGTTGACTATTTTGGACAGCACCAACAACATTTGGATCATTTTAACACCAAAAGCAGCAACAATTGTATTTAGCAAGAGCATTTAAAGCAATAACTTCAATAAAACCGTAAATAGCATTAAAGCTAACGACAATAAAAGTTGTAACAACGAGTTCAAGTAGCACAATTTAACGAACCCTCCTGGGGAATCACGTAATTTTATTGCACTTAAATTATATTTGTAATTTGAAATGAAATGAATTTCGCTTAAGCATCTGCATTTAGTATTTTTTTTGTAATAAAACGAGTGGAAAGGATATAAAACGAAATATATGTTTAAAGTTAAAATAACATAAAATGAGAGTAAAAATAGAAATGAAATAAGGTGCGAAAGTGTTGTGCGTTGCTGCTTGGCCGCATATATATAGATATAAGGAGAGAATTTAAAGGTATTAAGTACTACTGGGAAATAAAAAGAGGGGTTCTAGACATCGTTTAGGAAATAGTACTCCTTTGCTATTCAAAATACGAGGAACTAATTCGGCCATTAGTGAGAAGCAACAAAACCTCTTTCTTGCATTCAAGTTTCCCTATTATATCGGCGGCTTAGGAATACATACTATTTATTGGAAAAAGTTAAATGGGAAAATACCGTCCATCAGGGTTAGAACCTGCTAGCTTGCTTACGTTAAGAAGAGTTTCAAAGTCCTCAAGCTTTCAACTGGTCCGATAATGTCTGGAATAAACTCAATTTATTGTTCAATTATATTTCGCTTTTAAAATTGCCACACAGAGATTTTCGCAAAAGTTGATGTTATAAAAGGGCTAGATACTTCGAATCTGGCATATTGACTGTTAAGACGTACAAGGTGGCGCAAAAGTAAGCTTCCGATGTTCAGTATATCGGTTGTGGCACGTGCAGTGTGTGCTGTTGCACCGTCTTGTTGAAACCACATCTTTTCCAATCCCAATTCATCAAGTTGCGGCAAAAAGAACTCGTTGATCATTGCTCTGTAGCGCTCACCATTCACAGTAACCGTTTGGCCCCGAACGATTATTGGTCAAATAAATAGTCAGCAATATTCCGCGTTCTGGAGCAGTGTAGCGTAACATTGTTTATTAACGTGTATTTCGCATGTGTTTACTACACAAATGTCAAAACAGAACTGACTTTAGGGGCCAATCGCAAAATTTATAGCATTTTCTGATAGGAGGATTACTTTTGCGCCACCCTGTATAAAATGGAATTAGCTCCGTTTACTAATTAACAATCGATGATGTGTAATTGCCGCTTCTACTGACTGATAAGGCTAAGTACATTATGTTTGGTGTATAGGTATTTTCCCACTAGAAATTTTCCAGCTCTGACAAAAAGGAATTCAATTTAATTTTAATGTTATCGGTGCACAGTTATATTAAAAGTTATTTTATTTTATTTTATTTTATTTTCTTGCATTTTATTTTATTTTATTTTATTTATTTTTATTTGGTTTTATTTTCTTTATTTTATTTCATTTTATTTTATTTCATTTTATTTTATTTTGTTCTATTTTATTTTATTATATTTTGTTTTATTTTATTTTAATTTGGTTCATTTTATTTTATTTTATTTTATTTTGTTTTGTTTTATTTTATTTTATTTTATTTTATTTTATTTTACTTTGTTTTATCTTATTTTATTTTATTTTATTTGATTTTATTTTATTTTATTTTATTTTGTTTTATTTAAATTTATTTTATTTTATTTTAGTTTATTTTATTTTATTTTATTTAAATTGTTTTTTTTTAATTTAATTTAATTTAATTTTATTTTATTTTCTTTTATTTTAATTTATTTTATTTTATTTCATTTTATTTTATTTTATTTTCTTTTATTTTATTTTATTGTAGTTTATTTTATTATATTTTAATTAATTTAATTTAATTGAATTTAATTTTATTTTATTTTGTTTTATTTTATTTTATTTTATTTTATTTTTTTTATTTTTTTATTTTATTTTGTTTTATTTTCCGTTATTTTATTTTATTTTATTTTATTTTATTTTATTTTGTTATATTTTATTGTATTTTATTTTATTCCATTTTATTTTATTTTATTTAAATTTATTTTATTTTCCTTTATTTTATTATACCTTTCATGAACATGAAATGGTTTTACAACTTAGGTCTGAAGTTAGTAAGTGTGAGAAGACAAAGAGCTAGACCCAGCAATAATTATACCGAAATAACCAGGGCGATGAGCTGGGTCAATTAAGCCATATCCGTCTGTCCGTCTGTCGGTATGAATGCAAACTAGCCCATCAGGTTAAGAGATTTCTGGATGAATTATTTGTCTGATACAACAATCCATTGTTCCGATAAACGCGTTTTGGCCTATAACTCTTGCAATTAAAAAGCTAGGAACGTGCAATTGTGCAGGTTTTGTCGATATTATATACGTTATATGAGTAGTGAAAATCAGCCAGATAGGAAGAACAAGTTGCAAAAACTGTTTAGTACAACGTAAGTTACAACATTTTCGAATTCACTGAATTTCACTTTTAAGATATTAATTACATTTTTCAACGTGGCCTTTCAATTTAAAATTAACAAAACTAGAGTCCACTGCGGCATAGCACGAAGGTCGCTTGAAACTTAGCTACAGCAGCGCTACTACCTCTGCGCTTGCTATCTCTTTTCCGTTTTCATGAAACAAAGTTTTTTAATTAATACCACCTCAAACGTTGTGCTAAATCAATTTTGCCTTATTTTGTCTATAAATAAAATACCTTGCATTTCTATTTGTGAAAGCGGAAGGAAGACTTTGCCACAACATTATGACATTTATAGGGATGTGAAATAAATATAAAATAATACAACGATGATAGTTGAAAACTGACTGCTAAAATACATTGAAGTGCACATAAACTGACCCAGAAATTTCTTTGTATATATATTTTGCGAAAACGTATAAGGACACTGAGCACAGGGCTTTATTGTGCACAGTAGCAACCAGCGAGTGATGGACATCGTCTATTTTTAAAAAAATAAACATCAGACCGAATGGTGTGAAGGTTAAAGTAAATACCTGGATCTAGCCAGAACATGTCTGAAATAATCCGGTAGTGCCTTTTTGAAAAATTTAGGGAGGGTTATCTGAAATAGGGGCTCCAAATATGTTCGAATTATCAACAACTTTGGGTGGGGAGCAACAATATACATCCGTATTACCCTTGGTAGGTTCGGCGAGTATTTTATGGTATCAAAAGGGATTCTAAAGGTACCTAACCAGGGAATGATAAAATGAACTTTGCAAGTCGTTTTTTTTTCAGGGAAAAAGCTTCAACAGCAGAATGAATAACAGCCTAAAACACCTAAAGAGAAGCGCTCTTGCCAGCAAGTGCTCATTTTCTGAGTATGCAATTTTGGAGTTAAGTCCATGCTCCATATGAAGAATCAGCATGCTCCATTTGTCTTTTATTAGCGGAGTATTGCTGTATGACACCCTGTATCAGATGGGATGTGTGTTCAGATAGGATTAGTTTTTGAATATTCGAGGCACCGAAGATTTATGGTTCTATTAGCGATGAGCTGTACTTGCTTTACGGAGGCATGTGGCCATCGTAGCGAGTTCAAGCAGAACAGCTCGGCTAAAACCGAATGCTTGGCATGTTAATTACGCAACTGTAAATGTTGTCCAGTTCATTAATCTCCAAATAGTGATGAGATATTTTATAAGAAAAATCGTATACAAGCACATGGATCGTTGTTTGTCCTGATAAATAAAGTGAAAGAAATACATCGATATACCCTCGACACTGCCATCTCTAATCGCTTAGTCAGAGATAAAACAACAAATATTTTATGGCCCGACTTTTAACAACATTTCATTTTCGCATGACCAGTTCTGGCTTAGGAGAGGTAATGGACAAAACAGAGAGGGTGGGCTTAAAACATACGCAAGGTAAAAGGGATAATACCGTAAATGTGTAAGTAGATATTGGGGATGCCAAGTTTTTCGTTTTTTCAATTGCTTGTTTTCGGGATATGGTTTTTAATTCACGGGACTAGATTGGAAAAAAGTGTTGAAATTATTAACGAAGTTATTTAATGGCCGCCGTGGTGTGGCGGTAGTGTTGTTGGCCTACCACACCGAAGGTCTTAGGTTCGAACCATGGGACAGGTACCATCAGAAGTGGGTTGGCTAACTCTCCGAGTGTATTTCTGCAATGGAAGGTTTCTCAGCAAAAATTCATCTTTGCAGATGAGTTCGGATTTGGAAAATGTAGGTCGCGCCAATTTGTAGAAAAAACTAGAAGCAGCACACCACAAATTGGTAGAGAAGCTTGGTCTAAATCTTCTCGGAGGTATATACAAATAACGCATATACATTTTTTTCTAGCATTTAAATGTCTAGCAAATAATTTCATTATTAATATGATTTTATATTTATAACAAAATTATTTTGATAAACATTTCAACCTGATTTCCCAATAGTCTTTCTTACAGAAGAGTATTGATCTTAGTTGCTAAGAAGTTTCATGTTGCCTTAAGTAACACCAACAACAAAGAAAACCTAAACATTCAAAAATATTGCACAAAAACAACAAAATTAGGATATAAAAAATTCAAAAAATTCTGTTTAGTTGTTAGTAACATATTTCGTTTCTACAATCACGAGACTTTCGGGACTTAAAGCAGCACCGGGATTGGCATCAGTAATTGGTGTATATGTATACAATAATATATACATACGTACGTATAAAAATATTAAAGAACTCATAAGTATTAGTAATGTGACAATGGAAAATATTTCTATAGCAACTTGACAAATTGTTACACTTTTTTGGGGGTTAAGGTTTTATTGATGTACTTATATTGAATAACACAAATTGCTATAAAAAACCTATAAATGGCTTGTGTTTGGGATTCTGGCCTGCAGTCTTTTGAATTGACGATAGTAGCGTTTAATTAACTGGAATTACAATAGAACGGTACATAGAGTGAGCTTTGCAGCCTTAATAGAAATGTCTGGTTAAACACAAAACATTCTGTTTTCAGATATCTCGATGAAATGTGTGGTATATTGTATTAAATATTTCTCAGATTAAGTTCAATTCATCAAGCATACCATTTCTAATCAATTTAGGAGATTTAAAAATATAAAGGTTCAAGTTTGCTGCTACTTTTTGACTACATTAATATAATATAATTTTTTTATTTATTATGTTTTTATTTTCTATTATTTAGTACTGGCTGCGTGTGCCTCCTAGCTGAACTTTTTGATCAAATATTGCTTTGTCACAGGGCTCTAGATCTTTTATCTAGTTCCATGTCTCTAGGTAATTGGGAAGTTACTCAAAAATTCGTAACAATATTCCCCCATTATTAAGAGATTTGGTTTCTAAAAGTTGTATTGTCATCGTGCCCTGAACTGTGTGTCACGTTTCAGGTCCGTAAGAATTTTCTAAATAGCTTGCTCCGTGCGTCCCCTAGCGCCATTTTTTCACTTACTTTGCATTGCCACTGGTTCTGCACTCTGTTCTAAGTATCTAAGGAAATAAGCTGACAAACAAGAAATTGTTTTACCCTGTATCAAAACTCATTTACAGTCGACGCTTTTATCTTATTTCATTTCATTTGATTGCATTTTTTTTATATTTTTTTTTAATTTTATTTAATTTTATACATTTTTCTTTTTATTTAATTTTTTTATATATTATATTATTTAATTATTTAATTATTTTTTTATAAAATTAACAGCTACTAAAAACTATAAGATAATTGTAGTTCGCTCAGATGGTTGAGGCAGCCGTGAGGAAAATTAAAGAGATATAGATGATTTTCAAAAGATGGCCTTATGAATGCCTGGCGGCCGCCAGCATTACACAGCTCACAAATTAGTTCTGCTTTTTTTTAAGGTGAGTCTAATTTATGTATTTTTTTTATATGTATATATTGAAAAAAATTATGTAAATTTACTTTTAAAAAAATATAAAATTTCTTTTTTAGTTGTTTTCTTGGCATATAGTCAGTTGAATTTTTTTTGAAGACTTTTTGGTTCCATATTAGGTTAAGAAATTCGACAAAAAGTTTACAAAATTCGTTAATAGAATGATCAAATCGATAACTGTCACGAATAGTAAAATTGAAGCTGGATCTATTTTATAGGTTTTGCGAAATTTTCGATATCGAAAAAGGGGCCTGGTTGTCATTTAAACAAACGGTTGGTCAGACTTTCTTAATCGATTCCTCTATTCATGCCAAGAGCTTTGATATATGGTACTCTCTATCTATCTCTATTATTTTATATCATTACAAAATCCTATGTAATAGTACAGCTGGGTATAATAAAATCCCAAAAGTCAATCATTTTCCTGTTTCTTAAGTTTTTGCGCGAAGAAAAGCAATAATTAGGCCGCCCTTTTACTAACACAAACATTCTAGTCATTGGTATTAGTTTCTATGTATGAATTGGTTATGGATTTTAATGAAAAAGCAATAATTTACGCTTTTGACTTTAGGTTAGAATACACCATTGGTTACTCATTACTTGTTTTAATATTGCATATTTTCCTTTAGATTTATATAATTAAAGACATTAATGGAGTGGCGCTTTTTAGCTCCAGTGGATTGCTGATTAATGAGAGGCAAATATATTTTCTCCATAAATGAACAGCTATAAGAGGAAATGGAAGAGTAATTATTTTGCACTGAGTCATTTAAAGGAATACAAGTAGAGATGATAGATCGATTTGCTGAAGTAAAGCATCACTAAGCGATTTCCGACGAACTACTTAATGTAAATAATTATTAATATTTACACAGAACAATATCTCTAAGGATATGCAGCTGTTTGTCCCATCAAGATGCTAGGAAAACTTTGAGTTCATTAATAAGTTTATGTGAGTGAACGTAGTGAACTAAGCCGAAACAGCTATAATCGGGGAGATAATTGGAGGGTATCAGATACAAAATACTTTCTGATCACAGGATGTCCTATTTGATTCTGCTTGGAATTAGACACGTCTATCACCCACCGAAATCCAAGGAAGGCCAACGGACAAAGTTTGGTAGATAGCCTTAGCATGAGATTTCGGCAGTGGAGGATCTTGAAGCTAACCATGGCAAGCTGGAGAATTTCATGGGGCCTTCTTTTTTCAAACTAGCTTTACCATAAAAGAGTATCATCCCTCATGCAAGTATGATCTTTTAGAACTGAGGAAACAATCTCGAGGATTTTTCAACCTTAACCGTTCCACTGGAAACTGGAAGCCTTACAGAAAATCGATTCGAAGGGCAAACGTAGGATTCCAGAATCCTCAAGCAATGGGAAAATTATCTGAAAGGAAAAATAATACCCGTCTTTTGTAAAGAAATTCGATGTATTATGGACAGACAGCTCCGTAGAACCATTATATATCTTATATATAAATAGACAAGATGAATGCAATGTAGAACCGTTTTCTGCTAAACTGTAATTCTAAGGTATACAAATTATATATGTATAGATAAGAAATTTTGAGGTGTACTTTTATCCGTAAATAAAAAAAATTTAAAAAATCATTTTAATATAAAAAATTTAACATAAAATTCACACCACTACACATTTACTTATTCACACTATAGACACGCTGTGTGTGTGTACTTGCTTTTTGTGCACTATGCTGAATCGTGAGCATGGCCGAGGAGTTGCTTTGTAGGAACAAATTAAGAGCCGTAGTAGTGTGAGTAGACTTGCCATGCATGTTTTTGTGTTATTCGTGTGGTCGGCTCTCACTGTGAGTGCGAAGAGTTGGTAGGGGACCAATGAAAAATAAGTATTCGCACTATAGATACTCTGTTGTGTCATGCATTTTTGCTTTAGTTGTTGTTATTGTATTGATTACTGGCTACGATCATGATCAAATAATTTATATGGTCGCTTCAAATGACATAGCGTCTTCTTCTTCCTCATCCACACCTTATGTCAAAAGCTTAGAAAATAGGCGAATCGTTTTTGCGCGTTCCCTCTCACATATGTGCATTTTGACATAAGAATTCACCGACGTCAAACGGTAATTTCGTGTTGTTGGCCGTTTGCGTCAACCATATAAATCATTAAATCATGGCTACGATGCCCAGTGTCAGCTGCTCTCCTGAGAGCACAAAAAGTTGCTTTGTTGGATACATTAAACAAGCAATGTAAAATATGAGCAAATATGTAAAATTCATTGCTGATACCTACAAACAGGGTTTACAAAAAAGGGAAGGGAATGGAAAGGATAGGAAAGGAAGGAAAATTAAAAGAAAGAAAGGAATGGTAAGGAAATGAAAGGAAGGGAAGGGAAAGGTAATTAAAGGAAAGGTAAGAAAACGAAGGGGAAAGAAAGAAAATAAAAGGAAGGGAAGGGAAAGGAAAAGAAGTTTGAGGAGAGTAAAAAATAAAATAAGAGAGTAAAAAAAGAAATCAAGGAAAATAAAAATATGTTAGAGGAAAGGAACGACATAGAAAGGAAGAAAAAAAGGAGGATAAAACATACCTACAGCAAAAAAATAAAATAAAATAAAGTTTATTGGTTGAATTTCAGCTACTGGGCGAACTCTAGTACTTACAAAACCACATTTCCCACTCAGTAGGCTTACCAAAATGAAACCAAAGAATACCAACGAAGTACCCTCGTTTGACTAATAGATGACCTTACTTTACCAAAAGGGATTAAATCGGCAATCAATAGTTTTTTTAGTAGTAGTTACTTCTCTAAGTGGCGATTGGTCTCAGCTGTTCTTTCTTTGTGTTTTAGACAACATATCTTGTCAATTCAATTGAAATGGAGTTAAAGTGATTTCCTGCGCGGACGACGTGGCACTACTAGTATCTCATGAAGGGAGTACTGAGAAAGCTGTGTGGGTGGACAAAGATCGCGGGCCACAGAAGTATTTTACTGAAAGTTAAAAACTAATATATGAAAACTAAAATGGACTACATTTGTCCCAGGATAGTCTTTGATACAAACTTTAAGCTTAGCTTCCCTTCTAGGAAGGACTGGAAAGAGGAGGAGCGGTGGAAAATTTAAGTGTTCAGGAACGGATCCAAAATTACCTACTAAATCAGTGGATACATCTTTGCAGCAACCGGCCGTCCCTATCTATCTGACTCCCAGACTGAACGAGGGTATTTCAAGTCGAGATATACCCTATCCAGGAGACATATAGGTCATTACTCTAACAACCAGGCGACTCTTCAGGCTCTCGGGTCAGCAACGATAACATCGAGCCTAGTTGGCCACTGCAGGGTATGCACCATGACTCTGGCAAGTTGACATATATTTTCTCTTACAAACAGGAGAAAAAGATGGCTGATGTGTTGTGTCGGCGTGGATCGGCTTTTGATGTTTTAGAGGCGAAGGTTGTCCTTGCTCCCCTGGGTCCCTGTGTCAACGGTAGTATTTCTCAGTACTGTCTAATAATCGACGGAAATGCTTGCAGTCCGGTCAAGTGTCAAGGAGTCTGTGTCCCCCCCTACAAGAGTGAATAGAAGACAGCTTTTCAGATTTGTTGAGGTGTTCACTTGGCATTGGCATATAGTTGGTATGCGGCGCGGATGGGTTTGGAACACAACTTCCAGTGCCACATTTGTAACCTTCCGGTGGCGTAAGAAACGGTTGACCACCTGTTGGACGATTGCGAAATGCAATTTCTGCGAAAGCCCTTCTTCGGGAGCTTCTCGGGTTTAGAATATGTGCGAGGTAGGCATACCCAGGCCGCCGTGGTGTGAAGGTAGTGTTGCCGGCCTACCACACCGAAGGTCCATGGTTCGAGCCCTGGTACAGGTAACA
This sequence comes from Merzomyia westermanni, assembly GCA_949987695.1. Taxonomy (NCBI): domain Eukaryota; kingdom Metazoa; phylum Arthropoda; class Insecta; order Diptera; family Tephritidae; genus Merzomyia; species Merzomyia westermanni. The sequence continues at coordinate 23,046,598 of OX465289.1, forward strand.
TCAAAAGTGATTTGAAAAAAGTTTTTCAAAAACGGGGTCGCCCCTCGGCAGTGGTTTGGCAAACTCTCCGAGTGTATTTCTGCCATGACAGGCTTCTCAGCAAAAATTCGTCTCCTTTGTAGATGCCGTTCGGAGTCGGCAAAAAACTGTAGGTCCCACCAATTTGTAGGGAAAATTCAAATCGGCACACCACAAATTGGAAGAGAAGCTTGGCGCAAAAATCTCTTAGGAGGTTTATGATGATATACTTGTTGTATATCGCGCCATAGAGAGAGAGAGAGGCATACCCATCGTAAGAGTAGACTAAAAGTCACAAAGGGTAATGAGGTGCAGCTTGATGGTTGATCTACGGATATGCTTCTCACTTCTCATCACCAACATTCTTCTGCCTTACGCGATTAGGGGTGACATGACCAAGAAAGTTGTACCGGTCATCCCACATCGCTCCCGTGACAGTCGAGCATGTACCGGAAGGGATTACCGCAGCCTTCAGGGAGTGTTCTTGTCTTTAGCGACAACAACAACAAAAAGCCGGGGAAGCATCCCACCATGGCCATTGAGATTATGTCAGTATTCTTGAAATATTTTTCTTTGGTTAATTCACAAGATAGAAGACTTGCCGCTCCAAAAAAATAGAAGCAGCACACCAAAAATTGGAAGAGCAGCTCGGCCCTAATAAATAAATAAATACTGTATTATTATTACTATGCCCAACTCTGCATATTTAAAGGTGCCTCAAATCCATTTTATTCCCCTGGCTTTAGACTCTATGAAACGTATTAACATCTTTTTGAATCTTTGCATATTTTTCTTAATTTTTTTCGACTTCCTTATGACAGAATTTTTTGTCTTCTTCAAATACTCTTCTGTATATTTTGAAGTCTCATGTGAGAAATTGCTGAAACACGTGCATGGCGTTAAGACACTTTAACTCTCCTGCGGATATAAAGCCAGTAATGGCTTTTGGCACACTTGCGTATTTGTGTATTTCGTTCCCCTAATCCGGCTTTGTCACGCACCTATTCTAATGCCTCGAGAAATTCTTTATGCGGTGATTTCGTAGTTATCATAGCACATTCATTGCAGCTTTTGTTTCATACGTGCTTACTTCAAATGATGGATTACGAATGTCATTACCCATATTCGTGGCCATTTTTCTTACCTTTTGTAAATGAAATGTTGCCTGGGAGGCAATGCGACCGCCCCTCTGGCGGTAAATGCAAATATCTAAGCATCAAATGAGCAACTCTATGCGAGATGACTGTACGATCTCATATTTTAACAAAAGTCTTGTTTTTATCGCAGTAATTTACTTAGTACTGACATATTAAGGTGGAGAATTTTTGGAAATCTACTTGTTAATGCGTAATTTTATCTCAACGTGAAGTCATTCTGAATGGTGTGGAGGAATGGCTTTGTACATTTTTTAGGTTTTTCAAAGGAAAATTGGAAAGTATTGCAGTTGCGTGGGTGAATTTTTTTTTTTTGTTTTTTGGGCCATATCATTTATGGGTAATTTACCATATAATTAATTTACGGTCTTTGAACTAAAATTAAGAGTCTGATATACAGTGTGGGACAAAACTAAAGCATAGAGATTCCCTTTAAAACATTTTACTCAAAAAAATCGTAACTACAATTTCTATAATGTTTAATCCTCTTTATTCAGGAGTAATACATATTAGGTATTATAGATTTGAATAAATAACAGTCGTTTACCAGCTCATCTTAAACATTTTGTACAAAGAATCCGATGAACTCAAAAAGTGGAGCGACAAAACTAAAGCACCATCAAATATCTATGGGACAACCCGTTTTTTTTTCGTTATTTCGTGGCATATCCGTGGTTCTTTAAGGCAGGCTCACATCGTATTGGCATTCAGTGTACTATTTAAGTAAAACATCTAAGGAAATAATTTTCCACGCTTGCTCAACTTGTCCTAATACAGAGTCTTTGTTGCTGCAATTTTCCTCCCGATTTTTAGGATCCATCATTTTCTTTAGATTTTCTGTTCGTTTAAATAGCACAGGTCACAGCAATACGTCAACATTATTAGCCCCAAACTATTTTTTTAAGCAAATCGTTATACGTTTCAGCACAATCCACCTTAATTACATTCCTTCACCCTCAAGAAATAGAATCAAGATTTTATGAATATCTTCTTACATGAAACGATCCAATACCAGCTCAGTCGTATGAATTGAACCCACCGCATTACCGGAAGAACATCTACAAACCCCTACACTGCCTCAACCATGTTTCACCGACCAAAAAGTATAGTAAAAGTGAGCAAGCGCTATTTTTTAGGCCTGGGAACAAGCTTCAGAGCTTCCTTATATTTCAGAAAGCTTTTATTTGACAGAAAGTAAGGTCCTCGGTTCTAGGTTCCTCGCCGTATTTAAGTACTCCAGTTTAGATTGAAATTTGAAAACCCTTCTTTACTTCTTTAAATGGTCATCTAACCGCCTGGGCGATTTTGACCGTCCAACATAGCTCGCCAGTCGTTTCTTCGTTGCGCCAACTGGCGCCAATTGGAAACACCGCGGGATCGCAAATCGGTCTCCACTTGGTCCTTCCATCGGAGTGGTGGTCTCCCTCTTCCTCTGCTTCCACCGGCGGGTGCCGATAAGAATACCTTCTGGGCTGGAGCATCTTCGCTCATTCGCACTACGTGGCCTAGCCAGCGAAGCCGCTGTGTTTTAATTCGCTGAACTATGTCGGCGTCTGCGTAAAGTTCATACAGCTCATCATTAAATCTTCTTCGGTACTCGCCGTCGCCAACGCGTATAGGTCCACAAATCTTTCGAAGAACCTTTCTCTTGAATACTCCCAGAGCCGCCTCATCAGATGTTGTTAGTGTCCACGCTTCTGCACCATATAGCAGGACGGGTGCGATGAGTGACTTGTAGAGTGTTAATTTCGTTCGTCGAGAGAGGACTTTACTTTTCAATTGCCTACTCAGCCCGAAGTAGCATTTGTTTGCAAGAGTAATTCTTCGTCGGATTTCTAGGCTAACATTATTGTTGGTGTTAATGCTGGTTCCCAGGTAAACGAAGTCCTTTACTATTTCAAAATTATTGCTGCCAACAGTGGCTTGGTTGCCAAGGCGCGAATGCGCTGACTCTTTGCATGATGACAGAAGGTACTTCGTTTTGCCCTCGTTCACCACCAATTCCATTTTCTCCGCTTCTTTTTCTAATTTGGAGTAAGCGGAAGTTACGGCGCGGTTGTTAAGGCCAATGATATCAATATCGTCAGCATATGCCAACAGTTGGACGCTTTTATAAAATATTGTTCCAGCGCGGTTAAGTTCTGCAGCTTGTATTATTTTCTCCAGCATTAAGTTAAAGAAATCGCACGATAGGGGGTCACCCTGTCTGAAACCTCGTTTAGTTTCGAACGGCTCGGAGAGGTACTTCCCAATTCTGACCGAGCTGGCGGTGTTGCTCAAGGTCATTTTGAATAGCCGTATAAGTTTTGCGGGGAAACCAAAAACCCTTATTTCTCTTTATTTGAAGCCAAAGCGGTTTCAAAGCTCTGAAGTGGAGTAATCGGTCTTAAAGATCACATCTTGAAATGGTTCTACATGGGGTCGATATAACAAATTATTTTATTAAACCTTTTGCGGAAACAAGAAGAAATATATTTAGTCCACGAACGATTTATCCTCGTTACTATTCGGTGTTTTTTCGTGCACTATCACCGTGCTAAGGCAAGGACTTGAATGGAAAAACGTTTGTAGTACCCTAAGTACGGCCATGAAAAATGTTCAAACATTTTGAAATAGTATTAAATGATTTCCTTTGATTAAATTTGAGTAAAATTCTTTCGCGAAGTACCACGATATAATTATTTCCAAAAAATCTTTTAGACTTCTACAAATCATCCAACCTCGTTTAAGGGCTAAAGAAAAGAACGGGCTTCGTTGTTTGAAATGTTTCGAAATATATCGCCGTGGTTATTGTGGCTCACGTTTACCACGATTTTGAGGTTTATTACAACACATTTATGGAAAAACAAGACCTTCACTTAATTTAGTGCTTTAGTTTTGTCGCAAAAAATTTGTTAGTTAGCCTGGAAAGTGTAATTAATTTTTTTTAATGGACCATGAAAACAGTTTTTCTGTTTCATATTTCAATTAACTTATATGTGACCTTTATCAGTAAAATCAAATAAAAACTTTAAAACCTGCACATATAATTTTATTTAATCATCTTTAGCAAAGGGATATTTCGTGCTTTAGTTTTGTCGTACACTGTATGCAGAGTGCTTGAAAATTTCTTTGGGAAATTCTCGTGCCGCGAATATACCGAATTTATTGTCCTTGACTTGTGCAATTGCTAAGCAGTCGCTTACGAGACGAAATGACATTCCCAATACGTATATGCGTAAACGTTCTAATGTTTCAACAACAACAAGAACTTCAAGATCGTAACCGTGATACCGACTTTCGGTGTCAGTGCAATGACGACTGTAATAATTGACTGGCCACCAGTACACCAGCCAACCCAACGCTGCTGGCGTCAGTGTGTACCTCGTGCTGAGCATTGCCATCATATAGGGACAGAATTGGTTTATTTGCTAATAAATTAATAAGTGTCTCTAAAGCATGCTGTTGCTCAGGACCCCAAGTGAGTTTGTCCTGTTTAGCTTTGGTTAGTAATACGGTGATTGATTTTGATATAATGGAATAGTCCTTCGGAAACCCGTGAGGCCTAAAAATCGGCTTACCTCGGTTAAGTTGGTAGGTCGTTGAAACTTTTTTATTGCGTTTACCTTTTCTGAGCCAGGTTTTACGCCGGTTTCGCTTATGCTGTGCTCAAGGTATTAAATTTGAGTTGCCAGGAACTTACGTTTGTCTGGACGTAGTGTAAATCCTGCTTCATTTAAAAGTTGTAGGAACCGCTCTAGACGCAGCAGTCCTTCGCTAATCGTTTTACCTGAAATAAAAACATCATGCAAGTATCTCAACCGTATTCATTTTAGACGCAATTTTGTTCATTATCGATTGAAATGTTGCTTCGATTCGAAGTGTCCATCTGATATTACGAACGCGGTATATTGTTTTGACGATTCGTCGATTTCGATCTGGTGATAAATTTTTCTCCTTAACTTAGTTTTTAAAATGTTCATGGCACTAAAAATTCTCTCAACCACCCCATTACTGATAGGTAATACCAAAAAGTTATATACGAATTCGGCCAGTTCTAAAAAAGGGGGTTCGCCTAAAGAATTTTTATGTTTTTGGACTTCCGCCCAAAGTTCAATGGTAGAGGTCACACTTGTCCACTGTCAATCAATGCTACTTGACTTGGAAAATACCTAGACTTTTCTTCTTGAAAGTGAGAAAATACATCCGGCTTTGTAACTTTTAAGGAATTATCCACTGAAAAAAAGTGTATCTTTGGTAAAGTGTTAATATTAACAGGTAGGCGATGTCGCAATTGAGTTATCAGTTCCATTAAAAATAGTTGGTAATTTTTTAGGATAATTTTCTGTATTTTGTCGTCAATACTACCTTCATTTAACTTTAATTTTATATGAAAAATATGGTGTTGGGAGCAGAAAAGGTTTGGAGTAAAAAAGGCTAAAAAAAAGCTACGAAGCTAAAACCAAAATTATGAGGCTAAAGGACAAAAAAAGGCTAAGTCTAGCCTGGAAAAGGCTGGCTGTAACAGTTTTAATAGACTTGGCACTGCTGTAAGCTGAGTCTGATCCTTTGAGCAGCTTCAGGATGTTTGGTCTAAGAGTGGGCATGGCGGTCATACATTTGGTACATCGGGATTTAGTATCGATAACAAAATAAAGATCTAAGTTTTCTTGTTTCTATGAAGATTGCTTACTTCTGGAGCTTTGACAAATTACTTTAACGACTATGTGTGTATGTTGGTGAAGGCCGGCCTGTGCACTTTTTTATCAAACAACCTTCCCTACAGGAAAATGGTGGCAATTGGCCCCCGAAATGGCAGTGTAACCGGTGCTACCGGACCCAGTACTATAGCGACATTTTGCGATGCAGAAGGTGATGCACATCTCGCCCTATCACAGGTTTGTCAAAAAACTACTTTGCAAGATCGTTCACAGGTTCAGACCTATCACAGTTTTACCCCAAAAATCTCTCTATACCGTGGCAATGACAACAAGATGTCAATGTTGATTTTAATTTTCATGGTAATGAACCAGAACTATGACGGGTTTCATTCGTGAACTGACTAGCTCTTCTGCATGCAGTATTGTTATATGAGACCACATCTCGTCTAGAGCTTCAATAAATTTTCTACTAGGGGGTTGTGACTTGCAGCAATGTAGCAGAAACTATGCCTTGAGCATTAGACTACCTCCGTGCACTCTGAGCATCTATGTGACTGATCCGCTTTCGTCACAAAAATTTGTCCCACAGCAGTCTTGACTGCGCTGGCATGGCAGGCCTGCAACTTTTCTTATGTGTGTCGCCCAGGCACTGTAAATACATTGGTTATATATAGCTCGAAACCGGCTTGCCGATTGCCTTAAATGTTGCCACCAGCCTTTGTCTATATTTTCCCCAAGAAGTGCTAGCCAGTGGGACGAGTTTGTTGCGACTTGGTAAATTGTTGGCGAAACTGAGCGTGTCAGACTACCAGTACACTGCTGTGGTGAGGTCTTCCTTGATTTAGACCGTCACTAATATGAGTGGTTATGTCATTGAGTGCCGAGGTGTTGCTGTACATTTTACTGAACCCATATTCATGGTTGGCTAGTCGCTAGTTGCTGGTGCAGTAAGTGAGTCTTATGGGCTATAGTGCTTTGTTCACTGCCGATTATTGATGTATCAGACAATATAACTAGCACCGTTTAGCGGATTTCTCAGGCTTTTCATATATCAGCACCACCCTTTGCGTGTTTCCATATTTTGGAAATGACAGAGGTATTTAATGCCCTAACTGCCTAGATGTTTAATGATAATTGAAGATGAGTCTCAATTTTCAAGTTGTGATGTCAATGAGGGCATGATATTTTTTCGGTCCGTGAGTCTCACTAAAAGCTCCTCGTTTGCTCTGTTAGTCCAAGGATGTAGCCAATAGTATTGAAAGCAACAGCTTTTAAAACTTTTGTTTGTCTGTCTACATGTTTGACCGCACATCACTCGAAAACTGGTGAACAGACTTGTATTCAACTTTCGCTGTTGCATTATTCACTTCTAACTTAAAATCTTAGATGTCCCTTATTTCGATAACTGGCCCGGTTTCGGAGACCTATCAATATGTGAACCAGGGCGAACCATAATTTCTGAGTACAATAAGGGTATCAAACGAAAGGTGCTTATGAATGCTCCAACAGGCGATGTGATTAACTTGCATATTTCAACTGGTTTCGTATGTATAGTGCTTAAAATCGAGTTCAGCCTACTATAAGTATTGGGACGCAGTGAAGAGTGCGCAGGTTTTCTAGCAATGATTGGAAAAATTCACGGAATATTTTTACCTGGCCAATGAAATATTTTCAAAGTAGACAAAAAATGTCTCCTGACGATTAGAATATACACGTAATTGTGCAAGTTTTCCGTTCTTTTGGCAATCTTGGAGTAAAATTGTTCATTTATTTTTGTTTTTATAAGAAACCATTTGAGTCTTGTAGGTTGCATCTTCTTATGCCTTTGAAGTAGCTAAAAAACATCATTAAATCTATTTAGTACTCGTCTCAATTGCCAGATTACAAACTGAAACTCTAGCTATTATTTGATCAATTTTAGTGGCTCTAACATTTCCATGAAATTTCGTCAATTATTTGTTCTGCGCTGAAATGCAACAAAGCATTCGCATTAGTGATAAATCTAAAAACGGAGAATATCAGACGCAAGAAATTTTATATATGACCAACACCGCCTTATTTACATACGCATACATATGTAGATATGTGCCTGGGTCAAACATCTGAATGTCCAAGTAACGTCCGCTTGTGATATACTTTACTCGTTTGAAAACGTATTGATGCATTCTTAATTGCTGCAACAATGCTGCGCTTCCAATTAGTACATTTCACAGAATGTCCAATAATCCGCACTTACAAATACATATCGACGCAACAACAACTGAACATACCACGCAAATCTCCGTTGCCGCAAAGCATACTTGCACACAAACCAAACGCATGCCGGCTTACCTTACGCCAAAATGCAGTACTGTGCTGGTAATTAAATTGTAACAGCACTAAGCGCATTACCCAACAAAAAAATGTGCGCAGTTATTAAGCTCATTTTATTTACTTAACAAGCTTAAAACCTGAAGCCCGAAATGTGTAATATTGAAGCGATAAAATCTGTAGTTATTTCTTCGTTTATTTCATTTGCATTGCAACTAGCTTATGAAATATTCCAAAGATATAGTTTATGCTTGCAATCACAAATCGTGGTTTTTCACATTGAAAATGAGGAGGCAAATCCCGCCCCACGTGTCCCACGCCCCCCGTTCTATATAGAAAAATAAATTAATACAACTTTTGTGCAAGACGGTCGTCTAGGCCTGAGCCAAAAATAAGAAATAAAATAATACAAACATTTATTTAAATAAGCTACCCGCCCTCCATAAGAAGCATAATTATTTGTACGTATGGACAGATTTTATCATTGGTACATATATCAAGGGAGATGATGGCTTCCCCTATCGCTGCTGACTGAATGTACCCTAAACCACCCGATTTCGCCCATTTTTACAACAAACAGTGGCATAAAAAGTTTTCTGGAATAATCCACTATAAAAGGGGCGGGCCCACGCCCATTTTCAAAAATTTTTATTTTTTGGATTTCCTTGTTTGCGGAAACTTTAAAAGTGAAATCTAAATGATGTGAAGCTATTTTACGCAAAGTTATTGCTTATTTAATATATCTACGATCCTCTTTAAAATCTTTCATATAAAAGTGGGCGTGGACCTTAACGGATTTCGCCCATTTCCTCGAACATTCCTTGTACAACTGGAAACCTGCGTGCTGAATTTCGTTTCGCTATCTTGAACGGTGTTTGATTTATGATTAATAAGTGGGCGGTGCCACGCCCATTTTCAAAATCTTCTCGAAAAATATATTTTATGCCTCAATCTCAATGTATACTCCAAATTTTATCCTTGTAGGTGTATTATGTACTGAGTAATCACTTTTTTGGTGTTTTCGAAAATATTCTATATATAACAAGTGGGAGTGGCTATCATCCGATTTCGCCCATTTTAAATACGGCTCGGAGATGTGTGCCAAGGAACCTGCATACCAAATTTCACTAGGATATCTCAAAATTTACTCAAGTTATCGTGTTCACAGATGGACGGACGGACGTACGGACGGACGGACGGGCATGGCTTAATCAATTTCTTTTTTCGTCCTGAACATGTTGATGTATATAAGTCAATATCTATCTCGATCCGTTTATACCGTTACGTACTGCCGTTAGGCGACTAAAGTTAATATACCTTGTGTGCGTAGCACTACTAGGTATAAAAATGAATGTGTGTCTGTGTGCCTGGCGCCCAAAGTACTTAACCGATCTTTATGAATTTTCACAGTAGGTTCTTGGGTTCAAGAGTTATAGTAGTAGTATAGGCTGTATATGGTTTTGAAAAACGTACGTATCATGTTTCGTAATTTTATTTAACATGGTTCTGAAGTTAATAATAGCTGAAATTTGACATTCATTGTTCATTTATATGTAGGCGGTACCACGCCCATTTTCCAAAATTAAAAAAATAAATCATTAATAAGATCATCAGGTCATTGCAACTACAAAGTTCTAGTATTCTATTTGCATCAGTGAATGAGATATGGCATTTTCCTGTTTCCTACCTCTCTTTTAGAAAACTTTGGTCCAAAAGTGGGCGTGGTCGTCCACCGATTTTGCTTAGTTTTCGTTGGCCTAAAGTACGCCCTGTCTATAGTATACCTCGTATCAAGTTCCGTAATTCTATCTTACACCCTTCTGAAGTTATTAACAGTCGAATTTTGAAACTTGCTTGACTCATAACTGTGCGGTGCCCCGCCCACTTTTAAAAATTTTGCAAAAATCATATAAAGAATAAGAAAGTTGAGGCAACTGCAACATTATATCATTCTACCTGTATCAGTCAATGAGATTTGGGCAGATCAGTATTTCTATCTCCTTTCCATATTACTTTAATGAAATAGTAGGCGTGGTCGAAAAGCGATTTCGCTTATTTTCTGTGAGTGAATTTCACAACAATATTATGCCTTATACAATATTTCGTTATAGTAGCATAAATGGTACTGAAGTTATTCAGAGTCAAAGTTTCTTCGCTCGTAGTGGGCGGTGTCACGCCCCTTTTCCAAACATTTTATGAAATCGTCAATGGGACAGCCAAATTAATGAAGCTAGCAAAATATCATCATTGGAGCTGCTTTTATTATTGAATTAACCCATTTTATACATTTTTCGAAATTTTCGATATTAGAAAAAGGGGCGTGGTTATGGTTCGATTTCCCCATTTCAAATAGAAACCTACTTTGGCTGAAAGGCCACTTGTGTGCCAAATTTCATTCAACTATCTCAATTTTTACATTTTTTACTCAAGCTATCGTGTCCACGGACGGACGGACATGTCTTAACGGATTTCTCTGTTCATTCTAAGAACTTTGATATATGGAACTCCATATCTATCTCTATTATTTTGTACCGTTACAAACCACCGTTATATGACCAAAACTGTAATACCCCGTGTACTAGTACACGCTGGTTATAAAAAATTTGCATATACCGACTAGAAGAAATGGCCGCGTTTCGCTGCGTCTCAGAATGTATAAAATACAAAGCCCTTTCAGGTGGCAACCCTTTGCAAAAAAAATATTAAACCTTCCTGCATCTACATTACTTTCATAAGACACCTTATTTTCGAGATTCGGTTCAACGGTGTAAATCTTATGGCCTGAACAAAAAATTCCTTCGCGTATCATATTTAAAGATACACATAAGATTTAAATTTATTTTTAAATTATTTTTTAAATTTATTTGTAAATTATTAAGGGACCTCTTTTATGTAATTTTTGAAACGGGTTATCCCGGTCATTAAAACTTTTGTGAAAAATGTGTTTATTAGGCCGATAAATTTAAAACTGACCTAAGAAAATACTGCTTTAAAACGGTGTTAACTCAGTTTTTGTCATGTTAATAATTCGAATTTTGAATAAATGATACCCGCAGTTTAACCAAAATACTCGTAAGCAACAAAACTTTGCTAAGATTCTTTTTTTTTATTTTTAATATAATACTATATAATAGAGCAATGGAGCCATTTCGTTTCAGTCATGTTTCAGATTTGTTTGACAATACGGAATTTCTGAATTACTTTATTTTAACTTTTAAGATTTGAGAATGCGGTTGGTGATGAAGTGCTTCTCAAATGGAGAATTAGCAAAAGGTATCCTGTTCCGTTTAAGTCTCAGACCTCATCTTATAAGATGTTTCTGAAAATATTGCCAATTTTTTTTTGGGGTAGGCTTAATTGTATGTGTGCGTCATAAGTCTTGACACTTTTTTGGTGGACGTAAATTGTTTGTTGCCATTTGAGCGGAGATTCGCGTATGCCGATAGTTTTCGGAGAATGCTTCGAGCAGTGAATGGAATGAAATCAATGCGAGAGTGTTTGATGAAAGCACAATGCAAGCAGCAAAGCAAACATACACAAATGCGTACATAAATGCATACCCAGCATTGAAAACAAAGGAGTAATAAGCAAGGATTATTAATAAATTAACAACTAACATATAAAAGCAATAGGCGGACTCCTCAGAGTTTACCAGTTTTAGAATGCCCAGTGTAAGGTAGTTAATATTTTTATATTAAACCATAAAACCTGGTCACGTTACAATATCTACTAGTTGTGCAATGCGGTTTGGATCTTCTTCTCTAATCTTCTGTTCCAACATCAGCTTACAGTAACATCATTATAGGGTCTTAAGTGGTTGGAAGATACCTGTTATATTTGATTAGTAATTAATTAATTTAAAGAATTTTTTAATTGGTAATGATTATTTGAATTTTTTTTTTCAAGAAAAGGCAGTTATAAATTTATTGCGATTAGAAAAAAAAAATAAAATTAAAAAAAAAATAATCAAATGTAATAAAAAATGATAATTTTTGATTTTTATTTATTTTTTTTATATTTTTTAAAAAAATTTTTAAAATTATTTTTCAGTATTGGTGATGTTTATATTTATGTGCTTCGACAACAATACAAACAAGATCAAAAAGTATCTGAAAACGTAAAAAAAAAAAATAAAAATAAAAAAGTATCAAAAGCAACCAAAACATATTTTTTTACCTTTCATGATCATGAAATGGCTTAAAAACTTTGGTCCGATGTTTGTAAGTATGAGAAGAAGAAGAGATATATCCACCAATAAGTATACCGAAATGATCAGAGCGATGAGCTGAGTTGATTAAACCATGTCCGTTTGCTTGAACGCAAACTTGTCTCTCAGTTTTAGAGATATCTCAGTGAAACTATCTTCGCTGTTAAAAGATTTATTGATCCATGCCAGCATAGGCTCGTTGCAGGGCGTTCGACTTTAACAAATCTAGCTGTTTTTACCCAATTCTGCGCTTCTGCGTTTAAAGACGGTTGTCAAGTTGATACGATATATACAGATTTCTCTAAATCATTTGAAAGAGTTTCACACAAAATTCTCCTGAGGAAACTTGAAGTTATAGGCTTCCATTAAATTTGTCTGGCTTGGGTGAAGTCGTATTTTTTAAATGGAATCTTTTTTGTTCAAATCGAGAACACCAAGTCCTATAAATTTGTAGCGACGTCAGGTGTTCCCCAAGGAAGTATCCTTGGTCCAATTTTGTTTTTAATTTTTATTAATGATATCGATTCATGCCTAAAATATTCTAACTATTTACTCTATGCAGATGACATAAATCTTTTTAGTAGGATCACCTGTATTTCGGATGCATCGCATCTGCAGGAAGATTTGGATGTTGTCAATGCCTGAACGTTACAAAATATATTACATCTCAACATTAGTAAATATTGAAAATTAACATTTTCTAAGTCAATGAATTTACTTGCTTCAACCTATACGATTTCAAATGCAGCTCTTGGCTCTGTTGACGAGTTTCGTGATGTCAAAAGCTTATTCTATGTTAGCCATTTTAAGACGCTATGCTTAGGACTTTAAGGACCCATATACTAGAAAGATCTTATATAATGCTTTAGTGAGGTCGAAATTAGAATATGCTTCAATCATTTGGAATCCGATATACTCCTCACATTCCTTGAGAATTGAAAGACCTCAACGCAAATTTATTCTTCAAGCTCTCCATTTTGATGATCCTTTGCCACCATATACTGCTAGGTGCATGCTTATTAATTTGGTATCTCTCGAAGTCAGGCGTTCTTCTCAAAACTTAATGTTAATATATGACTTAATTTGCGGTACCATTGACTGTTCGGATCTTCTAAGGCAGTTAACTTTCAATGTCCCTAGTAGAGCTCTTCGCTATCATAACACATTCCGTATTGAAGTTGTGCGGTCAAATTATTACAGTTTCGCGAGAAAATTAATGAGAAATTTCATACAAATATGGTAAAAGAACCCTATTTAGTTGTTCTAAAATAGCCTAATGCTGAATTACTTGGATAGGGTAATTTGGGTGAAGAAGAAAATGCAAAACACAAATTAAAAAAATTAAATGAATTCTTCAATAGCAAAACACTGTCAATAGATCAATTAATTGGCATATGCAGTGATGGAGAACCAGCTAATACTTTAATAGAAAATGGTGTTTTAAGACTTTTTGAAAAGCATTTAAATATACCACTGCACTGGTTTATATGTTTGCTTCATTTCAATGAATTACTATTTGGTCCTTTATTCAGAGCATTAGATAAAACAGTCACGAGTGGACCAAGAGCAGCAAGTGGAAATATATTCAATGACATTCAAGACTGTGACAAATTTCAGATATGCATTTGTTAAAATGATTTTATAACATTTTTTTAATCAAATTAAAATAGGAAAATTATACTAATTTTAATTGATCTAAAAAATTAATTTTTCAGGTTGTAAGTGATTTTGAACCATTAGCATTGGAAAATATGACGGGTATGATCAGTGATGAACAAGAACGAGAATTATCTACAGATGTTAAATATTTATATCAAATTGCCAAAGCAATTTCAAATGGTGCTGTTTTAGTTGATTTAGCTAATATAAAACCATTTTTAGTTAATTTCTCATAATTTAAGTCTGATATCTCTACTAAAATTCAAAAACACTACAGGTATTAATACAGATTCTGAAATGTACGTAAAATACCCTTAAAGTAAGCCCAATATGCTATTTTTCCTATAATTCTATCAGAAGCTATGAAGTTTTTTGGCCAAACCCTACATTCATATGGCAAAATATCTTTTTTGCAAAAGTGGGGGATTCGGAATCGAGTGAAACATTTGATATAAAATGGTTCTAACATTAATTCGCTTTTGCAAAGAGAATTAATGTCAGTGACGTTAGTTCTCAACATAATTTGACATTAATACCCTTTACAAAAGCGAATTAACGTCACTGACATAAGTTCGCTTTTGAAATGCGAATTAATGTCACTTACATTAATTCCTCTGACATTATGACACGTCACCCAAAATTTTGCAGGTTTGATACATATTATATATGTAATGTGGGTTGTGATCACCCAGATCGGACCAACTTAACATATAGCTCCCATACAATCGATTTTTCCGATAAATGGGGTTTGGGCTATGTATCTTTAAATTATCAGTTTTGCAGAGGTTTTACTAATTGTGAGTAAGGATCGGACACTTAAAACCGTGATGCGTGTTCTCATTAAAGGTAGAAAGTCTTCCGTACAGTCGAAGACAGCCCTTTTCTTACTTGTTTTTTTGATTTGTTTTGATTTTTTTTAAAATTAATTGGAAAATAATCATTAAAAGCTGAAAGTAATGGTAACCAAACATTGAACGGACTCTCAAGAAAATAATTAATCAAACTGACAATCATTGCGATTATTAATCATTATCTAACAGGTCTGGGTTGTAATAATCGTGTAAGAGAGCGGCTGAAATTTCTATTTATCAGCATTGAGTGGGGTAAAAATTTTTTTTTTTTGGTTTTTTTTTCACTTCGTACTTCGAAATATATTTTACTACATATGTTTCAAAATTTCTCTCTCTTTGTTTAAATGGACTTGAAATTTTATTATTTATGGGCGCCAATTTAAAGTTTCCCACTATTCACTCAGTATAAGAAAAAAGAATCATATGCTTCTACCAGCTAAAAAAAATATATTTTCTCCTTTACTTATAGGAAACTGAGCATGCATAACCTCTTAGTGAACCTGACGATCAAACTAAAACTCGAAGAAATGCTGTTTTAAAATTAGGAGCTCGTATATCATATGAAAATCAGTTGTTTGACAAAATCTATTGGAGAAGTAATTGCGCCTAAGGATTTCGAGACCTTGGCATTTTTGAAGGTTTTTCAACCTTTACGGTAGTGATGGCAATGGCTTATGCAATATTTGCCGAGCTCGGACGGTCCCCTACCACTGGAGACGGAGGTGGTCCTTCGCCAGGCCGATCGTCGTAACATGTATTTGAACAATTCTAAGCAGCTATATTTAAAGTTTTGTTAGATTATCCTTTTTATAGTTTCCAAAGAGAATCCTTAATTTCACTACCAACTAAATGTCGGGCGAGCTCAATGAATAGTCCGTCTGTCGCTTAATTTTATTTGAGTGTTGATATTCTTGCTTCAGAGTCTTCTTGCATAGAGTATTACGCAGGTTTCTCGCTATTTAGAAATTAGGAGAAGCGTTCCCTCTATATATCTTAAATACGCTGAGTACATCGATAACCAGGAAATCCACAATTGTTCCTGTACCGCTCGAAATCAATTATGTATATAAATTGAAAATGAAATCCTAAGAAGTTGTTATGCAAATGACGCCATATGGAAACAACAAGGGAGGTAAATTCTTCATCTTCCATCTCAGTCAAGGCGTTCCTTTTCGTCTGCTGCCAAATTTTTTTATGGAAAGGAAAATCTTCTAGGCCGACACATTTCTGTCAATACGGATAAAATGAGCCAGCCAGCGTAGTCCTTGGGCTTTGAGTCGCTACAGCAGGCTCTTATCTGCTCAAAGCTCATCCAGCGCACCATTAAACGTCCATCGTCACGCGCCTTTTGTATAACACGAAGGACAATAAATCTTTCGGGAAAACTTTGCGCTCGTATACTCCAAAGCGCCCTATAGTTTGTATGCTGGGTAAAAATGTTTGGAGTAGTGCATTTGCAAAATTCCATACGCACATGATTTTTTCTGTGTCCGAAACTAAGTATGAATGTATATGTGTATGGCGCCCAGAGTGATGGGCTCGTTCAATCGCTGAAGCCGCCGTTTGCCAAATTGTCAAAAGGTTCACATTGACCGCGCTATGTCGTGGTGTTAGCCTTTGGCCGTCTGTGCATCATTTCGAAATAGTACTTGTGAATAAAAAATATTAAATTTTTGTTGTTGTTATTGCTTTCGCTGTTGGCATTTTTAGCCTTTGCTAATTTTTGCGTTACACATGTCAGAAGTTGACAAATTGCCTGCTGTTGCGTGCCACTACATTCATAGTTACATACTCACATGCTTTCAATTTGTGTCGCTATTTTAAAGTACTGGTATATATATACCCAGTAGTGGTAGGAGTGAGATGGCTGTGTTGCTGTTGAGGGCGTCTAACTTGTTCCATATGATGACAAGGTATCGGATGGTAATGGCTGCTGAATTTCTCGATATCACAAAATTTTGTGAGAGTGAAATATGTGCACAGAGTACTGGTTACATTTTTAAAGTAAAGCATATTTGATTCAATCAAATTTTTTTAAAGACTATTCTCTTCCCTTCTTTTTTTGAAACTCCTTTTTCTAAAAGTGGGCATGGCCTTTAACAATTTGTTCCATTTTCATCCTCATTTTTTGTAATAAGCGTAGGCATTGCGCCGAATTTTATTTTGACATCTTAAGCGGGTTTTGATATTGACATTTTTAAAATTTGCTTGCTATATAGTACGCGGTAACACGCCCATTTAAAAAAAAATTTACAAAATTCTTTTGAATGTCAGACTTTTAATTCACTTATATACACCAAATTTTTTCATTATAGGTTAACTTCCACCACTAACTAACACAGCAGAGATAACGATGACTATACGTATGTTGGAAAGAGGAAGCGAGATAGCAATAGTGTTGCGAATATTTTTGAAGTATACGGAACAATTTGATAAACATAACTTTATGTATATCTCTCTTCGTTCATACCATTTTTGTGAGATATGCTCAAAAATAATATTTATGTATATATAAGAAGCATACTTTGAAAAGCAAACAACTTTTCTGTCACACTTAAGAATCCATTTAACAAACTGAAACCTACTAATGATAAAGTCAAAGTATGAGACTTTCGAAAAACCAAGAACTGGCGTAGTACCGATCGATTTAGTGAACGAAGGGCACATAAGGATCACCTTCTGTGAAGAGCTTAGGACTGAACTCAATGACCAACATCTTGAGGCTTTCAGGCGTTGTAGACAACAAATCGTTTTTCAGTTGTTTAGAAGACATAGCTAAAAGGCGCGGTGAAGGGGAACGCCAACGAGGAATCTTTTATCCTAACCCTTATTAACACAAAAGATACCTTGGAGATCAGCGTCTTAGATGCTTCACTACAAAGTTGAAGCAATAGAGACTTCATAGCAAAATTTAAATTTTGAGAGGGAAGAGGTAACAGTCAAGTCAAAGTTTAAGTAAACAGGTACAAGCCGATGAATTTCATAAAGCGAAAGCAGCGTAATAACTATTATAAAGCCAGTTTTTTTCATTGCGCCGAATGGGGCCAATTGGCGACACCGCGGGATAGCAAAGCGGAGTGGTGGTCACATTCTTCCTCTGCTAGGTAAAAATACTTTCTGGGCCGGAGCATCTTCATTCATTGGCACAAGGGTCCTAGCCAACAATCTCGCTGGGTTTCAATTTGTTGAACATTATCGACGCCTTCGTGAGGCTCATACAAACACCGTCGCTATCGCGTATAGGTCCACAAATCCTTTGAACAATCTTTCTGTCGAAAACTCTAAGGGCGGTTGAAATCGTCCATGCTTCTGCTCCATATTGCAGTACAGGTATTAAGAGCGTCTTATTGAGCTTGATTTTTGTCAGTCAAGAGGAGACTTTGCTTCGCAATTACCCACTCAGTTCCAAGTAACATACATTTGCAAAGGTAATTCTTCGCTGGATTTCTAAGCTGACATTATTGTTGTTGTTAATGCTGGTTTCCAGGTAAACGAAGTCCTTTACTATTTCAAACTGCCAACAGTGGAGTGGGTGCTAAGGAAATAATGCGCTGACCGCTTGCTCACTTCGTTTTGCCCCCGTTTACCTAGCGTGGTTGGACTAACGATGTCAATGTGATCGACATATGCCAGCAATTGCATGCTCTGGTTATAGATGGTTCCTGATCGGTGAAGTTCATCAGCTTTCATTATTTTTACCAGCATCGAGTTAAAGAAATGTTAAGAAACCTCGTTCAGCTTCGAACGTTTCGGAGAGGACCTTCCCTATTCCGACTGAGCTGGTGGTCTTTTCTTTCTTCACAGAATTTTCCCAAGACTTGGCGCACAAAGAACATCTATTCGATTTTAGATTTACCAAGTCTTAAGCCTCACTGATAGGGTTCAGTCAGTTTGTCTAAAGTCGATTTCAGTCGTTCCCACAATTCCCTTAATAATTGTTGCAGATTGTGGGATTTCCTTTCTTGTAGAGTGGGCAGAGAACAATAAGGTTCCAATCGGCAGGCATGCACTCTTTCGACCATATTCTACCCTACTTGAATAGCTCAACGGACAATCTTCCAGCGCCCGCGGCTGTATTGTGGTTTAATCGCATTTTTGCTACTCATATCTCAGTATAGTAGGGTGGGGAAATACTAATACCGGATTTGTTAATAGAATTTTCGGGCGTTGTTTTTGCTGGCTAGTAGCCTAAACCCTTCGCACTCACGCTTTTCTGCCTCTCTTTTTTCTTACTTTCTTACGGAAATGTTTATTAAATAATACAACCAACTTTGTTTTAGCCAAGCCGCTGAGAAAGATGTTCATTTCAAGCTTAATACAATTGGCATAACATTTGATAGTAACAATTGAAGGAAGAAAATCAGAAATACCCCGCCACTGCAAAAAAAAGCAAAGCTTTCCCCCGCAACTCAAGGCACGCTACTCGATAATTTTATATGCACATTTTTGTTACCTATTTTTATTTCGCCCTTTTTATGTGTTTTTCAGGCAAAAAGTTATATCCAGAAACTTTAAACTACATTACTATTGCCCTTTTTTAATCGAAAACTATCCACAGTACGTGCTAACACCATAATGATTTAATTGCGCCCTCCACGGCGTATGAGTAACTTGATGATTCGTATGAAACGCACCCAGAGCCAGCACCGACAGTAGCAGATTTAATTGACCTGATTTTTTTACAGAATATTTCTTGCATGTGCTACAAATATACTGATTTTGTGTATGTGTATGCGTATGTGATTTTATGCATGCATAATAAACGGAAAAAAAAATTCATATTTCATATTATTTGCTGCCAGCCGACATATAATTTCATATTTTTCAGTATATATGCAATTAATTTTGATTCCATGTTTGGTTTTACACGGGTATATATACTCGTATTTGTGACTTTTCCTGCATATTTTTTCAGGTAGGAAAAAATGAAGTGTTGCACTTACATAAGTTATACACCTGCACATACTCGTACATAAATGTTAGTGGCATCGGCTTTTTATTACTTTGTGGGTTTTGTACAACATTTTTAGCGCTTAAGTTGGTTGCAAAAGGGCTTTTATTTTTGCAAATTCAACGGTCACCATTTGCGGTTGACTGGCAATGAGATTATTGCATTCTCTTTGTTAATACAGTACAATTCATTAAAAAAAACAAGGCGGTGAGAATCAAGTACTGGTGGAGTTTGATGTGTAAACATATATACCCTGTACATAAATTTTATTAAATTAGAACTCCCCAGTGGACGAATTTCGAGTACAAAAATTTAATTTATTTTAGTCTCTAGCTACTCCTTCGTTGACCTTTTTTCCCTTCTTTTCTATGCTGTACCTTTACTTGAATATGTTTTAATTTTTTTTGTTTTTCTTCTCCTTCAACAGTCTCTATTTTTAATTTATTTTATTGTTCTTTTTTCTTGCTTCCTTTTCTTTCCTTTCCTTTCCTTTACTTTCCTTTGCTTTCCTTCACTTACTTTTTCATTCCTTTCCCTTTATTTAATTTATCATTTATGTTTAATTGCAGTTTTTCTCTAATTGTTGTTTGTTATCTTGAGTACGGAAAAACAGTATTTTAGATATTCTGTCTATATGTAAATCATGTATGATGGACTTTGCTTTTTGTACATTCTTCTTTCTATTTTTAGGAGATAGTTATTGTATGTACATAACCGGGTGCTCCGGTATAGATTTATTTTTGTTGTTGGTTTTACGGTCTGTTCATTTTACATATTTTTGTAAGTATAACGAGCTCAAGACCAGTTGATAATAATTCTTAGTTAATTATTATTATTTTTGATTAGAGGAAAAATTGAAAGCAACAAACATATACAGGCTATAGTTATAGTACTATTTCGACAACAATTAGAGGAAAACGTGAATTAAGCAGCTTGGAAAACTACACGCAGCATAGCCTATGGGTTAGGCAGCTGCGCTTGCAATCAGAGTGAGTGGGTTCGATTCTCCACAAGATCCTCTGAAATGGCAAAACTATACGAATAAGTCTGACGAGAAATCGTGGCTGTTTTCGATAAAGTACTATAAATATAGCCTGTATATGTTTGTTGCTTTAAATTTTTCCTCTAATCAAAAATAAGAATAGTTAACTAAGAATTATTATTACTGGTCTTGAGCTCGTTATACGAGGTGTGTTCAAAAAGTATCGCGAATTTTGTGTTTTTTCAAAAATTATTTATTTATTCATGAATATCTATTTTGTCCCCTTCAAAGTAATCCCCATGAGATATAATACACTTGTGCCAACGGTTTTTCCAATCTTCGAAGCACTTCAAAAAATCATTTTTTTGTATCTTGTTCAGCTCCTCCGTCAGCTCAGCCGTCTTTATCTCGTCAAGAGAAGCGTAACGTCGTCCTTTCATGGGCCTCTTCAGTTTAGGGAACAAGAAAAAGTCACAGGGGGCCAGATCTGGGGAATACGGTGGCTGCGGCATCATTAGTGTGTTGTTTTTGGCCAAAAAGTCGCGCACAAGCAACGATGCATGCGCAGGGGCGTTATCGTGGTGCAAAACCCAATTTTTGTTCTTCCACAAATCCGGGCGTTTCTGGCGGATTGCTTCGCGCAAATTGCGCATAACTTGCAGGTAATATTCCTTATTGACCGTTCTTCCCTGTGGCAAGAACTCATGATGCACCACACCCCTGCAATCGAAGAAAACTGTCAGCAAAACTTTCACATTCGACCGAACTTGGCGCGCTGTTTTCGGTCTTGGTTCGTGCGGCAGCTTCCATTGAGATGATTGAGCTTTGGTTTCCACGTCATAACCATAAACCCACGATTCGTCACCAGTTATGACAATCTGGAGCAAATTTGGGTCGTCGCGGACAGAGTTTAACATCTCATTAGCAATGTTCATGCGATGCTGTTTTTGGTCACAATTGAGCAATTTTGGTACGAATTTCGCGTAAAAATCGAAGATGATCCAAAACACGTGCAAGCAAAGCAGCTGTCAACAATTAACTGAACATTCAAAATGGCCGAGCTTGTCGGCATAAGTGAGAGACATGAGAACCAACATAACGCCACAAAAAATTCGAAATTCGAATATACGTAACCAGCGAAATTCAAATTTCGCGATACTTTTTGAACACACCTCGTACTTACAAAATTATTTTATTTTATTTTATTTTATTTTATTTTATTTTATTTCATTTTAATTTATTTAATTTTAATTTACGTTAATTTATGTTATTTTATTTTATTTTATTTTATTTTATTTTATATTATTTTGTTTGATTTAATTTAAGTTAATTTAATTTAATTTTGTTTTATTTTACATGTTTTGATTTTTTTTGGTTTTGCTTTATGTTGCTTTATTTAACTTGATTTTATTTTATTTTATTTTATATTATTTTATTATATTTTATTTTATTTTATTCTGTTTCATTTAATTTAATTTAATTTTATTTTATTTTATTTTATATCTTTTGATTTTTTTGTTTTACTTTATTTTGTTTTATTTAGTTTAATTTGATGTATTTAGTTTAACTTAATTTAATTTAATTTAATTTAATTTAATTTAGTTTAATTTAATTTAATTTTATTTTATTTTATTTTATTTTATTTTATTTTATTTTATTTTATTCTAATTTACTTTAGTTTATTTTATTTTATTTTATTTTATTTCATTTTATTTAATTTTATTTTATTTTATTTTATTTTATTTTATTTTATTTTATTTTATTTTATTCTAATTTACTTTAGTTTATTTTATTTTATTTTATTCTATTTTATTTCATTTTATTTTATTTTATTTTATTTCATTTTATTTTATTTTATTTTATTTTATTTTATTTTATTTTGATTTATTTTATTTTATTTTATTTTATTTTATTTTATTTTATTTTATTTTATTTTATTTTATTTTATTTTATTTTATTTTATTCTAATTTACTTTAGTTTATTTTATTTTATTTTATATTATTTTATTTTATTTCATTTTATTTTATTTTAGTTTATTTTATTTTATTTTATTTTATTTTATATTATTCTGTTTGATTTAATTTAATTTAATTTAATTTAATTTAATTTAATTTAATTTAATTTAATTTAATTTTATTTTATTTTACATGTTTTGATTTTTTTTGGTTTTGCCTTATCTTGCTTTATTTAACTTGATTTTATTTTATTTTATTTTATATTATTTTATTATATTTTATTTTATTTTATTCTGTTTCATTTAATTTAATTTAATTTTATTTCATTTTATTTTATTTTATATAGCTTGATTTTTTTGTTTTACTTTAGTTTGTTTTATTTAATTTAATTTGATGTATTTAGTTTACCTTAATTTAATTTAATTTAATTTAATTTAGTTTAATTTAATTTAATTTAATTTTATTTTATTTTATTTTATTTTATTTTATTTTATTCTAATTAACTTTAGTTTATTTTATTTTATTTTATTTTATTTTATTTTATTTTATTTTATTTTATTTTATTTCATTTTATTTTATTTTAGTTTATTTTATTTTATTTTATTTTCTTTGATTTTATTTAATTTAATTTAATTTAATATAATTTAATTTAGTTTAATTTAATTTAATTTAATTTAAATTAATAAAAAAAAACTTCAGAAAAGCACCAAAAAGAGTCCAAAAAGCTCCAAAATCCTTCAGAATGGAGGAAAAAATTTACCTAAAAAGACTCAAAAAAGATTCCGAAAAGCTTCGTAAAAGCATAAATAAAAGACTCCGAAAAGAGTTCGAAAAGATCATTTAAAAAGAGTCATAAAACACTCCAAATTCATCGGATTCGAACTCATTTTAGGCTCTTTTTTATGCCTCCTTTTGGGGAGCCCAAGTGGAATGATTTTTCGCTATATTTATGCTCCGAAAAGAGCTCATTTAAAATGCAAAAAAATATACTAGCAAGTTTCAAGTATTACTCAATAAAAGCTGGAATATTATTAAAATTAATAAATTGCGATATAAAGTGATTTGTTGGTGTAATTTAAATAGTTCCAGTATGATCCGGGAACAAATTTAAAACACGTGCCGCTGTGATCAATTGATTCCCTACAAGTAATGAAGTAAATCACAAATTCCCTTTAAAAGCATGTTTTTGAAATTTTACCATGAATTTGTTTGCACATCAAAGAAATAAATACTTTGCATTTCATCTTTCTACATTTCAACTTATTTTAAGAGGGAAAGGAAACATTATTAGGAGAAAAAGTTTTGCACATAAAAAGTACTTAACAATGTTTTATTTTACGCTTGGGAACAGCAAAGCCAGCTCCAATCTGCTATTCACTTAATTTGACACTTTGGTGTTGTGGATGAAGGGGAAACAAACCTTTTTGACGGATCGCACACCTTGTTCAAGCTGTTTCATTTTTCTAATTATTAAATGACTTTACAGGAGTGCCAAGTATCATGGGAACTGCTAGAGGTCTCATTTTCTGTGATCGCACTAGACTCTTATGTAATTTCAACATTTTCCTAGGACTTAGCTAGATTTTCCCTTTTAAAATCATAGGCCTACCAAGATAAGCACACACAGATACACTGGACCTAGCCAGTTTGTTAAAGCTAAGACAGGGTTAGTGTCTATCTAGGTTATGCCTATAGGCTATGCCTACTTTTTCCAAAGTATTGCCGTTAAAAAAAACAACATTGGCTCTGAGGCAGAATCGAACCCGCACCTTCAAATCACATTCGCCTTTTCTATCCATTGAGTTATTGGTTAGATTTTCGAGTCTCCTATGACTCCAATTAGCGTTAATTCGCCGTTTTGATTTTGATTGAATTTTAGAAACTCCCAGGTCTTAATGGCACTAAGCAGCTGCGGCACAACGTATTGTGTTCCTCAAAAGGGTTAAGCTTTTAAAATCAATGAAATGTTTTTGGCAATTGAACAACTTGAATTAAATGTAATAATCGTGGAAAACCTAGGCTGGATTGTAACACCTAGGCTGGCCCAAGATATTAAAAAGTAGGCAGGACCTTTACAGGTTTTGCAGCATACTGCCGGCAAATTCAACTATCGTAGAAAACTAAGCAGGCCTCTTCCAGCCCGTGCTATATTTTCCAATCAAAAACTAGGCGGCACTCGGCATAAAATATGATAAATTGCCGTAAATTGAGAAGCATACGCTTTCGATTCCAAAGCTTTGGAAGGCCCAAAGCAGGACTGTCTATTGTAGGGACCTGGGGGGCTGCACTTTCCGTTTTAAATATTTTGAATTTCGGAAAAGTCAACTAAATTCATATGGTAGTTTTGTAGGCTTGGTGGAGCCAATTCGAAATTGACAAATTGAATATATACATATACAGTTGTGTTCAATATAATAGTAGTGAAATTATATTTTATATCGTTTGATGAAATAAAAGGAAATAGTGTTTTTAATAATTTTCATTTAAAGCAGAGCGAATTCCATAACGGAAACCACATAAAAGAAAATTTCAAAGTTTACACAAGGTTCAAGAGAGTTAATAAAACTTTGAAAAATTTCCATCAAAATTTCAATATTTTTGGCTAGAATTTTTAGAAAATTTTTGAGTACGCAGTTGTATAGCTCATTCAAATTTAGCGCTATAATGTGGAAGTAAGAAGTAACTCAAAATTTACTCTGAATTAAAAAAAATTTTTTTTTTCAAGGTTCTTGGGTATTTTTTTCCATACGAAATTAATTTTTCCCCACCTAACACACTTGCCGAAAAAAATTTTGAAAATTCAGGGAAATTTTTAGAGCGAGTTCTAACTTGCATAATGTTATACCAAAATTTATTGTTCTACAAAACTGCGTACTCAAACATTTTTTAGAAACTCTGCAAGAAAATTTGAAGATTTTGATGGCCATTTTTTAAAGTTTAATTAATTTACCTGAACTTTGTGTAAACTTTGAAATTTCTTTTTATGTGGTTTCTGTTACGGCACTCTCTATATTTTAAATGGAAATTATTCCAATCACAACTTCTTCTTACTTCATCAAAGGATATCCGTTTAATTTTACTACTATTAAATTAAGCACAGTTGTATGTGATTATTCTTATTTTCATTTCCTAAACCCTCCATCGTACCAGGTTCTCAAGTTTCGAAGTTTGAAAAATGTTTCTTTTTTTATTTATGAATTTTCTCACGTTATGTGATTTTAAAAATTTTCGATTTTAAATATTAACCTACCTTCACTGGAAATTAGC
The DNA here is from genome assembly GCA_949987695.1 of Merzomyia westermanni. NCBI lineage: Eukaryota > Metazoa > Arthropoda > Insecta > Diptera > Tephritidae > Merzomyia > Merzomyia westermanni. The sequence goes on from OX465289.1 coordinate 23,072,593, forward strand.
TTGTGTGACAAATTTCATTCAAAAACCTCACCATTTAAAGGACGCACAGACACGGCGCGATCGATTCCTCCATTCATTCAAAGAGCTTTGATATATGGAACTCTATATCTATGACCATTAATTTATGTCATTCCAAACCCTCGTTATGTGGACAAAATAATAATTCTTCTTATATGCCTTTGTAATTGAGTACACGTGATAAATGCATATAATAATTCATTAACTAGCAGATATTACGGACAAGAATCATCAATCAATTCGACTTTCACAAGTTGAAGCGAAAAATGGAAAAAAGTTCCTTAGTATTTGGTCAGTAAATTTCCTTAGGCTTTTGGTCAGTAAATTTCGCTTTTATGAGTAGAACGGGTGATAGAAATCAATTATGCTTGATACTCCTTTGAATTTGCGAGTGAAATAGATAGATACTATCTGCATTGTATTTAAATGTGGATTTCGTGGGAGTGACAGTAAACAATTTGTATACAACTTTCTCTCAATCTAAGGTAATATATATATTCATATATTTTATATATAGAAACTCTGTTTAACTTTATGATATTGTATACAAAATTTTCAAAAAAATTATCTAAGAAATTTTGCGGATTCTATAAATTCAGAAGCAATTGAATACAGCATGTTTACCCTTGGGTAGGCAGTTAATTTTGATACAAAATGAACACTACTTAAGGATGGGCAAAAATCGGTTAATTTCCAAGACGACAAAGTTCTATTTAATATTGCACATAGCACGTAAAAGAACAATGCAGTCAAGAGCCTGAGTAGTTTGGCGCAAACATTCAAGTTCATTGACTATCCACTTTGTGTTCGTATTTTTACTACTTCATTGATGACTAGTTTTAAACCAGTTGCACAAAGAGCAGTGAATGCAACATATTTTATTTCGAACAATAAAAATAATAATGGTTTATATTTTTGCAATAAAAGTTATTTATTCCCTTGGTTTCCCATAGTGAGCGAAGTCGAATATGATTGATCGGCTACTTTTAGGTGAAGGGAGCTGTTCCAATTTCAAAAAACGTTAGCGCAACTAATATCGGGATAGTGAAGCAAGTTAAACTCCATATTTCTCTGACTGTAAGTGGGGAATGACCGCAAGACAAAAACCACTTCATCCAACTATCTATATGAACTAGCACGTCAACAAGTATAACTATTTTTAGAGCTTTTGTGTTCAGTGCTGCAGGTGCACCGGCTGTTAGTATAGGTAGTTTACCAGAAATTGAGAGCGAAAGTTATAAAGTGTCATATTTCAACCTAGGAAAACCACAAATGTGTCCTTTCCCAGAAAAATCGTTTGGCCGACAAACTCACACGAACCAAATGGGAAGAGCACCTAAGCACTTCTAAACCTTGAGAAAACACAGTAAAAAATCAATAGTTCTTCACGATAGCGCTTTAGATGCCCTCCACACTTCGTCTGAGTAGGATACAAGGAGAACGAAAATTTCGTAAGATTAACGATTCAGCTTCGACCAGCATTATATCGCCTGATAGAATATCGACAAAGCGTACATCCCAGATATAGTCCGAAAGCAGTATTTTTCTTGGATACACTTAATCTCAACAAAATAGAACAGCTCTCACTCTTAGCTTAGTTTTAGATTTTATTAAAAGCCAAGTATTTTACTCATTGATTTCAAACATCGCGGTCTTTCTATTTCGAGTAAATCCCATTGGTAGAATACTATCATCAATTCCATCGGGAGAACGTAATTATATCGGCTTATAGGAATACCATTTTGCAGAGATCTGGCTGCAACATTTTCCAATTTTTATGTTCATTTACAATCTAATGACAGAAACAGCAGACATTTTATTGCCCGATATTATTTCTACATGCAATTTACAAACTTTTCCAAAAAAAATAGCAAAATTGTTCATGTTGTAACTTCTGTAAAAAATAGTTGGTATCTCTCTCCATCTCCATCTCTCACTTCTTTAACTTGCCCTTCTTGTACTCACTCGTTCTCTCACTTTCTCTTTCATCTCCCTCACCCTATCACTCTCAGCCTCGTTCTTCAAAGTGTCCAACATATTGCGGTCACCCTAATGTATATGCGCCTATTTAATTTTCCATCACTTATCATACTTATGTACTTAGTTAATAATAGTTCTCCCTTCTGTAACTGTCCTCATCGTAGCTTATCACCAGCGTAGAGAATATAAATGATATGTTGTAACTTAGCTGTCTCAGAAGATTTACACGCCATGATTTTGTAGATGGTATCTTGTCAGCCAGAAAAGCTGATATACTTCATTTAGGTACATTCACACATTCGCAGTAGTTTTGGTATGTTTAATATAAATTTCTATAAATATGAATAAATAAAAATAAGTAGATGAAGGTGATGTAAATATATGTACATATGTACACTCGTCCAGTGCTACATTTCTTTTTACACCCAGCTGAACTGGTAGAAACAGGGTTTTAAGGACACGAAGTAGTCGAGATAAATATATAATTCCTTGTACCACAATATTTCGGATAAATAGGTATATCGGTTGAACTGGATCGTATTTTCCCAGGCTCTCGGTTGTTATAAAAAAAAAGGTAAATCGAGAATATGTTTTCTTAGGTCCATTTTGATATATCGACTAAATACTTTTAGATTTCTGCAATTTTTTCTAGAAAACACTATTCATATCTTTATATACATTCCGTGCTGAGCTCCACTCTATAATAATTACACTGCGTCACAAAAACGAGCTTTAGTTCTGTCCTATGAACCAAATGTATAAATAATTATACAATAAAAAAAAAAATTCTGACGTGTACATGAAAGTCGCCGATACACGTGTATTTTTATTTTTTCTCCCCTTTCCGAAAATGTATATTTGGTTCATAGGACAGAATGTGTGTAACGCGGTGTTATTGTTTCATTATTATTGTTTTAATTAAAAAATTATTTTATAAATTTATCAATGAAGCCCCTACTTTGCTTCGTCTGCAGTAGATACTTTGGTGGTAACGCTACCCAGAAATATGTTTAGTCGAAATATTACTTAAAATACCTTTCTACTGATAGCCATATTAACATATTTCATTTGTTTTGTTTTTTTTTCTCAATTTCAGAAAGTTTGTATTTTCCTACAAATTTGTCAATTTGCTTTGGAGGTAGGAACAGTAAATATCATACATTTAGGTGGCAACCCTACTTAGAAATATTTTTTCAGTTCATTAAAAGAAAAATATCAGATAGCTAGCAACCATTTAAAAATATTCGAAGTTACAACACTTGAATAGCAGTAGAGGCTATATAGGACATTGCCAATATTAAAAATTTCATCCAAATTAGTTAGGTCGTATTCGACATAATAGGGATATATAGAAAAGTTAATAGATTAGTGTCTGGTGCGAGCTTTAAGTGATAACCATAATTAGAAATATTTTGATTGAAATATGACGTAAAATACGACTTGACTCGATAAATAGCAGTTTAGCATATCTTCCGTTATTGAACAAATTCCAGATTTGCAATTCTGATATAGGGCGATCTTCCACTTAGGTGTCGATGCACAAGCAAGGCCCGTTTAAAACTGATGTACTAACAAAGCCGTTGACCAAAAGCAAACATAACAGTTGTTGTAATCTTTTAAATTTAAATTAATATACATATGTACTTCTTACGAATTTTTACTTACGTTTAAGTTGCAAAGTATAATATGAACAAGTATTATAACAAACTTCAGCTCAAATCAAACGTAAGTAAAAATTCGTAAAAAGTACATATGTATATTAATTTATATTTAAAAGATTACAGCAACTGTTATGTTTGCCTTTTGATAACGGCTTTGTTAGTACATTAGCTCCGTTTTGCTCAGATAACACATATTCAATTTCTATTTGCTGAGACACGTATGTCTTTCGACTCTTTACTCTTCTTTAGGACTGTTGCATTTTTAACCATAAATTGAGCTCCTTGATTGTCGCAGTATATAGTTGTTGGGTTCTGAACTTCTTGCATGAAACCCATTTCATTCAAAATACTACGGAGAAAAATAACTTCTTTTGCCCTTTGACATACTTCAATGTATTCTGCTTCCATCATACTTTCTTGATTCCCAAGTCACAGGCCCACCAGCCATAAGAATAGCGTAGCCTCCTGAATCTGAACCCTAATGAGAAAAACCATCGTTTTGATAGTGTACAGTTTGGGAGAACGTGCCAAAATTTCTCTGATGAAGAAGTCTAACAGCCTTCGAAATGGATGTACAAGGTGGCGCAAAAGTAATCCTCCTATCAGAAAATGCTATAAATTTTGCGATTGGCCCCTAAAGTCAGTTCTGTTTTGACATTTGTGTAGTAAACACATGCGAAATACACGTTAATAAACAATGTTATGCTACACTGCTCCAGAACGCGGAATATTGCTGGCTATTTATTTGACCAATAATCGGTCGGGGCCAAACGGTTACTGTGAATGGTGAGCGCTACAGAGCAATGATCAACGAGTTCTTTTTGCCGCAACTTGATGAATTGGGATTGGAAAACATGTGGTTCCAACAAGACGGTGCAACAGCACACACTGCACGTGCCACAAGCGATATGCTGAACATCGGGAGCTTACTTTTGCGCCACCTTGTAGATGGGCTACAATATCAAGGCAGATGAGCCTTAAACTAACCTTATTTGATCGAAAGGGTTGGAGCATAGAAACGCAGGCTAAGGAAAAGAGGATTATGATGAGGAATATGAAAACAGAGTTGGACACGAGAACATAGATGTGGTAGGCGATAAAACTGGTATGCTTATGAAAGATCCCTAACAGCTTAATCGGCGAATGCGTTATGTTTCATGGCTATTTTTAATGACATAACTGCTTAATAAGTTGGCAAAGCATGTTTTTTGAATTGTTGATAAAAAACAAATATTAAAAAGGCGATAGAAATCTTGCGAAATTATAAATTTTTGCTATGATTTTACCAATTTTCTTGAGTAGACTTCATCACTTATTGCCAAGCTGCAAAGGTTTTAAGCTATGCCGGAAAAATGGAAAAATTATTTGTCAAAACTTTTAATAACAAAGATTGAGGTGAAGATAAGATGGAGGTTAAGGAAGTATGACTATGAATATGAGATGAAGAAGGAGCGTGAAAAGAGACAATTGTGATGGAGTTTGAGATGCATCCAAAATCTGAGAGTTCGATGTAAAACCTATTTTAGGGTAACCGAAATATATGAACTATTCACAACCCGAGCTATGGCGGGTACTTTTCTAGTATTTAATATTTCTATATTAGGGGGAACAACAACAAAAGCAAAAATTAAGTATTGTTTCTATGCAAGGTTTTATTACAAATCTCTCCTCTAAATCCATATATTACAACATACAAATCACTTGAACTACAGTGATTAGTTGTTGAGTAATTTATCCCCGGCACTGCCGACTGACAGCTTTAAATTTTGCTCAGATTAAGTGCTTACTTGGTCTGGATCAATTTGTGTTTTCTACCAAATCTTTCACCAACCTATGTATGTAGCTCAGTACCAAGTTCAATATCAAGTAAGAAAATTTCAAAGCTTACAAAAGGATTTAGTTTGTAACTATGCGTATTACAAGTTATATATACTTAACCATAATTTTCCAAAACAAACAAAGTTATGCATTTATACGCACAACCATGTACTTAAACATATACTTAAGTGGCAGTCTCCGATAATCTTCCAGCAAGTTATTTGATTTGTTCAAACACCTTTTTAGAAATTATCAAGATTACTTTCATATTTGCTCAACTATACACGATTATTTGTAGCTGAATTTAACCCAGTAAACGAATTGAAAACCCGTCGAATATGGAATGTATAACTAGTTAGTTTAAAGCTTTAAAGCATCTTGTGGTAGCGCTTATATTATGATTTGTAACAACATAAGCGGCTCAAAAATTGCTTAGACTTTCATATTTACTTAGACTTTAAAATGTACTGCTTTACAACTATAGCCCAGGACTGGAGAAAGCACTTAAGGCGAAATTGAGGACACCCTTACAACTAACCCGGCAACACAGTAAAGTTATCCTCGCAACCGAAGATATAAAAAGTGTTTCCAATAGCACGAGCTGAACAGACTTGTTGTCTACCATAGAGAAACGGCTCCAAATCCCATGTTACCCACATCGCATAATTAGAAGTTATTTAAGAGATCGCAGACTTATTTAATCAACTTCAAAGGGCCCGCGGGGCATTAAGAACATAAAGGAGCAGCACAAGTTTCAATTATTGGCGTTGACCTATGCAGCGTCAACTACGATGAAGCCTTTAACCTAGAAATATCCGATGGCACCCTTTTGGACTACATTGGCGCAGCCATTAACGTCTGGAATAGAGAAGAACCAGGCAGGAAGCTCAGATTGTGAGCTACGCCCAAAAGAGTCGTTCAGACTACTGATGGATATAACACTATCCAATAAAGTGCATGGATCCGAGCTACGAGCAGAACCACTAAAGAAAAACAACCGCTGTAAACTTATAACATATATACAGCTAACAGGGACTCTGAGAGTAGCCTCCTTGTAACCAACCGTATCAGGCTCAGCCGTGCCGGTTATAACCAGCACGATCCCCATAGACCTATTGGCGCTGCAAAGTAGAATACTATTGCAGGCAAGAAAGCACAAGGACGAAGACCTCATAAGAGTCGATCGTCAAAAAATAAGCGGGTAAATGCTTACAATAGAGGTACGAGCGCTGGAAAAGTCTACTCCGCTGTAGATGGACAGCAAAGTTGATCACAGACATGACGATATGGAGCACTAGAAAATTTTCACGAGGTTAACTAGTACGTTACCTAAGTGCTCTCGACACGAGTACTTCAAAAAATACCAGTATGGTAGATACATAGGAGTGGCTGTCGATAAGTGGGATACTTAGGAGAAGCTAGAAGGTCCCTGGTGAACCAACCGTAGAGTCTATGAAAGCACATTGGCTCCGTGACGCCAAGTTTTGGCCAGATGACTAAGGTCAAATCAGAATGGTTCAGTAAAGCACAGAAATCAGAGTCTGCTAAGGGCTAGGCAACCACAGGGAAACTGTTCTACCGTTTCCTACTTTTCATCGTCCCTACAGCTACTGCAGCCTTTTCCGGAAATGAAGGCCCAGTCTCTCTGCCTGCTGTCCGAAAAGACAGTGCCCCATTAGGACTGTAAATACAGTAGATATGCCCTCCCTTTGAAGTGGTATATATTATAAAACCGATAATCTCTCGTTAGTCGCAATCTCTCACATGCTTGTTGGGCAGTCCAGAAGTGTGGAAAAAGCGGAAACTTTGTAGCAGACCTGTTAAGTAATGATTACTAATCGTAATGATTACCGGTTTGATTAATTATTTTCTTGAGCATCCATTTAATGATTGATTACCAATTACTTAAAATTTATAATTAAAATTTTCCAATTAATTAAAAAAATAATCAAAAAAAAAAAAACATTATTTTCTTATTGTATGTGTTGTTGAGCTCTAGGCCACCCAAATATATATGAATAATAACAATTTTAAATTTGTTAATATTATATATTTATTTAAAATGATCGATATTTCGATTTCAATTTGAAATCATCATCAGGATACTATTGACTGCACCTTATCGGTATGTTATTATTCATATATATTTGGGTGGCCTAGAGCTCAACAACACATACAATAGTCAATTTAAGGCCGAAAAAACACGAAAGAAATTATTTTCTTATGATTATTAAAAAAAATAAAAAAAAAAGTTGTTTTGATAAATTTGTATTATTTTAGATTTTTTTGTTGATTATTTTAGATTTTTTTCACTATTGTTGTAGAAGCACATAAATATTCACATCAAACAAAACAACTTTTTATGGTGATTGTTGTTGGAGCAAAGCTCGAATTTTTATGTTTGTTTGTTGATTGATATTAGACTTTTTTTGATTTTTTTTTTGGATTTTGTAATTACCAATTAAAAATGCCTTCTAATTAAGGCCTACTAGAAGGCTCTTCAAAAATAAGAGATATGCTACGCCACCCTCTACCCTGAAGCAATACGATACAACACAATACACATGGTTGCTTCGACCGACGCATTTTTAATCCCCATCAACGGGTTTATAATCATTGCCACATTGGATGTAATGGTAAGAAGAATTAAAAATTCTCATTCTTATAAAATTGATATGATTTTTCTGAGAGCTTTTAATATCTAAACTCACAAGCAGATATATAATCGTCGTTCTCAGAGGAAAATAGACCTTCCTAAGCTAAAGTTGATATAATTTTGCTGAGAGCTTTTAATATCTAAACTCACAAGCAGATATATAATCGTCGTTCTCAGAGGAAAATAGACCTTCCTAAGCAATACTGCACTCATTGCGTTCAAAATTTGGCTTCTCTATTTGGGAGCCCTCTTGAGTTGGAGAGCGCATGGTGTAGTTAGCTCTTATGAAACAGCTTAAGCACTCCGTTGTTTGGCTGGGTAGTATCTACGTAATTTTGGTTTATGCATGTGGGTGTGTATCAGAACGCTATACGTACTATCAAAATTTGGTATTTTTACACATATATATAATTTTCAGAAAACTAATTTAATATAGCCACTTGGCGTAGGTGTTGATGAGGTTGCCACTTACCGACAGTTGATGTAGGTAGCATGCCAGTTATGTATATGCCTGAATGTAAATATTAATACAAAGCTATGGTATGTTCTATAACTAAAGCAAACGTGGAATTTCCAATATTTAATTATTTAAGTAAGAACATTTGAATTTTGAATTTAGATATTTATGTCATAGAAATCTTATTCAAGAGTCGTATAAAGCAATATTCGAAAAAAGCTCAAATAAATTTTGAAAATAAAAATTTTTTTTAATGCTTTTAAAATATACGATCTCTTTTATAGTCAGTTGAATTCCAGTAGAACGAAGAACAAATTTTAAGTTTTATTAAAAATCGCATTGAGCTTGTAGAATTTTTTTTAAGTCATCTTCCACTTTTTTAAGTAAAAATTAATGAAGCTCCTACATTATATGGAACAAAATCATTTAAGGTACATGCATAAATGTTACATAGCAATATCACTCTTTTAATTGAAATGCTTTAATCAACTATAGTTATATATATCATTTCAATTTGGATATCTACTTTTATCATCAAAGACTCAAAGAAATCTGCATTCTGAAAATTGTGCTTAACTTTAAAAACTTTAATTCTTATTATGCTATTGTATATCGCGCCATCGATTGTTCGATAAGTTTTGGGCTCAGGAAAAAAAAGTTCCACTACGCATAATAAAAAAAATAATTTTCGAGCCTGCGAATTTTCATTTTTTGACTTTTTTCGACTTTGATTTTTAAGGTTTTTTTCATGACCTACTAAAAAATTTTCATTTGATTTTAAAATTTTCATGTATACCCTGTCCGACCCAAAAATGTCCCCTAAAAACGTTGGCGATAACAGTTTTTTGAACAAAAAAAAAATAGTTTTTGGGTTTTGGGGAGTGTTTTGGTCAACAAATTAACCCTTTCGCCATTTTTTTAAGGTTTTTTTTCAGCATACATGCAAAAACATGTCTCATATTTCCTGTCCCACTTAAAATCATGCGCTAAAAACCTTGCCGATAACAGTTTTTTGAAAAAAAATTTTTTTTCGGGTTTTGGAAAAGTCGATTTTTCGATAGGTTTTGGGCTCAGGAAAAAAAGTTCCACTACGCATACCCAAAAAACTTAAAATTATGCGCTAAAAACGGTGGCGGTTTTTTGAAAAAAAAAATTTATTTTCGGGTTTTGGAAAATAATAAATTAATGAATTCGTTTGTAAATACTAACTCATCAATCATCAATTCAAATTAAACAAAATCTAACTAAAGCAATTAGAGCTTCAAAAGTTTCGAATTAACTTCTGTAGCAAGTTCTTGAGTGAAAATTGAATTTATATCAGGGATTGCAACGTTTAAAACTTATATAGTTAATGTCAAAATTTTATAGATGAAAGTGCCTTCTGTTATAAAAGTCAAAAATTTTGTGTACCAGCAGTTTGTTACATTGTTATTTTTTCGGCCTGCACATTTTAAAGTATTCACGACTAAAAGTGAGCTGAAGTTAAAGAATTATAACACTCAGGTAAGTTCATTTTGTTTTCTATTAATTTTTTTATATTTTTTTAGTTGTTTTTTTTTTTTTTGTTAATATTTTATTTTTAATTATTAAAAGTTTTTACTTTGAATAGAAAATGAGAATTGAGAAACCGCCTATATAGCTTTTTTTATAGATTCATTTCGTAAGCTATTAGACTTCTTGATCAGAGAAATTTCGGCACGTTCTGTAAACCATAAGGTTATCAGATCAGTAGATATTCATGGATTCAGGATTCATCCTAGACTAATCGATTTTTTTTGGATTGATGTTAAATGGACAGATGGTATAACCAATAACCAAATAACATGAATCCTGAGTACGGGTTACACGCACCATAACCACCTTCTAAAAACTGGAAAAAAATATTGTGTACAAAAGCCACGGCGACTTATATGTAGACAAACTGTCTAAAAATCTTGTGCGCTTATTTGGCAGATAGCAGCTGAGCTTATAGGAGGATGGGGCCGTGTGCAGAAGTCCACGCAAGTGGGGAAAGTTTCTGATCGCCATTCACCTGGGAATGGCCAGAGCGATTCTTTTGCATGCGGTTCAAGGAGCTCACTACTTCCGGGCTTTGCGCCCAAGTATCCTCTGGGTAACCACCGAACACCCGTTTGGTGGTGAGCTAAACGTGAGAAGGCGACAACCTGGTAAGGCCACTCCGACATAATCGGTTTAAGGGCTTGCTGGGGGTTCAAACGGCAGCGTCTGATCACCAGATGGTGCAGCTGCAAGCGGGCGTCTGTCTTGGATCAAGCGGCTCGCTATACAAACGTGTAATAGAATTCAACCTCCCGTGAAACGGGTTGTGCGTTGGGTTTGGGACCCACTACATAAAACAACGTTCCAATGAAATTCAACAACAAACAAACAAACAAAAATTATTGTTTTTTTTTCCAAAAATAAATTCAAAACAACTTTTTGAATGTTTTTGCAAATACTAATAAGACTAGCAAAATATGCAAAACTGTATTCTTCTAGCTAGGTTAGTAGCAGATTTATGACGGAAAGGCACCTTATCGCGATCAGCAGTGGCATAAGAATAATATAATATAGTGGCACGATTTTATCGCTTTCTATAACGCTTTGAGTATGAAAATCCGACGTGAACTTATTTTTACCGATATGAATCAGGGTCTGAATGTACGAGGTGTGTTCAAAAAGTATCGCGAATTTTGTGTTTTTTCAAAAATTATTTATTTATTCATGAATATCTATTTTGTCCCCTTCAAAGTAATCCCCATGAGATATTATACACTTGTGCCAACGGTTTTTCCAATCTTCGAAGCACTTCCAAAAATCATTTTTTTGTATCTTGTTCAGCTCCTCCTTCGATGCCGTCTTTATCTCGTCAAGAGAAGCGTACCGTCGTCCTTTCATGGGCCTCTTCAGTTTAGGGAACAAGAAAAAGTCACAAGGGCCAGATCTGGGGAATACGGTGGCTGCGGCATCATTAGTGTGTTGTTTTTGGCCAAAAAGTCGCGCACAAGCAACGATGCGTGAGCAGGGGCGTTATCGTGGTGCAAAAGCCAATTTTTGTTCTTCCACAAATCCGGGCGTTTCTGGCGGATTGCTTCCCGCAAATTGCGCATAACTTACAGGTAATATTCCTTATTGACTGTTCTTCCCTGTGGCAAGAACTCATGATGCACCACGCCCCTGCAATCGAAGAAAACTGTCAGCAAAACTTTCACATTCGACCGAACTTGGCGCGCCTTTTTCGGTCTTGGTTCGTGCGGCAGCTTCCATTGAGATGATTGAGCTTTGGTTTCCACGTCATAACCATAAACCCACGATTCGTCACCAGTTATGACCCTCTGGAGCAAATTTGGGTCGTCGCGGACAGAGTTTAACATCTCATTAGCAATGTTCATGCGATGCTGTTTTTGGTCACAATTGAGAAATTTTGGTACGAATTTCGCGTAAAAATCGAAGACGATCCAAAACACGTGCAAGCAAAGCAGCTGTCAACAGTTAACTGAACATTCAAAATGGCCGAGCTTGTCGGCATAAGTGAGAGACATGAGTACCAACATAACGCCACAAAAAATTCGAAATTCGAATATACGTAACCAGCGAAAATTCAAAATTCGCGATACTTTTTGAACACACCTCGTATGAACCGAATTGTGCACCATTAGCCTTTTCGAGGCTAGATTTAGTTTTTTTTTTGTCCTTTCGCCCCATAATTTTGGGTTTAGCTTCGTGGCTTTTTTTTAGCCTTTTTTTACGCCAAACCTTTTCTGGTCCCAACACCATATTTTTCATATAAAATAAAAGTTAACTGAATTTAGTATTGATGACGAAATACAGACAATAATTCGTAAAAATTGTCAACTATTTTTAATGCGACATCTACCTGATAATATGAACTCTTTACAAAAGAAACATTTTTTTCAGTTGATAATTCTTTGAAAGTTACAAAGCCGGATGTATTTTCTCACTTTCAAGAAGAAAAGTCTAGATTCCTCCAAGTCAAGTAGCATGGATTGAGCTGCAGTGGCGAAAGCTAATAACAGTACAGTAGACAAGTGTGACCTCTACCATTGAGCTTTGGGTGGAAGTCCAAAAATATAAAAATTCATTAAACGAACCCCCTTTTTAGAACTGGTCGAATTCGTATTTAACTTGTTGGTATTACCTTTCAGTAATGGGGAGGTTGTAAGAATTTTTAGTGCCATGAACATTTAAAAACTAACTTAAGGAAAAAAATTAAAATACTTAACTCGCTGCTTAATATTAGAAGTTCGTTAAAACGCTTATCCAAATGTTGCACTGATTTTGATATTACCGATGATCTCATCTCTATGATAAATCCCCAAACTTTGTACGCAGACTCAAGCTCTTCTGATTCATCAGACGAAGAAAATATTATATAATTAATTAGTTTGTAGTAATTTTTCTATAGTATGTATTTCTTTGAAAAAATTCCTGGTCAAGGAAAATGTGCCTGATATGTGTTGAGACAAGAATAGCTCCTTTAAGTTATGTCTACACCTTTATATAGAAATAGTTTAAACTAAAATAAAAAATCTGAAATGGATTTCGTAAAAAATGTTCTGACTTTTTTTAGCTTCTTTTTTTCTTAAATTTAGCCGTTTCTAACCTTTTGTTTTTTGTCGATTTAGGCTCTTTTTTTCTATCACCTGGCCACACTGCTTCTCTTAATTTTCTTAATAAAAATTTGATTCGCTAGCTTGCCTTGGCAATACGATAGTGGTTTTTGTAATATGTGGCTTCTCATAACAAATAAACGGGAGCTTCCTTTCTTTATAGACAATTGCTATCATAATAAGTGACGTTGAGTTTTTATACTCGATGCGACACGGTTACAAAATTTAAAGCCTAAACTAGAAACTTTTTGGACTACATATATTAACAAATATATTTTTATCCCTTTTTTGTTTTTTACCACGCTCTGTTTATCCGCATTTTTACGCGTTGGTGGTTGTCTGGGTATGCATTGATGATTGCAATACTCAAAAGGTTAATATCCTGAAATATTTCTCGCTCTAACCCATCTGTACACATCTGACATTTTGTATTACTTTCTTTCAACACTTTATAATGTTTTGTTTCAAACTGTCTAATAATCCACCATAAGCGTCAATAACACTATCAGTATTCCCATTACAATAAGTTATCTCATTTCGTTTGCTGACATTCCAGCAAATGCAGTCAATGACAACAAATGATGTTCACACAGGAATGTAAACATACATACATACATAAATATGTACACATGAAATGTCAACATTTGAACAAGTTTTTAAAAAGAAGATTCAAAAGAAGTGTACGAATAATGCATCGTACTCTATAGAATTTCAATGAATGAATGGATGTATCCATGGATATTTGCGAAGTGCTAACTACAGTTAAAATCGCAGTTGTAAACTGCAACAACAACAAAGTATACCATAAATGTTAAAAAGAAAATTGCTCATGCGTTAAATTCCAAAAATGATTTTCTCGTTCGAGTAAAGCGAACAAAGAAAAAAAAAGAAAAAAAAAATGGTTAAGCTGAGTATATATGTAAGTGATTTGAGCTGAGTTAGCTGACCGAAGCATGAGCAGCGACGAGTGACTGAAATGCACACGTTTGCTTCTAAAATTTGTGAGTATGAAAGTAAGTTTGATTATTTGTTATTACTGCTAGTTCAGCGTTGCATTAGTAGGGGTTAAGTGCACGACGGTTACAGTGTGCAATCATGGATGACGTATACATGCTGCACACATAGTTACCTATATATTTATATACAGCTGTGTTAAATATAATAGTAGGGAAATTAAAATGAAGTTGTGATTTTAATAATTTAAAATATACCGAATTCAATAACAGAAATTATATAAAAAGGAATTTCAAAGTTTACACTAAGCTCAGGAACGTTAATTAAACCTTAAAAAAGAGCCTATCATAATCTTAAAATTTTTTGGGGGAATTTTAGTATAATATTATGCAAGTAAGAACTCGCTAAATAATTTCCCTGAATTTTCAGAATTTTTTTCGTCAAGTGTGTTGAGTAATTTCTGTCTAAGTCTTTTTAGGGGGCGAGTAGTTACTTTTTAATTATTTTTTATTTTATTTTATTATTAAGTATTAATGAAACGAGCTCACAAACTTTTATTATTAATATTACTAGGTGGACCCGTGCGCGCCTTGCGCAAAAAAAAAACAACAAAAATGGTTTGAAACCTTTTATTAGTCCAGGTCCACGATTTTTCAAACTTTTTTCTCAAATTATAAAAAAAGAATTTCAGCTACACTTGTTGTGAGACCACAAAAAATTATACAAATATGCGCAAACAGCTATTTGAAATTCCATCACTTATATAACATTCACATTGAGCCATAAACTTGAGTTTATTGACAATATCAATATGAATTAACTCAAAAAATATCCCTTTAACTCGAGTTTATGACCCAATGTGAACGCAGTCTTATTCACTTATTTTAGCAATGCCTTTAATTATTCTAGCACTGTTTAGTCTTAGTATTCAAATGTAGATGTCGCGAGGCATGTGAATGTCACAGTCACAGTAGCGTTGCAGTACAAATTGATTTTGTTGTGCATTCACAATCGTTTATTTTAAATAATTTATTTTTATAAAATACGCTTAAACAAAATCACTCCGCTAATTAAAACATGGTTTTGCATGTAGAGCTAGCCCCCACCTTTAAAACGATACCTTATTTATTAATATGGGTTCCAAATGAGAGCAGAAAATTAGGAACTAACACAAAAAGACCTTACAGAAATAATATATATGATATTATTGGTTTAGAGAGGAAAAGGGGGTATGCGGAGCAACATGTTAAGTATAGGGAGCCCTTTCTAGTATTTACTTAATTATTATTTTATTTATTTAAATTATTTGTTCTATATAGAACGGCGTGCGGCGCACCTGTTACACCTTGTATGTATTAATGGGGGCGAACACTATTGGCTCTGAGAAATTGCACGGATTTGGCTTCCTCATTTTCGCTGTGAAAAACCCCCCTAGCACATGTTGCATAGGGGCGATATTTGAGTAATATTAAATTATATGTTTTAATTTAATTTGTTCTAGATAGAACGGGGGGTGGGGCACCTGGTGAAAACCACCGATTTGGGATTACAAAACATAAACTATATCTTCGAAATATTTCATAAGTTGCTTGCGAATTATAAGAGAGTGCAGCGCAAGTGAAACAAAATAAACAAAAGAAATAATTATAGCTTATGGCGCTGAAACAAAGCAGGAAGAAAAATAAATTTTGTTTGGAAAAAAATACACAACATCCTGGACAAAAAAAAAAACTCTAAAAATTCAAGGGAAATTTCGAGGTACTTCTAACTTGCACATTATCACGCTAAATTTGAATGAGTTATAAAACTGCGTACACAAACATTTTCTAAAAATTCTGCTAAAAAATATTGAATTTTTGATGTAAAATTTCAAAAGTTTAATTAACTTTCCTAAACTTTGTGTAAACTTTGAAATCTATTTTTGTGTGGTTTCTGTTATAGAATTCGGTATATTTTAAATGAAAATTATTGAAAACACATCTTTTTATTTCGTCGGACGATATCCAATTTGATGTCACTACTATTATATTGAACACAACTGTACATAAAGAGTAATTGCTGCAGGGACTTTGAAGTTACGTAGCAACAATGAAACAGTCACACGCAATGCGCTTTTACAGAAGGTTAAAGGGGACTTTTCACATCGATAAGGGTACATACAGTAACTGCAGTGAAAATGTTTCACTCTTTTCTTGAACAATTTTCGACATATTTTTCTAACCAGTCAGCCAACATCAACTTCTCAAAGCTTCAAGGTGACAAAGGTGACCATGTCGCCGACTGTTTCATGTTACTTAAATGCAACTTTAAAGTAGTAGCTACTTTTAGCTAGCTGTATTTATTTTCCTGACGTTTTTGTGGTCCTCCAGTCCCTTTAAAAATATACAATTTTAAGTGATAATTAGTTGCGGTAAAAAGTCTCATTTACTTACCCAGCTAGGCATCATTATCAATGCCTACGGCCAAGTGCAAATGACAACACGAAGATTAAGTGATTCTTTCTCTCTATGGCGCGATATACAACAGGTATATCATCATAAACCTCCTAAGAGATTTTCGCGCCAAGCTTCTCTTCCAACTTGTGGTGTGCCGATTTGAATTTTCCCTACAAATTGGTGGGACCTACAGTTTTTTGCCGACTCCGAACGGCATCTACAAAGGAGACGAATTTTTTGCTGAGAAGCCTGTCATGGCAAAAATACACTCGGAGAGTTTGCCAAACCACTGCCGAGGGGCGACCCCGTTTTTGAAAAACTTTTTTTCAAATCACTTTTGATGTTACCTGTACCAGGGCTCGAACCATGCACCTTCGGTGTGGTAGGCTGGCAACACTACCTTCACACCACGGCGGCCGCCAGTGATTCTTTACTGCTGTAAAAGGTAGAAAGAAATATCTGTTCAAATCAATGTTACCATCTATCTGAATCTGTTATAGAACAAAAACCACTAAAATTAGTAGCAAACCCACTACGTTGGCAACACTTATTCAAATATTAAGAAGTGACATTGCATACTTTGTAGAAAATATAACTTTAAAGCTAAATCTTCTGAGTTCTCAACACTATCGTCAAGTATTAATTAGCTTGAAGTTGTGCTCTGTAAGGAATACGACTTCAAAGGTTTTTAAAATTAAGATACCCCGATTTGTACACCTAGTAGTACTATGCACACAAGGTATATTAACTTTAGTCGCATAACGGTGGTATGTAATGGCATAAACGGATCGAAATAGATATTGACTTATATATATCAAATTCTTCAGGAGGAAAAAAGAAATTGATTAAGCTATGTCCGTCCGTCCGCTTGTTAACACGATAACTTGAGTAAATTTTTAGATATCTCGATGAAATTTGGTACGCAGGTTCCTTGGCACTCATCTCCGAGCGCAATTTAAAATGGGCGAAATCGGATGATAGCCACGCCTACATTTTATATATAGAATATTTTCGAAAACACAAAAAAGTGATTATTCAATTCATAATACACTAGTAAGTATAAAATTTGATGTGTACATTAACTTCAAGGGGAAAATAAATTTTTCAAGAAATTTTTGAAAATGGGCGTGGCACCGCCCACTTTTGATTAAGTCAAATTTAGAAATAATATTAATCATAAATCTAAACCAACACAAAATACAAACCGTTCAAGATATCGAAACGAAATTCAACACATATTTATATCAATACAATGAATGTTCCAGGAAAAAATGGGCGAAATTGGTTAAGGTCCACGCTCACTTTTATACGAAAGATTTTGAAAAGGACTCTAGATATATATGATAGGCAATAACTTTGCGTACAATAGCTTTACATCATTTCTATTTCACTTGCAAAGTGCCCGTGAGCGAAGAAAGTCGAAAACTATAAATTTTTGAAAATGGGCGTGGCGCCACCCCTTTATAGTACATATGAAGGTTGATCTTTGTTGTAAAAATTGGCGAAATCGGTCAACGGCCACGCCCATTTTTTTAACACAGTTGTGAAGAATTTGTTTGCAAAATGTAAAACGCGATATTTTTAAAACCATGCAAGAATATATATCAATAAGATCTTGCACACACAAAAGGATTTTTCAGAAAAACTCAACCGCAAAAATTTTTTTTGAATTTTGGGGAAGTAGGTAATTTCAATAAAATTCTTCAATCAAAATTGGACATCTGCTCCTTAATAGCATGTAGTATACTCTTGCGAAAAATAAAGCAAATCGGATAACGCACAAGTAAAATATCCGGGCAAGCTGTAAATACCCCACTGCAATAGGGAAGTTATATACCTTTTTTGATTTTCATACCTTTAATGAACGTAAAATGTTTGTAATATTTGTCTTTTGGATGCAGACACTTAAAAGGTGTGTTCCTATTACGTACCCACCATAACTAGTAGCTCAAGATGTTTTTTTTTGCGGGTGGAGATGAAAAAAATGCCTAATGAACCGGCGCACCAGCCCCATGTGTCCGTGGACTAAAAAACTTCCTCAAACTTTTGAAATCGTTACTCATCCCGGGACCACTTTTATATTGCTTCGCGGTGACGTTCCATATTTCTCATTCCTTAAGAGCCTTCTATTGTACGTATGTCTAGGTAGCTGATTTCTTTCCACAGCTCTGGGCCGGCCAAAATTTTCCTATGATGTTATCGGCAGTAATTTGCCCGACACTTCGTTCGAGCGCTTGTCGCTCCTCGCTCCATCTTAAGCATTTGAAGAATGTGAGTTCGGCATCGTCTTCGTCTGCATCTCCATACACGCACTTTGGATCTTCCACTTCTACCATTCTATATAAGTACTTTTTGAAGTACCTCTGCCCAAAGAGCATTTTGGTAACGTAATAGTTAACCTTGCCAAAATTTCTAATGATCCGTTCCTTAACGGAAGTGATATGCCAAAGTCTAAACGTTTCTTTTTTGAATTCTTGGTCGCAGCTCCGTTTTAGCGACTATTTGTTCTAGTTGGGTAAATTCTAAGTTTACCAATGAACTGAAAATGAAGAAAATATTACTCATACATAGGTACGCTACGTCCCGGGTACTATCTTGCACTTAGTAAAAAACATACTTTAATGTAAACAATTTACTAAAAAAAATGGTTATGCGAATTTTATTTACGGTTTTGTTATTCAAAATGTTTAAAACATTTTTTTGGAAAATGTTCAAAACTTTCTTGATACATATTCTAAAGCTGCAGTCTTATAAGAAAAAATTTAAAATTAATATATTCTTATATAAAGTATCAAAACACCACAGTTGCGTGTTTGCTACAATTATGAAACGCACTAAAAATATCTATACATGTGACAACAATGATGTCTCCGGCAATATGTAGTGTTGTCAGTAATGGTGTCGACTATGTAAGCATAGTGGTGGATAATCATAAAATGTGTAATTCTACCAAAAAAAAAAAAATAACCATCACTTTGGCTGAAGCGTTGCTGTTGGATAGGATGCAGTTGCTTGCTGGAGACTGCTAGGGTTTCTGCTAGTATGAACTTAGCGTGGATTGCATGCTATGTGTTTCTAAGGTGGCTAGTTGATGACGCTTGAGTTCCAGCGGTAGCATTATGCGGTTCATCTACCGTCATGCGTTATGTGCAACATTTCTTTGGCTCATGTATTTTATTTAATGCCGTTTTGACACTTAGCTTAATCCGGTGCTTGGTGTTTAGATATGGCGTTAAGTGTGTGGTAAGACATTGCAATGTCACCTTGGGAGAAATGGAAAGTTAAAGCATTGCGCGCTATGTACTATGCTGAAGGAAAAGCAAGGGAGACGTGAAAATTATTCTGCAGAGAAGACTAAGTATTGAATTCATTCGTATATTTAACATACATCAGCTAAAGGTTACTGTTAAATGATAAAGGTGAATGTGTATATCAGTGTGACCAGGTGTTAGTAAAAAAGAGGCTAAATCGGCAAAAAAGAAAAAGGTTAGAAAAGGCTAAAATTAATAAAAAAGAAGCTTAAAAAACAGTCAGAACATTTTTTAAGAAATGCGTTTCTTATTGTAGTTTAAACTATTTGTATATAAAGGTGTAGACATAACTGAAAGGAACTATTCTTGTTTCAACACTTATCAGGCACATTTTACTTGACTAGGAATTTTTTCAAAGAAATATATACTATAGAAAAATCACTACAAACTAATTAATTATTAATATTTTCTTCGTCTGATGAATCAGAAGAGCTTGAGTCTGCGTACAAGGTTTATGTATTTATCATAGAGATGAGATCATCGGTAATACCAAAATCAGTGCAACATTTGGATAAGCGTTTTCTAATATTAAGCAGCGAGTTAAGCATTTTAATTTTTCTCCTTACCTTAGTTTTTAAAATGTTCATGGTACTAAAAATTCTTTCAACCTCCACATTACTGAAAGGTAATACCGAAAAGTTGAATACGAACTCGACTAGTTCTAAAAAGGGGGTTCGTTTAATGAAATTTTATATTTTTGGACTTCCGCCCAAAGTTCAATGGTGGAGGTCACACTTGTCCACGGTACCGTTATTAGCTTTCGGCACTGCAGCTCAATCCATCCAACTTGACTTGGAGGAACCTAGACTTTTCTTCTTGAAAGTGAGAAAATACATTAGATACTAGTCATATTACGGATATAATATGTACGAAACCTGCAAAACTTTACGTTCCTTACTTTTTAATTGCAAAATTTAAAGCCCAAAACCCATTTTTCGAAACTATCGATTGTATGGGAGCTATGTGTTGTATTGGTCCGATCTTGCTGATTCCGACAAATGATTAATCTCATGCAAAATGGCGGCTCCATACCAAATTTCATCAAGATATCTCAAAAACTGAGGGACTAGTTTGAGTACAAATAGACAGATGGACAGACGGACATGGCTAAATCGACTCAGCTCATGTTGTTGTTGTTGTTGTTAAGAGTGCTTCGCCCTGCCCAATGGGCTCGATCACTCTAAATTTTCATCAGGCTCTTCTAACGGAAGTCCGAGGAAACGCGCAGTTTCCACAGGGTTGGACCAGAGCGATGTAGGTGTTAGAGGAGTGGGTTCAACTGACAGGGTCATACCACATGCAAGGCATGTATTTGGTATGTTGGGGTTCAGTCTGGATAGGTAAGAGTTTAACCTGTTACAATATCCAGAACGAAGTTGTGCCAGTATGACTCTAGTCTCCCTCGGAAGTACGCGCTCCTCTTCAGCCAATTCAGGTGGTTGAGTATTAATAACGGGATTCACACGCCGAGATCTGAGAGATCTGTCTACCGACTCGGTGTGGAGGTCATTTAGAGCCCGGATCTCATCGTGATGCTTACGGAGATGTCTCCTTATGTCTCTCGGGGGCGGTGCTAAATCCAAAAGATGTCGGTTTGGATGACTAGGTTTATGACAGTTCAGAAGGAACTGTCTACTCAAGAGTTCCGCGTGCTCTTGAACATTGAACAATTGTGCCTCTTGATGGAGGTGAGACTCAGAAGATATAAGCAGGCATCCCGTAGCAGTTCTGATGGCGGTGTTTTGGCAGACTTGAAATTTCCTCCAGTTGGTGTCAGAAAGATTGGGCGACCATATAGGCGCAGCGTAGTCAATAACCGGCCGGCCAATAGCCTTATATGTAGCAAGCAATGTTTCTTTGTCTTCTCCCCAAGTACTGCCGGGCAGTGACATGAGGATCTTATTGCGGCTCTGTACCTTTGAGGCTATTGCGGCGGCATGACCAGCGAAGGCGAGGCCGTTGTCAAATGTCACACCCAAGAATTTTGGGTGCTTGACAGTATGTAGAGGTACTCCGTCTACGTGGCCATTTAACTTTTGCCCCATCTGCGCATTCCATGTAGTAAACAGGGTCGCCGTCGATTTAGTCGGAGATAGGGTCAGATTACGCTCGGTGAAGAAGCTGGAAAGGTCATGGAGGTAACTGTTGATTCTAATACAGAGTTCGTCAATGGAGGGACCCTTGCCCGAGGCCATTATCGTGCAGTCGTCAGCATAGGACACAATGGAGACTCCCTCTGGTGGGGGGGGAAGTCTCGAAATATAGAAATTAAACAAAAGGGGAGAGAGAACACCACCTTGCGGTACCCCTTGTTTTATTCTTCGTGGTCTAGATTTCGTGTTCCTGAATTTGACTGTTGCCTGCCGACCATTGAGGTAATTAGCGGTCCACCTCTTAAGGCCGGCAGGGAGCGGTGTCTCATCCAGATCTCGGAAGAGAGTGGCGTGATTGAGTGTCATATGCATTTGACAGGTCAAGTGCCACTAGAACCGTCCTATGGTTTGGTGGGTGTTGATTCAAACCGTTATTAATCTGCGTTGTAATGGCGTTCAAAGCGGATGTCGTGCTATGATTTTTGCGGAAACCATGTTGATGACAGGCCAGATTTGTAGTGAGGTAAGGAAGCAGAATGGACTCTAGTAATTTCACTACCGGCGAAAGGAGGGATATCGGACGATAAGACTCTCCTAGGTTCGCCGGCTTCCCTGGTTTTAGCAGGGGAACTACAATCGCCTGTTTCCATATTAGTTAGAGAGAGATAAAGGAGAGCCGCTAAATAACTCTGTCCCTCGTGGCCAAGGTGTTTGATCATCTTCACGGCTATTCCGTCGGGTCCGATGGATTTTGTGGGTTTGGCCTTCATTATGGCTTCCTTAACCTCTGCGACTGAGACGGCAATGGGCGCAGTAGAGTGTTTGTGTTTGCGCGCACGTCGGAAGGCTCTTCTCTTAGTCCTATCCGCAAGTGGATGCATTATAAACAGCCGGCAAAAGGAGCTCGCGCATTTCCTGGCGTCCGACTTGACGCTGTCGCCGAAAGCAATGGCGACCTTGTCTTTGTGTTTGATCGGATTGGATAGGGCCTTGACAGTCGACCATAATTTGCCGACTCCGCCGGAGAGGTTGCATGTCTCGAGGTGTTGTTTCCACTTGGTCAGCTTGTGTTCGTTGACGATCCTACGAATTTCCGCATTGAGATCTTTTATTCTGGGGTCTATGGGATTGATGAGTCTCACTTGGTCACGTTCTCTTGCCATCGCCGAAGCTTCTGCCTTGAAATTCGGACGAATTTCTGGTATTCTGCCAGCAGGAATAAAGCGGCATGAGGCTGAATCAATGATCTTGCGAAACTCTCTTTCGCCTTTGCGTACGTCCGTAGGAGTGGGTAAGGCAGCGAAGGAGCGCTCTGTGTATTCAGTAAAGCGGTCCCAGTCCGCTTTGGAGAAGTTGATGTATGTTATTTTATCAGTCGTTATGAAGTCGGTCGGTCGTTCAACAGAGAGTAAAATGGGTAGGTGGTCTGAAGCTAATGTAAGCATCGGTCGCCAGATGACAAAGTTGATAAGGCCCGCGCTCGTTATGGAGATGTCTGGTGAACAGTGACAGTGACCTGCCACCCTAGTGGGGGCATATCCATTGACTGTACAGAATGCTGAGTTATCTATTTGGTCTGCAATTGCGTGTCCTCTGCTGTCTGCTGGCAAGTTGGAGTGCCAGAGATCTTGATGCGCGTTGAAGTCGCCTAGGACTAGACGGTTATCGCCCCTTAGCAACGCAGTAATGTCGGGATGATAATCTCTAGGACAACGCGTGACAGGAGGAAAATAGATGTTTATGATTTGCAGGTCGGCGTCTCCTGACCGGACTGCTATGCCATGGCATTCTAAGCTAGTGTCCCTGGGGTCGACGTCGTGGGAAAATAGATTATATTGTACAGAGTGATGTGTAATGAACGCAAGGCCACCCCCAAGACCTCTGGGACGGTCTTCACGATGTACATTATACCCATCACAAGTTCGTAAGTCCGATCTCGTGTTCAGTTTTGTCTCTTGTATCGCGGCGATTTTGATGTTGTGCGTCTTCATAAAGTCAGTTATCTCCGCGATCTTTCTAGCTAATCCGTTACAGTTCTGCTACAGAATTTTGAAGTGTGTAGGGGGGGAAACGGGAGACATACTAGGCGTGAGGGACGGATGCGTTTGCCTAGGTGGAGGTAGGCTAAGGCCTAAACTATGTCGCAGTCTAGACTTGACAGCGCCATGGCCGATGTTGTCTGGCGTGGAGGGCGGCTGTGTACTGCAACAGGGGGCTATGAACGAATCCGTCCAGAGGTTACCGTTTGCGAGCCCAGAGCACATAAGGGTGTGACACAGGCCAAGGCAATTGTTGCACTTGACCGATGTCGCAGGCGTATATAATCTTTGCCGACAAACGGTGCACGTGGTGAAAGGTACTAGGAGGTGGTGTTCCTGACCCACGTGCAGGCTGGAAGCAGGGGGGGACATTAGGGGCAGAGACAGAAGGGACGGACGCTCGGCGATGCTCATATCTGACCTATTCCGGAGGGGATAGGAGTGTTGAGCGGCCGTGTGAGATGGAGACGCTGGTGTGCGTGAGCGACAGTCGGGAGTGGTTGAGGCAGGGATGGCAGCGGTGCTGCCAGTCGTATAGACTGAGCCACTATTGTGACTATTGGAAGTAGGTAGAAGCGGTAAGGGAGTGCCAGAGCGGCGACTACCGCGGGACGTCCTCAGACGTGTACAGCAAGGTGCCTCAAAAGTACTAAAGAAAGTACGGGGTCTGTGAATGGCAGGGTTAAGCCCTGAGCATCCAGATTTATGTAACCATCTCTTACACTTGGCGCATTGTACCGAATACGACCGTTTAATATAGATTTTCTTCCAGCAAACGCAGCAGATCCAGTCTCTTGGACCAGGATTGGGTTCGACCCCAACGCGTAACAAGAGACAATGGAGCAACCCAGCTGCAAGGGTGTGCTCCGAGGATGACAATTTAAGGGTGGGACGGGACAGATTGGACTGAAATAACAGCCCTTGGCCGGGTAAAAAAACCCGTGTCATTCCGGTGCGATAGAACCGGCTGTTGTGGGACTCAGCTCATCGTCCTGATCATTTCGGCATACCTATTGATGGGTCTATCTCTTCTTCTTCTCATTACTTACAAACATCGGACCAAAGTTATAATACCATTTCAGGTTCATGAAAGGTATAAAAAGGCTAAACCTAGCCTCGAAAAGTCTAGCCTGGTAACACTGCTGTATATCCTCGATGGGTACATCTCTTATTTAGCAAAACACTCGGTTTAGAAGTCGTTAGACAAATCTTTTTAATTTTAAGTCCCTTTGTAATTTGCTTTAAAATTACTCTCTTCGCCATTTAAAAGAATGTTTACATTCAACAAGAATTTCTAGCTTTTACTTATATTTAAAGTAGAACATTGCTGCATTTAAAAGGTAAAAATACCATTGCAGAACCGAAAACGAGTTGTAGATACTTGTATGTAACTGTCAGCTTAGTCGCATTGCCGGTCTCCGTAAATTTTTATATTTTCTCTCAATTCTATTATTGAAGCTTACTTCATTTTTCGGCAATTTCTTGCATTTTTGTACAAACTAACGACAATGAAAAAAAATATGGCTGAGCCATATTGTGTAACAATGAGTGGTGGGAATACTATGTATACATTTGTATATACATACATTTATTTGTGGTACATTTATATGGATTTATACATAAATGCATTTGCAGGAATGAAATTTGGAGTAGGTGACAGCAGAGCACAATTTATCCTAGTTTGTGATAATACTAGTTCCACTCTCTAGCTTATAGTTATCATCTTCTCTAAATTCTTCTAATGAAAATCATTCGCTCCTTCCAATTAAACTTCATCTCGTTTGCATCAACTGTTCCAAAAGTAGTGCCCGTTTTACATACACATTTTTTAGTTAATTGTTTCGTAATATGTGGTTAAAACTCAACTTTTATTCTCAATTTAATTTTGAAACCACTGAGGAGCATATACATTCCAGTTTGTCGAACTATGTTCGCCACTTACATATCGGGTATAAAACCCGTTAGTCAAAAGAAAGAGCACAAGACCATGATATTATTATGGCCGAATTTCTAAAAATAAGAAGAAACTGTGATTTTAATAATTTTCATTTAAAATATAGTGAATTCCATAACAAAAAATACATAAAAAAAAATTGCTAAGTTTACACAAAGTTCAGGAAAATTAATTAAACTTTAAAAAATGACCATCAAAATCTTCAACTTTTTTGGCAGATTTCTAGAAAATTTTTGAGTACGCAGTTTTGTATACGAATCAATTTTAGTATAACATTGTGCACGTTAGAACTCGCTTCCTTTCTTTCCCTGCATTTTTAGAACTTTTTATCCTCAAAAGTGTTAAATAATTTCTTCCATACAACACATGAAGAAAAATTACTTTTGTTTGAAAAAAAAACCCAACGTCCTTACCAAAAAAAAATTCTAAAAATTCAGGGAAAATTTTGATTTACTTCTAACTTGAACATTATGATGCTAGAATTGAACGAGCTATAAAACTGTGTACACGAAAATTTTCTAAAAACTGTGCCCAGAGGTATTTGAATTCTAAAGTAAATTTTTAAAAGTTATTTAACTTTCCAGAACTTTGTCTAAGCTTTGAAATTTCTTTTTATATGGTTTCTGTTATGGAATTCGTTATATTTTAAATTTAAATTATTAAAAGCACAGTTTCTTTTTTTTTTGTTGTTTTTTTTTATTGTTTGCGTATACGCACATAAACATAAAATTCACCAAAAAATTTACAATTGTGATTTTTGTGGGAGAATTTAGATCATTCAATTTACCATTTGCATGCGTACAGTTGAGTGTTTACTGTTTTATGTTTAACAAGTTGTATGAGAGAAAAAAAAAATATATTAATATAAACATAGTAATATCACTACTAAATAAAAATATTTTAAGTGTATCATATATATCATTTATTTCGTCGAACGATATCCAATTTAATTGCACTACTATTATATTGAACACAACTGTATGTAATATGTTTAGTGAGAATCATTAATTTTATGACTATGATTATGATTGCTAAGTTTACACAAAGTTCAGGAAAATTAATTAAACTTTAAAAAATGACCATCAAAATCTTCAACTTTTTTGGCAGATTTCTAGAAAATTTTTGAGTACGCAGTTTTGTATACGAATCAATTTTAGTATAACATTGTGCACGTTAGAACTCGCTTCCTTTCTTTCCCTGCATTTTTAGAATTTTTTTTCCTCAAAGGTGTTAAATAATTTCTTCCATACAACACATGAAGAAAAATTACTTTTGTTTGAAAAAAAAAAACCCAACGTCCTTACCAAAAAAAAATTCTAAAAATTCAGGGAAAATTTTGATTTACTTCTAACTTGAACATTATGATGCTAGAATTGAACGAGCTATAAAACTGTGTACACGAAAATTTTCTAAAAACTGTGCCCAGAGGTATTTGAATTCTAAAGTAAATTTTTAAAAGTTAATTAACTTTCCAGAACTTTGTCTAAGCTTTGAAATTTCTTTTTATATGGTTTCTGTTATGGAATTCGTTATATTTTAAATTAAAATTATTAAAAGCACAGTTTCTTTTTTTTTTTTGTTGTTTTTTTTTATTGTTTGCGTATACGCACATAAACATAAAATTCACCAAAAAATTTACAATTGTGATTTTTGTGGGAGAATTTAGATCATTCAATTTACCATTTGCATGCGTACAGTTGAGTGTTTACTGTTTTATGTTTAACAAGTTGTATGAGAGAAAAAAAAAATATATTAATATAAACATAGTAATATCACTACTAAATAAAAATATTTTAAGTGTATCATATATATCATTTATTTCGTCGAACGATATCCAATTTAATTGCACTACTATTATATTGAACACAACTGTATGTAATATGTTTAGTGAGAATCATAAATTTTATGACGGCGTAAATTTAATCTAACAAAATGGATAAATAACTTTGAAGTTTTATTCACCAATAAGCAAACCTTGAATATAATATATTTTACTTTAAAGTTATATTTACTACAAAGTACCAATTATCACTAAAGCGACACTTTAAAGTCGTGGCAAAACTATGGCTATGACAAAGTTCATGTCTTAACTTTCCGCTTCGTTCTGAAACTGCTTTATACTTCATTCAGCAATATAAAGCAATTGTTTTTTGATAAAATTTAATGGTTTTTAAGGAAAAAATTAATTTTTAGCAGTTAAAGGATTTTGTCAGTAGTGTGGCTAGTTATCAGTTTATTCCCTTTTCATAACTAACACTTCCTAACTTTAATTGCTGGTGTGGAAAGGCTATTCAATAATTTCGTCGGAATAAATTTCAAACTTTAAACGCTTAACAAAATCAAAATTGTTTCAAAAAATATTAAACAAATTTTCCAAAAATATTTCGTTTAAATAATATTTAAATTGAAAAATCAGCATGCTTCAATGATTATGAAATACAAATTTTTATTGCTTTTTTAGTGAAGTTTATTAGTATTTTGACTGGGAGCGATATTATATAGTTGGCAACACCTTTTTGCATATATGTTTCTATCTTTCTTTTGCAGTAGTAAAGAATCACTTAGCCTTCGTGCTCTTGTAGCTATTGACAATGATTTCTAGCTCAGCAAGTAACGGAGATATTTTTATCACTATTAAATACCACTTACAAGCTCCATAACTTTAAAGCGATTATGGAATACCCCAAAATGTTAGGAAACCTATTCCAGCTGCTTAAAAGTAGCTGCAACTTTAAAGTCGCACTTAAATAAAATGGGTTACTCGCCGCTATCGTTATTTGTCACTTTAAAGTTCTCAAAACTTTAGCGTTAGCAATATGAAATCAGCTGAGTAGGTTTATATGATGAAAAACATATACGAATTGGTTTAAAGTGCTACTTTACATATATACTTTTGCAGCACTTCGTAAGTAGTTCTTCCATTTTGAACTTGAAAACTCATACATACATCATAAACCGTCATATACTCAAAGAGCTATAGTACAAATTGCTTTCAGTCGCTCAAATGGGAATGAAATTGGCAGCAAAGCGAACAACGCGAAATACGAAAAAGTGTACAACGCTGAGCATAGTGAAAAAACAAGTGGGAACTCTATCGTAATTTGTGTTTGTTGCTATACAAAAAAAGGGCGAATGTACCTTAGCAACTACACATATTTATACAAAGATACCCACTGAACTATTGTTTTTTCAGCCTGACCTTGAAAAGTTTTTAAGCATTAGCTCTTTTCTCTAATTTAAATAGTTGATTCTAAAGTAATTCTATATAAGTTTTTAATTTTGAAGCTAATCTCGATTGTGACTGAAACTGAATGTAATAGAATTAATATTTTTAAATGCTTGTCAACTAATACCTATGTTGCGGGTCAAAGTTTAAGAAAATATTTAGCTTGAAATGATACAACATTGTTTGTGATTATTTTCTCAAAACCTTTGAGCATTTTTTTCCGTGGTTTATTGGGTAGCTATGTACAATCCGGATGACGTTCACTTTTTTTTCGACAGGCTCGCTATAGTAGAAGAACCGTATGCATGCTTTTTCTATGTGTGTGTGTGTGTGTGTGAAAATGTATGTGCGTGTGTTAGAATGATTTTGTGTGACACTCAAAATTTGTTAGAGAGATCATAAGCACTTGCAAGTTATTGGCGTAAATTTCCCACGGGCTATTTGTGCGCCAACATTGCAAGTTGTTATTGGGCAACACTGTTTAAACTTAAAGCAAATACAGAAGTAGTTATGTTTATATGTGTGTGTGTTTATTAGATATGTGTATTTCTGAATGTCAGCAGCAGCCGCTTCGTTAAAGTTATGAGTTCTTATAGATTTACGATTCGTAAGTTTTTTTTTTTTCGTTGCGCCAGCAGTATCTACTGATATACTGAGATCGTGCAGTTTCAGTGTCGTGATTGCACATTTGACAATCGTCAACCGCCACTGTCTATGCACTATATGCTAGCGTTGCAAATATAATCCACTCATATGAAGAGAAATACATAATCCTATGTGCAGACAGGAAAATGCAAAGAACCCTGGTCAGGTTGGTGGTTGGTGACTGAGTAAAATCTTGATTTTTTATTTGATTTTAGAGATAAACAGGAAAAAGAGTCTAATATATAATAGATATTAGATTGATAAGAGGGAACATTATTGAGCCAATAGAATCCAAAGCAAAAGTTCTTAGAATTTTTTTCTGTCTCTCTGATTGTATTCCGTTGCATTATGCTATAACCAAAATAAAATGATATCCTTTATGTCGATAGTTCAATTGGTTTCGGTGTAACCGCTCAATGTGTGGATCACGGAAAATTTGGGTGACGAAAAATATGTTAGTACAATATGGATATCAAACGCAAGGTGCTACTGACTGCTGCAGTAAGCGATTTAACCCTAGACGGTCATCCTTCGTCAAAATGACTACGAACAATTTTATTTTCACTGTAAATAAGTTTTTTATTGTTCGTGTTGATCTCCGCTTTCGTACAGCGATAGTCGGTTGTTTACTCTCTTTGAATTTGTATTTATTAATAATGAAATAAATAATTAAAAAAAAATAAAACGCGTTCATTATTCCGACTCACACCCTGCTGAAAATGGATTTGAAATAAGTCGTCGTCATATTGACGAAGGATGACGTTAATGTACAAAAAAAAAAAAGGATGACCGTCCAGGGTTAACTAAGTTCCACAAATGCTTTGGTATGGGAGATATAATGATTAAAGTCAGACTCAGTCTATTATAAGTTCTGAGACGCAGCGAAGCGTGGTCGACTTTCTAGTTCACAAATAATTATTAAAAACAAAAATAGTTATATGTATTTTCATAAAAATTCATACATAGTCATGAATGCTTTCTTATTGTAAGCATTGATTTTAAAACTTTCTTAGTGTTGCCACCTGTATAAAAATTCATTTTGTTTATCAATTCTCAAATTGTAGAGTTTATATTAAAGGACTTAGCCTTTAGATGTGTAATAAGATATTAATTTCGTAAAGAGGGTTTTCATCTATTAAGCAATTTACACATCAAAATTAGTTGAAAATAATGCAGCAGAAACCACTTCATTTAAAATTAGTTTCTACACAAAAATATAGATAAGCTTTCAATAATATCACCACTGCCAGTTTGACAAAACTCTTTTTCTTTTTCAAAAACATGCACTTACCGATAGCATAACCAAACATATGAAATTATTGTCTTTCTTGCCACTTCCATACATTCGTATTTGGCCGGAGCGTAAATATGACAGTTTCAAAATTTTTGAGTATACGAAAAGTATTAAATTTTGTTCAAGAACGCTAAATAAATGCCATTGCATTAACTGCAATTGCAACTGCTACTTAAGCGCGTACTTGGCATATGCTATGTGTTATGCCATTTCCTTCTTACATACTCGTATAGTAGTTTTCTCAAGTATTTTGTGTGTTTCTTTTCGACAATTTCAATCTTGCCTTGTAATTTTTCTTTAGTTTAAGTAGTTTTAAAATTCTTAATAAATTTGAGAACTGTTCTAGTGCTCGTAATTTCTTCTTTTGTTGTACTAGTGTTTTCAATTTGTATATACCTTACATGTATGTGTGCGTGTGCACTACCTTTATGACTTTCGTGTGAAAGTTTTTTTAGTTTATTATTATTTGTTTTGTATTTTTAGTGAAAGAGTTGTAATGAAATATCGCTGTAAAGAGCTGTTAAAATGTTGTTATTTTAATGTGTTATGAGTCCGAGCGTATTAAAAGTAGTTGTGTTATAAATTTAATGCACTTTTTCGTTCTCTTACCTTTTTTTGTTTGTTTGGAAAAAATTATATTTGTTGAATACCAACGGCATATTTGCCTTATGGGTGGGAGAATGACAGCGCAGTACAATTATGTCACATTAACACAATGAGGCAAGAAATTTCTTACTTTCTTTACTTCTCGAAGAGTATCCTCGTAATTGAAAGATGGACGTATTTTTTTTTATTCACGTGGTAGTATACCCGCTTCGCTGCGTCTCAGAAATAATAATATACTAAGTCTGATTCTAATCATTATAATACCATATCAGATAAGTAATTGAACTTTGTTACCTTTCGTCTGAGACCCATATTGTACTAAACACATATTGCGTGACCTTGGTCCCTAAATCAGTCGATATGTCCGAAACTGGTCAAGCTATCGAAACAAAGAATATCTAGCATTTTAGGCTATATGCCATGTAATGCAATGGTGAAGTTCCATTTAATTCCATTCAGAAGTTTTTGAGTGATGCGCGACCAAACATACAGACAGACAAACAAAAATTCTAAAAACTGTTGATTTGGATTCTATTTGCTTAATAATGTTCACTCCTATCGAGTTTTTAATATGTATGTAGAGATTTCGTACTAAAAAATTTGAGCCATTGAGACTAAGCTGGGCTTACTCAAACGAGGTTTAAAGTAGAGCTTTATGTATGAAGGTATGTTACACTGTGTCAAAAAAATTTTTTTTTTTAAAAATGATATCAAGATAGTATGACAACTCCATGCATCGCCAAAACCAAGTCCACGCACTACCCTAGTCGACCTATTGGCATATTGCCTGCCCTTTCGAAAGTCTTCGAGATGCTGTTGTCAAAACAAATTCATGCCCACATTAATAAGTTTGAGCTGCTGCCGCTTTATCAATCAGGCTTCAGTACAAAGAACAGCTGCTCCACGGCTATGTTAAACATTTAAGACGACGTTGGGGGACCCTTTGACAAAAACCAGTTGACTTATTATGCCTACTTGACTTCTCAAAAACCTTCGACTCCATGAATCACGACTTGCTTTCATGAAGCTAAAAAATTATTTTAGCTCTCGGGACTCGGCTTTAGTCACATGCGAAGCTATTGAACAGGTAGATCTCAGCGTGTCACAGTTGGCTCCGAATCTTCTGGTCTGAAATCACGTCTGGCTGTGGTAACACAAGGATCAATATTGGGCCCACTACTATTTAGCATGCTTATAAATGACATGTTTAACGCATGCCAACATGTACATATGCCTGCATATGCTGATGGAAATCATGAGAAGATAAATTACACATGTACACAATTAAATAATGACTTAGCAGCCAACTTTGCATGGTCTTATGTGTTACCTATAGCTAAAAAACGAGTACATTTTTCAAATATTTGATTAACATTTTTCAATATTTGCCTGAAGCTAGTGTCAAATGTGATTAACCTTGCTTTCATTATTAATATGGCGTTAACTTGTGCTGATCACGTGAACTCCGTGGTTAATAAAGTATGCAATATTTTGCAATTTATACACCCATCAATGTTAGAAGAAAGCTTGCTATAAAGTTTATTATGTTACTTTCAAATTAGTCTACAATAAACTTAGTTCTCAGTCAGCTTATAAAATTATACTATAACAAAAATATGTTACAGTTTTGTGTTCGACTAAGCCAAGTTTGACCATAAATCTAGCTAGAGATCACATTTATTAGGTTGTGAAAATTTCGATTACTTGAAAGCCAGGAATTGTATCTTACTTATTCATATGATTAACTGGTTTTCGCCAAGTCTTTTTGGATTAACGTACTCATTGTGATAAGTAATAATTAATTAACCTCCGGGCGGCTATACTTGGAACTCTATTTCAGTACCCATTCTCAGTAGTCTCAAGAAAAGCAGCTTAAAAAATGTGCTTTATACCTATCTTAGTTGAAATATACTCAAATCTTGTGCTTCTGCTATCTGTCATCTAGTAAATATACATTGTTTTTAAATTGTAATTATCTGTTCTAAGTCATGGTTTTTATATTTAATAAATATCAAATATAATTTTTACGAATTCACCAATATAAATGAGCGCAGGGTGGCCGCCGTGGTGTGAAGGTAGTGTTGCCGGCCTACCACACCGAAGGTGCATGGTTCGAGCCCTGGTACAGGTAACATCAAAAGTGATTTGAAAAAAAGTTTTTCAAAACGGGGTCGCCCCTCGGCAGTGGTTTGGCAAACTCTCCGAGTGTATTTCTGCCATGACAGGCTTCTCAGCAAAAATT
The DNA here is from genome assembly GCA_949987695.1 of Merzomyia westermanni. Taxonomy (NCBI): domain Eukaryota; kingdom Metazoa; phylum Arthropoda; class Insecta; order Diptera; family Tephritidae; genus Merzomyia; species Merzomyia westermanni. The sequence continues at coordinate 23,106,613 of OX465289.1, forward strand.
CGTCTCCTTTGTAGATGCCGTTCGGAGTCGGCAAAAAACTGTAGGTCCCACCAATTTGTAGGGAAAATTCAAAAATCGGCACACCACAAATTGGAAGAGAAGCTTGGCGCAAAAATCTCTTAGGAGGTTTATGATGATATACCTGTTGTATATCGCGCCATAGAGAGAGAAGGTCAAGAATAATAATTTTTCTTTTTATGAAAATAATTTTTTAATCACTTATTTAAAGCCTTTATTCGAATAGAGCACAATTGCCATGGGGTTTCTTCATATAAAAATCAAGTATTATTCTTGGCCTTGCGCTCATATAAAGGCATCAATATTTAATAATGTACAGACCGTAAAAGCAATAAATTAATTCAATTGTTGGTATACAAAACAAAACCGAGAAGCACAATCGGAGTGTAAAAAATGGATACAATAAATAAAAGATCCATCATGAGAAATGCCGCCAGATGGCGCAGCTTGTACAATGTTATAATAAAATAAATACAAATAGAATTTCAGCTGGGAGAAAAAACAGAGTTCTGAAAGTATAATAGTTTGCAGAGTGTTCCAAAATTTCTCTTATGAAAAGGTATATCATCTATCGAAATAGTTCCATAAGAAAAGATATGGTGTTTGTCTCTAAATTTCCCTTTTCTATTCTAATGAAAACTTTTAATAATTAATTAAGAAACAATTACTCGGGCTGTGCCCTGGTAATGAAACTTCAAACATTAGTATGGAGAAATTGTGAAAGCGTATTTGTATTCACAGCGTCAAAGTAGCTAGAAAGTATGGCGCTACTTGCTCCTGCTACTTTCGCTATTCTGAAAAATAATATTAACATAATTAAAAAAAGTCTGCATAAGTTACCACTCTCATCTCCCACACACATAATTTATATCGTGAGCAGTTTAGGAAAAAATCGGAAAATATCATGAAACGTATTCATAGTGTATTTCGTAAGCTCAAGATATATCACGCTATACTCGTAGAGTAGCATTGTTTGAAACTTTTTTGATGTGGTAGGGTTCTATGCAGTCTTCCCCAAACCTGTAAGATATCCTTAGAGTTGCTCATTAATCTCTACATATAGTACTCTTAACATTGTATTAGGTCAATGTTTGTAAAGCGAGATTTGGTAAAAAATATGACATTACACCTTAGCCTCAACGCTTGCATATATATATCACTATAAAATTGTTTCACAATAAATTTTTATTTTTATTTTTTCATTTTTCTTGGAGATATGATCCGTACAATTTTGGGGCTTTTAGTTAACTAATGAAAACATATACTCACTCAAATCATCATATCTCCGCTTGTGCAAATGCTACAGACTCCATCTTAATACCATTTGAAAGTAAATAAATCAAGCTGCACAGGCTTTTCTATCTATTTTATTTCTTGCTTTTTATTCTGTAAGCATATACGAGCTTTACGCAGTAGACAACACGACCGTTCGGTTAAACAATATTTATTCAACTAGTTATGTTACAATGAACAGACCACTTATACATAAGAATGAACCATAAAGAAGAATGCAATTTGGGTTGCCAATATTGATACAAAAAAATATGAACACAAAGTTACCATATGTATGTCTACAAACGCTGCCACAACCCAAATTCTATTTGTTAAGAACAATAATTATACAATAAATCATTTAATACATCAACAATTCAATTATACAGCTTGCTGACAAAAGCTAAGCCGTAAGCCTTTACAAAATTTAATATGTTTGTCTTTAGTTAAGCATTTCGTAAAAATATCTGCCACATTCTCCGAGGTTGGCTTATATTCGATGTCAATCTCCATAGCAAGATACTTTTCACGGATGTAATGGAATTTGATGTCTATGTGTTTACTTCGTTTATGCGCAATTGGATTCTTCACTAAGAACTGTGCACCCTGGTTATCGCATAGAATTTTTGTAGGGCCATCAACATAAACGTAAAATTTCATTTCCCTGAGTAGACTTCTATGAAATGAAATCTCTTTCGCGCCTTGGCAAATAGCGATATATTCCGCTTCCATAGAACTAAGCGAAACAACATTTTGCTTTTTGGATTCCCAGGCAATGGGACCGTCTGCAAAAAATACAACAAACCCGCTGTACGACTTTCGATCCGTGTTTTCAGATCCCCAATCTGCATCTGTAAAACACAGCAAATTTTCATTAGTAGATTTGTACTTTAACATACCTTTCGTGTGTGATTTCAGGTATCGCAAAACATGTTTAGCAGCAATAAAATGCTCTTTGTGGGGATGTGAGTTGAATTGTGCCAACTTTGATACAGTGTGTGCTATGTCAGGCCGTGATATAACCGCCAAATACGTTAGGCCTCCAATCAGCGACTGATAGCTTTTCACATCAAACACCTCGCAGTTATTGTCATCACATTTTTTCAAAATCGTACCACTCGCAAATGGCGTTGATGCTGGATTACACTCGTTCATGTTCCAATGTTTTAATAATTCTTGCGTATATCGATTTTGATGAATCGTAATTTCCCCACGTAGGCCCTGTCGCTCCACTTCCATACCCAAATAAAACTTTAATGGACCTCTATCAACCGCTTCCACCTGTGCGAGTAGTTTGCTTACTATGTCGCACATAGTTGATTTAGAAGAGCACGCCAGCAAAATGTCGTCAACATAAATTGCAATGATGTTGATTTCGCATTCACTCTTCATTATATACACACAAGTATCAGTTTTACAACGAACAAAACCGATGTCTGTTAGAATGGAATTTATTTTGCTATTCCAATCCCTTCCGGCTTGCTTTAACCCGTACAATGACTTTTTCAGCTTACATACCTTGTGTGGATATTTTTCGTCCACGAACATTTCGGGTTGCCGCATAAAAACGTCTTCCAACAGTTCTCCATTAAGGTACGCTGCCACGATGTCAATATGGTTTACCAATAATTTGTGTTGAACGGCTAGTGCTAAAATTACCCGAATTGTGGAGTGTCTCGCTACTGGTGCATACGTGTCGAAAAAATCTTCGTTTTGCCTTTGACCGCAACCTTGAGCAACTAAACGCGCTTTGCGCTTTTCCATCGTTCCATCTGCATTAAATTTTGTTGTAAAAATCCACTTACAACCGATGATGTTCTTACCAGGTGGACGATCAACCAATTCCCAAGTTTGATTTTTAGTGAGTACATCAATTTCTGTATTCATTGCTGCCCGCCACTCACCTGCATTTTCTGACTGCATAGCATCAGTTACCGATATCGGGTTCTCACAAATGCTACTCAACATTTCAGTTGACTGCTCAATAATAAATTTTTTACTCGGCCTTCCAGGCTTTCCCGTTCGCACTAACTGAGGTCTACCTCTTTTTCGCTTACCAGCAACAACTTCCACCGCTTCATCAGAAGAATATTCCGCCTCTCCAACATCACCTTCATTTGCTTCATTATTATTATTATTACCACCCGTCTCTCTATTGCTTGCATTTGGTTCGCTGCTACTAGCATCTCCCGCTGCCTCATTTGCGCCAGCTGCATTATTACCTACACCCTCGCTTTTCTGTTGGATCTCACTACTATAATCATTGTTTGTGTACTCGCTGCTAACATATGTATTAGGGCTCTCGTACGTATAAAACTTGATTTCATCTTCGGGTGACCGCTCAGCAGTGTGTAGTTCGCCAAATGAATTTTCAAAGAAAATGACGTCACGCGAAACTACTATGGTCTTTGTTGTTTTATCGTACAACCTGTAGCCTTTAACATTATCAGCATACCCAACAAACATTAGCTTAGTGCCTTTTAGCTCAAATTTCGATTTATTGCGCTGCTTGTTTAATGCAACAGCTTCACAACCGAATGTTCTGAAATAAGCAACAGATGGCTTCCTACCAAACCAACGTTCAAAAGGCGTTTTGTTTTTTACTACCTTTGTACATGACCGATTTCTAATATACGTGGCAGTATTTACAGCCTCCGACCATAAAGACTGTGGAAGGTGAGCATCTTCCAGCATACATCGTGCCATCTCTACGAGCGTTCTGTTCGCCCTCTCCGCTACACCATTTTGCTGTGGGGTATAGCTTACCGTTTTTTGGTGTACAATACCATGTCGCTTGAAAAACTCTTTAAACTCGTAATTAACATATTCAAGCCCATTATCGCTCCTCAAACACTTCAATTTTTTGCCACTTCATAAAATCAACGAATACTGAAAACGCTTCTGATTTTTGCCGCAAAAAATGAGTTTCCGTGTATCTTGAATAATCATCTATAAAGGTGATGAAATATTTCGAACCACCTTGAGAGCATACCCGCATTGGACCACAAATGTCACTATGCACCACTTCAAGAATTGCTTTAGATTGCACATTGTCATAGTGTCTGAAAGGCTTGGTACTTATCTTGGAAACCGCACAAGTCATACATTCAAAATTATTAGGCTTTTGTACAGAAAAACCGCGTACCATATTTTGATTCGCTAACTTGCATAAATCGCCGACATTCAAATGTCCGTACCTACGATGCCATAACCTTATTTCATCATTATTCATTATACTTGTACTCATAAGCTTATTGCTTGCTTTTGAGGGAAAATTGGCATAAAATATACCATCAACCATGTTAGCAGAGAAGAGTTGCTTATTGCTTATTGTTTTTACATAAGCTGCATTTTTGGCAAACTGTACCGTATGACCATTGCTAATTATTTTACTCACTGATAAAAAATTAGAATGCAAACTCGGCACATATAAAACATCACACAGAGTTATATTAGAGTTACGTGACTTTATTGTCACATTACCAATTCCCACTGCGTTCACCCCTTCGCCCGATGCAAGTACTACTTTTTGTGTACGACACTTGATTTCAGAGAAACAACTCTCATCTCGGCACATGTGTGACGATGCCCCGCTATCCAGTATCCACATATTCTTATTGGAGCAATACTCATTAGAAAGACTTAGTAACGATGATGTGATGTTTGCTCTTGACTTGCATTCAGACCGAATGTGGCCTCTCTTACCGCATGCATAACACCTCATATTTCTCTTAATTGGAATGTCTCTTTTTCCGCTTTGGTCCGACTTGACATTGCGTTTTCCAGCAAATTCAACCTGTTTGTCCTTCACAGCAAATACAGTTTCTCCGTTAATCTCCTTCCGCTCCCCGCGACGTTGCTCTTCCTCTAATATCTTGACTTTTAAATGTTCCAATTTCGGTAAAGTGTCCCGACTTTCTATGGCAACAACAAAACTGTCCATATCATCCGGTAGACTGCACAGAAGTAAAATGGTAAGTAATTCCTCTGGTACCTCCACTCCAATGTCTTTGAGATCATCTGCCAGCGTACAAAACTTGTTTATTTGGTCGGCACATTTTTCGCCCACTCCAAACCGAAACCTCATTAATTTTTTAAATATATTTACTTTACGCGCAGGCCCACTTGCCTTGTATAGGTCACTTAATTTCAACCATGCACCCTTTGCTGTTGAACATTTTTTAATGTGGATAAGTTCCGATGGTTTGACACACAAAGTTATCATCGCCAACGCTTTTTGGTCACCTTTGACCCAATCCGCCTTAACTTCAGCCGATGCTGGGCACGTCTTCTCCACAACTTCCCAGTGATCTTGCGTTATTAGCAAACTTTTCATGCTAACACACCACGACGCGTAATTCTCGCCATTTAATTTTTCGATTTGCGCGAAAGTGTTACTCATTTTTAAACGATTGAACAAAAACTTTAAACAATTAAACGAAACACGTGTTATAATATTATAGCTCTGGGCCCATAACCCTTGTAAGCATATACGAGCTTTACGCAGTAGACAACACGACCGTTCGGTTAAACAATATTTATTCAACTAGTTATGTTACAATGAACAGACCACTTATACATAAGAATGAACCATAAAGAAGAATGCAATTTGGGTTGCCAATATTGATACAAAAAAATATGAACACAAAGTTACCATATGTATGTCTACATATTCAATTCTCTTTAACAGTTTTATTTTTAAAAGTAAAATTACACAACGTTACCAGCAAAATTTTTAATTCTAAATAACAGCATCAAATTCCTTATAAAATTCTCTACAAAGTCAATGCATTTAGAAAACGGGATGAACATACGAACTACTCAAATTTTGTATGAAAACCCAATTTTTGTGGTGTGAATAAATAAAACACTTTTATAGCATTTTCATACCAGACCTTCTTTGCCTGAATATTCATCCAAAAGCAGCGTTAAATTGAACAAGTAAGGACGGCGCTGTCTTCGGCTGTGCCTTTCATGAATACGTGCAAACTTAAATACGCATTATTTCAAGTTCTCTAAAACTTTGTCAGCAATACATTTAATTTTCTTTTACCATCTATAAGCAAATATCTCACCAAGTTTCAAGTTTTAATACTTTAAAATGAGGGATAAATGGCCATAATCCTCTTATCGGAACGATCGGTTGTATGGGATATATACTATATATAGCTCCGATTTTGGTGATTTTTTTACGAAATCTTTTGCTATCCATAAGAAAATATCTCACTAAGTTTCAAGTTTTAATCTTTAAAAATGAGGGAGAAATGGTCGTAATCCTCTTATTTGAACGATCGGTTGTATGGGAGATATATGCTATAGTGACCCGATTATATCGGATCAGACAAATGTCTAATATAATACAAAAATACATCCGTGTGCCAAATTTCATCGAGATATCTCAAAAATTGAGGGACTAGTTTGCGTTCAAACAGACGGACGGACGGACAGACGGACGGACAGACGGACGAATAGACGGACATGGCTGTATCAACTCAGTTCATCGTCCTGATCAATTTGGTATACTTAATGGTGGGTCTATCTCTTATATTTCTAAACGTTACAAACATCGGACCAAAGTTAATATACCATTTCATGTTCATGAAAGGTATAAAAACATATGCTCTAGTATTAGTACAAAATTGTAAACAAAATAAAAATCTCGCAAACAGTTGAGTGCGTCCATTGGTGAGTTGGCATTCATTAAGGGCTCTCAAACTTAATTCGCCAAACGAAAAGCCTTTCAATTTATAATGAAAAGATGCTGCTTTGTTTTTAAACTCAAAAGTACAGAATACAATATATTTAATACATTTATAGTGAGTACTAAAGCAGTGTACCCAGAAATGTGTGTATGTATGTATGTTCGTATAAGTACAATATATGTTAATTAGCCGCATCAGGTGTGCTGGGAAGGGTATATAAATGAAAATAATATTATTTGTTGCTTACATATTATACTCGCATAAGTGCCTTGAGAGTTTAAATGATGGAAATAATTAAGTTAATTAGCTTGTTTAGCTCACAAAAATGCTATGAGTCTAAGAGACTGAAATTTAGTACCTACACAGATTTTAAGGTTTAAATTTGAAATTATTTTGGTCATTTTCATAATGTTTGCTCATTTTAATAACATACAAAACTACTGTCTACTATGAATACAAGGTATGATAAGAAAACAATCCTGACTTAGGAATTAACTTAAATCAAGGCAATTGTCAAACACCTCCATTTTAATCAGCAGAGAGTGGACATAACATACGACATGTTGGTAAAGACACATGATATAACTATCGGGTTTTGAGCTATAAATTTTGTGCATTCGTGAAAGTTACAGCCGAAGACAGCCTTTTCTTACTGGTTTTTATTTGATTTGTGCCATTATTGCTGTATGTCAATATCTAAAATTTCGTTTCCACAATACCGTTTAGGAAGAATTGAGCTCTAGCCAAAAACTATTAAAAATACTTATGAAAGTAAAATAAAAAAAAAATTATAAAAATCAACCAGATATTTTAAAATATAAAGAAATTACCAAAATAATCAAATAATTAACAATAATCAAATAAGAAAACATTATGTTTAAATAACTGAATGCTTAACACATTAATTCAAACAATAATTCAAAAAATTAATAATCGGAAGTAATGAAATAATTTAAAAAGTCGAATAATAAATTCAAATCAAATGAATAAAAATAATGAATCTATTAAAGCTATAAAAAAATTGAAATAATTAAATAGAATTTATTAATAAGAAATAAATAATTTAAAGCAATCGAGTTACTAAAACATTAGTCAAACAATTCAAAATCATCAAATAATAGAAACAATAATAGATAATTAAATAAACAAAAATATTTATTAAAAAATGTAAAGGTTGAAACAACAAAAAATAATAAAAATTATTAAAACAATCAGAAATAATAAAATCCTCAAGTATATTACAAAAAAACAAAAATAGTAAAACATAATGAAATAATTAATATTAAGTTAACAAACAATTTAAAAAATATATTTTATCAAATAAAAAAAAATAATCGATTTATTGAAAATATTTAAAAAATTCGAACAATTGGAAGAAGGCAATTAGGCAAAAATTATCGGATTAAAAAAAATTAAAGTAAGAAAATAGTCAACCACAACAAAATAAATCAAATGATAAAAAAAAATTTAAAAACAAATAGGTTTTATCAAATATCCAAAAATAATGAAATATTATTAACCCTTTCGCTATATTGTTGCCATATGGCAACATCAATCTTTGGGACAGCATAGTTTCCACCATTTCAAAAAAAAACTATTATTTTTATGTGTAATTATATTGCTTAAACCTTTTTTTTAGTGTATTGTAGTTCATAGAGCTATTTGAAAGAACCAAGTCTATTCATTGCGATTTTTTTCAATAAAAGGCACTTTTTTGTTTTCCGGCTGGAAAAAATTTTTATAACTTTTTGAAAGATTTTTGATGAAAATACATCCATAAATATTTGCTTTAGAGACTACTATCGAAATTTGAATTATAAAGCTTTGTGTCGGACGCTCTAATTTTTTAAAATGTATATGTTGCCATTTGGCAACAGTCCCTGTTGTTTATTTCTTGGAGTATTTTTCTGAAAATTTCCTAGACCAAGTTTTGCAAGCCACTAATCAAACATCTTTATTGCAAAGTGGAAAATCTCTAAACCTCTCTAAGGAAGAGTTTCTGAAATTTCTTGCTTTAGCGATAACAATTGGCACATTGGGGTATCCTAGATTGGATATGTACTGGTCAAAGGCCACAGCAATTCCGTGCTTCTCACAATGCATGACAAGACCGCGATTTCATTCCATACGAAATAATTTGAAATGTACAACAGCTGCAACCAATAGTGATAAACTGTATAAAATTCGTCCACTCGTGGATGCTTTTACCCAAAAACTTTACACTATCCCCAAAGACGAAAATCTTTGTGTTGATGAAATAATGTTTCCATTTAAAGGAAAGACTGCATTAAGGCAATATATGCCTAAAAAACCCATAAAATGGGGTATTAAAGTATTTTGTCTTTGCAGTTCGAAAGGCATGGTTTACGATTTTGAAATATATCAGGGTAAGGGAACTGTTTCAATTAGTCAAAATTTAGGGTTTTGCGCTGATATTGTAGTGCATTTAACGAAAACTATATCTGATAATACAAATTTCAAGCTTTTTTTTGACAATGGTTTTTTTTCTCTTAATTTGTTATTATGTTTAAAACAAAAGGGCATTTGGGCTACCGGTACCATACGAGGAAATAGGATTGGTAAAGTACCCCTCAAATCTGAGAAGGAGTTGAAAAAAGAAGGTCGAGGTAGCTTCGACTTTCGTATAGAAAGAGAAGACAATATCTTTGTTATGAAATGGCTTGATGGTGGTACCGTTCAACTTGTGTCTTCAATTTATGGTGATGAACCTTTACACAAGGTTACAAGATATTGTTTTGAACAGAAGAAAAAAATTTAAATATCTCAGCCTAACATTGTTAAAGTGTATAATAAAAACATGGGGGGAGTGGATAAAATTGACTATCTTATGTCACTATACCGTATTTCAATACGATCGCGAAAATGGACACTCAAGTTGTTTGACCACTTCATAGACATGGCCATATGCAATTCATGGCTAGAATATAAAAGAGACTTGTTCAGCATGGACCCAAATACTCAAAAGCACATGGACCTTTTAGAATTACACAAGATGTTGCTGATGGGCTAATTGCGTTGTCCAACAAAAATGAGTGTTCTAGAAAACGGGGGCGGCCAAAAGCGGCTTTGAGCGTAGAACGTGTAGCTAAATCAAGACGAACAAATGAAACAGCGCCTGCTGTTTCCATACGATATGATGGAAACCAACATTGGCCGGAGCATACAGAAGAGAAAAGCAGATGCAAAATCAACGGATGTTCAGGATATACCAGGTTCAAGTGTTCTAAATGCAATATTCATCTATGCCTCCCTAATGGAACTCGGGACTGCTTCAAGGACTACCATTATATAAGCTAAAAACCTACAACTATTCTAATAAAAAAATGAATTAATATTATTAATTTGTATTATTATTATTATTCTTATTATTTCCAGTATTAATTATTTTTATCATTATCTTCATTACTTTTTGATTTGTTCTTAGTAATTACTTAAATTGAAGTGTTTATTAAAATGTTATATGTACGTATGTATGTTTATATAAATATTTTTTAATTTCTGATTTTGTATATCCATTTCCAGCATTATAATCATAAATAAAACAAAATAAATTGAATAAACCATGTTTATTTCAAATATTACATATGTGTGTTTTTCTGTACCTTTAAGGAATTTTGTTGCCATATGGCAACATTGAAAAAAACGGTTTTCCGAAAATAATTTTGAAATTTTTTTTATTTATTATTGCTAAGGGAGCCAATAAGAGGTCTCGCGTAAAATTTTAGATTTTTTGGACGGCTCAGTAAAAAGATGTACTGAAAGGGTTAATATTACTTTTATTTATTTATTAATAAATGCTTAATTACTTATTTATTATTATGTCTTTAGTCCAAAAGTAATGAAATATTATTAATATTACTTCATTAATTTTAATTTTACTGTTGCATTTTATTTATTTGTTATTAAATGCATAATTACTTATTTATTATTATGTTTTTAATCAATTAGTGAGTTATGATTTAATATTATTATGTGAATTAAAGACGTAATTAAATATTTAACAATAATCATAATTTATTACTCTCATTATCTGATTGTTTCTTTAATTACTTATTATTATTAATCTAATAATTGTTAATTTATTACTTTATTTTTAATGAGTAAGTTATTTATTACTTGGTAAGAAAGACCCATTAAGTTAATTAATGATAATTAGTTGTAATTTACGAACTAAATTTGTGGAATTATAGAAATAACTACGTTTATATGCATGTATGTATTCATATGTATAAATGAAATTTCTTGAATATTTATTGCTAAGATTTATCAGAAAATACGGAAATGAAAAAATACCCTCCAGGTGTTCACTGATAATAAAGACAGAAATTACGGTCAGACAACGCAAACACATACATACGTACATATAAAAGACAAACAAGAAGAATAAAGAAGAAGAACTACAATACCATCAAAGAACCAGAAATTACGAGCAACTTTATTAAGATAACATAATTTTTGCAGTCTGTCTCTTGGCTGTCACTTTTGCGTCCTACTGACAATTAGAGAAGTTTATCAAACGGCAGGCCAACAGCGCTCTTATGATATAGCGTCACGAAATAGCGGGTAGGGGGGGGGGAGGGGGGAAGGCATAGTACTAAATACAAGTTTTTATATATTTAATGAATGCTGCGAGTAAGAGCATGCAAGCCACCTCTTCCTATCCTTTGCCGGCGTAATGACAACTTGAAACACTGATTTCCTGAACTTTTTTTATGTCAATAATATGTTAATTTTTTTTGTTGTGTGTTGGTGCTATTTTTACTTTCAATATCGCAAATATTTACAGCAAGTACTGCTGGAGAATGTCAGCTTGTCTTATAGATATTTCTGAAGTAACTGTTACTTCTTGTCTTTGTTTTTTTGTTTGTTTTATATATACCCAGCAGCAAAACCATTTTCTATTAACTTTCAAATTTAATGCAGCTCTCTGCTGGAATCGCATGCTTTTTTATAGTTTATAGCTCTTCCATTATGGAGGTGTGAGAAGTCTGGGTTTGCTTAGAAAACGATATTTAGGCGACAATAAACGGAAGCGAAATATCCAATGGGTTGGCCCTGCTTTTATTTGTCATCGATATGTCTGTGTCTGCTGGACCAAGTGATACCCAGCTTTAACAGAAGATCGTTTGCCCGTTTATGGCCTTCAGCTGGCTACAGAAAATATGGAGATCGTGATCATCACGAAAAATTTGGGGGTGAGGCTATACAGCAAGCTGACCTTTTTAGAACGCTTTCAAAGTTCCTGAATGAAGACTACGTACTCCTTAGCGAATGTAGGGCTCTCTGAATTGTCTCATCATACCGTTCGGCCTGCGCAGATGTGCTTCTAGTCATTGTGGGGACTATAGCGAAACAAAAAAAAAATGTTCGATCTCTATTCACTAGTAGAGAAGTTGCTACCATGCAGGTGTGAGTAGAATCAGTCCGTCGCTGGACTTTGTAATAGATCAGCAGTAATGCGGGAAGTTGAACCAGGGAATTATTCCCGACCTGTCACCATGGTTGAAGCGGCTTCACGGAGAGGTCGACCTCTACTAACCCAATTTTTATTATTAACTTCCGTAAATATCTCTACAAAAAGAGCAAGGTTTTATTCCCAAACTGACTCTATTGTGGAGGCACAGACGACGTACGCCATACCTTTATCTTATGCGTACAATGCGCTTAAACGCGAAAGTGACTGCAAGAGCAATATTTTTTGGGTTTTGAGGAGTGTTTTGGTCAAAAAATTTACCCTTTCACCATTCACGTTGGCGATAACGGTGTTTTGAAAAAAAAAAAAATTTATTTTCGGGTTTTGGGACTTAATTTGCTCGAAAAATCGACTTTTCCAAAACCCGAAAAAAAATTTTTTTCAATAAACTGTTTTCGCCAACGTTTTTAGCGGACATTTTGCGGTCGGACAGGGTATACATGAAAATTTTAAAATCAAACGAAAATTTTTTTAGTAGGTCATGAAAAAAATCTTAAAAATCAAAGTCGAAAAAAGTTAAAAAAAATAAAATTTCGCAGGCTCGAAATTTATTGATTTGGGTATGCGTAGTGGAACTTCTTTTTCCTGAGCCCAAAACCTATCGAAAAATCGATGGCGTGATTTCGGTTAATAAACCGACCCAGTCTACTATGTATAGTCGTGAGAAAAAGTATTTTTTCCACCTTTAATATTGAAGGAAATTGATAGTCTATCTATCGATATCTGGGCTTTTGTAGAGAATTTGAATTTTTTGAAGATTTAATTAGAGCATCTGTCAACGTATTTAACGCTATAAGCGTTACTATCGATAGTAACAAAACATCGATAGAAACTTCTTCATGGCAAAAATAGACCTCAGCGTTGCCAACCACTGCCAACCGATTTAGATATTTTGATGGTTTTGATTTGACGTTCCGGCACTTGAACCTTGAACCTTCGCAATGGTAGGCGCATATATCATGCAGCTTTTCGGTAAAGGACAACCAATTTCAGTGAAATTAAAACTTTCTTTTTGCTTTTACTTTCAGTATAGCAACCCTGCAGTCAATTCTACTAGTGTTATACTAGTCAAATACTGGTTTGCCAAACCTGCTCAACTAGTTGGAGTTCTGTAATTTTTTGGTATTAGCAACTAGTATTTTTAACATGGCGATGCCCTACGAGATGGCAATTGTCCGCTCCTGCATCAGCACCGTACCAATTGGTATACTAGTCAGTCTCTGCATAAGCAATATACCAGTTTACATACTAGTTATTATATACATCAAGATCATATCAGCTGTCCTACTAGTCAGCCTATGCATCAGTATCAAACCAGTTACCACTTCATAGTAGCTTAGTTCATTTTGGGTTGAAAAACACAATAATATTTCAAAATTATATTCTAAATCACTCTATTGAAAATTCAGTCATCATATATAAAACATGTGTCTATCAAAATAAATATTACTTCACTATATTGAACAAATTTCAATAGAAGTACAGTCGCTATTAGCAAGTTTGCTCTTGTAAAACATTAATAAAAAGTAACTTTCTTCTGTTTTAAATAATCCTTTTTTTAATGAATTTCATAATTGATTTCACAGGGAGAAATCTTTAAATTTTCTGGAATCATTTTATGGAAAATGGAACACTTCTGAAAGTTTGCCTTGACAAGTGATCGTTTCGTTTTTACTTTTTTTCATGGTTGCAGTCGCTCAAACTGGTATGAATAAGACCACGAAATTCTAGTTAATGAACTAGAATGTTTACTAACCAGTTTGGCAGTTGACTGCAGGGAACGAATACGGTAGAAGTATGATAACTTGTCTCATGTTTGTGGTTCTATTGCTACTTCTTACCTTATTTTGTTTTACTTTTGCCCCTCGCTTATTTCATATATAATGACCATACTTGTTAACCTATAGATTTGCATACTCATCTTAGTCTTACCAGAAAACTTTGCTTTTCACTTACTTAGACTTTTTGTTGTTGTTGTACAAGTATTTGCCCGTCGGTGTAATTCTGACTGGTTTGACTGACGCTATCATTATTGTAATATATGCGTATACATATAGATATATTCATCACAAAATGTCAGCTGGCATTTATTTGCTCATTTGCCATTCAATCAGTGCCATCGGCAAAAAGAAGCGCAACGCAACGCCACGTGAACCAGCTTGAAATACATGTCAGGCTAGCTCGCGCCAATATTTCCTGCTTCAGCACTTCATGCACCTTAGCACTCTTTATGTTTCCTATTGCTTTTGCTTCCTTCTGCTCTTCTACATCTTTCACTGCGTCTTCTTCTTCTGATTCCCACTTTGTCATATACAGCCTTTAGCAGCCAGCCTATCACTTTATTTTGCTATCAAACAACGAGACGCAGCGCAAGGCGTTCATTGTAATTGCCGCTAGATGAGCAGACAAAACTTTGTATTCAACACAAAGTTGCCGGTAGCTTGCGATTGTTTGAAATTTGGTCCTTTTACTTCCAGAGAATTGTGTTCACCAAGTATTGGAAAGTGAATATTTTTTAGAATTGGTCTGATTAACTCAAACAAATTATATCATAAATAATCTAACGCGATCTTATGAAACATAAATTTCATAGTAGATATTCATATTGTATTGAAATATCATTGTATAATAAATGAACCAATTCAAACAAGTTCAGTTCGTTTAAACTAAATCATAATCATCATATGCGAAATATTTTGATTTGATCATTATATCAGAAATAATCTTGTGAGCACACCATATCGATGAATTTGGTCACATAATTTTATGATATATAGATTAAGTCATATCATTTCATGCGATATAACTACATATCGGGTCATATGAGATGATATCTTATCATCATGAATCGAACCGTGACCGAAAGCGAATTTTTAAACTACAACTGGATGGAAGTACCAGTCGGTTCAATTCAGTTCGTATAAAACAAATCATATATATATTATCCGAAATAACCCGGTAACATTTAAATTACATTATATCGTTTCATACATTATAACTGCCTTAGGAATCAGTGAGCTATATTTTAACATAAAAAATTAAATGTGGATAAGGTCAGTTGAAGTCATTACGTTATTTTAATTCAAAATACAGCGAGCGTAGCGGTATAGTGTACTTGCCTACACTATCGAAGGTTCCAGGTGAAAGTGCCGGGACAGGTACAATCAAAAAGGATTTCAGAAAGACTTTTTTCAAAACGAATCACTTATTATCACAAAATGAATCACTTATTATCACCTTTTGTTTGATACCCATATTGTGCCAAACACATTTTGGGTCAGCTTGGTCCACATATTGGTCGATATCCCCGAAACTAGTCTAGGTATCTGAACATATGGTATCTTAAATTTTAAGTTTAACGGTTAAAGCTCCACTCAACTCCATTTAGCAGTTTTTCAGTGATGCGCGACCAAACACACAGACAGACAGACAAAAATTCTAAAAATTGTTGATTTGGCTTCTACTGGGTCAATAATGATTTCTCTTATCGAATTTTCTTAAATATCTGCAATGTACAGACATCGACCAGTTACAATTTTATATATGTAGAGAATTTGCAAGATCATATCATATCATAGAACACGATACGATATCATAGAATATCGAATGATACTGTAAAATTTGTGAGCTATGAGGTACATTCCACATATTTCAAAAATATCTAGAAAATTGTAATAAATGATAATTTTAAACTTTGCTATAATACACTGCTCATTTAGGCTAAAATTTTTAGTTGTGTAACGAATATTTTGTTAGAGTAGATCACATCAGTCGCATTAGATCAAATACAGGGTGTTTTTTTTACAGGTTTGTTTTTCGAATAGAGATAAAACTGGCATTTTGTGGTCAAATCTGGCAACTCTAATGTCATTTATGTTCAGTTTGGTTTGCCATTTCATCATGAACAGGTTGACAAAAGAACAACGCTTGCAAATCGTGCAAATTTATTTCGAAAATAATGGTTCAGTTCGCGAAGTTTACCGTGAGCTCCGTCCATTTTATGGTCGACATAATCGTCCATCAGAGCAATTAATTCGGTTAACCATGGATCGTTTTCGCACTATGTTTACTCTATGTGATAATACGCATCCGCAGAGACGTCGAACAGTGCGCACCGAAGAAACAATTGCCGCTGTAGAGCAAAGTGTTGAAGAGGACCCGAATGAATCGATTCGCCACCGTGCACAGCAATTGGAGCTTTGTCCATCAACTTTATGGAAGATTTTGCGCAAAGATCTTGGCTTGCGACCTTACAAGATCCAGCTTGTGCAAGAATTAAAGCCGCGAGACCATGCAATGCGTAGTGATTTTGGTGTATGGGCCGAAAATGAGATTGATTTCGATGCTGATTTTCATCGCAAAATTTTGTTCAGTGATGAGGCTCATTTTTGGTTGAATGGCTACGTCAACAAGCAAAATTGCCGCATTTGGAGTGAAGAGAATCCACATGAGACCCTTGAAACGCCATTACATCCACAAAAACTGACTGTTTGGTGTGCTCTATGGGCTGGTGGAGTCATTGGGCCATACTTCTTCCGCAATAATGCTGAAGAGGCAGCTACCGTTAATGGAGACCGGTATAGAGCCATGATAACCGACTATTTTGTTCCCGAATTGGATGGCATGAATGTGGATGAGTTGTGGTTCCAACAAGACGGCGCTACATGCCACACAGCGCACGTCACAATCGATTTATTGAAGGAAACATTCGATGAGCGCATAATTTCGCGGAATGGACCTGTCAATTGGCCACCAAGGTCGTGTGATTTGACACCATTGGATTATTTTCTTTGGGGATATGTGAAGTCGCTCGTCTACACCAACAAACCAGAAACGTTAGGGGAATTGGAAGCCAACATTCGTGGCGTTATTGCCGACATACGGCCCCATATGCTCGAAAAAGTGGTTGAAAATTGGACCTGTAGAATTGGCTTTATTCGAGCCAGCCGCGGCGGCCACATGCCCGAAATCATATTTAAACATTAATGGCATAAAATTATCCTTCCAATAAAGCCAAATTGATGGACCTTAAAATGATTTTCTTGTGTTTTATTTCAATTCAAAGTTCTATACCCCTAAAAAAAACACCCTTTACATGTCATAGGATAAAATATCATATCAAGTACAAAGCACTACTTATTCTCTTCTTGCTGAAAAATTAGAGTAAATTATAAATGATATATTTTGTTCGAATTGCGTACATATTTTGGCACAAGAAAAATGCCTAAACGGCAATCATCACTCGACATTGTATTTCCCTTGTGACATCGCCAGTACATGTGCCACTGCTTTTAAATATCGCAACTGTTAACTGTTGTAGGCTGCTGGAAGTAATGGTGATTTCTTTTACGAAAATTGCCCTTTGGGTGGTTGATAATTATGTTCAAGTGTACGGCGCTGTTTCTTGTGTGTGGGCGCAAGCCTTACGTCATTCAAAGTTTTCGAAAAAGTGCTGTCGGCTTAATTTTCCATCATTTAGCTATTAGGCCATTGAGGATTATAAAAGTAAAATGATGATGAAAAAAAAACTCAAAAATTCAAAAGTTTGCACTTCACCATTTGTCAGCTCAACTCATTGCAAACAAATAAGAGTGACAATAACATCATTCCTCTTAGCCACATGGGTACCCTCATTCGCATGCTGTTTAAGTTGTGTTGATAGACTGCAAATAATTTCTAAGAAAATGTAAGACAAAATTTGAGTGATGAGTTGTTTGTTATGTCATGTAATTTTTAAGACTATTATGAATTTAGGTTAACAATTGAGACACCTTGCAGTCACTCTTAGTAGTTCGGCAAAGAACGTCTCCAATACCATTTCGCCCTAAAGCGAACTGTGTGCCAGTTTACCCTATATTAAAAATATACTTTCCTAAAACATGATTAAAATGTGAATGGTTAAGCGGTTTTGACAAAGAATAACAAAAAAGTTATTGTCCCATCGTAAATTGTACAACCTTAATTACGTGTTTTATAGTCTTAAAAAGCCTTGGTTGTACCTAAAAATTTATATTGAACAGATTCGTTTCTCTTTTCAAATTAATGTAAACCATTAACGAAGCCATACATCCCAAATTAGACTAATTTCTATAAAATTGTTTTCCGCTGAGTATCCATTAAATATATGTATATCATGCTTACACTGGAGCAAAACAAAAAAATTGCATAATTCTGGCATGCTGCTTTTGACGTCAGGCTGGTACGTACAACAAAATGGCTTGCTCTTGTGATAAATAATGCGAGTAGAAACAACAGCAAGTACCTACCTTTGTGTGCTGGTAATAACCAACAATCCCAACCTGAGGCGTAATGTTGATGATGGCGGCTACCATTACGGTGAGCAAAGAAAAAATTGAGAGTTGTATGGTTTCTTGCTGCATCGTTATACCCAGCTGAACAATACTCACAGATTATATTAATTAAATCATAAATGAGTCGAGTTGGATGTAGACTTCTCTCTATACTATTTGTCTGTATTAGTAGTGGGAATATTTTCGAATAATATTCAAATGAATACTATTCGAATAAACGAATAAAAATATTCGTTCATAAAAATTTGAATTGTATTTATTCGAATAATGTATCCGCTTATTCGAATAGTATTATTCGAATAGTATTATTCGAATAGTGGTATTCCAATAGTTGTATTGAAATGCGAGAGATGTCGGGAACGAAATTCATTGTCTTCTTCGCTTGTACCTATGAGCATGCATTCACGTTTTGTGTGTTTGTATGTATGTATGTATGTTTGCGTGTACAAATGTGTGCATAAGCTGTAGTGATATTTGATTAACTATTCGAATTCATATTATTCGAATTTTTTATACCCTTCGAATAAATGGATTTTTTATTCGAATATTTTTTATTCGAATAGTCCCATGCCTTGTCTGTTCATTATAGATATTATAGAAAAATTAATAAGTAGGGCCTTTATTGTAGTAACAGAAGCCAAAACCAGAGTTTTAAAACATTTTTGTATATGTTTGCATGTTTGAACGCGCATAACTAAAAAAATTGGTGCATGGAACTGAATGTCTTCTTTTCAGATTTGTTGCTGTACTTTTAAATTTAAGTAAATTGATAGCCATAGACGAAAGGGAAGGGCTGTCCCACCGACAGCATGGCTTTCGGAGAGGGCAGAAGTCATAGACGCAATCAAGAAAGCCGAGATAGCAAGCCACCAGGCAAGACGGGTAGTATTATTGTTCACTTTGGATGTTAAAAATGTCTGTAACTCTGCCAGGTGGGATGACATGCTTTAAGGTACCGACATACTTGCTAGATATAATAAGGGACTACCTTAGAGACCACTGGCTAACGTATGAAACGACGCAAGGCCAAAGAAAGGTGAGGATAACTGGCGGCGCAGCCCAGGGTTCGATGCTAGGCTCCGCAGTGCTCTATTGTGGAGGCATAGACGACGTAGCCTCACTTTTTTCGAATGCGAACAATTCGCTCACCACCAAAAGTGGGTGGAAAATATTCTACGGGACTTATCCCCGGGCAGTGTTATCCAAAAGATGATCTGCGAATAGGATAGATGTGATATGGTCAGCAGATACGCGAGGAACGTACTCCTCACAAAACGGGAAGACTGTTGCTTAGCCCACTAGCGTGAGAGTAGCCACAGAGCTCACGTAGCGCTCTTCCGTACTTGAAGCAATGCTAAAAGCAAATATAGGAGGGAGTCTCACACTGGGAGAGCCCCGTTACTAGAGCATCTAGTAAGGAGGGCTTAAACACGGTCAGTGCATAAAGCATTTCCCCCTTCCACGAACCACAAAAAAAAAAAATAATAATAATAAATTTGTAAATTTTAAATATTTTTAAAATATCGTAAATAGTAAACTCTTTATTATTAACCACCACAAATTCTTCTATACGAGTATAAAATATCTTTAAAAGGACCTTGGATGAATATAACAGGTAATATATCTAAAACATTTTTATACCAATTCTAATTTTTGATATTAGTGCTAAAAAGTACTCAAAATGTTGCACAGTTTAAAGTTTGCAAAAAGGTAAACATTGGCCAACCCGAAATTTTGCAGCTCAGTATATGATATACGACTACCAACCCAAACTTCGACTCCCTTACTTGCTTTTGTTTGAAATTGTGTGGTGTGTCGATAATAATTTAATACTTTTATTTCCTCTTTTTCCTCATATTTTCGCTCTCGCGCACTCCTTGCCCTTTGCGGCTTTATTTGTAATTTTTGTTTTTTGTCCCATGCCTTAGCTGGTTCGCTTCCGTTTAGCTAGGTTATTCTTGAGCGTATGTGCTCTTGTTTGTATAGTTTTCTGCTTGAGTCAATATAGCGGTCTGTACCAGACTCCGAACTATTCGTCTTGCGTGAGTACTAACAGTTTACTTGTCGTCGTACTTTGCTGTTTGTCGCATCGTTTAACCGACTCTCAGCTCTTTAACGGCCTCTAGTTTATCGATGTCGTTATTACCGAACCCCTTCATCACTTGACAGTGTCTGTTAGTGGCTGTTAATGCTAGCTGGCTTCTAATGCACCAATCTCCAAGTGCGCCAATTGAGAGTAAATCAAACAAGCCAAACGTAAATATTGCCATTTAGTATTTTAGTACACGATGCATGCCAGATGAGCGTCAGAGTAGCAGAGCGAGAGTGTGAATAAGTTCTTTATAATATGCTTATCAGTGTGAGTGTGTAAGGATTTATTTGATTATGGGTGCGCTATGGAATCAGCGAATGCTGTATTGGCCCGGTAGGGAACTCACTAAATGGTGAAACAGTTTCTGGGTCAGAACTAGTTACAAATAGTCAAATTTTTAGTGTATCTGGAAAAATTATTGTTGTGGCAATGTTCTTTAACGAAAAACAAAGATTGTTTCAATTTCAATTAAAATTTTTTTTAATTTTACTAAAGTAGAAATGTTTAAACTGAAATTAATTTTAATAATTTCTTTCTAATTTGGTAAACAAAAAATATGATTTTCCACAATTATAAAAAAATAAAAAAGTAGCAAAAATAATCAGAATAGCTTATTAATACCCTTGACTATATAAGATTCTTTTAGGTTCAGATTACACTCGAAGCGTTGTAGTTTAAAGAGGACTAATAAATGTATATTAGCGATACAGGGAAATGATGGAAAAAAATTCGAGAAAGTCATTACTTTAAAAATTTTTTTATAATAAAAGAGATTATATTTTTTTTGTTTATATTTTATTTTATTTTTTATAATGAAAGTGAATTACTGCTTGATGGTTTCGGAAAAAAAAACAATACATTTGCTTCTAAATAGTAGAAGCATCTAATCAGTCGATTACCAATCCTGATTTCAACTAACATATCTGTGATGTAGAAGTAGTATGTTCAACAAATAAATTAGACGCCAAATACGCTTGCTTAAAGGGATTCTGGTGTAAAAAAATTATACTGGTTTGAAGATTTCGAAAAAGAGAGTCGGAACGCATTAGTTACAATAAGTATATTAGGGAGTGTCTTAGAATTATAGCAATACGAAAAAATTTGTCTGGTTCGGCACCAACGAAATATTAGCAATAAATCCACACTGTAAAATAGTTCGGAACTACAAAAAAAGTAATGCAGCGGAGATATTTTGAATCTGGTTTTCAAACCGCCAGTCTAATGCATGTAAGCAAAATAGAAGACGGCTGCTAGTAGTCTCGAATGCACTTGAAAGGCTCCAGTTAAGTACTGGCGATTTTTCCTACAGGGAGTGCTTTATAATATGCTTATCACTGTTAACGTGCATTTATAGCTTCAGTGAAACTTGTAGGGAGAAAAGTATTAAACCATTTTTATGGGTTGGAAAAAGCATTTAGGGGGAGAAAAGTTTTTGTGTCTGCTGTTTGTTGAAACTGTGCCTTGGAGGCGTGCTTAACTGCAAATTTTAAGTTTTTTTATGATATTTGACTCTTGTATCATTTGCAAATAAAGCTATTTATTTCCCATTAGCATTTTAACAGCGCTGCGGGCTTCACCGATTGCGGTTATATATGATAAACAAATTACACAATTAGCTAATAAATCAAGCTTTATATTTTCTTTTTTTTCGTAGCTGAGGTGTGTTTATTATGTAGGGAAAAAAGAGCACTGAAGAAAAATTTGGAAATAAACTGTTATCTAGTGGATAGATTAACTCGATGCTTTCGTTCGTTGTTATACCTGCTTAGAAGTGTCAATCGCAACAGCCCGCCAATTACTTCACAAATGGTCTCTCACACCTGCTTTCTGAAAGCACAAGTCAACGCAGTGGAGTGCATGAGCAGTGGAAGAACATCTCGTCAGCTCTCCGCTGAAGAAGGAATTGGATACCGGCGAACGCAAAGCAACAATTGGTACGATGAAGAGTGCTGCGCTGCATTGGAAAGAAAGAACTCTGCACACAGAGCCACGTTGAGAGTGAATGCAACGAGGAGTGTGTCTAAGCGCTACCACGAGCTGAAGAGAGAGAGAGATACGGCGATTGACTGAGGATTCTAAGCCGGTGGCGGGCTCCTGTAAAATTGGAACATCGACGTTGTAACCGATGTTCGGATAGTACTAAGATTATGGAGAGATCACTTTTTTGCCCTATTGAATGAAGAAATGGAGAAAAAACCTAGGGAAGATGTTGAACCCGATCCCACATTCGAATGTGATGCAATTGATGTTCACCAACTTGGCTATGACGAAGTGTGTATAACCATATCCCAATTGAAAAATAATAAAACAGCAGGCGCAGATGGATTGACTGCTGAGCTATTTAAGCACTGGTAAAGCACATGCAACAGCTTCGATGCAGAATATGGTCTGATGAATGCAAGCCTGAAGATTCGAGTGTAATCTATAAAAAGGATATCCTACAAACTACGCCAATTATTGCAATCAGCATTTTAAATATCGCATATAAGGGTTCTATCAAGCGGAATGACTGAAGTCTGACAGACTGATTGGGCCTTATCGGTGTGGCTTCAGACCTGGTAAATCCACCATTGACCAGATGTTTACAATACGTCAAATCTTTGAAAAAAACCCGTACGAAAAGAATTGACACACATCACCTTTTCGTTGATTTGAAAGCCGCCTTCGATAGTAAGAAAAGGAGATGTCTATATGTCTGAATTTGGTTTCCCCGCAAACTTATACGGTTATGCAAAATGAGATTGAGCAAAACCACCAGCTCAGTCAGAATTACAAAGGACCTCTCCGCGCTGTTCAAAACTAAACGAGGTTTCAGACAGTGTGACGCCCTATCGTACGATTTTATTTGATATTATAGAACTCCCACATAAGAATTAGAATAGTGGTGGATATAGAAGAGAAAGAAGAAGGGTGGGTATACAAAGAAAAATAAGTATAAGCAAATAATAGAATCACAATATAAAGAGGAAAGGAACGGGAAAAGAAAAAATTAAAGCGCCAGAGAAAAAAAAGAGGGAATAAGGGAAAAAATATTTTATGTATGTTATGGTGGTGAAAGAAGAAGTGGAGAGACTAGGAGGAAAGGGCACCACTTCTTTAAAACTCAGTAGTGGTCCCCCTGTACTCCACTTACCAAACAGGGTGGTAGTAATTCGTATAACAAGACCTAAAAATCAAAGGTGTAGGGTACTTGTTTCCTGCAAACGACGAACTTTGTTTGGACAGATAAACATCTTTCAGTCAAATGTACTAGTTGCATTCTAGTCAAACACTAGCTTGCAAACGGCTCAACCAGTTCGAGCTCTGTAATTTTTCCATATCAACAGAAGGTATTTTGAATATGGCGACGTCCTACTATATGGCAATTTTGATAAGTCAATCTATGCGTCAGGTGTGACAGTAAAATATCTTTGCATGGTATGGGTATTAAATAGAAGTGTTGCCGATGATTTTAGGGAGTAGTTCTTAGGCCCATATGAGAACCCGGTTCCTAGATATCGACCAAAATGTGAAGAGGGAAAAGAAGTAGAATAATAAGTTGGAGAGGGAAAGGGGGTGAGAGGGAGAGTTTTACGAGTGAGTGAGAGATAAAGAGGGAGAGAGATATGCACTTTTTTTTACTGCAGCTTCAATATGACCAAGTTTTTAGTTTCTTGGGAATGTAGATAAATTGCAGGGAGAAATATTGTGGTCTCTATAATTAAAAAAATAAAATTAAACATTTGCTTACATTCAAAATATTATTAAATTAGACTTGAATGAAGACTTTGTACCTTTCGTGAATACGCATCACGGGTTTAAGTGTCCGATCCTTACTCACAATTCGTAAAAACTCTGCGAAACTGATACTTTTAAGATACATAGAACAACCCCCATTTATCGGAACAAACGATTGTATGGGAGCTATATGTTATGTTGATCCGATCTGGGTGATTTTCACTACACACATTACATACATAATAAGTACCAAACCTGCACAATTTTGTTTTCCTGCAAAATATTACGTTCCTAGTTTTTTAATTGCAAAATTTATCGCCCAAAACCCATATATCGAAGCTATCGATTGTATGAGAGCTATGCGTTGTATTGCTCCGATCTTGCTGATTCCCACAAATTTTTAATCTCATGCAAAATGTCGGCTCCATACCAAATTTCATCAAGATATCTCAAAAGCTGAGGGACTAGTTTGCGTACAAACAGACAGACGCGCAGACGGACGGACGGAAAAACGGACATTACTTAATCGACTCAGCTCATCGCGCTGATTATTTTGGTATGCTCTCTTCTTCTTCTCATACTTACAAACATCGAACCAAAGTTATAATACCATATCATGCTCATGAAAGGTATAATTAGTCAGCAATAAACGCTATAGTCAATGAACTAGAATATTTGCTGAGTAGATTTACTTTGCAAGGTGTGGTTTGGTTTGTTGTGAATAAAAATTGCACAGTGAATATCCAGATTTTTATTCATGTAAAGCTTAAAAGCTTCAACATAGCACTCGCCTTACATGGTTCTAACAACTTTTTACCTCCGTGTTTATAAAAATCTGCCAATGTTTTTTAATTGGTATTCTCCCTTCGTCGTAGCCATCGCGTGGAACGTTGTATATTTAAGGTTTCGGGTATCGGGTTCATCATCTTCCTATATATTTAGCAATGAGGTATAAAGGCATTATCTCGGTTTAATATTTCCTTTTCTTACGCAGGATAATCTGTATCTTCTTCCTCTAGTGCTCACGTACAGCGGTTGTAAGCAGCTCAAGCAGATTTGTCTAATTGCCTAATTAAAATATCGATTGCACTTTTCATATTTATGTTATCAGTTACCTATTGTAATTACATATGTAACTCACAATTACTCCACTTTCACACAATTCCCAGCTTAAAATTTGTGTATTGTTTTATTTTTTTAAGATAAATCAATTTTTCCAATTAAATTTAATTGCATCAGCAACATTGCTGATAATATAAATTTGTAAATATTTAAATATGGGCATACATATGTAAATACTTATGTACAGCTTAAGCACATTTACATACAATAATTATTATATAAATATGATAAAGTGTCTTATTTTGGATTTCCCCACATGCAAATACACACCCTCACACAGTTACACTTCAACTTGTTTTTAATTACCGTAACGGAAACAAGTACGACGATTTTAATTAGCGCCGTGGAGCGTAAGGCAACATATAGGGAAATAATTGGATGTAAATACTACTTTGGTAGCCATATTTGTATTTGTACGAGTATATGTAATGAATTTTTCGGTTTGGTCATGCCATTTGCTATATTTAACACTTCGGTTAATTCAAAGGTGTGGTTGAACCTTTTCAGCTTTTGGATGCTGTATTAAGACCTATTTGGCATAGCGGTGAACAATTAACGCAATCTAAACTATAGCAAGGACCCCCGTATAAGGATTAAAAAAATTAAGAAGGCTACATCTAGAGTTTCTCTTAAAGGACAAGGTTGCTGTAAAGCTGACTCTAGCCAGAGCCATTCGGAAAATGAGCGACAATTTTTGAACAGGCCATAAATGTTTTCAGTTATGAGAAAGTTTTCTCGATTCAACAGTTTCATAACCACGAGTTCGACTTTCCTTTTCCAAATTGGACTATAAAGGGACTCAGCATACAAATCAACTAATAAATAGACTACTACAATACCATGAAGGCTTAAACCGCGTTCACACTGAGCTGTTGCATTAGTGAGATAAATGTAAAATAAGAAGAAATCGAATTTCGGAGTTGGCGAATGTCGAACTGGTGCAATGTAAGTATCCGTGACTATAAATGAGTTAAAGGCCAATAATAATAATTGTTTTAGATATTATTTTATCTTTTAATGAAAGTTATTAAGGTAAGTGCCCCTAATTTCGTGGTATTTCGATGTTTTCTTCCAAACAAGGAATTGGGGGAGTTTTTTTTTAAACTGAAAATTTCATAATAAAGATTTGTTTTTACGGTATAATAATTGATATTTTACTAAATTTTTATATTAAACCTAATATTAAATGTCAAGCAATATAAAGTTGGAAGCTCGGAAAATGCGCTTGTTGTAAGGAGACCTCTTAAGTAAAGTGTTTAGGAGTCCAGTGTATTTTGTTAATCCTGTAAAAATTGTATAGTTAAATTTTTTTTTATGATGATCATTTTTTGGTATTAAGTGAACATTTCTTAAACGTTTCTATTACTGCAAAACTCATTCCAATAATTTTGTAAACTTTTTTTTTTTTAATATTTCTAGCCCACGAAATTAGGGACACACTTTTTTTGTGATGTACCTATTTCGTGGTACCCACGAATACTGTATGTTTTTCATATTTTCTTTAACATTTCATAAGAAACCCTATTTTTTGTGGTATTTAAATTATTAAATAAGCCCCCGAGGAAAATTTTGATGTAATTTCGGGGTACACTTTTATTAATCTATTCTTCAATATTTTAATCAAAAAGCTCTGCGAAGCACAACATTTTAACGAAATAATGGCATTATAGAACTTTTGTTTATTCAATAAATTTTTATTTAATTTAAAAAAATGTATCAAGATTTCAACTTCTTTACTATTGTTTTGAATGAATATTGATAACAGCAAAAAAAAATTTTAATATATAAACCTCAAATTACCGCTTAAAGCGACACCACGAATTTACGTATACTAAATTTGCATATGGCCCTAATTTCGTGGTATACTGCGCATTTACATTTCGGAAACGGAAAGTAACAAGTTACATCAATGAATAAATTTTTTTTATTGTTAACAAAAAACCAAAAATATAGAAAAATAAATAAAAAAAAACGAAAAAAAAAAAAATTTTAGTAATAATACATAAAGGTACTTTTTAGAAAAGTAACAAGTCACATCAATTGAATAAATTTTTTTTTATTGTTTATTTTTGTTTTAAACCTTTTTCATTTAATGTTAATTATTTCATTTCAATAATGTCTAAAGTTCTAAGAACTCTTAGATTTAATGAAAAAATACAAAAAAATAAAAAAATTCAAAAAGAAAACAACAACAAAAAAATAAAAATAAAAAGTTTTTGAAAAGTACGTACATTAAACTAATTTTTTTTTACTTATTTATTTGGTCTTAAAACTCTTTCATTTCATAAATAAAATAACAATGAAAAAAAAAAGTTTTAAATTTTAAATTTCTGAATATCAATTTCAGTAAATCAATTTGTGTATCTTTAGGAATTTGCGTTTAAAATCAATTATAACTATTTTTTTCCATAAAATTACACTTTAACTAAATACCATGGAATTAGGTACATCAGAAAATTTTTGCCACGAAATTAGGTACATTTGAGGTACTCAGACATTTTTACTTATATAAATTAAAACATTTGTTAGTTTTGTTTGAAAGTAGCTGGAAACTTATCTTAATTCACTAAATGGGAAAAATTTACTTTTTTAGTTTTCCTTCATTTGTTTTGAAGCAAAAGAGAGGTAGAAAATCAGAAAAATTCTTAGTACCACGAAATTAGGGATTAATTATTTATTAAAAGTTTTTAATTGAATAGAAAAGGAAAACTTTAGACACAACCGCTATAGCTTTTCTTATACTTAGATCCATTTCGAAAGCTGCTAGACTGCTTCATCAGAGACATTTTTTTGGCACGCTCTGTTAACCATTAAGCTAACAGAACACAAAAAAACTATCAAAAAATGTTCTTTTTTGTTTTATGCAACTATATACAATCTAAACATGGCTTGGCTTTCACAGATAGTAATCTTAGTACAAATTGTAATTGAGTAGGTAGAAATCGGTAAATTTAGGCTTTTGTTGTTTCTTCCCGCGATGTGATGTATTCGTTGCTCTTGTCCTTTCATACTTACGTGTTTGTTTTATTTAAGTTTATTAAGTATTAAGCTTTCAATATTACGTAACACATATTGCTTGTTTCTTCGTTCTACTGTTAAATGTTTCTGTTTGATTTTCTTTTATTGCCCTATCTCTTCTTTCTATGCTGTTATATAGTCAAGTTTTTATTTTATATTTTAATTATTTGAAAGTATTCATGGCTATAAATGCGTTCAAGGCATAGAATAATATTTTTTCTGTTATGAAAGTTGCAGTCAACAATTCAGTCCTTATGATGACTTCAGAGTGAAGTCGAAATATCGACGTATTACATCAATACGAGTATAAATGTATATTAAAAATCCACTTGTTCTTGTTTATTAATAATATACAAATTTTTGGCCTAGAGCTCGTTTAAAAAAAGTGCTTAAAGTTATAAATAAAACGCCGTAAACAACAAAAATAGTTATTGTTTTTTTTTTTTAATTTTTATTCATAATAGTTGTAACTTATTTTATTTCACACAAATCGAACCACAAATGGTACAAAAATAAAATTATTTTTGGTGTTGGGTTTTCTGAGCTCCAATGAGTTCCATATGACAATTTTTTTTTAATGTTTACGTATGTTTTAACACATGCTTGTTATTGATAGTCTAATGTTAACAAAAAATAAAATGAAATAAAAAAAACTCGTTGTGCTCTCACACGATCACCAGCAGATATTAACACAATAACATCAACTAAAACAGTATAACCACCTTTACCCCTGCCAACCAGAAATGAATAAAAATCTGGATAAACAGTGAGTCACGCGTACCAAACAATTGGATAAAAAAGGGGGCAATTTTGTTCGATGAGGTTCACTTTTTAACCATGTTGAAAATGTTTTTTCGTGTACGTGTGAGTGCATACATTTAGGCACTTGTTGTTTTCCATACAAATTCCAGAAATATGCGTTTGTATGGGTTGAACCGTCACATTTGTTTGAGCATGTCCCATGGAGCGACAAATTGTACCCATTTATACACGAACGGGTACTTTTACCTCCTATAAGTATGCTACAAAAACTAAAATTACCTTACACCCCAATGAGTGTGCTACACAAATAAAAATTTAGATTAATAGCTGTATTCTGTAAGTCTGTCTCATCTCAAGTCACTAAATTTGAGATTTTTCATTACAGACAACTTTTGTGACTTCAGATGAATTCGGTATTCTGTAAGAGAAAATCACAAAAAGTTCACCTACGATATGTGGTGAAAACACACTTGCATACATCTCAAGTACAGCAATTGACAGTGGATGTATAGATATCGCGTTAGCCCAGGTAGTAAGCGTCTCTAGTACAAAGTGAGCGACGCAGGTTCGAGCCTAGGATGGCGGACAATTTATTATTTTATTTTATTACTGAAATATTATTTTTTTATGTATATATAAATGTTTCTACACTATAAATTTATAATATTTTACTCTTTTTGACCTGCCTAGAACCAGCTGACAAATTAGTGACTCTTTTTTTGAGACTAGAGATGTGAGACAGCTTACTGAATACCAAATTGTATCAAATTTGAAATTGACCACAAAATGTCTCTATTAGTGGCTAGATACTAGTTACAGAATTCACCTATTAAGCTGATTTTTCATAGTGTAAAATTTGTTTGATGGTTTTTAGCGCAGCTTGCGTAAATAAATCGATACATATTTTTTTCTGATTTCTTCTACTTGCAATCTATATATAGATCATAACATGGTGAACAAATTGAAGGATTTTAATTTATGAATATGCTTTGGTACCAAACTTTACTCTACTTCCTAATTTAGACTATTTAAACGGTTCATAACTATAGTACGTGGAAAATGTAAAGCAAAACATAAATTCTGTTATGTAAATCGCTTTATTTCTTCTCTACTCTTAAGGTATAAATACTTTGCAATCGATGAAACCAATTTTCAAAATAATTTTGCAACTCGAAGCGAGGTTCCTCAAAAGAAGGTTATCTAAATGTTTCAACGGCCATTTCAGGCGATGAAAAACGTTCACCACGCATTTTTTTTGAAACGTCGAAATAGGAAGAAGTCATTGGGCGATAAATTAGGCAAATATGGACAATTACTCTTTAAGTGGATGTTGTTACTGGTGAAAAACTCATCTGTTCATCGTGCTATGTGAGCGCTTGCATTGTCATGATGAACATTGATTTGGCGTTTTATATTGTTCCTTCTGATTGCAGCGATTACTATCGGCAAAAAAATTGTAGTATATTAGTCAGCATTAGCTGTCCTTCAATCCTCTAACAGAACATGACTAATTTTGTCTAATCATTCTTGGTGTATTTTGGAACACCCATACACTCATCAGCTGTTTAGTTGCGGCCTCATATGAATATAT
The DNA here is from genome assembly GCA_949987695.1 of Merzomyia westermanni. Classification (NCBI taxonomy): domain Eukaryota; kingdom Metazoa; phylum Arthropoda; class Insecta; order Diptera; family Tephritidae; genus Merzomyia; species Merzomyia westermanni. The sequence continues at coordinate 23,137,712 of OX465289.1, forward strand.
CCAAAATAACATAACGATGTAATATACCGAGTTTCATCGACTCGCTTTGCATTTCTTTAGCATTTACTTGCACCACTTGACACGTGCTTGGTATTGGTTTTCTTTCAAATTGTGAACCATTTGTAAAACATAGTTTTGGAAAGTGTTTTATCCCAAAATAACGAACTAAGTTTTTCGATACATTTGCTGCGGCATTAAAGCGTATTGAAAATCACGAAATTAATTCACATGGAAAACACGATTCGAAATTGCCATTTTTCACAAATTATTACACTTATCAAATCATATTGAAATAAAACCGAGCAGATTTTGTGAATGTGATAATCGCAGAACGCTGGCCCCTCTTATTATCCATTTCTTATATTTTAATCATTTATATAATATCATTTGAATTTCAATATTTTTCTCATTTAGGAGTCTGTATTCTAAACTATTTGCACATGTTTAAAAAGTTAGATTCTATACTTTAGGTTATGTATATATTATTTTCTAGCTCCCTTTATTTTTTTATTTCTTAAGATCGTTGAAAATGTGAAAGTGAATCGAAAGCTTTATAGCTTCGATATCGGCGTCAAAGTTTCGTAACATCATTATTGCAAACAAAATTTTTTAAAAACAATATTCCTCCATATTTCACCATAACACAAAAATTCTTCACACCTCAACAACAAATATTAATTATGTTGTTTAATATAAAGCTTTCCTCAAGCGATCCTCTTAATTTTAACATTTACTTGGATTATGAGCATTTGCGTATGACACTTCTTGAAAAAGTGTGCACGCCTAGGTTGGACATTTATACGTACAAATTTACAAATGTGTATAATATAAAGAGTTAAAACGAAAACGTTATTTGACCAACAACAACTCAAAATGCCAGCAACTTTTGCATTTTCTGTTTTAAATGCAATTTTTCATGCATACAAAGCACCATTAATGGAAATCGCGTCAATAAATATTTAAAGTTAAAATTTATTAATTAAAATTATAGGTGAGTCAACACCGCTGGCCAGAATAACGTCAAGTAGGGTAAGCAAGTTGGAGGCATTTATTATTTATTGAAATAAATACAATGTCATTGGGAGTTGGTGTGCTCTCTTTTGCAAAATTTTGTATATAGCGGTATAATGATTGTTTGATGATGATTGTTTGATGACCGCAATATCACTATTCGAAGGGTTGCAGATGTCCTTTGTGAAGGAAAAGCCTGCACACTCCGGTACTAGCTTCTTCTAAGGATCAGCAGTTTAGGTGCCCAGTTCCATTGGCTACGAACCTGTTTCATCTGTCAGCAGCAGTTTCCAGTGGCTTTATAATTGTTCTCAAACTGCCAATATCATAAGCATTGCCAGTCAGACGCTCTAGCGCAACTCAGCTTTGTATCTTATGCCTTATCGTTTGGCGTAACAAAAATTATACTTTAAGGACGTACAACTCTATTAGCTGATACAACTAAGGACAAAGACTCCAGAGCCAACAAAACATTAGGAGGAAATATAAAGCTCCTCAAGACTAAAACTTTGATACATCAATTTGAAAAATCGGACTTCAAATGACAAAGCTACAATAAGAGAAACCATTTGGTCTGCTTTTGTAAAGAATAAGAAAACAAGTAAGGAAGTGTAAGTTCAGGTGGAACTGAACATTATATACCTAGTAGTGATGTATTATGTCATCCCAATTTACGCAGGTCTATTTTAATACTTTTCAGCTCGTATTATAAAGTCAGCTGATTGTTTTCAATTATGAGTTTTTAGGGGTAAATTAATTTACTTTTATATAAATAGCTTCCCTACCAACAACTGCTAACCTCATTTTTTCAAAATACCAATACATGCTCATTTTATGTTTGGAAACTTTTGCCTTTAAATAGACAGACGGAGAGACGGTAAAGGCTAAATCGACTCAGCTCATTGTCCTGATTATATCTTCTTCTCAAATTTACAAACATTTAAAGTTCATGAAATTTATGAAAATCGAAAAAGATATATAACTACCCTATTAACTACTTGCCCGAATATTTTGCTTGTGTGTTATCCGATTTGCCTAATTTTTGGCAGCAGTATACTACATAGCATAGAGAAGCCGTCTACCAATTTTCATTGAAATAACTAGTTTAAGCTACAAGCAATCGCCTTTGAAAATAGCAGTAATTTTATGCTGCAAAGTCAGCGGGGGCACGCCTACTTCTCCAAAATTCACAAGATTTTTTGCAGTCGAGTTTTGCTTAAAAATCTTATTATGTGTGCATAACCTTATTGACGTAACTTGCATGGTTACAGAAATATCGCGTTTTACATTTTACAAAGAAATTTTTGAGAACTATAACAAAAAACTGGGCGTGACCCTCAACCGATTTCGCCCATTTTAGAACAGAAGAAACAGTTGCTTTTATATATTCAACATTTTCGCCAAATATCGTTTCCATAAATCAATTTTTGCCGGAGTTATGGCATAAAAAGTTTTGTGGAATAATCCACTTAAAAAGGGGCGGGGCTACGCCCATTTTCAAAAATTTATAAATTTTGACTTTCTTTGTTCGCGGACATTTTCGAAGTGAAATACGAATGATATATTGCTTTTGTACTCAAAGTTATTGCCTATTAAATATATCTATGATCTTTTTCAAAATCTTTTGTATAAAAGTGGGCGTGGACTTAAACCGATTTCGCCCGTTTTTTTCGAAATATACCCTGTGTTAATATAAATCTTCTTCTTCTTTAAATGGTCATCTAACCGCCTGGGCGATTTTGACCGTCCAACATAGCTCGCCAGTCGTTTCTTCGTTGCGCCAACTGGCGCCAATTGGAAACACCGCGGGATCGCAAATCGGTCTCCACTTGGTCCTTCCATCGGAGTGGTGGTCTCCCTCTTCCTCTGCTTCCACCGGCGGGTGCCGATAAGAATACCTTCTGGGCTGGAGCATCTTCGCTCATTCGCACTACGTGGCCTAGCCAGCGAAGCCGCTGTGTTTTAATTCGCTAAACTATGTCGGCGTCTGCGTAAAGTTCATACAGCTCATCATTAAATCTTCTTCGGTACTCGCCGTCGCCAACGCGTAGAGGTCCACAAATCTTTCGAAGAACCTTTCTCTCGAATACTCCCAGAGCCGCCTCATCAGATGTTGTTAGTGTCCACGCTTCTGCACCATATAGCAGGACGGGTGCGATGAGTGACTTGTAGAGTGTTATTTTCGTTCGTCGAGAGAGGACTTTACTTTTCAATTGCCTACTCAGTCCGAAGTAGCATTTGTTTGCAAGAGTGATTCTTCGTCGGATTTCTAGGCTAACATTATTGTTGGTATTAATGCTGGTTCCCAGGTAAACGAAGTCCTTTACTATTTCGAAATTATTGCTGCCAACAGTGGCTTGGTTGCCAAGGCGCGAATGCGCTGACTCTTTGCATGATGACAGAAGGTACTTCGTTTTGCCCTCGTTCACCACCAATCCCATTTTCTCCGCTTCTTTTTCTAATTTGGAGTAAGCAGAAGTTACGGCGCGGTTGTTAAGGCCAATGATATCAATATCGTCAGCATATGCCAACAGTTGGACGCTTTTATAAAATATTGTTCCAGCGCGGTTAAGTTCTGCAGCTTGTATTATTTTCTCCAGCATTAAATTAAAGAAATCGCACGATAGGGGGTCACCCTGTCTGAAACCTCGTTTAGTTTCGAACGGCTCGGAGAGGTACTTCCCAATTCTGACCGAGCTGGCGGTGTTGCTCAAGGTCATTTTGCATAGCCGTATAAGTTTTGCGGGGAAACCAAATTCAGACATAGCGGCATATAGGCAGCTCCTTTTCGTGCTATCGAAAGCGGCTTTAAAATCAACAAAGAGATGATGCGTGTCGATTCTTTTTTCACGGGTTTTTTCCAAGATTTGGCGTATTGTAAAAATCTGGTCGATGGTAGATTTACCAGGTCTGAAGCCACACTGATAAGGTCCAATCAGTCTGTTCACATCAGGTTTCAGTCTTTCGCACAATACGCTTGATAGGACCTTATATGCGATATTCAAAAGGCTGATTCCGCGATAGTTGGCGCAGTTTGCAGGATCGCCCTTCTTGTGGATTGGGCAGAGAACACTTAGATTCCAATCTTCAGGCATGCATTCATCCGACCAAATTCTGCATAGAAGCTGATGCATGCGCCTTACCAGCTCCTCGCCTCCGTGTTTGAATAGCTCAGCAGGCAAACCATCAGCGCCAGCTGCTTTATTGTTTTTCAATCGGGATATTGCTATTCGCACCTCATTGTAGTCGGGTTGTGGAACGTCAATTCCATCATCTTCGATTGTGGGCTCGGGTTCGGCATCTTCTCTGGTTTCTTGCTCAGTTTCTCCATTTAAAAGGGCAGAGAAGTGATCCCTCCATATTCTGAGTGTTCTCTGAACATCGGTCACCAGGTCGCCGTTCTCATTCTTACAGGAGTTTGCCCCGGGTTTGAAACCTTCTGTCATTCGCCGAATTTTTTGATAGAATTTTCGGGCATTATTCCCGTTGGCCAGCATCTCAAGCTCCTTTATTTCACGCTTTTCTGCCTCTCTTTTTTTCGCCCGGAAAAGCCGCCTCGCTTCCCTCTTCAACTCGCGGTAGTGTTCACACACACTCCTCGTTGCATTCGATCTCAGCGTTGCCTTGTAGGCTTCGTCCTTTCTTTGCGTTGCAGCGCGGCACTCTTCATCATCATACCAGTTGTTTTTTCGCGTTCGCCGGAATCCAATTACTTCTTCGGCTGCGGTACGGAGTGCTCCTGAGATATGATCCCACTGCTCATGCATTCCACTAGGTTGAATTGTGCTCTCGGAGAGCAGGTGTGAGAGGCGATCTGCGAAATAATTGGCGGTCTGTTGCGATTGCAGCTTTTCGACGTCCAGCTTTCCCTGCGTTTTTTGTTGCACCTGTTTTGTCGTACAGAGGCGGGTACGAATCTTGGCTGCTACTAGGTAGTGATCAGAGTCGATGTTGGGTCCTCGTATTGTGCGAACATCTAAAACGCTGGAAGCATGCCGTCCGTCTATCACAACGTGGTCGATCTGGTTGCGTGTTTTTCGATCGGGGGACAGCCATGTAGCCTGATGGATCTTCTTGTGCATAAACCTAGTGCTGGATATGACCATGTTTCGGGCACCGGCGAAGTCGATCAACCTGAATCCATTTGGCGAAGTCTGATCGTGGAGACTGAACTTCCCGACAGTGGGGCCGAATACACCCTCCTTACCCACCCTGGCGTTAAAGTCGCCAAGCACGACTTTGATATCATGACGGGGGCAGCGCTCGTATGCTTCTTCCAGGCGCTCGTAGAATGCATCCTTTTCCACGTCGTCCTTCTCTTCCGTCGGTGCATGAGCGCAGATAAACGATATGGTGAAAAATCGTACTTTTATGCGGATTGCAGCGAGACGCTCGTTCACGGGTGTGAACGACAGTACTCGGTGACGGAGTCTCTCTCCCACCACAAATCCCACGCCGAATCTGCGCTTGTCTTCATGCCCACTCCAGTAGATGTTGCAAGGTGTTTTGATCGTGTTTCCTCGCCCCGTCCATCGCATCTCTTGTATGGCGGTGATGTCAGCTTTTGCTTTCCTCAGGACCTCAACCAGCCGGGCAGCGGCACCTTCCCCATTAAGGGACCGGACATTCCAGGTACATGCCCTTATCTCATAATCCTTATTTCGTTTGCGGGTGTTGTCATCTAAAAAAGGGGTTCTCATATCCGAGGCTTTGTTGTTGAATTTCATTGGAACGTTGTTTTATGTGGTGGGTCCCAAACCCAACGCACAACCCGTTTCACGGGAGGTTGAATTCTATTACACGTTTGTATAGCGAGCCGCTTGATCCAAGACAGACGCCCGCTTGCAGCCGCACCACCTGGTGATCAGACGCTGCTGTTTGAACCCCCCAGCAAGCCCTTAAACCGATTATGTCGGAGTGGCCTTACCAGGTTGTCGCCTTCTCACGTTTAGCTCACCACCAAACGGGTGTTCGGTGGTTACCCAGAGGATACTTGGGCGCAAAGCCCGGAAGTAGTGAGCTGCTTGAACCGCATGCAAAAGAATCGCTCTGGCCATTCCCAGGTGAATGGCGATCAGAAACTTTCCCCACTTGCGTGCTAAATTTCGTTTCGATATCTTGAACAGTTTTTGATTTATGATTAATATCTTATTACTTTAAACGAGCTATTCTTGTATCTTTGTATATTTGTACATATATCCAGACTATCTCGAAAACGGCTCAACCGATTTGAATGGAATTTGATGCGTAAATAGTGTACCACATTCTAAGAGTTTTTACCTAGGTGTTGCCACATAGGTTATTTTTTGGGGTTGCCACCTATCTGCATTTTTTTTAATATGAAATAAAATATGCTATTATGGACATCATACGAAAGATATTTTCATTCAAAAAAAATATTTCTAAGTGGTTTTGCCACTTATTGAGGTTTTTATATAAATTTTTTGTTTAGAGTAACTACTTAACAACTATCTCGAAAACCGCGCAACCGATTTTGATGAAATTTTGTATGTAGCTGGTGTACGAAATTCTAAGAATTTTTACGTAGGTGTTGCCATATAGGTTATTTTTTGGGGTTTCCACCTATATGAATTTTATTTTATATGAAATAAAATATGCCAGTATGGGTATCAAAAGAAAGGTTTTTTTCCTGCGTTTTGAAAAAAAAAAAAACATTTCTAAGTAGGATTGCCACTTATTGTTGCCATTTGAGCTTATTATATCTTTGAACTTTTAGCGAGCTATTCCTATATATTTGTATATTCGAATATCTCGCAAATGGCTTAGCCGATTTGGATGACATTTGGTATGTACATAGGGTACCACATTCTAAGAATTCCTATCTAGGTGTTGCCTTATAGGAGTTTTTACGGAGTTGCTACCTATCAGATTTTTTAAAAGAAATGAAATATGCCAATATGCGTATCAAACGAAAGGTATTTTCCTTCGTATTGAAAAAAAAAAAAACATTTCTAAGTAGTGTTGCCACTTTTGTTCGACAAGAAAAATCTGGCAAAGAAGTTCGTTTACCGAGAATCGCACTCACCCAAGGAGTCGCTAAGGTGCAACTTCCAGTAAGGCCAACATTTTCCATGACTGCGTATATGGATCAGGGAGAAACTTTTGAGTTTGTCGGAGTGGAGCTAAATTCTTCGATGGTCATGCATGGTATGTAATATGTGGCGTTTCCAGAGTTAAGTGACTAAATACATTTAAAGTAATGTCTCCGGAAAAAAGAAACGTACTAGGAACATGGTATGGAAGGAAGTGTTGCAAAAGATTTCATATGTATTGAATATAAAAAGTTTTACATAGTTCTATTTTTAAAAATAAAGAAGAAATCACAGAATGTTGACCGTGGAACTCTGTTGATATGTGGAACTCTGACCGACAAATATACCCATGTGACCCTAATCTTTCTCGATTATTTGATAACAATCGACAGCTGCTAACCATACAATTCAGCAACGAATCTTGGAAAGACTTGTCGAAAATTTGTTTGAGCAGCCACCAAAGAGTAATTATGTGCACTAATAAAAAATTTTAAACATATTTTTATTATCAAGCTATGTCTTTAGAAGGCTCCATTGCTGGTAAGTAAAATTATTCATACAAACAACCAGAATATCTTTATTGATGATTATCTAAATAAACTAAATTGTATGGCAACTTATGAAAATACCGAGTAGAGCTCGGTCGCCCAGGTACTTATTTCTAAATTTGACTTAATAAAAAGTAGGCTGTGCCACGCTTATTTTCAAAAATTTCTTGAAAAACAAATTTTCTGCCTTTATATTAATGTACGCACAACATTTTATGCTTATAAGTGTTTTTGTATTTTCGAAAATATTCTGTATATATAAAAAGTAGGCGTGGCTTTCATCCGATTTCGCCTGTTGTAAATACACTCAGAGATGAGTGCCAAGGAACCTGCATACCAAATTTCATTGAGATGTCTCAAAATGTACTCAAGTTATCGGGTTAGCAAACGGACGGACGGATGGACTGGTCTAATCAATTTCTCTTTTCGTCGTGATATATATAAGTCAATATCTATCTCGATGCGTTTATGACCTTACATACTACTAGGTATAAAATTCCCGAACCCTTCTGACCATAAGCTTTAAATTTAGGGGCGGACTTGTGCAACGGTTTTTTTTTGTTCAGTCTAATACACAGATTCAATACACCTTTTGCAGCTTTGTTAAAAATCAAAAGCTGTGCCAAGTTAATTGACTTCAGAAGTGATCTTTGTGCGCTTCAATTATGACAAGGATGAAGAGGGACTTTTTTTGTCCTGGCTAGTAAGATAACTTCGTAGGAGCAAGCTTGGTGCTGGGTTTTAAGTCGTGTCTTGTGGGAATATCGCGTAGTATCACGCAGTAGTATATTCTTAAGTTAGACAAGTAATAGGAGTTTTGAATGGCTGCCAACAAAATTTAACAAAAATTAAAAAACAATTAAATCAATCAATCTCAACTCTCACTGATGACACCTTCACTCACTAGTTTCGTGTTTTATTCCCATTTCTAAAGTATTATCATATCGAAGTTTTAGCTGGAATTAAAAAAGATTCTTAAAGGGATTTCCACAAATAAAAAAATAGCACCTGGTCTTATTAAAACGATATGGCGCTCGATGGTGCACTGACAGGAAAAATGAATGAAATACATTTTAAACTAATACCAAAGCTTTTAGGTGTATACCTCCTTAATACACAAAAACATCTACATGAATCGGCAAATGCCTTAAGAATTTGTTCTCTTCTATAAATTGTATTTAAACGAAATTTCATGACAGCCATTTGAACGGTGTGAAAAGTTTTGGCGGCAAAAAGTTAAGGTGTCATTGTGACCAAAATAGCAATGCGACTCTGTCAATGCTTGGCCGAATGACTGATGAATGCAGTGCTGGAGCCAAATCTACAGCTATCTGCCACTACACAAAATGCTTAATGAAATTGTGCAACCAATCGAGTGTAACGATGAGAAAAGTCAATAAAATTGATGTCGCATTGATGATGTGCAGTCAAATCAAATCTCAATACCTACGGTAGGTTAGTGGGTGGGTTTTGTACAAATGTACACAACTGCCATTGCACTGGTGAAGCATTAAAAGAGCTCAAATAGAAGAAATAAACCAGCGAACAAGCAGGTAACGAGACGGGCATCAAACCGTTAGTCCCACCACGGAATGCGACAAAATAAACAAGAAAAAAATTGTATCAACGTGGCGTCGTTGAAACTTGTGGCCTGTATAGGAGACACTGTCGCCCAACGTAATTGAAAACCACGTTCCATAATACTTGTATGGGTGTTAAAAGTAGAAGTTATTGGGCTGAAAACGGAGAGGAAAACGGAGAGGAAAATCTGAAGTAAGAAGGACAGGAAAAGGAAGGAAAGGGAGGGGAAGTAACAGGACTACCGACAAAGATGGTGCTGGGTTCAGCAAGAAGCAAAGGTAGAGGGAAAGGCATAGGGTGAGAGAGAGAGAATGTTATAGAGTGTCGAAAGATCGAGTGCTAGGAGACAGGGAAAGGGAGAAGCAGAGAATGGGAAAGAGTACGGATGAGAGGGAGACTGAGATTAAAAAAGATAGGAAAATATAAAGGAGGTGAAAGATTCACAAATACTTACAAACATATGTCCATTAATGAGATAATAAAATTTTTTATCTTATAAGACAATCTTTGAAATTGGATATTACAAATATATTCTACATATCGTAGGCGATACTGCAAAACCGTGTAACGCGCAAATGAGTAATAAGAATCAATGTAGGTTCTGCTAATTATTTTCCAAATGAACATCTCGTTTTCCTGAGAATAAATAAATAGATCTTGATGTCAGGAGCCTATAAAAGTTTGTGACACAAATGCAGCTTACGCGGTTTTGCAGTGTCATTCACTGACAGATATCCAATACTGAGGCCCATATGCAGCCGTACCTCTTGATTAATAGCCTCTGCAAAAATTCAGTGGTAAAGCGTCAAAGTTAGAGTGGCCCACCCAGGTTCCTGTCACTTTCTGCCTCTGTTCGAGTTATAACACGGTTTGCTTAGCGCATCCTGCATCTAGAGAGCTGGAGTGAATAATTGGGGACGTAAGAGTTGGTATTGATTACTCAATGATTGCTCAACGATACAACCACATCCCATAACAACACCTAGCTCACAATACATTCTACATCAAAAAGCATTATTTTTACGTTTGTCACTATGGATAGTCTGCCATATTAGTCAAACAACCAGTCATTGCTAAAAGTAGTACTAAAGCAAAAAACGTTAAAAATGTTGAATGGCTGTCTGAAAATATATAAAAATGCTGTATGAACATTTGTGTGCCTCAACGATTAAAATCGATTTTTTCCTGTGCTCCTTCAAGACTCCTGCGCTATTCCGCACCATCTAGTATATACTTTTCAACTACATACATCGCTAACGTTTAAACTGGCTTCATTTTTACTGCTGCAGCAATTTTAAACACCATCAATATTTATAGAATTAGTGCGGCGTTTGATTTAGTTGGGGGAGCGCTCGAAGGGACACCATGTTGCATGTCATGAGAGGCTTCTGTTCTTACTCGTATAATCCGACTGCTTGACAACTGGTTGAAAGCGACAGGGGAGGCAGTGCAAAGTGCTACGGATTTCTAGTCGTCAAGCCAACGTCCACCTATTATCAATACGTACACTTGACCGACTGCTATTGTTATCGTGAGTAACTTCCGTTAGAAACTCATTTACAGACCCATTTTGTTTGGTAAAATGCGATTTTCGTTAATTCACCGTTATATCACCCGCTGCAGTGCTGCACAGTGGAGAATTTTAAGATGCGTGAGAATGAGAATTTTTATTATAAATTAACCGAAAAATTCTGAATTTCTAGAATGGAAATATTAATACATTCGTTGGTAGATACTATAGTAATTAATTTTTTCGAAATCAAGCCCGTTTAATTTCAGACTTTTGTACCTTTCATGAATGTTTTTATACTTTGGTCCGATATTAGTAAGTATGAGAAGAAGAAGAGGTAGACCCACCAAGAAGCATACCGAAATGAGCAGGGCTATGAGCTGAGTCGATTTAGTCATGTCCGTCGTCTGTCCGTCTGCCCGTCTGTCCCACAGTTATGGAGGTATCTCGCTGAAATTTGGTACGGGGTCGCCATTTTGTAATATATTGATCACTTGCCGCAACCAGCAAGATTGGACGAATATTAGACATAGCCACCACACACTCGATTGTTGCAATTAAAAAGCTAGGAACGTAAATTTTTTTGCAGATATGGTACTTATTATGTATGTAAGATATAAATCCCATATAATCGACTGTTCTGATAAACGGGTTTCGACCTATGACTCTTCCAATTAAAAAGCTAGGAACATTAACTTTTGCTAATGGGTTTAGTGAAAATTTGGGTGTATATATATATATATCGGATAGGCCCCATACAACCAATTTTCCGGTAAACGGGGTTTGGGCTATATATCCTTAAAATAACAGGGTAAGTCCTTGAAGATTTGCAGTGTTCGTACTTACTGTTATTAAGGATTGATACGTATTCAGGAAAAGTTTTAAAGCCTTCGGCACAGCCGAAAACAGCGCTTACTTAACTTGTTTTGTGGTAATTCTTAGACCAATAAAGAATCATATTTGGATCACTTTTGCAGCACCATATTGGCACCATTTCAAAATTGTTTATATTGTTATAAGGGCCCCTTAAATTGTCTATCACATTCCGTGATGATTTCGGGACCATTTCGAGGTTTTGTAGGCTCATTCTATTGTGGCACGTTTATGTCAAAGTAAATGCAAACATTCCAGAAACACCTTACTCTAAATAAGCAATAATGATCGCGAAATTGCCTTGAAATAATGAAAGAAAGATCGAAGAAACTATCGAATTATGTCAAAACTATGCCAAAATGAATAACGGGTTGAAGCGATATCGCAGCGATAACCTAACTAATCCAGACCACTTCGAAGCTGCAATAATAAAATATCTCCAAAATGTTCTGAGATAATCCGGAAGTAAATTCAAACTATTTAAGCAGTGATACTGAAAGCATATGAATTAATTATCTCTAAATGGTCCCGAAATGATCTCGACAAGGGTTCCGATTTTTGTCATGGGAAATAGCAAAAAATTATTATCACAAAACTGCGTTATTTGACCTCGGAAATGAAACTGAAGCTACAGGGTGGCTGATGAAAGCCGCTACCAAAAAAAAATTATATAACTTTTTTTCTATTTAATGAATCTGGTTAATTTTTTTTAATTTGCAGATTGACTTTTACATTTAACAAAAATGGATAACTGGGACACTGAAACAAGAATTTGGATTGTCCGCCGCTATCACGCACTGGAGTCCGTAGTTTCGGTTCAAAGACAGTATAGGCTCACGTTTGGCGGCAATCCTCCGAGCAGATGGACCATAATAAGACTTGTAAACAATTTTGCCGAGCATGGGACAGTCAACAGAAGACCTTACCATCGAAACCCTTCAGTTCGAACGGAGGAAACAATCGCTGCTGTAGCTGCTGCCATACAAAACAATCCACGTGTTTCGACAAGAAGCTTATCTGCTCAAATGGGTGTAAGCAGACAGTCATTACAGTCAATTATGCACAAAGATTTGGACTTATTCCCATATAAAATTCAAATGGCCAACAAACATGTTGAACTGTCTTTTCATGTCTGACGAGGCCCATTTCGATTTAAACGGCAACATAAACAAACAAAATTGTCGAATATGGAGTGCTTCCAACCCACAGATACTCCATGAGACGGAATTGCATCCACTTCGTGTCACAGTGTGGTGTGCAGTTTCATCACGCTGCATTGTCGGGCCCTACTTCTTTGAAGAAAACGGTCACACCGTTACGGTTACTGGAGACCGTTACTTGAGCATGTTGAGAGAGTTTTTCTATCCAGAATTACGCCGAATGGGAATTTCTTTCAACTCTGTGTGGTTTCAGCAAGATGGTGCAGCTCCTCATATAGCCCAACCTGTTATGACAGAATTGCGACGAAAATTTCCCAATAAGCTGATATCCAGAAACTCCACATTCCGTTGGCCACCCAGGTCGCCTGACCTTACTGCACCTGACTTTTTCTTGTGGGGTTATTGCAAGCAGGAAGTCTTCAAAGCAAAACCAACAAATTTGAATGAACTAAGGCAATCCATTCGAGAAACAATTGCGGCTATTCCTGTCTCAACTCTCCAAGCAGTAATGAACAACTTTTTGGTAAGATGCCGCACATGTATCGACGAGCAGGGGGGCATTTAAATTCCATTATTTTTAAAAATAATTAAGCTATATTTAATAAAATGTAATGAGCTTTAACATGAATAAAAGAAAAATGAATTCCATACACTGAAAAAAAAATTATTTGAGTTTCTTAATGTAGCAAAATTCATCAGCCACCCTGTATCTAAAACCACGTTAAATACGTAGTTTTGGCTTGTCTTTTACTAATAATTTCCATAGGTTCCAGTATATGTATCTTCACGTTGTCCATCACTTTATCAAGGAGTAGCACTGCAATATTCATGGAGTTTTCTGCGCTGCCTGGTTTTAGTTAGTCTTCAAATTGGTGTAGCGCGGCTTAGGTCGTTTTATCTTGCTTATCTGTGCCAATTTATGTTATGGAAAAGATGGATGGAAAACAACTGAAGAGCATCATATATGTGCGGATCAGAAATTGAGTTGCGCAATACTACCCTCTACCCAAACTAGATATTTATACGTTCCCAATAAGCTTTAACACTTTGTTAGGTTAGGTTATGTCATAGTCCCTAGGGACCTTTATATTAACTTGCAGTTTCACAACCTTCGGCCTGGACGTTAAAAATCAGGAACGGACTTGCTGTTACTTTGGTTCAGCATCGGATAATAGTTAGCACGAAAACCGCGTCCACTAAAAAAGAAACTTGACAAAAAAATGGTGAATGCATAAAGCTTATAGGGGGTCGCGACTTTAGATCTCCTTATATGAAAACTAGAAGAAACAAGTAAGGAAGTCTAAATTCGGGTGGAACCGAACATTATATACGTAGTAGCGATCTATTATGGCATACCAACTTACGCAGGTCTATTTTAATACTTTTCAGTTCGTATTATAAAGCCAGCTGATTGTTTTCAATGAAACCACTTCTGTTATTAGTTTTGAGGGGTAAGTGTGTGCATTATGTCTGCAAGAGCTTACTGATATTGCTTACATGGTTACAGAAATATCGCTTTTTACATTTTACAAGTTTTTCAGAGCGAGGCGTGGCCCTCAACCGATTTCGCCCATTTTTACAACAAACAGTTATTTTTATATATTCAATATTTTCGCCCAATTTGGTTTCAACAAATCAATTTTTACTGGAGTTAAGGCATAAAAAAAGTTTTGTGGAACAATCAACTAAAAAAGGGCGGGGCCATGCCCATTTTCAAAAATTTATAGTTGTCTCTTCGTTCACGGACACTTTGGAAGTGAAACAAAAATGAAATAAAGCTATTTTTAAGCCTATTAAATATATCTATGATCCTTTTTAAAATCTTTCATATAAAAGTGGTTGTGGACCATAAACGATTTAGCCATTTTTGCCGGAACCTTCCTTGTATTGGTGGAAATCTGTGTGCTGAACTTAGTTTCGATATCTTTAACGCTTTTTGATTTATGAATAATAATATTTGTACATTTTACTTAATAAGAAGTGGGCTGTGACACGCCTATTTTCAAAAATTTCTCGAAAAATTTGTTCTCTGTCTTGATGTTAATGCACACACCACATTTTATCCTTATAGGTGTATTATGTACTGAATAATCACTTTTTTGTGTTTTCGAAAATATTCTATATATAAAGTGGGCGTGGCTATAATCCGATTTCGCCCATTTTAAATAGCGCTAGGAGATGATTGCCAAGGAATCTGCATACCATATCTTAGTAAGATATTGCAAAACTTACTCAAGTTATCGTGTTCACAGACATTCTGTAATGATTTTAAATTGATCAATTAGCATTTGGCTTTATAAGTGGCTATAGGGTCCGAGAAGAGTAGGTTGCACAAAGCAAAACGCAAAAATATTTTCTGGATCTGTTCAATTCTTGCAATATGGCAATGATAATACGGGAGCCAAATGCGGCAGGCATAGTCAAGTTTGAATCGCACAAACAACGAATATAAGAGCTTTAGCGTATAAGAGTTAGCAAAATCCGAGCTATGACGCCTAACAAATGCAAGCGTGGCATACGATTTCGAAATACATAAGTTAATATGACTTGCGAAGGTAAATTTGGAATCAAAAATTACTCCCAAGACTTTAATTTCACTTGTCCGGGACGGGGGCGAGTTAGATATATGATATGAGGTATCAATGACATTAACACGCTTCGAAAAAGTGAAATAAAATATGAAAACACTTTTTTATATTGAGTGTTAGCCGATTATTATAACACCAGGTACTTAATTTATCCAAGTCTAATTGCATCAATTCAGAGTCATGATGGCTATTGATAAGAGAATATATCTTAAGATCATTCGCGTAAAGCAGAAATTTTACTGCAGAGAAGCAAGACCGAATAACATTGAAAAACAGGATAAAAAACAGTGATCCCAAGGTGCTTCCTTGTGGAACACCAGAGCGGGCAACGAAAGCAAGTTACCTAACATTATCCACAACAACCATACAACGGCCATTGTGTAGGTAGGATTCAATCCAACTCAAAAACACTGAGTGGAAACATATACAGGCAAGCTTTTTAATCAGGATTACATGGGAAACCCGATCAAATGCTTTAGAAACGTCTGTATATACTGTGTCAACCTGACATCCTGACTGAAAAGCTGCGATGCAGTCATTAGAGAATATAGCTAGCTTAGACACAGTTGACCGTCCTGGAAAAAAGCCATGTTGCTCTGGACACACAATGTTCTTAACTAAAAATATTAGTTATTCTTGGATGATGCTCTCAAAGAGCTTTGCCGTGGCGGAAAGTTTTGAGATAGGTCTATAATTGCTAATATCATTTTTATTGCCATTTTTAAAAATAGGTGTGATGAAAGCCACTTTCCACGGGTCAATAAAAGTGTCCGAAATAGGGAACTGTTAAAAATTAATAACAGTGGATAAGCACGAGAATCGCACTGCTTATACAAAATTACAGACATACATTCAACGTCGGTATTTGAAGACTGTTTAAGTCGAGAGATGCCACTAAATACATCGTCAATAGACAGTACAAGACTTCCAAAATCAATCGATGGTTTTTCCTCCTGAAGATTTTGATATAAATAAGTCAATATCTATCTCGATTCTTTTATGTTACATACTACCGTTAGGCGTATTAAGTTAATATAACTTGTATGCGAAGCACTACTAGATATAAAAATATAAATCATGTATGTATAAAGGTCTAAAGCTGCCAGTCTTTCAATAGTTACGAATACCATTGAGACTTTATATATTAAATCCCAACTGATTATTAAAATTATTTTATTACTTTTGATTCTCAAAACCATACACTGTGAGGTGTTGCTCCCTTTGGCAAATGCATGCACCGGTGTTAAGTGGTCTAACAGTGGGGGATGAATACCGTTATGACCATTGCACACTAATGCAATTAACTTGATTACGTACTTGAGGCTTTTCACAATCACACACACATCTACATGCATGCTTATATAAGAGATTATATGTGGTTACATCAAAGCCGTGCAAAGAGCAATGGTCTGTGACATTCTTCTAAATCTGTTTTAGTACTCGTTGAGCTTTGAGCAATCGCCGCTTCTATCGCTTCAATTGCATGACTACCTCCTGCTTTTCTGGTGATTGTTGCTCTTTGAGGATGTGACGCCGTATCCAATCACCTGCACTTCCTACTCTATTCCATTCACCGGTGAAGCATTAATGATCAGCTGCCACCTTTAGGTGTACCAATCTTACCTGTTTTGTCACACACACGACAAGTTTGAGTTTGATAGACTAGATTTTTATTTGCTTACTTTATGAATGTTTAGTGGGTGTTTGTGTGTGAATATGATTTAGCCCTGATGGAAATGGCACTACTTTAAAGAGTCGTTTTTATTTAAGCAACACTGTTTGAAGCTTTTACTTCCCACTAAGCAACTAAACTTAGTAATGGTAGCGTTTATAGACTGTGATGTTTGCTATACCCAAACACCGCACCTGTTTCCTTCATTTAGAACGACAGAACGACATTATAACCATTTCAATCGGTTTGATGTAGGCTCCTGTCTGTCCTGTAAAGGTTTACAGCAATTTTGGTAATATTGAATGTTCTGGAAATTTGAGATAGGCAGTCCCAATTACTTCCGCCTTGTCTGAGCTAAGCTGTAACTTTATTTAATGTCTGCCTGGACGAATTAAGACCCTCCTTTTCTCTTTTTGACATGCTGCTTTCATGTTTGCCTTCAAATGTTTAGGGCCTACGGAGATTTTAATGACAGAAATACACCGGAAGCTGACCACTTTTGAATCTGTTTTTAAAACACTTATTCTGAAGATACTTTTATATTTAAAATGTGAAATTCTTTCAGAAGCTTATAGCGAGAAAACTCACATATAATCGAGGGTAATCAGTTTCCAAAGCTGTTTATTGAGATTTATAAAATTTTCAAAGTAGTTTTACTGGTCAGCTGGGTACCGCATATGCATAGTTTTTAGAAAAGTGTGCAGTGCAAAGCCCCCAAGCAGTATTCAGTTTTAACTTGTCGAGCTCTGAACCTATATGGTTGATGATATTTGGATATATATAAATTATATATCAATATGTCAAATATTCAAGAAAAGTGGGCGTGTTACGCCCACAGCAAAGAGACAGCTTTGTTCGCTCTATATATACATATATTTAAAGCCCTCTCTCGACGAACAAAATTCACGCTCTATGAGTATCCTACCACAGCTATCCTTGAGTATGGCTCGTAATCATGGAAAGTGTCGAGAGAAGACGAGATGGCCCTTGGAGTATTTGAGAAAAAAGTTCTCGGAAAAATGTATGGTCCTTTCCATCATACCAAAGGCGATTATCGAAGGACATTGAATGATGAGCTGTACCAGCTTTACACAGATTTGAAAAGTGCAACGAATTAAAGCCCAAAGACTCCGCCGGCTGGGTCATGTTATGCAAACAGACAAAGAAGGTCCAGCCCAAAAGATTTTCCTATCGAAACCCAAATTCGGCAGCAGGGGAAAGGGAAGACCTCGACTGAGTTGGAAAGAATAGGTGGAATTTGACTTCAACTTCTTTAGTGTTTCCGATTGGCGTTAGTTATCGATGAAAAGGGATGACTGGCGTGAATCTCGTCGGCGGTTAAGCGCCAATAAATGATGATGATGATGATTTACAAGCTATTTTTATTTATGTTTGGGATTAAGAAGGAAAGCGAGAAAAATATTAATTGTAGGAAAGGTAGTAATAGGACGATTAAGAGGAAATGGGAGGGGAAAAAATAAGACGCAAAGTAAGAACGGGAACAGAAGGAAGAGCGGAAACTAGCAGGAGAAGAAGAAGAGAAAAAGGCAAAGTAAGGATATATGAAAGAGGAAAAGGTGATGGAAGAAAAATAAAAAGAGATGGAGTTGGACGGAAAGATGTAGAGATATCTATAAATGCGGGGAGGAAAATGTAAAATTGTTCAAAGTAAATTTCAAGCAAAACAAGGTGTGCCGGTCTACCGGTAAATAAAAAATATATTTTTAATAGGGATAGCAATTTTACAAAATATTTTAAAACAAAACTTTATGTAACGAAGATATTGGAGCACAATTTTTGAAGTACCTAAATTCGGTGATAGCTCCTTAGGTAAGAATACAACCAAACTAACTTAGGTGCTATCCACCTTTATCCCGCAGGGCATATTTCTGTAATAGACTGCAGTCTGCTCATTTTGTCGACATAACTATGGTGGTTATGGCATTGAATAGCTGTTTGTGCTTTTCTAATTTTATTGAAGTTTTTTGGTGTTAGCACTTCTCACTTCAATTTTAATTAGGTTAGTTATACCGTGTGTGTGAGTGGCGATTTTTGTGAATATGTCAGCAAACTCGTTTAGAACAAATTCTTGTCAGTAAAATGTTAATGGTTGGCTTTTAAGCGAATTGTCTTAAATTTTATTGGAATCGTTCCACATAATTAGATATGTATGTATGTGTGTTTATAAAAGTAGGTGTAGTTTTATGAGCTAGTTTACAATAGAATTTTAGCTAACTAACACAATTGCACTTGAAGATCATGCATTTGGGCACTTAAAATACTACAATTTTGGCACAAAGCTTTATTTGGCTATTAGCATAGAAACTTTCTTCTAGTCAAACACTTTATAGAAGGATTTGTGAGTTGAATAATTCAAGGTAATTTTGATAATTATGAGAGTAATGTTATAGCATTTTGATGCACTCTGACACACTTTACGGTAATTTTTGGTTTTGGATGTTTATTGGGCAGCTTGAGGTAAGCCATAATGGTTGCCTTGAATATTTAAAAGAAAAAAAAAATGAGTTCTTCATGAATTACAAAACTGCTTAAGCTTTTCATTGAACACAAAACTTTTTCGAAATTGAACAAAGCTGGTAAGTGTTGATTCATATGTTTCATGGGTCCCCTACAAGACTTGGTGTTTGATGAAAATCTAGTCGATAGTGAACTTTACTTGAAGCTACAATATTTAGAAAACTGTTTCAGTGATGGGTACTTTGTCGCCCTTCGTGTGGTTTTTGCAGGCTACACTTAAGTTCAAATCAAGTACTTGGACCATATTTTCCATTAAAGTTGATTATCGCCTTTTGACAACTCCTTACTTTCAATACTCAATTGATATCTGAATATCTTATAATTAAAAATGAATGTGTGCCTGTGTGTTCTTTATAGGCGTCCAAAGTACTCAACCGATCTTTGTGGAATTTTTGCAGTCTATTTTTGTGGGTTCACTGCCCTGCAGTCAACTGCCACATTCTATTTCGTTAACTAAATATAATTTCTTGGTCTTATTCATACCAGTTTGAGCGAGTGCAACGTTTCCGCTATCATAAACAGCAACAACCCTATAAATTTGTCGATACATACTACATACCTACGCGAGCGAAAAAAAAGCAACTCAGTATTCGGGCAGCAATCGTTCAGTTAACAGTGCCGTCCTGCATATTAATTATCTTTACCTAATATTCTGACAGACAGTTTCACGAAGCAATTTAAGTGAAAAATTATTTTTTCCACGGGCAGATTTCAAATAAAATTCGGATAAAAAAATAATTTTTCATTTAAATATCTTTCGTGAAACCGGTTGTGAGTATTTAAATATTCATTTAATTAAATTAAATATAAAACTTTCTTGCAAATAATATTTCTTATAGTAAAAACATCATCCTTTTCGAATTTCATCCTTCAAATAGTACATTTGGGTTGCAGATCATGCACGCACGTGCATGTCAACAAAATCACCCTTATTTTTTTCGACGTCGCTACTGCATAATGGCGTACCAGCGACGCAAAAACGAGTAAGCAGTGCTCTAATGAAACCACGAAAGAAAGTGAACACGAAACAATCTCTTGTCAAAGCAATTGAGTAAGTAAATGACATTTCTTTTTGGAATAATCCAAGTAACCTTCTTCTGATGAAAAAGTTTTTAAGAAATTCATAAAAAAAATTTGAATTTTTGTTTGTTTTCAGGGTTGATTTATTGTGATTGTGAAATGCAGTTTATATAAATAAAATAAAAAGGAATAATGGAATAGTTAAGAAGCTGCAAAACCGAAAATGGCAAGCAGAGACACGTACAAGATGGTTAAAATAGCACTTTTAAAGAAATTTAGTTACTAAGAACTTCCTCGAGTTACCTCCGAAACTTAAATTTTTCTCCATCAAAAGCTAATATTTTCTTGAATTTACCTAATTTTATAAAAAAGATATTTTTACAAGTGTGGATTAGATTCTACCTGTGATTAGTATTTAAATTTTCCATAAAATGTTTCAAGAAAGCTTAAAGATTTCTGCCTGTGAAACCTTGCTAACATGGAAAAATGACGCCCACATATTTTGTGTTTGCTTTGTGTTTCACTAATGTCCACAGATCATTGTCAATGTCTCTTAAGCACTCACGGTAGATTCAGAAGTTCGTTGGAAACGATTCAGGCTGTACATAGTTTTTTGGAGAATCCGCCAGGTTATAAAAGCTGCAATTCCTTAAAGCTAGGAATTTGTTTAGTTAAAGTAAATGATATTTTATGTATAGATATGTGTTCTATTTATAAAAAAAAAAGGGGAAAAGGAAGAAGAAGGAGATAATTTGAGAATTAGAGGATGTGTTAGAGGAAAATGAAGAGGGTAAAAGGAACTCACGGAATATGGTTGTGGGGAAAAAAGATGAAATAGAAAGAAAAATTAAGATATAGGAATAAATTTCAAGAAAGCGCCAAGTGCGGAGGGAAGAGCGTACAATTGATTAAATGTAGGGAATTTAAATTTTAAGCAGGACAATATTTGCCGGGTCTGCGAGTAAATAATATCTTAACAGATATTTTTATATCAACAGAGCTACCTAACAACAACATTAGTCCCAAAGTGATTTTCTGTCACTGACATTTTTTTAATTAGATGTTATACTAAACCATATTCCCAATCTGTCGACATTCCCATTTCTTCAACATCGACCTGACACATCCATATTGGCATCTAAGTCCTTAAGAGAAAAGATTGCACAATTTAACCATTTAGAATATTTCTTGTTAACTTTATTTTTCGCACCAAATATGCTTTGTCGTAATCAACTTTTGCTATTTGTTCTTCAGTGAATGGAATAATGCTCTTTCTGATGGACAGATAAAAATCCAGGTATCTACTAAAATTTAATTTTTTATAAATAAATCCATATTAACATTAGCGGGAAATACTATATTATCTTTGTTTTTTTTTACTATTTGAAGCTTGACCAACACAGAACAACACAGTAAATTACTTGACGGGTTTTTTGCATTATTTTTTTTGGCATTTAAGCTGTGGAAAATACTGTCGTGAATATTTTTTTCTATAAAAACTGCATCTTATAAAACTTTTTTCGAAAACGCGCCATAAAACCACCCATTTATTTACGTTTATTATTTACGGCGTTTATTTCAAATATAAAGGCAGTGTTTCTATCTTAAAAAATATAAAAAACATACTTTTACATACTTTTAAGTTATACCTTTGTAAACTTAAGCATATATGAAATTTTCTGCAACGAATTTTCGGGTGTAGCAAATGGCACGTCTTAACCAGGAAACTCAATATTTCCTAAAAGCACTTTGGAGTGGTTTCCCTACAGATTTTGTAATGAAAAAATATTATGTTTAGATAAAATATATTAAATTGCATTTTTGGCAATTTTTTTTAAAGATTCCAACTGAACGCACTCTCACAGAAAAAAAATTCAAAAATTACTAACTTTAAAAGCATTTTGTTGAAAACTCATTGCTTAAAAACAACAACTAAGACCATGCCCTTTATCTTGGATAAATTACTTTTCCAATAATACCAAACAAGTTGCCATAAGTGACAATATGTTTTGTTATTTTTGGCCGCTTATGCACCACTGTGCGCGTGGTCACTTAATATTATATTGGAGGCTCACAACTAAACACTGTTTCCAAAATCACTGATCTCGGTCGGGGTGGTCTTTGATTCCAAGTTCACATTTCAAAGCCATCATAATAATATCTTAGCTAAGTCGTACTCTATGCTGGCTTTTGTCAGACGTTTCTGTTTAGATTTCTCGGGTCCGCATACTTTAAAAACACTCTTTATTTTACTGTTACGATCAAAGCTAGAACATGCTATTATTATTTGGCTTTCGTTTTATTCTTGTCACTTCAGTCGTTTGGAGAGAGTTCAGAAATCTTTATACGCCCCCTTCATTTTGAACTTCCAGTTCCCGCTTATGAATCTAGATGTATGCTTATAGATCTTAAGACACTAAATTATAGGAGAACTTTCTTATCTCGAACTTTCTTTTTTAATTTGATTACTGGGGTGGTGGACAGCCCCTTTTTACTTGAACGGCCGGTTCTATCGCACCGGAATGACCTGGGTTTTTTCATCCGGCCAAGGGCTGTTATTTCAGTGTAACCCTGTCCAATCTGGGGCAGGGCGAGGCACTGTTAACAACAACAACAACTTGAACGTATTTTCTTTATTATTCCTAATATTTGTTTAAGGAATCATGCCATATTTTATGTTGGGCTGGCGAGGACCTACTATGAAAAGAGGTTCACAATCCTCCTTAATGACCTGTTAAATTAGTTAGTATGTAGTTTGTCTACACTTGTAATTAGTCTGTAAGCAATGTTACAATTTCCAGATTAAATTAAATAAAAAAAAAAAAAAAATGGAAGAATCAGTTTAAAAGTGACACCACTGCAAATGCCAAACATGTGTTAGTGATGCTTGCTTAAGTTGATGTTATTGTATTAATCGCTGATAACCATCGTTTGAGTGGTTTAGGCAGATCAATTTTTGTTGGTGACCTTTTCAAGAATTTTCATGTATTATTTCTATTTCTTTTTCGGCTCTCTACCTATGCGTCTTTCTTATACACAAATTGGTGTTAAGCACCACACGAATCAGCTTTTCCGACGAGCTTAGCTGGTGCCCTGTTGTTTCACAATGAACTTCCTTGTGTGAACTTTCTTGAACGATTATAATGTGATTGTGACATTTTATTGCTCTAAACGGTATCAAATTAAATGCATAATGTTAAAGTCGATATTGAGAGCTCAAACATTTTCCCATAAAAGAGATATACAAAGTTAAACCCATGCCATTTGACATGTTTCTATTATTCTCTTTTTAGCAGTCCTTACGTATTGAATTATTTTATTTCTTAAATTTAACTCAAATTCAAAAAATGCTAAGCAAGCCATCCCATGTCATGTTACAATTTATTCTAACTAAATGCGCAGACTTTACATTCGCACTCAAAAGAAAATAATTAACGCCAAAACCACATTTAGTAAATTAGCTTTATTTAAATGTAAATTTATACACGACAACTCACTACTTAACACGTTTTTTAAAAGGCACATTAACCAAGACTTATCACACGGCTCGTCAGTCAAAGCTTCATCAATGCTAGCAAAACAGAACAAGTAGTTTGGGTCATAGCCTAAATTGAATTGGCATCCGTTGGGAGCAGCAATCGTACTTGGACACATCTGGTATCTTTAGTACTTTAGACCCATGCAAATGTGTGAAAATACATTAAATATATATGAATATGTGTGTATAAAAATGATTACCCTGTAGGAAATTTATAGTGCTATAGGAAAAACCTTTAATATTAAAACAGTGCACGTTTAGTGTATTGAGAGCCTTTACTACTTTCAAATAAATATTTTTACTGCAAAAAATTGGAAAATTAAAAACCGCGAGAGCCTGGAGAGTTTAAACTTACCCTCTCTAGATACCTGTTCTATAGTTTCAAGCTAGTTGCAAACTCAAAAATTTAGATATAATTTCTCAGTACATACATCTTCGATTGTTCTGAACGATCTATGCATTTTTAATTTAGAGTCTTAAGATTAAATCTAACCGTTATGCTCCTACGATTATACAAAATAATGCAATCAATACAATTGTGATAACTGTAATAGTGAATGTAATAACTCACCCTTTTGCTATAGCTCAACTGCAAATAATATTATATTAATTTAGTCATTAAATATGTATTTACTTAGCCGGCGGCTTATGCTGAAATCTATACACGCTCACGTTCTATTACTAACTACCCAACAAGCATTTTAAAAATAATTTAAAGTAAACTTGCTACAGTAAGCGAAATGTAAGCTTTTTCAGTTTCAATTTATTTGAAAGTTAAAAGTAAACTTTTTATAAACTTCAAAAAAAAAACTGTTACAAATCATTTCACTTTGAAAGTGAAATACAAATGTTTAAAAAGAAATTATAGAAAATCTATCTGTCAGTTTTTTTCTTTTAAACTTAAAATATTTCTAATTCTTTTCAGAAAAGATTTTACATGAGAATGACGACACAAAAGCAAAAATCGTGGCTGCACCTTAACCACTTTCGCAATCTGCTAATAATTGGTTTAAGTTGCCGCATTCAATGTATGATTTGAACTTTTTTATTTATTTTATTGCAACAGCTAAATAATATAAAATATATCGCTTGAATAAAACTTAAGAAAAATTATTTACAAAAAGCTTTTCTTGGAAATTGTTTTCAGGCTTACATTAATAAACGTTTATTTTCAAACGTTTTATAAACGAAAAATCAGAATTTTGTAAGTTTAATATTTATTTCGGAAAGCTATTTAAAAATTTATTTTAAGTTTACTTTGCTTGTTGTGTAGCTTATTCGTTACAATTCCAATTCAATCATACCTCTCGCCTTCTATGACCGGTGCCGGTCTCTACAGTAAGCTATAAAACTACGATTACAGTTGCAGTAGTGCTAAAAGCTAAGATTTTACGATTATAAATACAATGATGATAACAATGTATTTCAAGATTACCACCACAGTAATCTTAATTCTTAAAAAGCAGTTAAATAGAATTATAAGTGCAGTAATGATAATAATGCATTTCATAATTATTTGCATGATTTATTGACGATTAAACTAATCGCAATTTAAAAATTTTTAAAATACAAAAAGTAATTTGAGCATTTGTGATTGTAATTTAATAATATGTATGTGTCACAGTATATATGATATAGGTCATAGAATATAGATTATTGATGATAGATTATAGATTGCTGATTATAGTTTGTAGATTATTGATTATAGTTTGTAGACTATAGATTATAGATTACAGATGATAGATAATTGATTATAGATTTTTAATAATAGATTATAGATTACTGATTATAGTTAGTAGATTATAGATTACAGATTACAGATGATAGATAATTGATTATAGATTTTAAATAATAGATTATAGATTATTGGATATACCTTTTAGATTATAGATTATAGATTACAGAAGATATACAATTGATTATAGATTTTAGATAAAAGATAATAAATTATGAATTATAGATTATGGATTATAGATTCTATATTATAGATTACTTATTTATTTATTAAGGCAATGGAAAATAAATAAAAAATTCAGTATTCATTATTAAAAAAAATTTGAGTGATGAGTGAAATGTTATTTGTTATTAAAAAATTTTGAATAAAGAATAAACATCAATTAAATTAATTCAAGCTTTTTAAAATAGAAAATAAGCACAACGAGATACAGCAAAATTATACCCATATGTGCCTATAAATACAATGTTTACTTATGGAGATTTTTTGGATTATTTCTGTGTAAATTGAGATTGACTGAGGTGATTTGACTTTAGTTCGGGGTCATTGCTTGACAAAAAAACGTTTTGGGTGGAACTAATTGCTTCCTTTCGGGTCTTTTCAGGACCATTTCGGAATTGTTTTAGGGATTATATTAGGACTCTTTGGACCATTTTAGAATTGTTTTAGGGATCGTTCTGGTTTGGTTTGTGGGAGTTTTCAGGTAATTTCGATGTGGTGCTGTCTATTATCTAGAAAGTAATTTTAATAAAATTTTCTGAAAACATATACTACCACCAAACCAATAAAAAACAATTGAAAAGCGTTTCAGTAAAAAGAAATCATTTGACAGTTACGGAAATGTACGTTGATCGCCTTTTACTTCTCAGATGTTCAATAACATAAGCAATAACAATCCCTAAGTGCCCAAAAAAAGCTTCAAAAACAATTCCAAAAATGTCCCGAAATAACCCGAAAAAGTCCCGAGAACAATATCGAAATCCCCCCGAAAAGCAGTAAGAAGTTTCATAAATATTCTCCCAAGAAGCCTCGTAAAAATTTTTTATTTTTTTTTTGTGTTGTTAGGAAATACTCGTAATCCCGAACTTAAGTCAAATAACCTCTGTGAATTTCAATTTACACAGAAATAACCCAAAAACTCTTCATAAATTCACATTATATCTATAGGCATATATGGGTGTGCTTATTTTTTATATTCAAAAGCTTGAATAATAATTGATATTTTATTCTTTATTCAAAAATTTTTGAATAACAAATAACATTTCACTCATCACTCAAATTTTTTTTAATAACAAACATTTTTCGTCACTCGTCACTTAAATTTTTCAAAAGGCCCATTTCTTTTATAGATTATGGATTCTAAATTAAATAAAATTTTTAAAATTTGAATTCAAATAAATGTACCTGAAATTCGTTCAAAATTTAAATACTTTCAAATGGTTACTGAATTGCTTATTTTAAAAGAGGTCGAGCGCCAGTTACAGCTCAACCATATATAAACGCACAGCGTTTGTCGACGCAGACAATTTTTAAATTGGCTCGAAAGGCGCGGAATTAAATTTCGGTTGCTCTCATACAATTTCTATTGGCATGAGACATTTTTGACAAAAAATTGACGCTGCGCGCTTCTATATGGTTGAGCTGTTATACATAGAACTAATTTCTTTTCTTCAGCCTAAGTTTACTGCTTCTGAGCAACAGTTTTTACTTTTGATGTCCTGCGGTGAATAATCTTTAATACTTATATATACATTTAAATCACATGGCCTAGCTAAATATAAGAACTGTTTCAATACTAAAACGTTCTCCAACAAATGTGCCTTGAAGGATTTGCTACGCGTAACTTACTATCCTTTAATTTTTCACTGAAACATAAAAAATGGGACGAGTAAAATGCAAAAATGTATAGTACGCTTGAAGAGTTTCAATGAAAAACTCATAGTTTCAACAGACGGTTAGCTGTTAAAAGCAAGAGTTTGAATGTCACACAGAGTCAATTTCAGTAAATAAATTCAAGACCAGAAAAGTTGGCTTTAAGGTGCTTAGACTACATTTATACATCACAGTTCCATGACTGCGTTAATAATATAATATTAAGAGAGTCTGTGGACTATTGTAAAGTTGGCATGGATATAGAAAATTAATAGATACCTGAGCTGAACTTTTGCTCCATCATTGGAATATCTTGGTAGGGAATTCCGGGTTTATTACATTCATTAATAGCCTCTCTTACATTCCAGTTAGATCGCCACCACAAATACATAGAAGGAAATTAAAATATTTATGAACTTTGTAGGGAAAGTCCCCGCAAAAATTAAGATAGTTGTTGAAACAGCTGTTTTTCATCCCAACTATGAACGATACAGTTTTAGGTGCAAAAAATTGGTTCAAGTTCAATAAACTACCTGTTGTGAGACTTATTCAGTGTAATCAAAGCAACGGTAGGCAGATTATCAGCTATGTTTTTTAATCCTAGATTGCTAGCGAAAAGATAAAGTACTTACTGCCATAGAGATTAAAAGCGTATTTGCGAATTGAAAATCATGCCTCCATTGCTTTTTTGTTTGTAGATTTAGGTTACTCCGATTTAAATATTAAAATTGAAGATTTATTTGGCCCGGCTTCTTAGGAAGCTATAACGCCATAAATAATTCTTGATTATTATTACTTTTTATGTTTATTTGTTTATTTATTGAATAGTTTACAAATAGAATAATTCTTGCAGACTAAATTTGAAAGTGTACATAAAGACAGCATGAGGGTACTGTAAAGAAGAATATAAAGTAAAGTATATGTCTGAAGTTTACAACCAATTAGTTACAGGTTACAGGTTACGAGTTAAAATGAAGAAATTAATATACCAAGTATATAAAGTAAAAATCATCCAAATTTAACTTTCTGAACATAGCAGTTTACAAACAGGTATAAGTGTAGTATACTTATGTTTATTATATGCAAGCTCAGTAAGGAGCTGATGCATAGTGGCCAGAAGGAGGCACATGGTCTAGGAAGGGCTCATCAGAATCAGCGAACACGAAGGTTGAAAACAAGAGTTTTAATCTCGTTGCATGCTCGTATAAATATAGATGTTGTGTTGTTGATGTTGTCGGATTGGACGTGATTCCGGAAGGACGTGTTTCCAAGCCACAACTAAATTTCAATGGAAAGCAGATATCTCTTAATAGAGAAAAGCGAATCAGAGGTAGGTAAGGTTCATGCAACTCAAAAACTTTATCTGCAAGTGCCTAAAAAAATCGGCTGAAAATACCTAGATGGCCTAGTAGGGATATTAAACATAATTTCACCAAGCAGATATGGGCTACTCTCCAGCCCTCTTAATAGTTTTAGCATAAATAAAGCACAGAGAATTTTACCACGCCTTTGCAATGTAGGCAGATGAAAAAGTTTAAGACGACTACTGTAGGGAGGAAGATTCCTTACCGGCTCCTATGGAAAGTCACGTAATGCAAGAACAATAACTGCCTTTGAACCGATTCCAATTTATCACAGTGAATCTGATAACTCGGGTTCCAGACTATGGACGCATATTACAAAATTGGCCTTACCAGCGAAGTAAAAAGTGTTTTGGTTATCTAAGGGCCATTGAATTCTTTGGACCATCGCTTAATGAAAGCTAACACACCTTTAGCCCTATTAACACTATTCTCAATATGAGACTTGAAATCAATTTCCATTGTAACACCTTGGTCAAGGCAGCTAGATACCAGCGCAATACGGTATCCCCAATGATGTAACTATGCACCGGTATTGATTTTCTGATAAAGCATATATATTTGCATTTCTTTAGGTTGTGTGCCATGTAGTTCACATCATACCATCTCACTAAGTTATTAAGATCTGCTTGAATACTACATGCCTTGTTTTCAGCGGTTTTGATGGGCATAAAAAGTTTGACATCATCAGCATACATGAACGACTTGCAGTGCCTAAGAATAGTGGGAAGGTCGTTAATGAACAACAAAAACAAAATGGTTCCAAGTTGGCTGCCTTGAGGCACATCAGAAGAAACATCGATTAGGCCAGATAAACTATTTCTAAAGATCACTTTTTGTGATCTGTCCTTTAAATAAGATGATGTCCATACGCAATGACAATTGCTTTGCAATATTAGATTCAAATAGCTTGGTTATGACGCTAAGCTTAGAAATGCTTCTATAGTTCACTACGCACGTTTTACTTTCACTTTTGTAGAGAGGTAAAATGTATGACTCCTTCCAAATTCTAAGAAATATACCTTGACTCAAAGGCGCGTTGAATATGTTTGCTAGAGGTATGTAGAGAAATTCAGCACATTTTTTCAGGACAATTGTAGGGATCCCATCAGGATTCCATTGTAAGAACACTAGATGTGAGACTCTCCAGATGTGAAAGAACATCACTAACTGAAACATTTGGAAGTTTGAAGTCCAACACAGGCAACGTGAATGGGTAAGTGGGCGTTTGCGAAAGGGACTCAGCAGAACAAGGATAATCAGATTTAAAAAAGTCTGCAAACATATCGGCAATACAGGCATCATCATTTGACATCAACTCTTTGTATTTCCTTAAGGATGGGAGTTCCTTAACGCTACGTTTTGAGTTAACGAAATCAAAAAAGCCTTAGGGTTGCTAGAAATTTGAACCTTCATTTTGGTTATGTAAATCTTGTATAATTTTTTATTACAAATGTTATATTTATGCCGAAAAATGGAATAAACACCATAGCCAGTTGTGGAACCAGTTCTTTTATATTTTTTGAACCAACGTGTCTTTTGGTTTTTCTAGTAATTATGTTCTCTCGTGTACCATCCAGTATTAGACGATGACTTTGAGGGACACATGAACAAAATATCGAGTATAAAGTATTGTTAAAATGCAGGGCACTACTTTCCACATCGCCACAAGTAAACGTTGTTGTAAGTCCAACTATACATTTTTGTGTAACTACCCTACAAGACGATGCTGATAGATGCATCACATTTTTCATATTGCTACTACAAATCTGATGTGCGATTTGTTCTACGCCCTGGTGACCTCTTCAGCGCTTCCTTTCAAACGACGGCTCATGTGAAGGTAAGCTGTCTTGTAGGGTATAAAATTGAAACACAGTGAATTCAAGCAATTTGCACCCAGGTACAGTGGTGAATTACCTACCATCGATTTGACGGCGTCCAGTTGCATTCTCTGTTGGACCTTCTTATGGTTATACGTTCTTTGACAGTTTACTTATAATTTCGTTATTCACTAAGTTGCGCTAATCTTTATGTTTATCAGCTTTTCAATCTTTCTTTTTCACAAATCGAATTTCTTCTTTTTCAAATCAAATCAGTCTTTGCGTTCTTCAGTTCTATTATTCAGAGCAAGAGCTGACCAATTCCACTTTTTAAGTCCAACCAAAACCAGGCATGTTCATAAAATTGGTTGGACTATACGTTAGCTTTTCACGTCCTTTCCAGCCAACGACACTAACGGAAGAGCGCCGAACAGTGAAATCTCAGCTGTTACACAGGTCTGAGGTAGTGAGGCATCAGAAACCTAATAAGAAAAAATTTTAATTTTGATCACAACATTTAAGTGCGTGGAAGTCGTGTGCGTAAGTATCCCGTACGTGTGTCGATCTATCTTAAACCTGAGTATGACTCGTTGGAGCGCAGCAGGGTTATCCACTACGATCATTTATCATCAAGGTATACTAAAAGTGTTGCTAGATGCCGTAAAAAAAGTTTGCAAAATGAAGAGAAAACTTCTTGAAAGTATTGCTTTTATCCACCACTATTTTATAGTAGCATAACAAGTTGAGCGCTTAGCATTCCACAAAATGAAGTGCAAACGCAAATGCGTATAAAACAAAAAAAAGAAGATAGTGATACTAATAAGATAATTGGGTTATATTGAAAACCATTTATCAAACGTACTCATTGCATCATTACGAACTGTCGTAAGTCCCATAGTATACATATTTGTATCATTACTAACTAAATATATTCGTAATTCCAACTGTTCCATTTTCTTTTGTATTTCTCATATAACAATTTTCTTCACTTTTCTCCATTCAAAAGTCTTGAATTGAATGGAATTTACTTTGTTGGAGCATCACCTAAATCTGTGCGTTACTCTCACCCTCTGGCAAATGAAAAATTACTCTGTCAAATATGCTTATTAATATGAACAAACAATTTAAATGAATGATTCAATGGTACTCAAGGGATTAACAATGGTGGTGATATCTGGTGCTTACGAATACCAATCCAACCCAAACAAATACACAGCCATGCAGATACAGACAATGCTCGCAGGCAATAGTTTCGCAGCAATGAGTTATAGTCATTGAAATTTTTGGACAACCCAAACTAGGACCAAGCGTACAACTATTGCTTTGGTGTGTTAATATGTACAGTTGTGTTCAATATAATAGTAGTGAAATGAAAATGCATATCGTGCGACTAAAATTTCATTTAAGATATAGCCAATTCCATAAAAACCACATAAAATGAAATTTCAAACTTTACACGAAGTTCAGGAAAGAGAATTAAACTTTACAAAATGGCTTTCAAAATCTTAAAATTTTTTGGCAGAATTTCTAGTAACTTTTAAAGTACTCAGTTTTGTCGACCAATCAATTTTTGTACAACATTGTGCAATTTGAAACTTGCTCAAAAATTTCCCTGAATTTTCAGAATTTTTTTCGTCAAGTGTGTTGAGTGATTTCTTCCATACAACGCATGAATAAAAATTAATTTTTTATGGAACAAAATCAGACCTGTTGAATAATGATTACTAATCGCAATGATTGCCGCGTTGATTAATTACTTTCTTAAGAATCCACTTCATGATTGATTACTAATTACTTAAAATTTTCATTGGATATTTTCCAATTAAGTAAAAAAAAAATAAAAAATTTATATTTATTTTAGATTTTTTTCATTATTGTTGTAGAAGCACATAAATAAACACATCCACAAATTAAAATTTACAAACATACATAAAATATATAAAATAAACAAATTAAAAATTATCAAAAATAATCAAAAAAAAAAAAATTTTATCTAAAAAAAATTTAAAAATAATAAAAAAAAGTTTTTATGATTACTTTTGATTATATTTAATTTTTTTAATTGTAAGCAAGTAATAACTGCCTTTTCTTGTAAAACAATTGAAATTATCATAACCTATTAAAAAAGTCGTCTTATTAATTGATTACTAATTATTAATCAAATTTAACAAATATGAAAAAAATATTCAACATCCTTGAAAAATATTTAAAAATTTTAGAGTAAATTTTGATTTGCTTCTAATTCGCTAAAATCGAATGAGCTATAAAAGTGTGTGCTCAAAATTTTTCTAAAAATTCTGCTTAAAAATACTGAAATTTTGATGTAAAGTTTTAAAAGTTTAATTAACTTTCCTGAACTTTGTATAAACTTTGAAATTTCTTTCTTTGATGAAATTCGTTATATTTTTAAAAACACAGCTTCTGTTTATTTCGGCCGATATCGAATTTCATTTCACTACTATTATATTGAACACAACTGTATATTTGTTGATGTGGGTGGATACAAGTAGATATTAGAAGCATATACCATTTGAGCTGTCAACATTACAACACTCAGTTTTTATTAATTACACTCTAAAACTTTTACAATTGCCACCATTTCACATTGCCTTTGTAGCTTTAAGTAATGGTATACATCTAAGCTTAGCTTGCGTAGAACTCATTTTGTATATATTTCTTAAGCGTAACTATTCTTATATTTATTATATGCAATTAAGTTAAGTTTGGTAAATTAATGAAATTAACTGCTTCTAAATGAATGTTTTTAATGGTGTGAACTATTTGCTATTTGCCCCCAAGGAGCAATCTTTACCATAATTTAGTACTTATTTGTGGTATCGGATGGGAAAGTCATTTAGCCAACGCATTCGATATGCTAAGTATACAGACTAGCAACCAATAGATAGCTTAATTTTTATGTATAACGCAGTTGATACTAGACCTAAACATAGTTTGAAGCTTTAAACTGAATCTGGTTGTATGCCAATCCTGACTACAGACCTTTCCATAGTTCAAACCAGACCCTGGCAAGTAGGATTTGAGGTTTATTTATTTGACTCTATAATGTAATATATCTATATATATATATTAAAGATTCCTTATTTCCCTTTGTAAGCCGGAACAGCTGAACGATTTAGCAAATCTTACAACTTTGAACGAGCTCTTCTTATACATTTGTACGTACTATATCCTCGGAGATAGCTTTGACCGATTTAAATGAAATTTGGTATATGGTTAGTGCACTGCAATCTCGGAATTCCTACCACGGTGTTGTCACACAGGACTTATCTCTTTTTTTTTTTGTCCTGAAATGATATATGCCGAAATGGGTATCAAACGAAAGGTATTTCACATCGCATTTAGGATTGCCATTTCATCCAATTTTATTTATTTCTTGCCGTAACCACTATTATCTAAAAAAAAATTGTCCTGTTTAAATGAACTTTTGAACATATGTAAAATGCTACATTTCAACCCTCCTACTTGAGCGTTGTACTACCTGGTTCATGTATAGTTGCCACGTGTTTGATATTTTTTATAATATACTAGGTGTTGCCACCTATTCCATTTACATGCGCTTTTGAACATAAAGAAAATGCTGAAATGAAATGCTTCAAGCTCTCCCACTTAAACGTTGCTAGTAGGAAGTTTTTACATGGTTGCCATATTTTTGGAAATTTGAAAAAGTAGTGAGATATACGAATATGGGTATCAAAAGAAGTTTACGTAGGTCTACCACATAGGCTTGTGTATATAATTTTCGAATACCTGCCAATATCACGAAAACTAATTGATTGAATTAAGTA
The DNA here is from genome assembly GCA_949987695.1 of Merzomyia westermanni. NCBI lineage: Eukaryota > Metazoa > Arthropoda > Insecta > Diptera > Tephritidae > Merzomyia > Merzomyia westermanni. The sequence goes on from OX465289.1 coordinate 23,172,398, forward strand.
ATGCACACACTTGATAAAGCTTCACATAAAAACTACCAGAATGTCGTTACTTATGAATACGAGTATCTGGAACAAACTAAATTATATGGCATTCTCGTAATATACCGAGCAAAGCTCGATGCCCTCTTAATGTTGTACAAAATGTGGACCCGAGTAACCTTGAACATCTTTGTACAATATTAACATCAAATCAAAGCTGCTCTTGTGGGCTTCAATACGGCTAATCGTATTTACGATGCATCGATCCGTTTCAGAGATATGCACCAAAATGCGTGTCAGAGAAGGAAAGTATTTGTATAGCATGGGTTAAAATAAATGGTACATGTTTAGCGTAAATCTCATTGAATGGGGGAGGGTCCTAACCAAATCTCACTAACTCTCACCCAAGGGGAGCTGGCAATTCTTGAAAAATGGCTCACGTAATTTGTCGACGTCCCCTTACTTGATTCATGACGATCAGCTGCTTAGCAGTGCCTACCAAACTGTCTGTTAGATTCAACATCCGAATCCAGTGGCTTTAAATATTCATAAATATTCAAAGTTCTCAAACTATAAAATCAGAGCTGCCCATCAACTAGCCAAACGCAGTTGTTCATATAAAATTTTTCATTTGTGGTACTGATTCGCCTTAAAACCTTCCGAGTACTGGTTGAAAGATCCGGTTTATAAGAACTTTTTCTTGGTCCTTGGGTTTGGATGGAATACACACCCTAGCCCTCTTTGTACACGGGATTTTACTGAATGCCCTCAATACACTTACTCATATTGACAGAATAGCCGACCTCGAAACCCCGTAGCCACTATTTTTACCGATCCCTGGAACCATTGCACTTCCTTCCAGGTTAGGACTAGTCCAGGGAGCTTAGCCAATACATTGACCATGTGGGTAACCATCTCAACACGTACCTATTGCCAGTTCAGCTGGAAATGCTTATACCCTTTACGATTAGCATCGTAAGGGCCACTTCTAGAAACGTTGGCCCAGGGCGCGCACATCTGTTTCTACCTTCTCCCCCGTACCCCCTTACTTAGTCTCTACTGGTGGTCACAACTAAATTATTTCTGGTTAGTTGCACCAAATTCGGAAATCAACTGAGGGCACAAAGGCTCTACAAAACAGCAGAGGCACCCTGCATCTCATGAGCGCCAGTTACATTTCCGACTTACTTTCGCCTTTTTTTTAGTGTCGGCCTTAGTCGACATCCTGCAGAAATGCGCAGTATCCAGAGTAAGACCAAGAAATTATAACTAGAATTGGCCTGGCTTTAAGAAGGCGCCGTTCGTGGCAGAGCTTTGTGGGGTCCACAGACGGGCTGAGCATCGGCACTGTTTACAATGCATGACACCCTGATCCGGTCGGTTATCTTACGGCCATTGTCATACACTAGAGCTATTAAGAAAGCTTTGCCGTGATTCCTGATCTCAGTTATATACCTTCCTAAGGGAATTACTATAGTAGTTTCCTGAACGAAACTTCTGTAGTATCTTTTACCTGTCGGAGGGTTCAGTCTGAGAATTTTGGCACCCCTTACCGATTACATGCCGACTTACTTGATGAGTCTTTAACCCTTTTCAGGTACTTTGTATTAACATCGATAATTTTCGCCCGCCTCTGCAAAAAACTTCAAGTAAGATGACAGTCAAGAAATGCAATGGTGAAAAAATTAATTCTACGAAATTTCATATTAAGCGCTTAATAGACAAACCTATTGCTTTTCCTGTCTTCTTGTTGTTTGTATGCAGTCACGCAAAGTCAGCGACAGAGAGAAAAAGATCTTAAACACATAAAGAGCCTGAGATGGAGCAGGTGTTGTTGAAATGGCATCAATTTAGCAAAGCGCATTTTCTTCGAATTGAAGACAAATCGGCAAACTGACTAAATGTCTAACGTTACTAGATCTGTGTAAGCACATTACATATGTGTTGTGGGTGTGGGGGTGTTTGTGTTACTAGGCTTAGTCTTATAAGGTAAAACGGAAAATGTGCAGAGCCAAGCACAAACTCAGTCAGTCATTCAGTCAGTCAATAAAGTGAGTAGTAGGAAAATTATTGAACTGTTGAAGGTAGTGCCAGACGATGAATGCCAATCGAATTCATTCTATTATTATGTCAATTGAGTGCATTCGATACTACAAATTGCAGGCGCATCCAAACGCGTACATGCATATGCAGTTGTATAAAAACATGTACCAGTCAAACCAACAACTAACTCACAACTAGTAATAAGCTGGAATAAAATAGTCAGTCATTTTTTTCGTATTTGAAATTGGCATTTTATGTTGGTGTCCTAAAACATGTGAATTGTAAAACAAGAGAAAAGGTCTACGTGAAATAATAAATTGGCTTTTGATTCATAAAAAAAAAGTGAGTACCGAGTACTCGTGGAATTTGATGTGTAAACATGTGTATCCTGTACATAAATTAATTAAATGAGATCTTGCTCAGTGGTTGAATTTCAACCACAAAACTTTACTTTATTTAAGTTATTAGCTACACCTTTCTTGGCCTTCTTTCCGTTCTCCTCTATACTGTTCGAATACAGCCCTTTCCTTACTTGTTTTATTTTTATTTAATGTTATATTAGTTAATTTTTTTAGCTGCCGGCTTAAATTAATTACTTATTTGGTTTTTGTAAACACTGTTTATGATAAATGCAGTTGCTTTCGTCTTTTGCCGATTGATAGCATTCATCGTGTTCAGGCACGACTACCGAACAATAGCAATCAGCAAAGCACTTGCATACACACACACACCAACATAAGCAGACCGTAACATACATACAAGCAAAGCACGCTCAGTAAGCCAACTTTCACTTACAACTCAGATATGATATAATTGAGATATTGCCTGTCTCTCCGAGCCGTTCGAAACTAAACGAGGTTTCAGACAGGGTGACCCCCTATCGTGTGATTTCTTTAATTTAATGCTGGAGAAAATAATACAAGCTGCAGAACTTAACCGCGCTGGAACAATATTTTATAAAAGCGTGCAACTGTTGGCATATGCTGACGATATTGATATCATTGGCCTTAACAACCGCGCCGTAACTTCTGCTTACTCCAAATTAGAAAAAGAAGCGGAGAAAATGGGATTGGTGGTGAACGAGGGCAAAACGAAGTACCTTCTGTCATCATGCAAAGAGTCAGCGCATTCGCGCCTTGGCAACCAAGCCACTGTTGGCAGCAATAATTTCGAAATAGTAAAGGACTTCGTTTACCTGGGAACCAGCATTAATACCAACAGTAACGTTAGCCTAGAAATCCGACGAAGAATCACTCTTGCAAACAAATGCTACTTCGGACTGAGTAGGCAATTTAAAAGTAAAGTCCTCTCTCGACGAACGAAAATAACACTCTACAAGTCACTCATCGCACCCGTCCTGCTATATGGTGCAGAAGCGTGGACACTAACAACATCTGATGAGGCGGCTGTGGGAGTATTCGAGAGAAAGGTTCTTCGAAAGATTTGTGGACCTCTACGCGTTGGCGACGGCGAGTGCAGAAGAAGATTTAATGATGAGCTGTATGAACTTTACGCAGACGCCGGCATAGTTCAGCGAATTAAAACACAGCGGCTTCGCTGGCTAGGCCACGTAGTGCGAATGAGCGAAGATGCTCCAGCCCAGAAGGTATTCTTATCGGCACCCGCCGATGGAAGCAGAGGAAGAGGGAGACCACCACTCCGATGGAAGGACCAAGTGGAGACCGCTTTGCGATCCCGCGGTGTTTCCAATTGGCGCCAGTTGGCGCAACGAAGAAACGACTGGCGAGCTATGTTGGACGGTCAAAATCGCCCAGGCGGTTGGATGACCATTTAAAGAAGAAAGAAGTGGGTGACGAATGTATGGCATCAATCAAAACGAAAATTAACAATTTTTGTGCAAGTGCTACCCAAAAGTGGAATAAAAACCAAAGATGTGCGAAGATATTTGAGAAGAACGAAAGTTTATGGTTATCAAATGTGACTGAATTTAAAATTTCTGAAAGTAATGTCGCAAACAAAAGAGGTCACCCTCATGTTGGATACAGCGAGGGAAGTGCGAGGCAAAAACGAAAACTTGCTTGCGAAGTATCATCCGCACAGGGTCACGATACCAAATTATTGGTTCATGCTGCTTGAATATCAGCTTATGCATCAAAAGAAAATGATTTAAACTTTGTTTTAAAGGAAGCAGCTTCATCTCCATCTAGGGCTACAAAAATGAGAAAAATTTTAGCCTCCAATGACAAGAAACCATTACCACTATTAATCGAACACCTCAATCTGTTCGTTTTTGCCGACCACTTAAAATTGAATTTATTAAGGAAACGAAGGAACATATTTTGAAAGAAAAAAACAATCTGGATATACAAATAAAAAACCTTGAGCCCTTACAATATTTTTTAAATGGTAGAAAAATATTAGTAAATTATGAACTTATAATGACTTTAATTGATGGAAAAGTTTTGAACGTACTTACGGAAACGAAGTCTTCTCAGTCGTGCCCAATATGTGGTGGAAATCCGAAGCAGTTTTTGTCAATAAAAGATTTAAGCTCATTAGTGTTTCAGCCAAAACCAAATTCATAAATATGGCATAAGCCCATTACACGCTTGGATTCGATGCTTAGAATTTGTTCTGAATCTTTCATATAGACTTAGTATTAAAAAATGGCAAATTCGAAATGCTGAGGACAAATTACTAATGCAACAGAGAAAAAGTGAAATTCAACAACAATTCTGGGAGAGAATGGGTCTTCATGTTCATAAGCCGAAAAGTAATGGAAGTGGATCAACTAACAACGGCAATACGGCGCGAAGAGAATTTTCAAATCTGGAATTATTTGCGGCAATAACAAACGTTAACATCGAGGTTTTAAAACACTTACAAGTCATACTAATTGCAATGTCTTGTAATCTTGAGTTAAGTGTCGAAAACTTGAAAAGCTTTTGTTATAGAACTGCCGAAATATATTTTCAATATTACGAATGGTACCCAATGTCAGCTACCGTGCATAAAATTTTAGCACATTCTTCACAAATAGTACAAGCCTCAATCGTGCCTCTTGGATGCGCTGGAGAAAGTGCTTCTGAGGCGAGAAACAAATTTTATAAAAAGGATCGCAATGAGCATGCACGAAAAGATTCTAGAGAACACAATATATCTGATGTTTTTAACAGGGCCATGGATTCTTCTGACCCATTCTTATCCAGTATTTGTCTAAAAAAGCGTCATTCAGCAAAAAAAAATTTGCAGCTTCCAAGAGAAGTTATTTCTCTTTTAAAGATTCCAGATATTTCTGAATATCAATTGCCGACTACGTCAAGTGCTATCGCAAATGAAAATTTTTCTGATTCCGAATGGGAGGCTGAGGATCTATCTCATTTTAATATAGAGTTAGAAGTTGAAGAAAGTTGATGAAAGCTGAAACAATTTTTAAGTAAGAGTTATTTATAATATACAGGGTGGCTGATGAAAGCCGCTACCAAAAAAAAATTAAATAACTTTTTTTCTATTTAATGAATCTGGTTAATTTTTTTTTTATTTTGCAGATTGACTTTTACATTTAACAAAAATGGATAACTGGGACACTGAAACAAGAATTTGGATTGTCCGCCGCTATCACGCACTGGAGTCCGTAGTTTCGGTTCAAAGAGAGTATAGGCGCACGTTTGGCGGCAATCCTCCGAGTAGATGGACCATAATAAGACTTGTAAACAATTTTGCCGAGCATGGGACAGTCAACAGAAGACCTTACCATCGAAACCCTTCAGTTCGAGAGGAGGAAACAATCGCTGCTGTAGCTGCTGCCATACAAAACAATCCACGTGTTTCGACAAGAAGCTTATCTGCTCAAATGGGTGTAAGCAGACAGTCATTACAGTCAATTATGCACAAAGATTTGGACTTATTCCCATATAAAATTCAAATGGCCAACAAACTTAACGCTGCAGACTTGCCGATTCGCTTGGAATTTTGCCAGAAGATGCTTCAAATGGTGGAAGAGGATGGAAACATGTTGAACTGTCTTTTCATGTCTGACGAGGCCCATTTCGATTTAAACGGCAACATAAACAAACAAAATTGTCGAATATGGAGTGCTTCCAACCCACAGATACTCCATGAGACGGAATTGCATCCACTTCGTGTCACAGTGTGGTGTGCAGTTTCATCACGCTGCATTGTCGGGCCCTACTTCTTCGAAGAAAACGGTCACACCGTTTCGGTTACTGGAGACCGTTACTTGAGCATGTTGCGAGAGGTTTTCTATCCAGAATTACGCCGAATGAGAATTTCTTTCAACTCTGTGTGGTTTCAGCAAGATGGTGCAGCTCCTCATACAGCCCAACCTGTTATGACAGAATTGCGACGAACATTTCCCAATAAGCTGATATCCAGAAACTCCACATTCCGTTGGCCACCCAGGTCGCCTGACCTTACTGCACCTGACTTTTTCTTGTGGGGTTATTGCAAACAGGAAGTCTTCAAAGCAAAACCAACAAATTTGAATGAACTAAGGCAATCCATTCGAAAAACAATTGCGGCTATTCCTGTCTCAACTCTCCAAGCAGTAATGAACAACTTTTTGGTAAGATGCCGCACATGCATCGACGAGCAGTGGGAGCATTTAAATTCCATTATTTTTAAAACTAATTAAGCTATATTTAATCAAATTTAATGAGCTTTAACATGAATGAAAGAAAAATGAATTCCATACACTGAAAAAAAAATTATTTGAGTTTCTTAATGTAGCAAAATTCATCAGCCACCCTGTACTTACTTTTATAAAATTTAATGTTCTCTTTTAAGTGAAATAAAATCTTGATGGCATTGGAAGCCCAAATTAATTTGTAAGCCGATCCCTAGCAAAAGGAGACTTATTTAATTTTATGGTTTTATGTTAATAATTTTATCAGTAAATAAATGTTATTTCTAGCAGAGTGCTCCATTATCCAAGGGCCGTGTTTTATATTAACTCTCCTACCGCTAAGCTTACTTTTCCGGTCAATGCAAGTGGGCATTATAATAATTTTTACGTGGTAAAAAATATAGTTACTAGAAGTAGGCGTGGTTAGGGCGGATCGACTTAAAATTTTTATCGATAAATAAGATAACCATCGTAGTCACCTGTACTAATTTTCGAAGCTCTAGCTGCTTCCTGTGATTTATTGCCTCAAAAACCATTCATTTGACCCATTGTGCATAGTTCAGCGAATTTGAGACCTAGAGGCTTCGCTGGCTAGGCCACGTTGTGCTAATGAGCGAAGATGCTCCGGCCTAGAAGGTATTCTTATCGGCACCCGCCGGTGGAAACAGGTGACGAGACTGACCAACTCCGAAGATTTGCGATTCCGCATTGTCTTAACAAGTTGGCGCAACGAAGAATCGCTAAGGTCAACATTTCACAGGTTGAACATTTCAAAAAGGACCTATTTGTGGCCATAATATAAATTCTGAAACTAATTTACTTCATTCCATTGTTCACAGATATGTGGGCGTTTCCACGCCCCTTTCAAACATTTTCCAAAATTATTAATAGAATGATCAAGTAAAAAAAGGTAACAAGTGGTATTATTATAGCTACTTCTATTACTTAACTATCTCATTTTATACTGTTTTAGAAATTTTCAATCTCGAGAAAAGAGGCGAGGTTATAGTTCGATTTGGCCCATTTTAACCCTAGAAAGCTAACTTTCACTCACTCCCTAAGCCTAACCATTCGTCAATTCGACGAACATTCTTTAAAATACTTATTTCTAACATAGTTATTTAATTTTTGGTTTGATTTGTTGTATGCATATGTGTACCAGTTTTTAATACTCGGAATAAAACCTTTTTTTAATAATTTTGAACAATTCAGTTACATTTTTTTAAGTCTTTTAGAAAGGTAGTCTTAAAAAGAGCCAGAAAGTTTTCAATAGCGTATTCGGCGAATCGACAAAGGTTACATTTCTAGGGCTAATAGCATGTGTCTCAGTTCAGTCGAATATCTAAATTTTAACTTAAGTTTTCATGTACAAGGACGCACGAAGAGACGGATATAGAACTTTTGATTTGGCGACCTTTTTGTTTCTAATCAGTTTTGCTAGCTTGCTTGAGGTCCAAATTGAAATAAAAAACACAAGGGTTTTTTTTATATATATTACCAATATATTTCAATTACACGTCTGCAGGGTGAAAAAATTTTTTTACACGTGTGTATCGTGTGGACGTGGAGTTTATCACTACTGATATATTTTCAACTCTCATTTCTCATCACATTTCGATAGTTTCAAACAATTTGATTTCTTGTTGCTGTAGATTCGGAATTTTTCGGGCTAGTTTGATTACAGTCAGAAATTACTAGTTGTCAACTATGATTTTCTTTGAAGACTTTGGTGTTTCACTTCGGGGCAGATATGCATACATAAATACATACACTTATACTCAGTGAAAACTTTCAATGTAAGGTGACAAAGTAATAGCGGACAACAAAGGACAATGCCAAGAGAAGTAACTAGCAACAACAAAAGCAACGAGCAAAGCAATCAAATATCTGTCGATACAAAATACTAGCCAATTTCCGCTAGATAACCCACTAAGTGTGTATTTGTGTGTGTAGTAAGTGGTGAATAGAAAAGGCAGCTTGCAGTTGCCATCGAGTGCTGCTCGTGTGCACTTATGAAAAGAAATCTAAGCAGCTGTGGACTTTTGTATGCAATAAATTGACGACATTGAAGTTGGCACAAATGCCAAAAGTGAATGTTACGTAAAATAATAAATGCGACACAAATGCAATGGCATGTAGTGGATCGATGCAGGTTGTCTACGTTGATACAATTTTCTCGTTTGTACAATGTAAAACCTTTCAAAAGTAACAAATGCATTTGGCAATGCAAATGGCAAGAAGTGGAAATTAGTTGCAATTGTGACTTTTCGCTTATTGAATGCTCGCATATGCAGATGATTGTTATGCTTTGATGCCAAAACGACTTGTATGGATAGACAAAAGATGCACGAATTTTATATTTATATTTTTATATTGGTTAAGAGCTGTTTCCATAAGTCAAATTTGGAAGCAATTTTAGTTGCATGAGATGTTGATTGAAAGTTGGCTGCCTACCAATGCAATTGTTGGACGACCCGTTTACACCACGCAACTTATTTCAATCAACAATAAGTTGACTGTGAAATTTGCTAATGTAAACACCTCCTTACGATAAAATTTGTGAGTAAGCTTTAGTAGTAATAACCCAGCAAGCATGCTTTCATGTAGTTGGTGTTAGTCAAACAAATTTAACTATACATATGTGCATGTTACGTTTCATAACTACCCTGTGGGAACTCAGTAACTATTGAGAACGATTTCTGGTTCAGAACTAGAGATAAAGTGGCTAATAAGAACTAGTGAGATAGTAACTAGATTTTCACTAGGTCGAAACCGGCAGTTGTGTTTAATAAAATTTAGATTCGTATTTGGAAAAATGGTTTGTTCTTGTAACGTTCTTTAAAGAAAGGTTAAAATTTGAAATCATAAATAAAAAAATTATCAGTTGGTAGGATTCAAACCAACGCGTCTCCATCAGAGTCATGTGCTCTACCCACTCAGCTTCGCCGCACGTATCAATAGTATGAGAAAAGGTTGCATATGTAAACATTATGATAGAATGGTTTAAAATATTGGCTCAAATTATTAGGTGTACATAAACTAACCGCAATGGTGTGGCGGTAGTGTTGCTGGACTATCACACCGAAGGTCCAAGGTTCGAGTCCTGGGTAAGGTAAGGTAAGGTAGGCAGTCATTTGGCAAAAAGTCTCCGAGTGTAGTTCGACCATGGAAGGCTTCTTAAAATATTTTTTTTTTTTTAATTCTAAACTAACTACATCCAAATTGCAGAGCTTGGAATTAGTTCAGAACTAGAGTAATATTGGCAATAAACGAACTAAATCCCAACTGTCGAAATTTTAACTGGTTCGAAACTGTCGAAAAGGTAATGCAGCGGGGGACAATTTCCACCGCCTAGAACACCGCCATGTTAAATTCGCCAGTTGGTTACATGTAAAAGAGGTTGAAGGCGAACTAGTAGAGGTTCGGAACGCACTAGAAGCGCACCAGTTTTGAACTAGAGATTTCCCCCACAGGGTACAGATAGCATCTTCAAAATTTAACATCTTTTTAATGATAAAGTCATGTGAAAAATATAGGAATTCAATTGATGTTATGGCTGTTTTTTATTCGTCATTTCGATGCTGGATTACATTTTTTCAATTTTTTCATATCGCAAGCGTCGAGTACACATATGGTTTTAAAAGGAAGTTTCAAATTTTGACAAAAAATTGCATTTTCTTATTTTATTCATAAGTCGCTAAGTGCTTAAAAAAAAGGGATTATAACTTATAACTTTAAACAAGCTGTTCTGGTATATTTGTATATCCACACTATCTCGAAAATGGTTTAACTGATTTGGGTAGATACTACACACTACTACCTTCTAAGCATTTCCACCTAGATGTTGCCACTCAGCATGATTTTATAGGGTTTCCACTTATATGATTTTTTGTATGTTTTGAAATGGGACATGCCAATATGGGTATAAACGAAAGGTATTTTACTACGTATTCCAACAAAAAAAATTTTACTTAGGATAACATTCTAGGGTTCCCATTTAACCCATTATATATAGTTTTTGGCATATCTGCTATTATCTCTAAAGCGACTTGAACCGTTTAGACGAACTGTTGAACATAGGAAAAATGCTTTATTTGAAGTTCTACTAATTAAGCTTTGCCACTTGCAGGTTTTCATAGAGCTGCCACCTATTTGAAAATTTTCGCCAGTTTTTACAATCCCTTGCCCCATTTGCTTTAACCGGCTTTTATAATAGCGACCCTTAGTGAGTTATGCCAATGTGTGTATACAACGAAATGTATTTTTAGAGAAAAATTTTTTTCTAGATAGGGCTAGCATCTAGGGTTCGGTACATATATTTGTTCGATATTCGATAATATCTCAAAAACTAAAGGAACATTTTTAATAACTAAACGGATGTGGGTTTAAATGACGATCGGAATGTCGTTACTGTTAAGTGTCTACAACAAACTAAATTATATGCTATCCTCGAAAAAATCCGAATAAAGTTAGACCGCCCAGGTACTGTAGTTATTACACGAATTTGTCTGGCTATGCTCAATTTCACAAACATATATTATCTTGATAATGTTAACAGTATCACTTTGAAAATAATATACCAACAGATGAGAGGTAATATCATCACATATACTACTAGATACAACAAATACAGGAATCATTGAAAAAATGTAGTTCAAGCATTAATAGAACTAAAAATAAATATCTTTCCAATGCTTGTTTAAGCTCCAGAAAGCAGTGATAGAAACATGTTTTTAGCCACTATCAACTATTTCATGAAAATAATTGCATACATGAAAAGTAGCGTTTTTATATCAATTGAGTAAAATCTATTTATTCGCATAAACAAATATTTGACTGAAGCGCAATAATAAATGAAAGCAATAAATATAGTTCGTTGTGCTTTTAAGTGCTTCCTTTATGTTTTTTATGAAAGGATATATGCGCAATAATCTCATTTAATTATTCATATAAGCACTAGTAAACATGTAAGTGTGTATAATTATGGATAAGAATGCATGTAATTTGATGTACACCTGCGATCAATAATTAAGCAGAACAAAGCACTTTATTACTTTATTTTAACCTTTATGTCCTTTTGAATGTTAAGTTTAAACAATTAATTTATTATTTACACTTTAAGTTAAGTGTGATTGTTTACTTTACTTCAATATGACTTCAAATCTTTTTGTACAGCTTCCAAAAAAAGCATGCAAGAGCTCACATCTGACTTATACAATTTTTTCCACTTCAAATCACAAAAATAACAGCTAAAGTAAAAGTGACGTTCATTCGAGAAACTTCAATACAAATGCAACCATTTACAAAAACTTTTATTTCCAGTGGGTTCAAAGTTAAGCGTAAGGTAAATATCAAGCGACTACTTAGATATCTTTTTCAGATATCTGCAGGAGTAAGCAGGGTATTATAATCCGTCCCAGTAAGCGCTATTAAACTTGGTGACAAAGTCGAGCTTCCTCTAATTTGGAATTATTACGAGTTAGTGCCGAAAGTTAGTTAACTGGTTGGAACAGCGTTGACGATAGATTTATCTTCTGTTGTTGTTGTTGTACTATAGTTAATTAAACTCCTCATTGTAAGCTGTACGGTCTCCTCTTCCTTCTTTCAGTGACTCCCTCTGTGGATGCCAATAAGAAAAGCTTGTGCAATCATTAAACATACTAGCTGATCAAGCTATGTTGATATTTAAGCTGGCAAAAAAGCTGACTATAACCTCACCTCTTTTTTTCGATATCGAAAACTTCGAAAAACGTATAAAATTTGATAGCTAATGAAATTAACTATAATTATAAAACTTGTGACTTTTATTGATTTAACCATTCTATTGACAATTGATTATTGTAAAATTTCGAAAAAGGGTGTGGCACCGCCCCTAAATGAATGAATTTTCGAATTTCGACTGTTAATAACCTCAAAACCATTTATGCTAGAATAACTAAACTTGGTACACAGCATACGATTATTGTGAAAAATACAAGTACGGAATTAAGTGAAATCGCTTTACTGCAACGCCTACTTTTGAATAAAACTTTACTGAAATTAGGTAGAAAATCGAAACATGCAGTATCTCAGTGACCGAAACAAGTAAAATTCTAAAATTTGGTAGTTACATTGACATGCTCATCATACTAATAATTTTTGGAAAATGGGTATGGCACCGCCCACAAGAAGCTTTCAAATACGCTGTTTATAACTTCAGAACCAGTTTTGCAATAGAATGACAAAACTTGGTAAAACGGCGATCACACGAAACACAACAGTATTGTACTTCTTTAATGTCAAACTCCACTGTGATTATGTTTGTTTGTATTTAAATTTTTTTTCAACACTTTAACACACAAAAAATGTATGCGCTTATAGTTAAATACATAATTAATTGCTGTGTGTGCAACTCGTGCATTTATGTAAATATGAATGCATGTACCCGGTCAACCATCAATAGGTAAACAACTAGATAAACGGAAATATTCACATTTTAATCATGGTGAAATTGCTTCGCAGTATAGATGTGAGGTTTGAGAGGCGACGTACTTTAAGGTAAGGATGGTTACCATACAAATCCTGCAAAAAATGCGATTAGTCAAACAGTTCTAAACTCTTTGTGAGGACTAAAGTAATAGATTTTGTTTAAACATAACCTATGAAAAGACTAAGTAGTATATTTTATGCCTGAGAGGGTTGTGGCGGATAGATGCCCTTTGTTCTCCTACTACTTAAGTTTACTTTCAACACCTATAAGTAGGTTACAGTAATTAAATTCGACCTGTCCCAACCATGCCTGAACGGAATATCTCAACTATGCTTATACGGAAAAGTTGGGAGCAATTGTAGCCCACTGTAGAGGAAAGGTTTTGAAAGCGGATCGCTCTCTTTAGAGATCAGTCTCTCTCACGATTTTTTGCAGGTATTGCTGTAAATATATGTACTTTGGTGTTAGCAGTCAGGAAAAAAATTTGTGATTGTGGTGGTATCCAAATGCTCACCTCAGCAGAAGTGGTTAGCCATGGTTGGTAGGGTAAAAGGAAGTTCTGGGTAAAAAGTGAGTCGAGATTATAGCATAATTATACGTTAGTGTTGGTTAAAATTTGTGATTGTGTAGGAGTTTCACAACGCCATAGGTGGTAGGGATGGTGCTGAAATTGAAATTTTCCCCTCCGCAGAAGTGGTTAGCCATGCTTTGCGGGGTATATTCCTATATATATACACATTTAACTGCACATGCAAGTTTTTAAAGAATTTAATTCGCTCCGCATAAATCAATTTGATTCACCGTATTCACATTTAAGTTGTCTTGCTCTTCTTCCGGCACTATTCTCCACAATACATACTTCGAAAATGTAACTTTCATTGGCTAACGTTCATACATAGGTTAGAGGAGTATACATTTAACCCTTCTGCACCATTAAGGTCATTACATGACCTTTTTAATATAAAATTGCTTATAACTTAAAAACGAAAAGCATTATTAAAATATCACTTTACCTTGTCCTAAATGCCATGATTCTGCATTAGAATTCAAAATTAAAATCTCTTTTTTTTATTTAAGTAAAAATAATTTGCAAACTTGCTTATGTCACCATTAAGGTAATCTGATGGCCATAAGTAGGCTGTATATATTATTGTTACAGAATTTCTTATGCCCTAGTATATGCTGTGCATCGTATTTCTTCTACCAAGGGATCATTTGACCTTTGTCAAAGCAGTTGAAAAAAAATTATACCGGTGTATACTGGTCTCATGGAGAAAGCCTGCGTAGGCTTTGGGATAATAAGCATGGAAGGCCAACATTTCGAGCTATTATGTCCAAAGGTCATTTTACTAAAAAAAAAGCGTTGGTCGTTTTCCCGTTGAAGAGGCCGAGAAATGCTCAAGAAAACCTTCCTGACTCGAATCTGATCATGCGAGATACACATTGAAAGACATTTTATAAAGAAAATCCTTACAGAAGGTTATATACAAACTTTCAAATAAAAATAACTTCAAATTTGGCTTCCAGGTAAAAAATAAAAAAATTTCTTGAGCGTTTTCTTGCGAACTGCATTCAGCCCTTTGTGTGGAAATACTCTTCTAACATCGAGAAATTCGAAGCAAAAATCAGGTTAGTGAAAAAAAAAATTTCGTGTTTTTTGATTCAATCAGTAAAGCCTTATATACATTTACAGATGCAAAATGTATGTTTCTTAGTTGGTTTTCTTAGTTTTCTGAAATATGTTTTATTTGCATACGACAACAGCACGAAAGGCGAAGTGGACACAATCGATTCCTTGATAGCGAGTTCCTCCTGCACAAGGGAATTGATATATCCGCTTTGAAATGGCTTTGTTTTGTAGACTGAAATAGCCCCCGAATGGAACTCGTCTAAAACATATAAAATAAGACTTTATTTAGAAGAGCTTGGATTATCTCTCGCGCTTACAAGGTCGAACAGACAACGTGAACCAAGATCACAAGCATCGGCATCAATCGTCCAAAAAGTAAGGGCATAGTCCTAGCAACTAAACACTTCCATGACCGAACCTACTCGCAAACGGAAAGCGAGTCAAACAGTGTGTCTCATTGCAAAAACCCTTCCCAATAAGCCTTAAAATAAGTAATTTTAAGATATTATACAGATTTTGTTTAATCTGAAATACATTAAAGCTGAATTTATGATTTTTTAAATAACATTTTATAATTTTTGAACTGAAATATATGTAAGTGTGGTCATTTCGTAACCCTAATGGATAATGTGAAAGTTTTTTTAATGGTTCAGAAGGGTTAAATATTGAATGGTGAATTTCAATGAGCTATTGAACTTTTATGCACATACATTGATCAGTTCAAGTGGATGAGCGGGGAACTGGAACTAAGACCGGCAACTATAGAAAACGTGGGATAAGTTTTATTAAAACATTGCTTCATATCTATTATAAATTCTATTTCCATACATATAAATATGTAGAGTAGATTTCTTTATTTTCATTATTCCTTTTGGAAAGAACTCAAACTCTGCACTTCCATACTATCTGCACCTGAATTGTTTAATTTGTAAATAAAAAGTTATAAAAAAGAATTAGAAAATGCACAAAAATTTTATGTTTAATCCCACACCACCACCTCTAGTTACGCCTAAGTTTCTTCCTTCCGTTCCGTTTCGAAATTAAAAAGTTCTATTTGCTGTCATGTCAAATGTTTGCCCTAAATTCATCCGATTACCACAGGGCGCGTCGTATATTCATTCATTTATTCAAATGTCAAACGTGGCTAAGCTGCCTAGGCTAAGCTTTCATAGCTTACAAAGCCACATACGTACACACATAGGTTAAATGTTAAACGTTCACCACACACACACACACTACTTAGTTTACACTAGTAGCTAAAGTGCAGAATAGCTGGGATTTCCATGAATATTTAAATACTCCAGACTTTGTATAGTAGGAGGTATAACTTTGACGCATAAATGAGAGGAGTTGGGTGATGGAAAGAGAGATATAGTGAATAAGAGTGATGGAATTAAAAACGGTAAGGCTGTATGACAGATTTCTGAATTATTCTGCAGGTAAATCAGGATTTTTTTTGTAATTTTGCAATTTGGCAAGCAGCTAAGAAAACTCACACACAAACCACATGTGCATATGTACATATACAGCAGTAGCTTAATAATCTAGGCCATTTTTATTTTGATTCATATATAAAACCAAGCTCCTTGAAATAGAGAGGATATCTGTTTATAATGTATAATAAAAAATATAAAATAAAATAAAATAAGATAAAGTAAAATAAAATATAATATAATAAAATAAAATAAAATAAAATAAAATAAAATAAAATAAAATAAAATAAAATAAAATAAAATAAAATAAAATAAAATAAAATAAAATAAAATAAAATAATATAAATCGAAATAAAATGAAATAAAATAAAATAAAATAAAATAAAATAAAATAAAATAAAATAAAATGAAATTAAGTAAAATAAAATAAATTAAAATAAAATAAAATAAAATAAAATAAACTAAAATAAAATAAAATAATATAAAATAAAATAAAATGAAATAAAATAAAATAAAATAAAATAAAATAAAATAAAATAAAGTAAAATAAAATAAAATAAGATAAAATAAAATAAAATAAATTAAAACAAAATAAAATAAAATAAAATAAAATAAAATAAAATAAAATAAAATAAAATAAAATAAAATAAAATAAAACAAAATAAAGTAAAATAAAATAAAATGAAATAAAATAGATTAAAATAAAATAAAATAAAATAAAATAAAATAAAATAAAATAAAATAAAATGAAATAGAATAAAGTAAAATAAAAAAAATTGTAAAATAAAATAAATTAAATTAAACTAAAATAAATTAAAATAAATGAAAAGTAAATAAGTTTAATTTATAAATACTATAACCCGAAAGAGAGAAATCGAAAAGCAGAGGAAGAAAAGGAAAGTAAAAAAAGGAAATTGTTTAAAGGAATTGGAAAGGAAAGGAAGGGAAAGCATTAGCATAGAAAAGTGTTCAAATTAAACAGCAAAATAAAAATTTAAATTTTGTGGACTTTTTACCAGCTTTTTGGGAAAAAGCATAGCTATGTTCTTCCATGAGTCGTTACGCTGGATATGATGCAGCTTTTTCAAGGAGATTCCCAAACGATTTGTACATTTCTAAATACTATAGTTTTTGTTTTCGACTTCCTTGCAGTTATTGTATATACATGCGCAAAGAAAGAACAAGCAAATGAAATACTTGCTTAGGTGACTTTAGTGCAATCTCGTATATACAACAACACATATAAGTTTATAAATATGCATAATAACTTGCACATATGCACATAGCATTTGCAGGGCATAGGTGCTTAGATTAGAAGGTGAGCGTTTGAATTGCGAGAGTCGAGGTTTCAATTTAAATAATCTTATAAATTTTAAATTACAACAGCCAATTCAACAAGGAATGATTTTTTTAAGAAAAGAGGAGTTGTTTAAGAAAATAAGTCAATTTATTACGGAGGTTGCTGTGTGCTTCACTTTTCGCTCAGGCGCTTTCTCTCGCTCCTACTTCTCGGCACACTTGTAACCAACTACACAGGCTGCCTCACAACATAGACGTAGCGTATTATTTATGTCGCTTGCGGTTAAACCATAAGCATTAGAACGTTTATATTACGCTCTTAATTCATACCTTGAGGTTAATTAAAATTTCGCTTTTAAATATACGTGTTACGCTTGTTTATTTAATTATCTTAGAAAGACGACACAAAAACTGACGATAATTAAAAACAAAAGTTGTGAGTGCAGTGCCAAAAGTCAGACATATTTTAATTACAAATATTAAATAATATTAAGTTCACAATAATAGCTGTAGCCTCGATACTATGACAAAATAATAACGCGTAGCGGTAAAGGGGGCCTTAGAAAACTTAGGGTAGTTTCAAGTTTAAGAGTAGAGGTTTGGAGAAATTTGATTTTTGATCGTAGATTTGGTTTTCAAAAGTAATATTTCACAGTGTTAACATCAAAGTTTTTAATTTTAAATAACAGCATACATTTTTTGAAATGCTTCAAAAATCTACTTTTTCAACATTTTGTAGATAAATAAATAAATAAATACATCTATGGCGCGATATCATCTTAAGCCTCGTAAGAGATTTTTGCGCTAAGCTTCTCTTTCAATTTGTGGTGTGCCGATTTGAATTTTCCCTACAAATTGGTGGGACCTACAGTTTTTTGCCGACTCCGAACGGAACTTTATACCTTTCAAAAATACATAAATTAATAGAATTAAATAATTTCAAAACAGGAGAAAGCTTTAGAAAATTGAACTTTCAAAAAAAAAAAAACAAAAAACTTTACGTCTAAAGTTAATGATAAAATATCGAAAAACTGCCTTAGCAGCAGAGAAAGAGATAGGCACCCTCTAAGATTGAAAGAGTAGTTTGGTGGTGGAGTTTTATGGGTTGGCCTCCCCTAGTTGTTCTGAGTGCCAGTAAATGCGGATCATGAATAAATAAGTCGTAAAAAGTATTCTGCATCTACTTTTAGCAACAAACATGTCCTGCATCTTTGCCATTAACCGTAGCTGCTATCCAGGCTCCAAAAGTGAATATAGAACAGCTATTTGGGAAAGCTATCGCATCTCTGTCAATCTCTATAGTAAGGCTGTGTTAATAAAATATTATAACAAAGGACAGAAAATCACAATTTTTATATTACAAATACTGTGTGTAATAAAATATTAGTGAAACTAAATTTGGCATCTTTCGACGAAATAAGAAGCTGCTGTGTTTTTAATCATTTTCATTTAAAATAAAGCGAATTCTGTAACAGAATCCACATAAAAAAAAATTTCACTTCAGGAAAGTAAAATAAACTTTAAAAAATGGCCATCAAAATCTGTACATTTTTTGACACAATTTCTAGAAAATTTTTGAGAATACATTTTTGGAACCCAATAAATTTCAGTATAATAAGGTGCAAGTTAGAAATTGTTTAAAAATTTCTCTGAATTTTCAGAATTTTTGTGGGAGAAGGTGTTCAGTGATATCTTCCATACAACGCTTGACCAAATTAAGTTTTGTCTGAAAGAAAATTTGGTATGCAGGTTCCTTGGCACGCATCTCCGAACGCTATTTAAAATGGACGAAATCGGATGATAGCCACGCCCACTTTTTATATATAGAATATTTTAATATAATAAAATACAAAAGAAGTGATTATTCAGTACATAATACACCTATAAGGATAACATTTGGTGTACATATTAAGATTGAGGCATGAAATAAATTTTTCAAGAAATTTTTAAAAATGGGAATGGCATCGCCCACTTTTGATTAAGTCAAATTTAGAAATGTTATTAAACATAAATCAAACACCGTTAAAAGTATCGAAACGAAATTCAGCACGCAGGTTTGCAGGTGTGCAAGAAATGTTCGATGAAAAAATGGGTGAAATCGGTTCTTGTTAACGCCCAGTTTTTAACATACGAGATGTGTTCAAAAAGTATCGCGAATTTTAAATTTTCGCTGGTTACGTATATTCGAATTTCGAATTTTTTGTGGCGTTATGTTGGTACTCATGTCTCTCACTTATGCCGACAAGCTCGGCCATTTTGAATGTTCAGTTAATTGTTGACAGCTGCTTTTCTTGCACGAGTTTTGGATCGTCTTCGATTTTCGTACCAAAATTGCTTAATTGTGACCAAAAACAGCATCGCATGAACATTGCTAATGAGATGTTAAACTCTGTCCGCGACGACCCAAATTTGCTCCAGAGGGTCATATCTGGTGACGAATCGTGGGTTTATGGTTATGACGTGGAAACCAAAGCTCAATCATCTCAATGGAAGCTGCCGCACGAACCAAGACCGAAAAAAGCGCGCCAAGTTCGGTCGAATGTGAAAGTTTTGCTGACAGTTTTCTTCGATTGCAGGAGCGTGGTGCATCATGAGTTCTTGCCACAGGGAAGAACGGTCAATAAGGAATATTACCTGCAAGTTATGCGCAATTTGCGCGAAGCAATCCGGCAGAAACGCCCGGACTTGTGGAAGAACAAAAATTGGCTTTTGCACCACGATAACGCCCCTGCTCACGCATCGTTGCTTGTGCGCGACTTTTTGGCCAAAAACAACACACTAATGATGCCGCAGCCACCATATTCCCCAGATCTGGCCCCCTGTGACTTTTTCTAGTTCCCTAAACTGAAGAGGCCCATGAAAGGACGACGTTACGCTTCTCTTGACGAGATAAAGACGGCATCGAAGGAGGAGCTGAACAAGATACAAAAAAATGATTTTTTGAAGTGCTTCGAAGATTGGAAAACCGTTGGCACAAGTGTATAATATCTCATGGGGATTACTTTGAAGGGGACAAAATAGATATTCATGAATAAATAAATAATTTTTGAAAAAACACAAAATTCGCGATACTTTTTGAACACGCCTCGTAGTTCCGAAAATTTTTTTTTTTTAAATTTAAAAAGCGATATTTCTAAAATTAAGCAAGTTATATCAATCAGATTTTGCAAACATAATACGTTTTTTAAAAAAACTCGACCTTAACAAAATTTTGTAAATTTTAAGAAGTAGGCGTGGCGCCGCCCACTTTTCAGCATAAAATTTCTGCTATTTTCAAAGGAAATCGCTTATAATTCAATCTTGATATTTCTATGAAAATAGGTCAGCTGCTTCTCAGTAGTATGTATTATACTCCTGCCAAAAATTAGCCCAATCGGGAAACACACAAGCAAAATGTTCGGGCACGTAGTTAATAGCCCACTGCAATAGCGAATTTAAATATCTTTTTTGATTTTCATACCTTTCATAAACATTAAATGTATGTAAGTATGAGAACACGCAGAGAAAAGTTCACTAAAATGATCAGCACGATGAGCGGAGTCGACTTAGCCATGTCCGTCTCTCCGTCCGTCTGTCTGTCTGTCCGTCTGTCTATTTGAAAGCAACCTAGTCTCTCAGTTTTACAAAAGAATGCTGAAATTCGTGGTTTGATTTCGCCATTTTGTAATATACTACCAAGCCCGGTGGAAGTTCTTTTGACGTTTTGATACATTGAACACATCTATATATAAAATGTCATTAAGTTGAACCAAATAAACTCCTAGCTATACCGAACTGCAGCTTTACATAACCTGGGGGCTTTTCCAAAAGCTATATACAGACTGTGTCGTGCCCAGCGAACTCCTGAACCTATCGTGAAAGTTCGAGAGCAAAACAAAACAGAAAATATGTGGGCGTGGATGTAGCCATGTCCGTCTCTCGATACGTCTACCGGTCTGCCCGTGTGTCTATTTGAACGCAAATACGAACTGAAAGTATTAAAGGAGACCTGCATAAATTGGGATGCCATAATAGATCACTACTAGGTATATAAAGTTCGGTTCCACCCGAACTTAGACTTCCTTACTTGTTATACTAAAATTGATTTGTCTACAAAACTGTATACTCAAAAATTGTTTAGAAATTCTGCCAACAAATTTTAAGATTTTAATGGCAATTTTTTTTTAAGTTTAATTAACTTTCATGAAATTTGTGTAAATTTTGAAATTTCTTTTTAGGTGGATTCTTTTGTAGAATTAGCTATATTTTAAAATAAAGTTATTAAAGTCATAGCTTCTTCTTATTTCGTCGAACGATGTCTTATTTAATTTCACTACTATTATATTGAACACAACTGTATATAGCAATATAATTTTTTTTGTTTTTTGTGTATAATTAATTTTATTAAATTAGTAAAAGCATGAAAAGTTGAAACAAAGTTGCGACCACAATTTTCATAAATTAAGTTTGTGTTTTTTCTGTGAAATATAAAACAAACACCTCAATATTTTCAAACCACATAAATTGATTACAATTGGTATGATTAAAACTTCAAAACTATACCTCACAGATACCATGTCTTTGATTAAGGACAAATTTGCTGCTGTTTTTTGTTTAAATATAAAGGTAGTCTTTAAACAAAGTTTTGTTATCGTTTTATTTATTTTATTATTAATTTTTTATTTGAATAGGTAAGGAAAATTTTAAGACAACCAACATAGCTTTACTTATGGATTCATTTTAGAAAATGTTAACTAATAATAATTTTTAAGTATAAATTTTCGTAATTACTTTAAGTTCATGACATCCCTCGAAGGTTTCATATGTACGAAATTTGAATTTTGCAGACGGAGATTAAATCGGAACTGACAAGACAACATCGGTCTTAGGTATGGCTCGTGTTCAGATAAAATAGGTTTGTGCTGTACCTTTTCAAGTTAAAATTATAAGAACGTTAAAAAATAAAATTTGTTTATAAAGCTTTTTAAAATGATATTTTCATATCAATTTTGAATTATAGGAGCTTTAGCAACCTTTTTTATTTTTTTATGAACATGGGGGTTGGCCATATAGCATCCAGTAACCGAAAATAAAAGTTTTTTTTTTATAAAAAAATAATAAAAGTCCTTCTCAATAAGTAACAAACCGCTAATCTTAATGAAATAAATTTAGTATCAATATTAATTTAGATAAAATGTGCTTTCAATCTGTCCTTAAAAAAATATCACGCCAAAGATATCTCGTATTCTTGGCGAGAAAAATTAATAAACAAATATTTTACTCCAAATAAAATAAGTTAAGTTTTTCTTTAGACCGGTCCCTGTCCCTGATGGAATCCACACAAAAGATTTTTTACATAAATAGGGTTTGGTGAATATATATCTTTCAATTAGTTTGTACTTGTTGTAAAGAAATATCGATAGGGAAAATCGCGATTCGTTTTAATAGAATTTATCATAATAATTGAAACGCGCAAATATAGAGTTTTTTGCTTGTTTTTCATGGTTTTAATTTCCTGTTGGTTTGCCTTAAAATGGGGTTTCCCTCAAGCGTATTCAAGCATAAAAAAAATCCATTTAATGATACAAATAAGTTGCGATAATTAATTTAAAATCGCTACATTGGTCAATATAAAAGCTCATCTCTATCAATTATACGTCAATCATTAGCAAAGAGGAAATTGTGTTGAATTTTTAAAGCACATCATAAACACTAAATATTTTAAACACATGCATATATCTACATAAAAAATATCACTTTTTTTCTATATATGGTAAATGCTTAATATATGCCAAGTTAATTAAAAACTATTATTTTATACTTAAACTGTAAAAATGACCGCAAGCTGGCAGGACATCAAAGAGTTTCCTATTTATGGAAAAAAAAACATACAGACTGATAAAAAAGTTAAATATATTTAAATCAAATTATTTGTTTAATTTTCTGAGCTGCGATTTTTATATTAAAATCCAGGCGTAGTTACTAAAGCTTTGTATTCTCTAGAGCTCTAACTTAGTAATAAAATTGAATTTTTTGTGTGTAATGAGAAGCGCATAGAGCAACGCTGTCATTGTGCATAGTCCTTACGGTGTCTGAACCGATATGGTATAAGCACCTTCGGGTATGGTGTTGGTAAATATACAGGAAACACGACAAAACTCACGGTATCAATTGTTAGTTGCGATTTATAGAAATGGAAATTTGGCCTTAATTTGTTACCTACTTGAATAAAGCTGCTAAACATTATTTTTACTCAAAATGACTTCACACGGCGAAAAAAAAAACAATTTTAACGTCGAGCGTAAAAGAAGTTGTCAACTTTTACCGCCCTTAAATCTATAAAGGAACATGGCCACTTTTATATAAAATTATTATTTGATTTTATTTTTCTTTATTTTATTTCGTTTTATTTAATTTAATTTAGCTTTTTTTTCATTTTATTTTGTTTTATTTTATTTTATCTTATGTTGTTTTGTCTTATTTAATTTAATTTTTTTAATATTATTTTGTTTTATTCTATTATATTTTATTTTATTTTAATAAAAATTGTTTTGTTTTATTTTATTCAATTTTGAATTATTTTATTTTATTTTATTTTATTTTGTTTTGTTTTATTTTATTTGCTTTTATTTTATTTTGTTTTGTTTTATTATATTTTATTTTATTTTATTTATTTTATTTTATTTTGTTTTGTTTTATTCTGTTATATTTTATTTTATCTTATTTTATTTTATTCAATTTTGTTTTATTTTATTTTATTTGATTTTGTTTTATTTTATTTTATTTTATTTTATTTTAGTTTATTTTATTTTAGTTTATTTTATTTTACTTTATTTTATTTTATTTTATTTTACTTTATTTTACTTTATTTTGATTTTTTCTTTACTTTATTTTATTTTATTTTATTTTATTTTATTTTATTTTATTTTACTTTATTTTACTTTATTTTGATTTATTTTAATTTGTTTTATTTAATTTAATTTATTTAAATTTTTTTTATTTTATTTTATTTTATTTTATTTTATTTTGTTTTGTTTTATTCTGTTATATTTTATTTTATCTTGTTTTATTTTATTCAATTTTGTTTTATTTTATTTGATTTTGTTTTATTTTATTTTATTTTATTTTATTTTATTTTATTTTAAGCTGATTTTTGTTGGAACGATTTTCCGTCATCCCTTGTCAAGTTTGGTTTTGTGACAAACCGGTTTCGGCGTTCTGCCATTTTCAATGCCTAGTTTCGTTCTGGTCTGTGTCTATCCGCTGCGTTGTTTTTATAGTCCGTGGGTGCTGTGGCAGGTAATGTCAATCTATGTGTTCGTGGTAGATAACGTTAATATGCGTGTGTGTGTGCGCGGTATTGATACGTCCGAATTGTTATCTGTCCCAAGGGTTGTTTTTGTAGGTATGTAGACATACCGCTTGTTAGCTAAGCGGTAGGTTGAGGTAGATAGAAATCGGTGATTTTTGCAGTTTGGTTCATATTTCGTTTTTGCTTGTTCATTGTTACGTGTTTCGTTGCTGTACCTGCTGGCTTGTGCTGTTTTTTGTAAAATAATTTTAAGGGTTCAAATATTTCGTCAGAGATAGTGTTGGTTTGTTCGTTTATGATCCTGCCGTCAAATGTTTTTAACTTGTATATCTCCATGTTCTCAAGTACATTAAGCCGCCGGCCTTTTCCTTGTACGTGAAGTATTCGAGCCGTTGTTTTTATGTTAGCTGGGGTGCAGTTGTTCTCGAACATGTGGTTCGCGAAATTAGATTCTGGTATTATGGTGGGTTTTCGTGTTTTTTTGTTGTAGTCCCTGATATGCTCTCGGAATCGTGTGCTTATTTTTCTTCCTGTTTGTCCTATGTAGCTGTATTGACATTCACAAGTAAGCCTATACACTCCGTGTCTGTTGAATGGGTCATCAGAATTAGTGTCGGTTCTTAGTTTTTGTCCGACGTTGTTAGATGTTCTGAATGCTGTGTTGATGTTATATCTTTTAAAGAAGTTTGCTAATTTGTACGTCGTTTTTCCAGTGTATGTCATTGCCGTCCAAACCTTTGGATTTTCCTCTACGTTTACTCTTTTTTGTGTTCCATGGCTACTTCTGAGTTTATCCACAAGTGCTTTCTTGTATCCATTATTTGCCGCTATGTTATATATTGTATTAAGCTCTCTCCAGTATGCTTCCTGTGTGAGCGGCGTTCTCTGAAGCCTATCCACTAAGTGCCTCAATGCTGCATTTTTGTGCTGTTGCGGATGGTTTGATGTAGAGTGTATTATGGTGTCCGTGGCAGTCGGTTTTCTATAAATGCCGTAGTTGAACCTATTTGTTATTTTGTCAATCCCTATAGTTAGGTCCAGGTAGTTCATTATTCCATCTTTTTCTACTTCCATTGTGAACTCTATGTTGCTATGTTGCCTGTTGAGGAACTCTAGTATTTGCCCTTCGTTATCGTCATTTAGGATGCAGATGATGTCATCCACGTATCTAGCGTAGAATGCCACGCCTAACTTGGTTTTTAACTCCTGTATATATTTTCCTTCCAAGTTTTGCATGAATGTTTCCATGAGAATGGCCGATGTTGGGTTACCCATTCCTAGTCCGTTTGTCTGTCTATATATTTTGTTGTTGAACCGGAAATAGTTTTGCCGCAGCGTTGTTCTTAGCGCGTTGGTAATTTGCGCAGTTTTTACCTTATCTTCAGTTTTGTCCAGTAGTGTTTTGTTGACTATATCCATTGTATCTGTTAGTGGTATTGACGGGTATAACTCCTTTATGTCAAAGGATACCAGTTTACTGCTCCTTGTGAGTTTAACGGTCTCAAGTCTTTGTAGTAGTTCTATCGTATTGCTTATTGTGTATTCGTGTCCTAGTTTCAGAGTGTCCTTTAAAATCGTTTTTAGATGTTTCGACAGTTTATAACCCGGCGCGGACTTAAAATTAATTATAGGTCTCATCGGCGTATCCTGCTTGTGGATTTTAGGTAACGCAATGAGTGGAGGAGCAGATGGATTCATTTGTGCTAGGGTATATGCCATCCTCTCGTCTATTATTTTGGTAGCATTTTTTATAACCTCTTTAACTTCGGTCTGGTATTTATCCGTGGGGTTATCCCTAATAATGCGGCATTTCATTTTCTCGATGAGCTTCTCTGTCTTTGCTATATATTCATCCTTACTGATTAGCACCGTTGTGTTTCCTTTGTCTGCCTTCGTTGTGACGATGTTGTTATTTTTTAGCTTTCGTTGTAGCCTTTTCAATATTTTCAGCTCCTTGTTTCCTTTTTGTGCTTCCTGGGCTCTTACTTCCTTGCTTATGATTTCTCTGCACATGTGCCTTGCGTGCTCCTGTTCCTCATATGGAAGAAGCGATATTGCAACCTCTGCGTCTACTATCGCTTGCTCAGTTCTTTTTGCTTCATTGCTATCCGCGATGTTGTGCTTCAGGCCCTTCCCCAGAAGTTGCGCTTCTTCGTTGCTAATGGCCACTGTTGTTAGGTTTACGAACCTTTTGTTAAATTCGTGTGTTTGTTGACTGTTACTGTGATCGCGTCGGCCCGTTAACTGGTCCAATTTTCGGTTCAGTTTTTCATATTTGCGTTGCAGTTCGCGTTTGATTCCCGTCTCTATGTGGTCGAAGCAGTCCATCAATGCAGTCGTGGGCAAGAATCCGGACAATTGCAGATGTATCCTCAGTAGTTCGGTGTTTATCTTGTCTTTCTTAGCGTATAGGCTTTGTAATTCGAACTTTAAAAAGTCCTTTTCCGCCTTCCTGGTCGTTCTCCTACTTGCTTGGGTGTTGGTTTTTATTTTTATTCGCGCAAATTTCGGTGTAACATTCAATTCTAAACATTGCTTGTTGAACCAAATATTTGCCTTAGTCGTATGCATTTTTCGCAGTTTCCGTTCGTATTTCGTTAGTAGTCCATCCGTGTTTAAATTAAAAGCCTGACAAGCGGTAAGTGATTTATTTTGTTGTGTTGATCTTCCGACAGGGTAGTAAGCTAATTTTTGTTGGAACGATTTTCCGTCATCCCTTGTCAAGTTTGGTTTTGTGACAAACCGGTTTCGGCGTTCTGCCATTTTCAATGCCTAGTTTCGTTCTGGTCTGTGTCTATCCGCTGCGTTGTTTTTATAGTCCGTGGGTGCTGTGGCAGGTAATGTCAATCTATGTGTTCGTGGTAGATAACGTTAATATGCGTGTGTGTGTGCGCGGTATTGATACGTCCGAATTGTTATCTGTCCCAAGGGTTGTTTTTGTAGGTATGTAGACATACCGCTTGTTAGCTAAGCGGTAGGTTGAGGTAGATAGAAATCGGTGATTTTTTGCAGTTTGGTTCATATTTCGTTTTTGCTTGTTCATTGTTACGTGTTTCGTTGCTGTACCTGCTGGCTTGTGCTGTTTTTTGTAAAATAATTTTAAGGGTTCAAATATTTCGTCAGAGATAGTGTTGGTTTGTTCGTTTATGATCCTGCCGTCAAATGTTTTTAACTTGTATATCTCCATGTTCTCAAGTACATTAAGCCGCCGGCCTTTTCCTTGTACGTGAAGTATTCGAGCCGTTGTTTTTATGTTAGCTCGGGTGCAGTTGTTCTCGAACATGTGGTTCGCGAAATTAGATTCTGGTATTATGGTGGGTTTTCGTGTTTTTTTGTTGTAGTCCCTGATATGCTCTCGGAATCGTGTGCTTATTTTTCTTCCTGTTTGTCCTATGTAGCTGTATTGACATTCACAAGTAAGCCTATACACTCCGTGTCTGTTGAATGGGTCATCAGAATTAGTGTCGGTTCTTAGTTTTTGTCCGACGTTGTTAGATGTTCTGAATGCTGTGTTGATGTTATATCTTTTAAAGAAGTTTGCTAATTTGTACGTCGTTTTTCCAGTGTATGTCATTGCCGTCCAAACCTTTGGATTTTCCTCTACGTTTACTCTTTTTTGTGTTCCATGGCTACTTCTGAGTTTATCCACAAGTGCTTTCTTGTATCCATTATTTGCCGCTATGTTATATATTGTATTAAGCTCTCTCCAGTATGCTTCCTGTGTGAGCGGCGTTCTCTGAAGCCTATCCACTAAGTGCCTCAATGCTGCATTTTTGTGCTGTTGCGGATGGTTTGATGTAGAGTGTATTATGGTGTCCGTGGCAGTCGGTTTTCTATAAATGCCGTAGTTGAACCTATTTGTTATTTTGTCAATCCCTATAGTTAGGTCCAGGTAGTTCATTATTCCATCTTTTTCTACTTCCATTGTGAACTCTATGTTGCTATGTTGCCTGTTGAGGAACTCTAGTATTTGCCCTTCGTTATCGTCATTTAGGATGCAGATGATGTCATCCACGTATCTAGCGTAGAATGCCACGCCTAACTTGGTTTTTAACTCCTGTATATATTTTCCTTCCAAGTTTTGCATGAATGTTTCCATGAGAATGGCCGATGTTGGGTTACCCATTCCTAGTCCGTTTGTCTGTCTATATATTTTGTTGTTGAACCGGAAATAGTTTTGCCGCAGCGTTGTTCTTAGCGCGTTGGTAATTTGCGCAGTTTTTACCTTATCTTCAGTTTTGTCCAGTAGTGTTTTGTTGACTATATCCATTGTATCTGTTAGTGGTATTGACGGGTATAACTCCTTTATGTCAAAGGATACCAGTTTACTGCTCCTTGTGAGTTTAACGGTCTCAAGTCTTTGTAGTAGTTCTATCGTATTGCTTATTGTGTATTCGTGCCCTAGTTTCAGAGTGTCCTTTAAAATCGTTTTTAGATGTTTCGACAGTTTATAACCCGGCGCGGACTTAAAATTAATTATAGGTCTCATCGGCGTATCCTGCTTGTGGATTTTAGGTAACGCAATGAGTGGAGGAGCAGATGGATTCATTTGTGTTAGGGTATATGCCATCCTCTCGTCTATTATTTTGGTAGCATTTTTTATAACCTCTTTAACTTCGGTCTGGTATTTATCCGTGGGGTTATCCCTAATAATGCGGCATTTCATTTTCTCGATGAGCTTCTCTGTCTTTGCTATATATTCATCCTTACTGATTAGCACCGTTGTGTTTCCTTTGTCTGCCTTCGTTGTGACGATGTTGTTATTTTTTAGCTTTCGTTGTAGCCTTTTCAATATTTTCAGCTCCTTGTTTCCTTTTTGTGCTTCCTGGGCTCTTACTTCCTTGCTTATGATTTCTCTGCACATGTGCCTTGCGTGCTCCTGTTCCTCATATGGAAGAAGCGATATTGCAACCTCTGCGTCTACTATCGCTTGCTCAGTTCTTTTTGCTTCATTGCTATCCGCGATGTTGTGCTTCAGGCCCTTCCCCAGAAGTTGCGCTTCTTCGTTGCTAATGGCCACTGTTGTTAGGTTTACGAACCTTTTGTTAAATTCGTGTGTTTGTTGACTGTTACTGTGATCGCGTCGGCCCGTTAACTGGTCCAATTTTCGGTTCAGTTTTTCATATTTGCGTTGCAGTTCGCGTTTGATTCCCGTCTCTATGTGGTCGAAGCAGTCCATCAATGCAGTCGTGGGCAAGAATCCGGACAATTGCAGATGTATCCTCAGTAGTTCGGTGTTTATCTTGTCTTTCTTAGCGTATAGGCTTTGTAATTCGAACTTTAAAAAGTCCTTTTCCGCCTTCCTGGTCGTTCTCCTACTTGCTTGGGTGTTGGTTTTTATTTTTATTCGCGCAAATTTCGGTGTAACATTCAATTCTAAACATTGCTTGTTGAACCAAATATTTGCCTTAGTCGTATGCATTTTTCGCAGTTTCCGTTCGTATTTCGTTAGTAGTCCATCCGTGTTTAAATTAAAAGCCTGACAAGCGGTAAGTGATTTATTTTGTTGTGTTGATCTTCCGACAGGGTAGTAAGCTAATTTTTGTTGGAACGATTTTCCGTCATCCCTTGTCAAGTTTGGTTTTGTGACAAACCGGTTTCGGCGTTCTGCCATTTTCAATGCCTAGTTTCGTTCTGGTCTGTGTCTATCCGCTGCGTTGTTTTTATAGTCCGTGGGTGCTGTGGCAGGTAATGTCAATCTATGTGTTCGTGGTAGATAACGTTAATATGCGTGTGTGTGTGCGCGGTATTGATACGTCCGAATTGTTATCTGTCCCAAGGGTTGTTTTTGTAGGTATGTAGACATACCGCTTGTTAGCTAAGCGGTAGGTTGAGGTAGATAGAAATCGGTGATTTTTTGCAGTTTGGTTCATATTTCGTTTTTGCTTGTTCATTGTTACGTGTTTCGTTGCTGTACCTGCTGGCTTGTGCTGTTTTTTGTAAAATAATTTTAAGGGTTCAAATATTTCGTCAGAGATAGTGTTGGTTTGTTCGTTTATGATCCTGCCGTCAAATGTTTTTAACTTGTATATCTCCATGTTCTCAAGTACATTAAGCCGCCGGCCTTTTCCTTGTACGTGAAGTATTCGAGCCGTTGTTTTTATGTTAGCACGGGTGCAGTTGTTCTCGAACATGTGGTTCGCGAAATTAGATTCTGGTATTATGGTGGGTTTTCGTGTTTTTTTGTTGTAGTCCCTGATATGCTCTCGGAATCGTGTGCTTATTTTTCTTCCTGTTTGTCCTATGTAGCTGTATTGACATTCACAAGTAAGCCTATACACTCCGTGTCTGTTGAATGGGTCATCAGAATTAGTGTCGGTTCTTAGTTTTTGTCCGACGTTGTTAGATGTTCTGAATGCTGTGTTGATGTTATATCTTTTAAAGAAGTTTGCTAATTTGTACGTCGTTTTTCCAGTGTCTGTCATTGCCGTCCAAACCTTTGGATTTTCCTCTACGTTTACTCTTTTTTGTGTTCCATGGCTACTTCTGAGTTTATCCACAAGTGCTTTCTTGTATCCATTATTTGCCGCTATGTTATATATTGTATTAAGCTCTCTCCAGTATGCTTCCTGTGTGAGCGGCGTTCTCTGAAGCCTATCCACTAAGTGCCTCAATGCTGCATTTTTGTGCTGTTGCGGATGGTTTGATGTAGAGTGTATTATGGTGTCCGTGGCAGTCGGTTTTCTATAAATGCCGTAGTTGAACCTATTTGTTATTTTGTCAATCCCTATAGTTAGGTCCAGGTAGTTCATTATTCCATCTTTTTCTACTTCCATTGTGAACTCTATGTTGCTATGTTGCCTGTTGAGGAACTCTAGTATTTGCCCTTCGTTATCGTCATTTAGGATGCAGATGATGTCATCCACGTATCTAGCGTAGAATGCCACGCCTAACTTGGTTTTTAACTCCTGTATATATTTTCCTTCCAAGTTTTGCATGAATGTTTCCATGAGAATGGCCGATGTTGGGTTACCCATTCCTAGTCCGTTTGTCTGTCTATATATTTTGTTGTTGAACCGGAAATAGTTTTGCCGCAGCGTTGTTCTTAGCGCGTTGGTAATTTGCGCAGTTTTTACCTTATCTTCAGTTTTGTCCAGTAGTGTTTTGTTGACTATATCCATTGTATCTGTTAGTGGTATTGACGGGTATAACTCCTTTATGTCAAAGGATACCAGTTTACTGCTCCTTGTGAGTTTAACGGTCTCAAGTCTTTGTAGTAGTTCTATCGTATTGCTTATTGTGTATTCGTGCCCTAGTTTCAGAGTGTCCTTTAAAATCGTTTTTAGATGTTTCGACAGTTTACGTGGATGACATCATCTGCATCCTAAATGACGATAACGAAGGGCAAATACTAGAGTTCCTCAACAGGCAACATAGCAACATAGAGTTCACAATGGAAGTAGAAAAAGATGGAATAATGAACTACCTGGACCTAACTATAGGGATTGACAAAATAACAAATAGGTTCAACTACGGCATTTATAGAAAACCGACTGCCACGGACACCATAATACACTCTACATCAAACCATCCGCAACAGCACAAAAATGCAGCATTGAGGCACTTAGTGGATAGGCTTCAGAGAACGCCGCTCACACAGGAAGCATACTGGAGAGAGCTTAATACAATATATAACATAGCGGCAAATAATGGATACAAGAAAGCACTTGTGGATAAACTCAGAAGTAGCCATGGAACACAAAAAAGAGTAAACGTAGAGGAAAATCCAAAGGTTTGGACGGCAATGACATACACTGGAAAAACGACGTACAAATTAGCAAACTTCTTTAAAAGATATAACATCAACACAGCATTCAGAACATCTAACAACGTCGGACAAAAACTAAGAACCGACACTAATTCTGATGACCCATTCAACAGACACGGAGTGTATAGGCTTACTTGTGAATGTCAATACAGCTACATAGGACAAACAGGAAGAAAAATAAGCACACGATTCCGAGAGCATATCAGGGACTACAACAAAAAAACACGAAAACCCACCATAATACCAGAATCTAATTTCGCGAACCACATGTTCGAGAACAACTGCACCCCAGCTAACATAAAAACAACGGCTCGAATACTTCACGTACAAGGAAAAGGCCGGCGGCTTAATGTACTTGAGAACATGGAGATATACAAGTTAAAAACATTTGACGGTAGGATCATAAACGAACAAACCAACACTATCTCTGACGAAATATTTGAACCCTTAAAATTATTTTACAAAAAACAGCACAAGCCAGCAGGTACAGCAACGAAACACGTAACAATGAACAAGCAAAAACGAAATATGAACCAAACTGCAAAAATCACCGATTTCTATCTACCTCAACCTACCGCTTAGCTAACAAGCGGTATGTCTACATACCTACAAAAACAACCCTTGGGACAGATAACAATTCGGACGTATCAATACCGCGCACACACACACGCATATTAACGTTATCTACCACGAACACATAGATTGACATTACCTGCCACAGCACCCACGGACTATAAAAACAACGCAGCGGATAGACACAGACCAGAACGAAACTAGGCATTGAAAATGGCAGAACGCCGAAACCGGTTTGTCACAAAACCAAACTTGACAAGGGATGACGGAAAATCGTTCCAACAAAAATTAGCTTACTACCCTGTCGGAAGATCAACACAACAAAATAAATCACTTACCGCTTGTCAGGCTTTTAATTTAAACACGGATGGACTACTAACGAAATACGAACGGAAACTGCGAAAAATGCATACGACTAAGGCAAATATTTGGTTCAACAAGCAATGTTTAGAATTGAATGTTACACCGAAATTTGCGCGAATAAAAATAAAAACCAACACCCAAGCAAGTAGGAGAACGACCAGGAAGGCGGAAAAGGACTTTTTAAAGTTCGAATTACAAAGCCTATACGCTAAGAAAGACAAGATAAACACCGAACTACTGAGGATACATCTGCAATTGTCCGGATTCTTGCCCACGACTGCATTGATGGACTGCTTCGACCACATAGAGACGGGAATCAAACGCGAACTGCAACGCAAATATGAAAAACTGAACCGAAAATTGGACCAGTTAACGGGCCGACGCGATCACAGTAACAGTCAACAAACACACGAATTTAACAAAAGGTTCGTAAACCTAACAACAGTGGCCATTAGCAACGAAGAAGCGCAACTTCTGGGGAAGGGCCTGAAGCACAACATCGCGGATAGCAATGAAGCAAAAAGAACTGAGCAAGCGATAGTAGACGCAGAGGTTGCAATATCGCTTCTTCCATATGAGGAACAGGAGCACGCAAGGCACATGTGCAGAGAAATCATAAGCAAGGAAGTAAGAGCCCAGGAAGCACAAAAAGGAAACAAGGAGCTGAAAATATTGAAAAGGCTACAACGAAAGCTAAAAAATAACAACATCGTCACAACGAAGGCAGACAAAGGAAACACAACGGTGCTAATCAGTAAGGATGAATATATAGCAAAGACAGAGAAGCTCATCGAGAAAATGAAATGCCGCATTATTAGGGATAACCCCACGGATAAATACCAGACCGAAGTTAAAGAGGTTATAAAAAATGCTACCAAAATAATAGACGAGAGGATGGCATATACCCTAACACAAATGAATCCATCTGCTCCTCCACTCATTGCGTTACCTAAAATCCACAAGCAGGATACGCCGATGAGACCTATAATTAATTTTAAGTCCGCGCCGGGTTATAAACTGTCGAAACATCTAAAAACGATTTTAAAGGACACTCTGAAACTAGGGCACGAATACACAATAAGCAATACGATAGAACTACTACAAAGACTTGAGACCGTTAAACTCACAAGGAGCAGTAAACTGGTATCCTTTGACATAAAGGAGTTATACCCG
Source organism: Merzomyia westermanni (assembly GCA_949987695.1). Taxonomy (NCBI): domain Eukaryota; kingdom Metazoa; phylum Arthropoda; class Insecta; order Diptera; family Tephritidae; genus Merzomyia; species Merzomyia westermanni. The sequence goes on from OX465289.1 coordinate 23,207,025, forward strand.
TCAATACCACTAACAGATACAATGGATATAGTCAACAAAACACTACTGGACAAAACTGAAGATAAGGTAAAAACTGCGCAAATTACCAACGCGCTAAGAACAACGCTGCGGCAAAACTATTTCCGGTTCAACAACAAAATATATAGACAGACAAACGGACTAGGAATGGGTAACCCAACATCGGCCATTCTCATGGAAACATTCATGCAAAACTTGGAAGGAAAATATATACAGGAGTTAAAAACCAAGTTAGGCGTGGCATTCTACGCTAGATACGTGGATGACATCATCTGCATCCTAAATGACGATAACGAAGGGCAAATACTAGAGTTCCTCAACAGGCAACATAGCAACATAGAGTTCACAATGGAAGTAGAAAAAGATGGAATAATGAACTACCTGGACCTAACTATAGGGATTGACAAAATAACAAATAGGTTCAACTACGGCATTTATAGAAAACCGACTGCCACGGACACCATAATACACTCTACATCAAACCATCCGCAACAGCACAAAAATGCAGCATTGAGGCACTTAGTGGATAGGCTTCAGAGAACGCCGCTCACACAGGAAGCATACTGGAGAGAGCTTAATACAATATATAACATAGCGGCAAATAATGGATACAAGAAAGCACTTGTGGATAAACTCAGAAGTAGCCATGGAACACAAAAAAGAGTAAACGTAGAGGAAAATCCAAAGGTTTGGACGGCAATGACATACACTGGAAAAACGACGTACAAATTAGCAAACTTCTTTAAAAGATATAACATCAACACAGCATTCAGAACATCTAACAACGTCGGACAAAAACTAAGAACCGACACTAATTCTGATGACCCATTCAACAGACACGGAGTGTATAGGCTTACTTGTGAATGTCAATACAGCTACATAGGACAAACAGGAAGAAAAATAAGCACACGATTCCGAGAGCATATCAGGGACTACAACAAAAAAACACGAAAACCCACCATAATACCAGAATCTAATTTCGCGAACCACATGTTCGAGAACAACTGCACCCGAGCTAACATAAAAACAACGGCTCGAATACTTCACGTACAAGGAAAAGGCCGGCGGCTTAATGTACTTGAGAACATGGAGATATACAAGTTAAAAACATTTGACGGCAGGATCATAAACGAACAAACCAACACTATCTCTGACGAAATATTTGAACCCTTAAAATTATTTTACAAAAAACAGCACAAGCCAGCAGGTACAGCAACGAAACACGTAACAATGAACAAGCAAAAACGAAATATGAACCAAACTGCAAAAAATCACCGATTTCTATCTACCTCAACCTACCGCTTAGCTAACAAGCGGTATGTCTACATACCTACAAAAACAACCCTTGGGACAGATAACAATTCGGACGTATCAATACCGCGCACACACACACGCATATTAACGTTATCTACCACGAACACATAGATTGACATTACCTGCCACAGCACCCACGGACTATAAAAACAACGCAGCGGATAGACACAGACCAGAACGAAACTAGGCATTGAAAATGGCAGAACGCCGAAACCGGTTTGTCACAAAACCAAACTTGACAAGGGATGACGGAAAATCGTTCCAACAAAAATTAGCTTACTACCCTGTCGGAAGATCAACACAACAAAATAAATCACTTACCGCTTGTCAGGCTTTTAATTTAAACACGGATGGACTACTAACGAAATACGAACGGAAACTGCGAAAAATGCATACGACTAAGGCAAATATTTGGTTCAACAAGCAATGTTTAGAATTGAATGTTACACCGAAATTTGCGCGAATAAAAATAAAAACCAACACCCAAGCAAGTAGGAGAACGACCAGGAAGGCGGAAAAGGACTTTTTAAAGTTCGAATTACAAAGCCTATACGCTAAGAAAGACAAGATAAACACCGAACTACTGAGGATACATCTGCAATTGTCCGGATTCTTGCCCACGACTGCATTGATGGACTGCTTCGACCACATAGAGACGGGAATCAAACGCGAACTGCAACGCAAATATGAAAAACTGAACCGAAAATTGGACCAGTTAACGGGCCGACGCGATCACAGTAACAGTCAACAAACACACGAATTTAACAAAAGGTTCGTAAACCTAACAACAGTGGCCATTAGCAACGAAGAAGCGCAACTTCTGGGGAAGGGCCTGAAGCACAACATCGCGGATAGCAATGAAGCAAAAAGAACTGAGCAAGCGATAGTAGACGCAGAGGTTGCAATATCGCTTCTTCCATATGAGGAACAGGAGCACGCAAGGCACATGTGCAGAGAAATCATAAGCAAGGAAGTAAGAGCCCAGGAAGCACAAAAAGGAAACAAGGAGCTGAAAATATTGAAAAGGCTACAACGAAAGCTAAAAAATAACAACATCGTCACAACGAAGGCAGACAAAGGAAACACAACGGTGCTAATCAGTAAGGATGAATATATAGCAAAGACAGAGAAGCTCATCGAGAAAATGAAATGCCGCATTATTAGGGATAACCCCACGGATAAATACCAGACCGAAGTTAAAGAGGTTATAAAAAATGCTACCAAAATAATAGACGAGAGGATGGCATATACCCTAACACAAATGAATCCATCTGCTCCTCCACTCATTGCGTTACCTAAAATCCACAAGCAGGATACGCCGATGAGACCTATAATTAATTTTAAGTCCGCGCCGGGTTATAAACTGTCGAAACATCTAAAAACGATTTTAAAGGACACTCTGAAACTAGGGCACGAATACACAATAAGCAATACGATAGAACTACTACAAAGACTTGAGACCGTTAAACTCACAAGGAGCAGTAAACTGGTATCCTTTGACATAAAGGAGTTATACCCGTCAATACCACTAACAGATACAATGGATATAGTCAACAAAACACTACTGGACAAAACTGAAGATAAGGTAAAAACTGCGCAAATTACCAACGCGCTAAGAACAACGCTGCGGCAAAACTATTTCCGGTTCAACAACAAAATATATAGACAGACAAACGGACTAGGAATGGGTAACCCAACATCGGCCATTCTCATGGAAACATTCATGCAAAACTTGGAAGGAAAATATATACAGGAGTTAAAAACCAAGTTAGGCGTGGCATTCTACGCTAGATACGTGGATGACATCATCTGCATCCTAAATGACGATAACGAAGGGCAAATACTAGAGTTCCTCAACAGGCAACATAGCAACATAGAGTTCACAATGGAAGTAGAAAAAGATGGAATAATGAACTACCTGGACCTAACTATAGGGATTGACAAAATAACAAATAGGTTCAACTACGGCATTTATAGAAAACCGACTGCCACGGACACCATAATACACTCTACATCAAACCATCTGCAACAGCACAAAAATGCAGCATTGAGGCACTTAGTGGATAGGCTTCAGAGAACGCCGCTCACACAGGAAGCATACTGGAGAGAGCTTAATACAATATATAACATAGCGGCAAATAATGGATACAAGAAAGCACTTGTGGATAAACTCAGAAGTAGCCATGGAACACAAAAAAGAGTAAACGTAGAGGAAAATCCAAAGGTTTGGACGGCAATGACATACACTGGAAAAACGACGTACAAATTAGCAAACTTCTTTAAAAGATATAACATCAACACAGCATTCAGAACATCTAACAACGTCGGACAAAAACTAAGAACCGACACTAATTCTGATGACCCATTCAACAGACACGGAGTGTATAGGCTTACTTGTGAATGTCAATACAGCTACATAGGACAAACAGGAAGAAAAATAAGCACACGATTCCGAGAGCATATCAGGGACTACAACAAAAAAACACGAAAACCCACCATAATACCAGAATCTAATTTCGCGAACCACATGTTCGAGAACAACTGCACCCCAGCTAACATAAAAACAACGGCTCGAATACTTCACGTACAAGGAAAAGGCCGGCGGCTTAATGTACTTGAGAACATGGAGATATACAAGTTAAAAACATTTGACGGTAGGATCATAAACGAACAAACCAACACTATCTCTGACGAAATATTTGAACCCTTAAAATTATTTTACAAAAAACAGCACAAGCCAGCAGGTACAGCAACGAAACACGTAACAATGAACAAGCAAAAACGAAATATGAACCAAACTGCAAAAATCACCGATTTCTATCTACCTCAACCTACCGCTTAGCTAACAAGCGGTATGTCTACATACCTACAAAAACAACCCTTGGGACAGATAACAATTCGGACGTATCAATACCGCGCACACACACACGCATATTAACGTTATCTACCACGAACACATAGATTGACATTACCTGCCACAGCACCCACGGACTATAAAAACAACGCAGCGGATAGACACAGACCAGAACGAAACTAGGCATTGAAAATGGCAGAACGCCGAAACCGGTTTGTCACAAAACCAAACTTGACAAGGGATGACGGAAAATCGTTCCAACAAAAATCAGCTTACTACCCTGTCGGAAGATCAACACAACAAAATAAATATTTTATTTTACTTTATTTTATTTTAATTTATTTTATTTTATTTTATTTTATTTTACTTTATTTTACTTTATTTTATTTAGTTTTATTTTATTTTACTTTATTTTGATTTATTTTAATTTATTTTATTTAATTTAATTTATTTTAATTTATTTTATTTTATTTTATTTGATCAAACATCAAATTTAAACTGATTCAATAGTTCGCTTAGTTGTCTGTGTAAATTTCTGCTCTAGGTGGTACATATTCCTAATCAGCATTGCCAAAGTAATGCAAATGCTAACATAAATTTGTAGACTTTAATATCTTTAAAATTGTGCTTCATTTTGGAACTGTTCGAATTGCCGTAGAAAGAAACTTATTACTCACACCGATTCTGTTGAATTTATGCAGATGAAACGGAACAGCTATATTATACGACCAAGTACTGCCATACTTAATAGTATACCTCCACACAAACTTCCAAGATATATGAGAATTCTTTTAAGTGTAGATTTCATTTAAAATTGTTCAACGGTTTTTATATCTTTATATCATTTTTATCTATCCACATCATCCAATTATTCAAATATCCAATTACCTGTGGTGCTTGAAACATTTATCGTCTTCAGCCTAACGGAAATGAAATTTCCCCTCATCCTTCGTAGGTATTTTATTCAAATCCGAGCCAGAAGTACAACCGGAAAAGCAGAAAAATAAGAATCTTCCGCTATTTATGCAATTTAATTTTTGACAGTCGCCTAAAAAATGTGACATCAAAAAGCTTGCCCAATAGTTCGCAGTTGGTTGCAGACTTGATTTGCTTTGAGCTGTATAATATCCCCAATGTTGTTGTTGTTAGAAGTTAAATAAATAGATCTCCGCCTATTAATGTGATAAGCAAATGCAAATAAAATTTGATGTTAAGAAAGGAAAAGCGAAGATTAGATGTGAGCGAAGAAATGTTTTGTTTTATTGATTCTTCAGATGGCTGCTGTGTGATGTTTGCGAATTTTTATAAATCTTGAATTTTTGATTTACCGCATACAATTTTATGTTACTTTTGCAGATGTGCGTAGGCGTATTTGCATTTTATGGAAATATAAATTAATTTTATTAATAGAGGATTTACATTTAAGTTGTTGAAAAAAGAATAAATAAAACGAAGTTATATAAGCAGGCAGGCAGCAGGAAAGAGTATGGTTGTTCCGTTCGCACATATTAAAGAACCTTTACAAATCGTTAAGGAGAAGCCACAATTTTTTCGGTTCTATCTTTATGACAGAAATAATGAAAAATATATGGTTCCAGTTATGCAAAGGAGTTTGGATCCCTCTTCCTTTTCTGAAATATTTAGAGAAGAAAGCAATTCGCTAGCTCAGAATACGAATGTCTTAGGACACAAACAAAATTGAAGAGCCGAGTGAAATGTAGGTAGTTATTCAAAAAATTTTTAATAAAGAAAATAAAGAATAAAATTTCAATTATTATTAAATCAACTGAAAATAAAAAAGAGTTCTGTTCAATAATAAAAACACTTTTACGGGAATTTAAGGATGCTTCTTTTTTAACTTTTTGTTAATGAGCAGAACTTATAAGTACCGCAAGATGACGATAAATTATACCCATTTCGGTATAGAATTATGATTTGTGAAGTTTTTTTTTGGGTTATTTTAGGTTAAATAGAGATTTTCTGAGTTGATTTAACTCAAGTTTTATAGAGCTCGGGGTCACTTTGAGACTTTTTCCGGACTGTCTTCGGGAAAATTTCAGATCTTTATTGTAATATTTTTTTTGGTATCATTTTGGAACTTTTTTGGGACCATTTGGGTTTTGATTTTTGAGGTAATTTCGGTAATAGTTTCGGAATAATTTCAACAATTTTACCGAAAACAATCCGAAGTAATCTCGAAAAAGTCCTGTACACCACCCTGAACAAGTCTCGAAGTGATTCCTAAATAGTCCTGCAGTTATCCAGAAATGATCCCACCAAAGTCGCAACATGGAACTCAATAAAACCAATAATTCCAGCAAAAGTGTTATTTATGCAGCAATGATCCCGAAATTGAAACGTTGATACGTTGAGTGAATCTTAATTTATCCCGAAATAATCCAAAAACTCTTCAGAAATTCGCATTATAATTATGTGCATATATGCAGACGTGGAGATCGCGAGGTACTTATTTTTTTTTTTTTGTTAAATGGTTGAAATTTAACTTTTCAATACATTCTCTTTACTAAAATTTTCTGGTTTAACGAATACAATACATTTTTTTTATATTTTTTTTTCGTCATTCGTCACTAGAATTTTACTAGACTAACATCCAAATGATAGACTCTTAATTTGAAGGAAAGATTTTTTAATTACTTTGACAGTTGTGAAGCCGTTGCATAAAATATCTCTCCTTCCTTACAGTGCTTTCGAAACTCAAGAATACATTTCTGGGCCTAAGTGGAATACTTTATTAAAAAAAGTGGCTTTAAATAGGGTATTTAACAGAAACCTTAAGTCCTTTAGACAAGCAAACCATGACCAATCTGCCAATCACTTTATTCTCTTTCACATCTCTGTCCAATGGATGCTTACAGGCTCATTATGTAAAACGCAACTATTCACTTTTGCTCGTTTGTAGCTAAGTTCGTATAATATAGGAACATGCAATTACTTCCCTGACTGTCAATAGATGTCACTTCGACTTACTTATTAGGCCGCTTAGAGAAGTTTGAAATTAATCACCTCGCAAATTCCCATCTAAATCCGAAAATCTCTGTTTTAGATTTAAATCTCTGATTTAGATCAGCACATATCCTGTTACTCCACACTCCTTTTTGAGTCACTCACAATTAATTCCTTTGTTTTGTTGTTGTTGCGAAACCGAAATGGCTGATTAATTATTCTGCTAGTTGTCAAATTACAAATTTCAAAAATTTCGTTCATGCAATAGCTTAGTAATAGAATTACTTACAACATTTCAAAGTGTTAATCTATCTACAAGCAGCAGGTATAATGGGGTAAGGACGCTGCAAATGTTTCAATTACAATCACTCTAGCAAATGGCATTTAAAGCAATTAATGCATTCCGAGAAATCGTAAATAAATACCTTTTCGTGTGTAAAAAGTTTGGATTGTATTTACTTAGTTAGAATAACAAATACTTTCAATGGGCAAGCGCATAAGGCGAGTGGTTGAGGTGGAAGATGAAATAAATAAAAAAATTTAAGAATTAAGTTTTAAAGCTCCTTTTGCTAGCGCATAAAATGAGCAATAGACACCACTCGAAGGTCACCATCTAAGCAGTAGCAAGCAACGTCTGGATGCAGCTATAAGAGTTTGCCATGCCACAGCGAAACTAAAAGTTTAAAATGAGCAAAGAGTGTGAGAAAGAGAGACAGAGGATTGGAGGATGTAGTACATGCTACACGGCTAAGTTTTGTTTTAGCAATTTACGGTTGACAGCAGCAACGAAACAAAATGACGTTGATGCCTATGATGGAAACAAGGA